>JAPXFQ010000132.1:1420886-2620886 GCA_028564705.1 Apricaphanius iberus
ACCAATTCTGTCTGAAAATCTTTATTTTTTATTTTTTCAAAAAGTCTGCAGGCATGCCTCTACTCATAATGTTTCAAAAACAGTTTTAGCTTTAATGTCTTTTTGAAATATTTTGGTCAAAATTTGTAGGACTTTAAAAAAAATAAGTAAATAAAAAAATTTTAATGTAACCTTTCACATGAAATACCCAGGTTGTTTATGCTTTACAATAAACAATGAGAAAAATCTTAGAAACAAATCAACACTTAATTATAATACATTATATGTAATATATAATATTGTGTTTTAAATAAATTTCCTTCCAGAAACATGAGAGCATTGAAAGAATACTAAAGAAACCTCGAACTTAAATGAAAACAAGCTCTGTGGAAAATCCTTTATAAGGCATTAAGGAACTTGAATGTGGGATTTTCAGCTTGGTCAAAATGGGGAGAATGCAAAATGTGGATTCATTTGTGGCATCTTTTCAGGGTCATGAGCAGGGTCGCAGATATAACTTTTTAAAAACTGGCAGGGGTGGGGGGGGTCACTGTACCCCCCCCCACCCCCCCACCCCCACACACACACACAGAATTACCGGACCCTTAACAAGAGATAGTAATCAAGTCAGTAAGTCAGTTAGTAATTTCAGCCAATATAACTGTCGTGGAACAGGGACCACTTCCAATGCTGCATCAATTCTGGCAGGAAATCGCACCAAGAAAAACAAAACAATCCGGTCAATTGTGAAAATAAAGGCAATAAAAAATTTAAAAAAATACAGCGGTTGACAAATGCTTGTGGATCTAACAAACTATAGAGATGATACAAAGTGCCACAAGGATCAATATTGGGACCATTATTGTTTCTAATTTCATTGATTTTGCTACAATATCTAAGTCTACACTCCAATTTATAATAGGAATATGACAACTCATATATGAAATAAATTATGATCTTTTTAATTATTCTAAATGGCTTATAGCAACACCAAATAGTTTTTTTTTTTACCTTAAAATAATGTTTCCAAACTTGTTTCAGTGGTTCATCAACTCATAACAGGGTGAAACGGGTCTTCCGCATTCGCTTTGAGGCCCTCTATTGACCTTAACCCCACTATGTAAGTTTGGGTCGTCAGGTAGCAGTTTTGTAGTTCAAATGAGACTACAAATGCGAGTTACGTCTTCACAAAATACAAACAATTCTCATCATGACGGAGACTGCAAAGAAAAGTAAGAGTATGTCGGAGGAGGCGAAGACAAGAAAACGGGAGCATGATAGAGAAATAGCTCGAAATAGAGTGAACATTGGACCGGCTTTCAATCTGTGAGAGCCTAGGGAGGCTACAAGATGCGATACTGATGGTCGCTTGGCGTTGTTGCTGCTGGACTTGTAAGTGATAATCTTTTTTTCACCCCAACAATTTGCATAGATCTGTGTACAATACATTGAGGAAGGAGAGGAATCCTGAAATAAATTATGAACTTATTACAGTAACTGTAAATACTTATAGGCATGAATCGTAATTTAGAACTTCAGTCACACAAAAAAAAAGTAACATGGAACATAACTGTGTAGATTTAGCCAACTATTCCAATAATATTGTAACAATGCAGCCACTAAAATAGTCTCTGAACCTTTTTAACAATAACATTCTCAAGATTTTAACAGACAATGCAAATGGATATTACATACAAAACTGTTAGGCAATACTTTTTTATTTCCTTCATCCTTGTGTAAACCTATCTGGCTAATTCTAGACAGTTTCAAAAGTATGTCAGTTTCACACAAAAATAAATGGCAAACAATGGCATGGCATGTTTTATTTTGGTGTCATACTTTCATAAAGTCATGCAACATATTCTTCCTTGTCACTGGACATCATTATTTACAAAGACGGTCCAGGATAGCCTCCAAACAAATAACGTCCGTGTGATGTGATGGTAGACTTTAATTATTAAAGAAAGCGGTAATGGACAATTCCGCTTCTGACCTGTAGGGGTCCGGACAGCAAAAACTCTTTGGTGTTGCTTTAAAGCAAACAAATTGTCACTACATGTAAAAAAAAAATCTAATTATATTGTATTTGCTGGAAATAAAACAAAACAGTCATCCAATTAAAATTCATGTTAATAATGAAAGTTTAGTCAACATGCTTTTTAGGAGTCATGATTGATTAAAAAAACTTTGCTGGAAAGATCAAATTAGACTTGTCTGCAAAAAGATTGCAAAATTGATTGGAATTTTTTGTAAAATAAGAATTTTTGTTCATAATTCATGTCTTGTAGTATTACACAATATATTGATTTATCTTTACATTGCTTATTGTAGTATTGTTTTATTGTACAGCGTCTCACATTGGCTTTCCATAGTTACGTGGTGCACAAGACTGCAATGGCGCTGCTTCCAGCTATTTCCTCTGGACCCGATCCTCCATAGAATCTCAGAACTCATTCCACAAGAGGGATTTCATCCTCCACAGCTCTAAAAGGAGGGATGATGGTGGTGCGCTGCAGGTTCCTGGTCATCACCGTGTTAATTTATCTATTTCTATCTGAGAGACGTTTCCGCTTTCTCCACGATTCTCTTATCGGTGTTCGGTGTTTTTATTTTTTATGATAACTTAACCTTATGTATTCATTCATTATTCATACTAAAAATCTATGTGAAAAAAATTCTCACTTTTCTCAGGTCAAATATTTATGTGCGATTAAAATGCGATTAAGTTTGATTAATTAATTCCAAAGCCTGTACTTAATCAGATAAAAAATTTCAATTGAGTCCCGGCCCTAATATATTATATATATATATATATATATATATAAATACACACACACACACACACACACATATATATATATACACATATACATAGACACATAAACACATGCATATTAAAATTTTTGTATTTTATCAAAGGGAAAATGTTCCTTCATAGTCTATACCAACCCACAATTAGCAGCACTAATGCTAGCTAGAGACAAGCCCTACATATTTTTGCATGAATGCACACCTGTAATGAGGTTAGTTGCTATACAGAATCAAAGATTTTCACAGATGTCATGACGGTGGTACGTGTGTAGGTAGGACACACACGTCACCACCTCTGCCATATATCACTGCAAAGCTGCAAATCTCACCTCATAGAATCTGTTGTAATTACATTTATTGTGTAAACTGCAGAGGAGTTCTTGTATTTCGAAGAATGTTTGCAGTTTTGTTTTGCCGGCAACAGATCCGGTTAAACTATCTTTCATGAGTATAGGTCTGGTTGCGGCCTCAACCGCAAGAGTTTTGTAGATGGCTAAAAGTGTATAACGTAGAGGATGTGCTCCTCTTAATGAGAGAGCCAGTTTGATGGGTTAAGAGCTTTCTCTTAATCTCCCCCACTCTTATGGCGAGGGGATTATAGCAAGCCGTTTTGACATTTATTCAAAGCACACTGCTCTCTCTTGTTCCTTTGGTAAATGTCCACAGTAGATTCTTCCTAGTCTAAATTGTATTCAAACATGTAAGAATTTAAATTAAAGACATTGCCAATCACATTTTTGCTTTCAGAAACTGAATTTCAAGATATTTAAGATTTTAATTGCACTAGTAAAAACAAGTAAAAACTAGTAAAAGTTTCAGATATCTACAAATCTTCCCAAAATTTAAGTGGCTGTTTTAACATATATATTAGCTTGACTGAATAGGAATTTCTGATATCTTTAATACATTCTGTTACTGTTTCTTTTTGTGTACAGTATTGTGATCGTTTGATATATATTATGTAATAAAAAGCTGTTTGAATTTGAAATTCATTCATGTTCAGTTAATTCATTAACTTATCTACTTCCATTAAAAAAAGATATTGACTCCTTGATTTGATGAAAAACAAACATTTTGGAAAAAACTAATTTGATAATGACTTGCTTGACTAAAGCTATGCTTGGACTTGACTTGCTTGATCTTCCTTAAAGATGACTTGGGCCATGCTTGAGACTTGAGGGCTAAGGGATGCGACTTACTTGAGACTTGCGGGTATGGGACTTACTCCCATCTCTGCTCTCCACTACTTCACACTCTCTCTCCCTGGCTCTATGTTTGTCTTAACAATGGATAAATTAAAGAAGTGTACAAACTTCCTGGTCACAGAAACATGGCTTAATGATTTTATGAGATCGTTTACTTACCCATGATGAACAAAATTGCTCTGAATAAACAAAAACTGAGCAGAAGCGTTTGTTGACCACCGAGGAGAAATTTGCATCTGGTGTGAAAAGATATAGCAGCGAATACAGCCTGAATTCCTGACCGCACGGATACCAGTCGGTGTAAACCAAGCGTAAGCGTCTATAGGGCTTTTCTTGGCTGTCAGATCTTGCTTCTCACACTGGAGCCTCCGGAGTCAGTGTCCGGTTACATTGTGCTGCGTTCAATGTTATCGGAAAAAGGAGCTTCAAGCGCTTAACCTCCGATTTTTTTGTTTCTGTTTTGTCTTATTAGTGTGGGGGATGGATCAGGGTCAATCTGAATCTGGGGGGACAGATCCCCCCCATCTCTCATCCCTTCTGCACCCATGGTCATAAGTAAGAATACCCCTGCCTCAGGAGCTGCTGACCATATTCTACACAGCAATAGTCCAGTCTGTCCTGACATCATTCATCTCTGTCTGATTCGGATCCGCCACAAGGGCAAGACAGGGACAGACTGCAGAGAACAGTCAGGTCTGCTGAGTGGATCATAGGTACTGATCTTCCCTCCATTCAGGACCTGTACCAGTGCAGGGTCAGGAAGCAGGCCAGAAAAATCACCACAGACTCCTAACACCCTGGCCACAATCTATTTAGGCTCCTCCCCTCAGGCCGGCGTTACAGAGCACTGTACGCTAAAACAACCCGACACAAGGACAGTTTCTTCCCCCAGCCTGTCGCTTACAGAGTGTGAGTCCATTTATTTGACAATAAACTGAAACTCTGCACTGTTGTATATAATCACTGTACAATAACCGTAGTTTGGTGAATATATTTCCTTTATTATTATTTTTATTTCACTTATTTAAGTTGCTTCTATACTAGAGAGAAAAGTTGTCAAAGTCAAATTCCTTATATGTGTCTTCCTTGGTTATTATAGCTTATTCTGATGTTATATAGTCCATTGTTGCATAATGAATGTGTTTCTGCAGAGTGGGGCAGCAGATCCTTTGAGTACTGTGGGTTGTGTTGTGTAGCCTCCGTGGAACAAGGATGTTCCGGGAGATCCCTGATGTCTCTTCTAATGTTCGCTTAAATGTTCAATGATCTAGTTTACACAGTCTAAATATTATTTCATTCTTGCGTTCAAATGTTTCTTTTCCCCATAGTTGCTTTTTAGCACATTATAACTATTTTTAACACTGTGGTTTTGTTTAAGTCATCTTGTATTTAGGTATTTTTGAGTATTTCATTTTGATAAGGCTGCATGGCAGCGGTCTTGTTAGAACTTTTGTCTTGCAGCAGAAAAGTCCTTGCTTTTAAATTCACACTGTTTTTTTTCCACATTGATTATGCATGTTCTACCTGTGCATGTGTGGGTTCTACGAGGTACATCTACAAAAAGACCATATTAAATAAATTGTCCTGCAATATAAAGCATGTAGCGCCAAAATGCAGCATTGACTACTGATTACATTGTTGTGTGTATACAATGGAACTGCAGAATGTGCATGCAATTTGTCTGGCTGACATCAACAGCAGTAGTCATGAATAATAATTTAATATTAACACGGCTATTAATTATACTAAATTGATTAATTTAGAAATCAAGTTTAGGCACCACTCCGGAAATCCAGGAGATTATTAAAATAAACCAGACAAATTCAGTCTCTTTTCTATAGTATGAACTCGGACGCAGTAACAATAATTCCACAAGCACTAAATACAACTGGGGAACTTCTCTTTACAATACAACCGGGTTTATTAACATAGTTGTTTTAATCTTACAGATGAACACTGTGGCAACAGCCGATCTACTCTAATCATGCAGTCTACAAACTATTTAAAAAGGAATAACGCATGCAACCAAAAACGAACACTACCAGAATTAGAAAAAAAACACTTCAAAGCATTAGTGGGATGTGCGTCTGTGTATGTGTGAGTGTGTGCGCGTTTGTTTGTTTGTGTGTGTCTCCGCAGGGGTGATCTGGAGTCAGGACACGGGGTTAATAATATTCTTTCTTAACAAGACATACAACCATACCATGCCAACAAAATGAAAGGATATTAAAAGATAAGAGATATAATAACGCTTTAGCAAGAACCAGTGAACACAAAAACGAGCATAAAACGGTAAAAGCCAGCGTACTGCAACGCTAGCAACAACGAGCAAACGGTGGTTTAACAATCACAGAAGAATCAATTAAACCATTTTACACAAGTCTGAACTTGTGTTTTAAAACCTCCTACAGAAGCCTACACCCTACCCAGACAAACTAAATTTATCCTACTGGTGATGACTTCATCCACGCTGCCAGACCAAGGCGAACGATGAAGGGAGAAGGAGGAACAATCCAAACGGGCCAAGTCCGTTGAGAAACAGCAGCGACCAATAGGCATGGAAAGACAATGGCTTCTTTGAACAAAATCCTTTTAAGAGCCCTGCCTGTGATTACTGGCCAAAGACCAATGAGAATACACTGAGGGCAGTGCGAGCTCTGTTGTCGTGACTGGTCACAGACCAATGAGGATGAGTTTAGGGCATGCGAAAGGATGCTGGAGACGTCATATGATTTATGGAAAATGAATCCCAACATTATACAGCACCGTTCTGGTGAAACGATTTCTGACTGTTGTTGATCTGACCAATAACAAGCATACGCTCTCTGTTGACAGAAATGGATAGTTAGAAAATTGGGCTCTACTCTGTCCATCCTTGCGTCGACGGATAATGGGTTGCATCAGTCTGTTTCGACGTAGATGGAGTAGTATAAACTTGGCTTAACTAGAGTATACCTCTCATCTAGAGATATGAAGCCTCCCCAAGACCGAAAAAATGGATAGGTAGGCACAAACAAGGAAAATGCCACAAGATCAACAGAACTTAAATCTGAATGTTAGTATGACATCCTGGGGAGTGAGGAACAAAGCTAGGCCTAGGGAGGAGATGAAGCAGAGCTGGATGTTTTTGGCTCGTGGGGGATGACAGCCTTTTGGGAACCAGGAAGTGATCGATCGACCCCTCCTGGACGGGTCTAGAAACGGCTCCATGGTGACGATGGGAAGACCTCGAGTTGGAGGGAAGATTGGGCTTGTCTCTCTGTGGGCTAGTTACACCTTGGCAAAGCACCAGGCAGGTTCCCGCAAAAGGTGAGTACACCTTGAGCAGCTTGGTTGCTTCTCCAATTCCACAGACCCATTCCTCCACAGTCCTCTTAATCTCTGCTGGGACCAACTGTTCAGGTCAGACTGTAATGTTTGCAATTGAGGATCCAGATGCAGAAGTGTATTTACAGTCTTTAGAACTTATGTTTAATAAGAATTCCATCATACATGGCTCAGGAAAGCAGGGCTGGATGAAGACAGGGGTTTAGGGAGAAAACAATGGTAGGGTAATTAAGGAGACAGGGAGAAAGGGAATGACGCAGACAGGGAGGAAGTCACACATGGGCACACTCTCATTCCCACTACAACTTGTGCTTTGTCTGTAATTTAATAGGTAACCCAGGATTGATGTCAATCAATTTAATAACCTGTAAAGAAATTTTTATTCTGATAAGTGATTTGTAATTATTGTCTTGTATTCATTGAAATTTGCTGGTTTACACAACCCGGTGCATAACTCAAACCTTTTTTACATTAACTTGTAGTTTTTTAATCTTTCCAGATTGACTCCAACAGTCAATTGAAATGGAAATTTGAGTTTAGCTATATGGTTCTACTGAGCAAATGGCACCTTTTAACCATTAATTTCATTGTTAGTAATGGGATTAGGGGTGTCATGATTCTCCAAATCCTCAATTCGATTTGATTTTAGATGTTAGGGTCACGATTCAATTCGATTCTGGATTTTTTTTTCCTTTTACAGTGCAGAGCCCTACATAATTTTTTTAGAGTAGTCTATGATCATTGGTTTTGTTCATAAAATTTTGTACAGTAAATCTTATTTTAAAAGACAAAATTGATGCAATTTTTATTAATCTTATGGAATTTATAAAATTAGGTATTAATGGTCAAACTGAAAAAAAAATTCACAATAGAAGTGTAACAGTATTGTTTAAATAACATAAATTATTAGCAACAGATGGTGGCTGCCATCTAGTGACTCTTTATAGGTACTGCAGTAGTTACTGCTTAGCTAATACCTACTTGCTAGCATCAGCTAATGTGCTCTGTAGATGTGCGCTCTGATACCGGGGGATGTTTCAGAGGTAGTTAAAATGTTACCAGCTCTTGTTGTGAGTTGTATGAGAACTGGTGAGAGTTACTTCTTTGGGAAAATGTAATGTGTGGTACTTGTGATGAGACGGTGGTCTGCCAACTGTTGCTACGGAGTCCCGAGTGGGATGCACGGTATGTAAACGTGGCAGGAGGTGATCCCAATCCTCTGATGGATTTCAATTTGCAAGGTCATAATGTAATTTCAATCGATTTCGATACAAAATCGAGATCGTGACACCCCTAGTACCGATATCCGGTGCCGGTTCTGACATCAACAGTAGTAACCAGACCAAAAAGCGGTGCACATTTTGATGCCTTAATTCAGTTCTTTTTTTCTGGAGATGTCACGTACTTTAGATTCTGGGCATTTCATCAGCCAAGAGGGTTAGGGTTACGGTTGATTATGTTGGGTCGATTAATTCCTAGAAATAACTATTTTTTTACGCAATTAGCTCATGCACAGAAACCACCCTGATTATAATTCAGCCCACAACACATCAGTTCTCCTTCCTAACCAGCCAAACTGCAGATTGTTGTGCAGCAGCATCTGTTTGTGATCCTAAATAACGTGAGTATATTATTATTGGAGTATTAGCTTTGTGATGATATGATAAAATGTCAGCTTGCTGTGTGCGGTACAGAGTTTAAATACTCTTTATTTCTGTTTATTTATGCCTGTTGGCTCACTGCATAGCTTCAGTACATTTCATAGTGAGATATCGGTGTGTTAAAAATACGAAATTATTGATTTAAAGTGATGTTTTCGGACTTAAATTAGTGCTAACTATTAGCGGAAGAAGCTGTGTATATTTTCACAATAAGAATGTTAATTTCCTGTTGAGATGAACCAGAGTTTTATCTTCTGAGTGTTTACTTATGGAAAAATGTTATTGTGAAATTTGATTACTAAGTCGATATTACATTTGATTTATATGATGTTTAACACAGACTGCTGATATCCAAATGTTAAGTTTATTCCTATATTTTGATTAGTTCTACCTCTATTTGTTATTATTTTTATAAGAGTGTGATTGAGGAACAAAAACAAAAATTCCATTGATTTCTCCTAAATTTAATTTAAAAAAATTAGCAACAGCATCTAGATTCGCCCTTTATTTTCACTGAAATTTTTTTTTTTTTTTTTGGGTAATATTCACAGCTAGTCTATAATTAATTAGATCAAAATTTTTTATAATTTAACGCCCTACTAAAAAGAAAAAAATAAGAGGGTTTTTGGACTAAGTTTGTATGTTTTCCATTCTTTCAGCACTGTTTAAGCACCGGAACCATTTCAAAAGTATCAGTTTGGTATTGGTATCTGATAAAACCTAAACGATACCCATCCCTAATCAGGATTAATTAATTGTTGTCTTTAAACTCCTATTATTATAGCTAATAAATAAGATGGCACCCTCAATGTGTAAAAACAATTAAATGGCTCTCCAAAGACCTCTAAAAAAGTTGTTCCCGTCACTTCTTAGTTGAAGGTTTCATCCCTACCTTCTAGCCTCGAGTCTCTTGCACCCTCTCCCAGGTTCCCTACAGGAGAAAAGGATGTCCACAGCATGATCCACTTGCCACGTTTAAAAGTGCTGGCATATGTTTAATATTTGAAATATAGCCAAATTATTCAGCTTTAATCTCACTGACCACAGCACATTCATCCACTTGTTTACATTATTGTTGCAAGACAAAAAGGGTTTCTTCAAAAATATTTTATAAACCATGGATTTGAATGTAAAACTGTTCAGAATTTAATACCTGGTGTGAACAGTTGTGCTTAAAGTTGGTTACTGACATCTGGAAACTTTCAGTATGCACATAAACAACAGATTTTATTTTCTTTTATTGTATTTTTTTCTTCCAAACAACCCGAGGAAAGGGCATTTCTAAAGACCATATAAATCCCATAACATGTTGCAAAGGATTTTTCACAGAAAATAAACCATCTTATGAATGTCTAGACAGCAGACAAAAGACCTGCACAGAGGTTAAACTGTTATTGTATGGCACGTTATTACTTTAAGCCTCCGTCATGAAAGAACAAAATAGCCAAAAAGTCACACTGACACCCTTTTGGCCCTTTTCTTTAGAGCAAACTCTGCCTTTTTTAGCAATCCATACCAAAATACAGCCCCCTGAAAGGAAAGCTTCTGTGTGGAACAGACTCATACAGCAGAGGGACAAGGGCAAGATTTGGTGATGTACGAGGGCTATCAGGTTTGATGAAATCAGCCGTGCAGGGCAGGCAAGTCAGAACAGAGACAGGGTTACTGTAAAGACACAAGGACACACACATGCACACAAACACACGAAGCCAGCGAGATAAGGGCATTTCTTAAATCCTATTCCAATGTACTCGTACGTTCCTCAAATACAAAGTATGCTCCCTAAATGGATTAAAGTGGTTCAGAAAAAGTCTGTGTGTGTTTCTGTGTGGGACCCGTTAGCTCTATTAGATTGACTGAGATCACTATCTCTCACTTCTGTGACATCTCAGAATAATCGTCTCTCCGGACTCTCACACAGACACACTAATACCCAACACTCACTAGATGATGGCTCACATGATGACAAGGACAAAGACAGGACGCAAAAAAGGAGAGTAAAAAGAAGATGTGTCTGTGTGTGGCAGGCTAATAATACTTGACGTACCTTATAATTCCTTTAAAGTACAAATAATATATAGTGCTTACTGTACCTTCGGTATCATCATAAATATGTCTTCTTTTATCTGCATCCGAGACTTCTTCTATTTGATATTGTGTGTTTGCCTGCCAGGGTGTGAAAGTGTCATCAGGCGAGTGTGTTGATAGCACAGTAATGGGTTTCAGCAAAGTGCTGAAGAGGTTTTTTTGCGGGGAGTCCGGGAGAATCGGTGAGGACAGGACAGACTGCTGATGTCAACGCGCTGAGATGAGATAACGTCCGGTGAGCGGCAGAGGAGAGGGCCGTGGTATCAGCACAGTGCTGGACACACAGGAGAGGCTGCTGATGCCAAAGATAAAACTGGATGTTCAAATCCCATCAGCATCAAGGCTCAGCCGAACACCACCTGACAGGCTCACTGGGCAACCAACCCTCACATCTGGCTGGTGGATTGCCTGAATATTAATGTGCATACCGTGTTTGACCCAAGCATGCTTCACATCCAGGTCCTGATTAGTTTTTCCGTCAAAAAGTTGAAGTAACAAAGAAGTAGAGCGGGGAATGATTGAACTATCATACTTTTCAATAAAGAGAAGGGTCTATGACCAATAAGTATCAGTTTTTTTTTTTTTTTGTGTCATTTTTGAATTACGGATGAGAATTAAAGAATACTCTAAATTGTGTCAAATGTTTTTTATTTTCATTTTTTTATTGCTCTGTTACTTTTTGAAGGCCTTATATGACACAATATTTATGTTGATCGATGGTCTATGTCATGTATGAACCGCATGAAATTGAACAATTCTAATAATGAACAACCCTGAATTAAAGAAAAAAAAAGCCTCTTGCTTCAGTCAAAGTCCACCCAGTATGCTACTGTTATCTACTCAAGCCACCTCACCACTGTCTCCTCCTGATCTCCGGCCACCTTCTCCTTGGTTTGTTGATAAGGGACTGGTATACACGGTGCGCCACGTCCTGAATGCCCATCCACAGGGCTGAGGTTTCCAATACCTAGTCAACTGGGCAGACTACAGGCCAGAGGAAAACTCCTAGGTTCCTTTCCGCAATGTTGTCGACCCATCTCTCGACTTTCATTGTCGCCATCCGGATCTCGCAAGAGACGTGGGCTATGTTAGGAACTTATCTCACCTTTCTACCTCCACCTCTGCTCACTATTTCACTTTCAACTCAGTGGCCGTTACTATGGTTAAAAGAAGTCACTCACCTCTTCTCGATTCTTTTATCTGGTTTCTCAGCCTCAGAATCGCTCAGGCAGTTATCTGACAACACTTGCCTGTCAAACCTGCCGTTGATTCTGATCATCCGGATCTGCCAGCCTGCCTTACTGTATCTACCATTCCAGAGGGCCCATCTCTGCTTCTAACTGCACTTACATCTGGTTGCATTGGTTGTTCTTTGTAACAGAAAAATCTGGAATGCAAAAACCACCCTCCAGTGGTATTGGCCCTAGCTTCAAGCTTCTGCCCCACAAAATAACAATGAAACTGAATTCTGACCCCAACTATCACCTGAGCGTACAAGCCTTTCTATTAAATTTAGATAAATTAAACAATGACAACAGACACAGCAAATATATTAGATCTATTTGTAAGTATCATTTTTTAAAATCAGTTCTAACAATTCTAACAAAAACAGACTTTGCCAATGTTATCTTTGTTTTTATAGTTCAACTTCTGCTGAGGATTTCCACATTCTGGGGTTTGTTGTGCAAGTCTTTTATAACTTGTAGAACTAGAAGATGTCTATGGTTTAGCTCACTATATCCAACATATTACACAGTCAAATTGCATGACACATGTATTTTTATAGGAATCCACCCCAACTTTTAAAATGCAGACATTGTGTATTCCTAAAGACAGTCACATGGAGTCCTCAATTCAGATTATTTATATAGCTTCAATTCACAACAGATGTAATCTCAAGGCACTTTATAAGTAGTCATTCCAATACAATTTTACTGTTCAGGGTGTAACTCACCTCCTACCACTGCTGGATTTAAGCATTTACCATTCACCTCCTAGCAACCCTACAAGGAGAATAGAAGAGGAAAAGTAGAAGTACAGTAGAGAAAATATAGACTAAAGATGGATGGAAAAATATGACCCCAATTTAGTAGGCTTTAGAGTACAAAGTCACAAACAGACCAGATGTCTTCAAAGAGTACAAATCTGAGAGTCCCTTCTGTTCGTTCTTCTCACAAGGGCTTTCATTTAACAAGTCCACTTTTCCTTTCATACTTTCTGAAAATCAAAAGCTGCTTTATATACAATTTTGCTGACTGATTGATGGCCCAGCTGAATTACCTGCTGCTTAACCAACTGTAAAAGCAGTTGATCAAAATCCAAGGACAGAAGAATGAACTGAGCAGCCCAGGGACTGTTTACTGTTTATTAGGAGATATGGATGAAATGTATTTTTTGCTTTTTCTGTGTGTCTCTGGTTATGGATTTAGAACAAGGCACAAACAACAAAAATGCCTCAAAGAATCCAGATGGAACAAAAAAACTGTTCAGTCGTGTTTTTAATGCCATCCATTTTTATATAAGACTCAGTGCTGCATTCCATAGTTGTCAAGTTTATGCTACTAAAGACTGCAATCAGGAACTGGATGCAGTATGGCAGAAGAAATGACATAATAAAATAATAACAATGATCTGATGGGGAATGGACCAGTCGGATCTACAGGGGAATAGGGCACAAGTGTAGTCAATGAACTGATAATCAGCGGACAGAGCCCTAGAGGCTCTGACAGGATGACCTCCTTCCCAGGTTGGATTCCAAATGACCAATGCAATTAAAAAAAAGTACAAGAAAAGCATCCTTCCAAGGGCAGGTGTAGGCGACCAACGGAAGGTGGGCCTGATTCTCTGGAGGATCAGCCCTTGAGGTGCCAACAGCTGGGAGGACGTCCCTCAAGGATGCTAAGATCAAGTGGACGAAGATCAGGGGAATGGCTGGACAACTTTCAGGAAGACGGCTGCTGGACAGGCAGCCTGGTGGTTCTCTCCGGGGGATCTAGCAATGTGGCACTGGGGACTGAAGCCTGCTGGAGAGATCTGCAGGCTGAGACCCTCTGTAGAGGTTAGAGGTTAGCCAAGGTGGAAGGATCTCTGGCCAGGGCGGCAGCAGCGGAACACTGTGAAAACTGTCCATCTAACCAAGTCCAACGATCTTTTCTTAAGCCAAAAAGTATTTTTGATTTTGTTTTGAGACATATATACTAAGCAAGAGCAGAAGGTGTTCGAATTTTAACCTGATTTAGAGAATACATGTCCTATTTTCAGAATTCTGACCCACCACAATTGTTTTACTAGCAGATTAACATACTAGATTATAGTCTAAAACTTTTTTAATTAAGTAAAATAATTTGCCAGTGCAGTTAGACAATTACTCTTAGTAAGAATTCTCCAAATAAGACATATCTTTTTTCTTTTTTTTATGTGTCCTGTCCTGCAGTTTGCTACTCAGAATCGGTGTCTGACTACCAAGTACAAGCCCAATAGATTTACTTTCTCAAGCAGAGCATTATAGCTTTACTATAGTACTCCACTTGATATATATATGTATGAGAAATCTTTATTAATGATTAGTGTGAGTTTAATTTCTTGAAGTTATGGAAACAAGAAAACAAAAAATAAGAAAGAAAGAATGAAGAAGAGAAGGACAGGTAGGAGTGTGAACCGTCGATTCAAGATAGGGAGATAAACAAAGAACACAAGAAAACATTTCAGTCCTCCAGTGAAAAACAACCAATAGAAAACCAATGGGAAAAACAACCAATAGAACAGAACAACATTAACAAAACAGATCCAGTAATATTAACTAAGAACTAAACATTCACAACACATGAAAATGGATTAACAAATACAACACCAATGTTGCTGGTAAGCTGCTTGTACTATCTGTTGATGATAACCTTAGCCCAAGAATATGTCCTAGCACCTGTGCGTGTGTGTGAGCAGACCCCGCCCCCACACACAGTGCCAAGACCAGGGACCCGACCCATGCCAGACAGCCCCCCCAATGAACCGACCAGGCAGCAGAACCCACAGAGCCGGCAGCAGGCCCGGGCGCCAGATCAGACCCCGCACCGATCCACCGAACGACACCCACCCACTGTCATAACTGGCACTCCCATTAGAGGTGCCCAACCAACCCAAGGGGACATCGGACCAAAACGTCCGCCCGACACACCGACCCACCAATGACCAGCCAGGCATGCACCATAGCTGAGCCAGAGCGCCTCCGGGCCCCCAGTGCCAGACATCGAGAGCAACCAATGCACCAGCAGGCAGGGGCATTAGTCACCAGCAGGGAGTGATGGAGGGGAAAAAGGCCCCCACTGGATGTGGGGCCTGAGATGTGCCAGGCAAGAGGGCGGCCAATGACCCAGCCTGACAAGTAGACAGAGACATACAGACAATCATACGTACCCTCCCTCTTACACACACATATTCTAACGACACATCAGGACACCCAATAAAAAAAGGACGCTGTACACTCATTCATACACCCCATACATACCCTATACTCCCAGGTCCAGGCACAGACGCCTCAATAGAGCAACCTGCCCCTGAACCCGGGAGACGAACTCCTGCCCATCAAGTTGGGGACAAGCAGACCGCCAAAGCCCCCAACATGGAAAGAGTAGCCCACCAGCCCAGGTCCCCGATCAGACGGCTTGATCACCTCTCGGACCCCAACCCCGATGGTAAAATGAACAGGGGTGTGGGAAGACCCCTAGCCTCTCTCCTCCTGCTCGAATGTCGTGTTGTTGCATGTTGTTCTAATGTCCACTTAAAAAAGAGGGGTGGGACATGGGAATTTTGCAAGGCACCCCCATCCTCCAACCTGGGCCCTCAGTGTCTAGATTCAGTTAAGCTGCATCTAGACACCCCCCTCCCGGTGTTTACCACAGCAAGGTCCTTGCATCCCTACATGTGTGTATCTCATGTAAATGTTATAAGTGAAAACGTCCAAGTTGTATAGTAAAATTGGGACCCAGGGCGCCAAATAAGACATATCTAAATAAAATGATTAATCTAACAACTTCTGCTCTTCCTTAGTATATAAGTCTCAAAACAAGATCACAAATACTTTTTGGCTGAAAACAAGCTTGTTGGTACTTGGTTAGATGGAGAATTTTTGCAGTGAATCTGCTTGTCTCTGAGCAGTCTTTGGAGCTCTGGGGACAGGGGTGGCCAGTTCCAGAGTGTCCCCGAGAGCTCTTCAAACAAGTGACTCTCCGGCAGAGGTGAAAGCAGAATAAGCACACACAAAAATGTGATTTTCCTAACAAATCAATTCAAGCCCATGTTGCAAAAATGAGTTAACCCTGATTATATTCTTAGGAGAAAAGCCACACCGAAGCCGACAAAATTCTAATTAACAGGCATTCAACCACAGGTGAGTCTAATGATTCATTTAAGAGGTATCCAGCAGACAGGTGACTATGAAAGGGCATTACTTAACAAAGAAAAGCCCTTCCCATTTCATGCTGGCAGTAATGGCTCCCCATGTAAGAGAAACGTCACAAAATCTGAGGAAGGAAATAATTTCTTTACACACACAAAAAGTGAGGGCTACAAAAAGATCAGCAAATCTTTACATATCAGTCAAAATATAGTAGCAAAAGTGATCATAGAATTTAAGAAAGATGAAAGTGCAACCATAGACAGAGTATATACAGAGACGTCTAGGCCATCCATGGAGGGTAACATCTTGACAGGAGCGTCTTCTGATGAAAAGTGTTGAAGAAAATCGCCATGCAAGTTCACTGCAGTTACAGTAACTACAGCAGTAGAAAGCCAAATTGGAGTGACTGTTTCCCATGACACCATAAGACAGACACTGCAGATGAATGGCATGCATGGGTATCGTCCATGAAGGAAGCCTCTCCTAAGGCCCATGCACAAAAAAGAACACCTAGAATTTGCTAGGGCCCATGCTGAAAAAGATGAAGACTACTGGGACTGTATACTCTGTAGTGATGAGACACTGTTTTTGGAACTAATAGTTTAAAAACTCTATGGTGTCGTAAAGGTGAGGATTTCAAAGAAAAAACATGGTGGTGGCAGTGGGATTATGTGGGGTTGCATGAGTGCTGCTGGTGTTGTTGAGATGCATTTCATTGATGGTATCATGAATTCAACAATGTACTGCTCTATACGGAAGGAGAAGATGCTACCATCACTCCGTGCACTTGTCGTCGTGCACTTTTCCAACACAAGAATCCAAAACACACATCTAAAGCTACTGTTTCATTTCTGAAGAAAAACAGGGTGAGGGTGATTGAATGACCAAGTTTGTCTCTTGATCTGAACCCAATCGAACATCTGTGGGGAATTCTGAAGCGACAAGTCGAGAATCCCTCTCCATCCAGCATCCAGGCTCTAAAATAGGTTATTCTTGAAGAATGGAAAACGATAGATATTGCCTAGACTGCCTAGACCATGCCTAGAAGACTTGGTGCTGTCCTTAAAAATCACGGTGCTTATATAAAATACTGTATGTAGTAGTTTTTGTTGCAGGGTGTATTCATTTTTGCTTAAAACTGAGGATTTTGTGATCTAAATTAGATTATTTACCTTAATTTCATGTTATGGAGTTAAATAAGTTTTCAGTAAAGCTCTGCCTTGTGGAAAGTTTGGAAATTGTTCTGTTGTTTATTGAGCTACTGATTAAATTCATACTTTTTAAAGGGGGTGTACTCATTTATGCAGAGCACTGTACGTTTATTGAGTGACAGTACCTCTTTGGACCCTTCCAGAGGCTCTGGCTGCGCTCGATCACACGGTTCCGGCTTGGGAGCCTGAGCACTCCGACGTGGTGCTGGGTTGGGCATTCCCCTCTATGGGTATCGGAGCATGAGGACGACACTGCAGCGTCAGGGAGTGAGTCTGCAGCCCAAGAGCTCTGACTTGGAGCTGGCAGGCCTAGGCTGTGGGCTCCCACGGGAGTGCCTTGTGGGACGGAACACACCAGAACTGGAAGAGCTGAAGATGCTAAACCGCCAGATCTTAAATACAGGTGAGTAGTGATTAGGACACAGATGCACAGAGCCCAGGATTCTCTGACATCTTTATTTCATTATACTCTGCCCATATCTTCTACTCATCATTCTCTCTGTTATCGCTGCTTCATTTATCCTCTGGCCAGTGTTCAATAGGCCCCCTGAATTGCTCCTGCTGGCTCCACCTTTTCCTTCAATCTTACTTTAATGGCAACCTCCACCATTCCCATGCTCTACCAAGACATGTTCTATCTTACATCCTGCAATACATTCAAATACTAGGTGTGTAGATCTGATTATTTTTTTTAATTATGAATCAAAACTGGGGATAGAGTTCAGATGTGTGTCTGTAAGGGATTATAAAGCACATTGACCTGCTGATACCACAAAATGATACGAGAAGAGGTGGTATGCAATTTAAATATCCCTCATAAAAATGCAAATATTTCTAATTATATTATTTTAATGTAGGAAGATTATTTATGTAATTTAGCTCCTTTTGGGGGCATTACGTTTTCAGATGAACAGCATACATATATGGATTATGTTTCCATTCCATGTAAACAGATGACTACTGGTGATTGGGCCAACATTTTCATATTTTTCAATGATAGGATACCAATTTTTACGAAAGTACCTCCTAGTTACGTTTGATGGTAACTGTGCAGGATTCAAATCTCCACAGCAGTCCAAACAACCGATACGATGCTGATACTTGGATCTTAGTATTCGTGGACCAACGCCAAATCTTCTACGACACAAAAAAAAATGCAATAAATTGGAAGATAGGTTTTATGTTATTTTCTGCTTTTTAGAGCAAATGATGGTTTATAATTTCCATGCTATTTAACAATATGATGGAAAAAAGTATACTACTACTACTACTACTACTACTACTAATAAAAATAATAAGAAGAAATTAAATTTTCTGTGTAAAAAATATATTTTTGGCTTATCCTTTAAAAAAAATAGAAAATCATGTATGATCTTACCTTTGTTTTTTATAATAAGTGCATGCACTTATCTTGCTCCACAAATATCTCCATCACTCATGCAAAAATAATACTTCTCCTTTCCACAGAAGTGAATTAGTAATATTTTCCCAGTTATTTTTTTTGTCACACTTAAATGTTTGAGCCTTTAAATATATATGAGGTGCAACAGATGCCTAACTTCTACTGCTGCATGGTCTGATCACTTCTCAATGACTGCAGTCATGAAACCTGCTATTGTGGCTAATCAGTTAGCTGTGCCCATATGTTCTGTGTATGGCTCCAAAACCTTCAGAATAATCTGTTCATTTAAAAAAACAACAACACTTGGTTATACCAAGTGCTCATAAAGGCACAAAGAAAGTTGAGTAAGCTACTGAAAATCACTCTGAAAGTAATGAATATTAGATAACGTTTGACAGATTTGAAAGGCACAGGAAATAGCCAAGCTCAGACAGGCTTGACATTTTCACACAATCATCCTGATACACTAAATCTTCCCCTACAACCAGAACGGGATCTGAATCAATATCAAAAGTTAATTTAGGTGAAAAATTGCTAAGGTAACTGCTGTCAGTGACAAGGAACAACTTCTAAATAATCTACCTCAGCACGCAGTACTATATTGTTCAATAACCTGCATCCAACGAATTTGATAAGAAATGTCCAGAAGAATATACCCCTTACAGATTAAGATGATGCTGACAGAAGATGAAAAATGAAAGTCTGAACAAGCTTGATATAATTTTTTAATTTATCACCAGATTATATGTAATCCCTGGTTCAAAATGGCTAAACCTGCTTTAACAGTAGACAGAAAATACTTCCCCCAAAAGGTGTAAAGGTATACCATGTGTAGTGAGCTACTTTTGACTTTTTGCACAGAAGATTGAAAACAATGATGCGGTATTCATGTAGGGTTTTGCTACATGGGCGGAACGCAAAACAACATTCAACATGTCGTACAGGAGATTTTATATGTTGAAATGAGTTATAAATCATATTTCTAAATCCTCTAAATAAAAACAATTAAATAAATTATGGGAAAATCTAAAGGCCCTCTTGTCATTTTGATAGATTGCTATTCAAACCTCTGACTACTTGGTGCAGATTACAGACATTTTCAATTTCTGGCAGTGAGTACAGATAACTAAACCAGTCAAAAAGATTTCCATGAGAGCATCTGAGCATCATCTCAGACCTGGACACTGTACCTAATGCATCTCGCTATCTGGGAGCTGAGAGTGTGTTGAGGAGTTCGACGAGGCTTTTGAGCTTATCTGTGACGAGCTGCAGGGCTCTGCGATCCCAGTTGAGACATTTAACTAAACAGGTGTGCAGTTCAGGTCCATGTGGACCAGAAACAATTTCTGAGACTTTCATAGCAGGAGAACTGTTCATTTTGAATGCATGTATTAATCAGCTTGATGTGTGATTGCACAATGTGGATTCTCTGTTAAGCTTGTTCGGGTTGAATATTATTTAAAATGAATGAGAATTCAATACTATTGAATATGTCTTAATTATTATTTTTAAAATGAATTTGAAAAATAGATTATGACCGGATCTCTCAAAATGACGGACAATGAAAACATTTAGGTCAAACTCTGTACAGTTGTATTCAACACTTGACTGTTTTTAACTGTTGTTTTGTCTATAACTATCCACACTACAATGATTAATTTCTAAAATCTTTTTTTTTGTCAGAACACTTTATCACTACATTGATTAATAGTTTATTAAACAATATGCTAATTAAATGTGTAATTATGACAACATGCTAAAGAAGGATCTGAAATATTTATCCTTTAAATGATCTGTATAATGCTATTTTTCACTTCTCAACATCTATGATAGGCACATATATGCTAAAATGTTACCCTTGGCGATCAATTTGTCCTGAAATATAACTTGTATTCTGGAGTTATTCTTGGACCTGCAAGTAAGATGCTTGGTTTCACTAAAATAAGGCCTACAACCCTGTGAGTCCCGCCCCTGACATGACATGGTTAGTAAAGCTTGGTTTATGCTCAATGCATCTACATGGTCCGCACGGCTCCACGCGGCCAAATTACGTCATTTCAGTAACCACGCCTCTCCGCACGGCCACCGCGGAGACCAGAATTTCCGCACCACGCACCTAGAACATTTTGTAACAACGCGGACGGTCCCACGCGGAAAAACATGGAGGACTGGAAAGAGCTCCTAATGCCGGAGGTTCATAAATACAGACATTTTTATGATTCCGCCGATAGATATCACTGTGATCAACTGTGTTTTAATGGACGAGTGTACCGTCTAATTTTTCGTCTTTTTTCCTAAGTAAACAGCATAAAAGCTTTGTTTAAGCTCATGGTTGTCGCCATCTTGTAAACAGTGATTACTACTTCTACTATGGTGTAGTGTTGTATGCATGCTGTAGAGCCCTACACCGCCCCCTACAGTCTTCAAAAATATTGGGTTTCAGCAGGGACAAGCCGCAAAAAGTATAAACGCTGCTAGAAGGTGTCTCAGCCAGTTCCGCACGTCTCATTTCCGTGCGGAATGTACATGCGTCAAGCATAAACCAAGCTTAACTTTCCACCTCAGTATCATTAAAGAAGGATGGAGAAGAACCACTCTATGGCCCCTTCCACACTACTGCGTTTTTGTTTAGAAACGGAGAGTTAAAACGAAAACTATCTCCGTCCACACTAGCGTTTTCCCTGCGTATTAGAATTGATCTCCATCCACATTAAAACGACTGAAAACACGGATCACGTGACCATTCTCCAACACTGGGCATGTGCTCGCCGGTATAAACAGGAAACAGATTGACCATTCCTCAGATTTGATGAAAGTAGCCAAGCTAACGTACCTGCTAAACATGTCGAAGGCCAGAGATTTTTTTTCATGGACCGATGATGAGGCCAGTAACGCTTGTAATTTGTTATCCATGTTGCAGTTTCTAACGTAATGTACTCCAGGCTGTTTTTGTATGTTATCTTCCGGGGACGGGTCATGTGATGGGTGGCTGACGAATCAGGGAAGGACACGCCATGACCGATGACACCCAATCATAGAGCCGAGTGTGATCTGCTGCGTCATAGTTTCTAAAGTCCTCTGTTTTGATACGTCCACACCAAAACGCCCACCGGAGTTTCAAAACGAAAAACGGGATCGGCAGTGTTTCTAAACTTCTCCGTTTTGGGTCTCCATTTTTGCCATTGTATTGTGGATGGGAGGTGCAAACGTAGCAAAAGGTTTCCGTTTTTAAACGAAAACGCAGTAGTGTGGACAGGGCCTATAAGAGAGACACAAAGTTTGTGTGTAACAGTGACTACCCCTCTCACTTACACACAATTAGCATAACAAGAGTCTGACAGGAAATTAAATAGCCAGTGTGGAGGTGACAAATAGCTCTTCTGTGATAATTTAATCATATATCCTAAATCCTTTTTCTTTGAACTGAAGAATGTTCTGAGCTGCAACATTAGCAGTTGTAAAAATATATTTTTTCCAGTTTTTCCATAAGCGTGACAGCTTCATAAATGGCTAACATTCATTATCATTAGCCTTTCGCTAGCGCTTTTGCATACTTAAGCCCAGTTTATGCTTCTCCGACAGCAAATTTGCACTCAGACGCAGATGTATTGACGGAGATGTTTTTCGTTTATGGTTGTCCGTTTTCTTTTTCTTTTTTCTTGTTCTCTATTTATTTTTCAGCATTTCAAAGTAATTCTTGACCAGGACTGTAGGGGTTGCTAATTTTTCATGACGTTGTCTCCCTACCATTGCAGTGTAGTTTCTGTTTTTTTCTCCTGTGAACGTATTTCCCTCACAAGGAGCAGTGGACGACAGAAAGTAAGTTTTGATTAAGCTGTAAAGCTTTTTACTAGAAGTGCAGCTCATAGAATACTCTAAAAACACATGGAAACCAACACAGCAGCCTTTTTTGTTTTTTCTGCAGCCCCTTGTTTTCAAAATCGCAAAAATACCAGATTAGATCAATTATCCTTTAAATATAAAGCATGTAGAGCCCAAACGCTGCATTAACTACTGATTACAGCGACTATAGAGCCCCGTTCTGGTGAAATGATCTCTGGCTGTTCCTGAACTGACCAATCACAGGCATACGCTCTCCGTTGACAGACACGGAAAGTTGATCTTGGATGACATAGGACCTTTAAAGAAAAACAAGGTCAAAGTGACTGTCCATTTCAATGAACAGCAAACAGCAAATTGCTCTGGAAGACAGCTAATGTTCTATGTGCACATGAATTTTACTGTATGTGCAATTTAAGAAAGAAGTCAACACATTATATTAAATATTAGGTTTCTCTTACCTTCCTAGCCCTGATTGGTGAAAATTAAGATGTATCAGACCTAAAACACGCAAGAATAAGTACAGAAAAAGAAAATAAAGTAAAAACAACGTAAATGAAGTCAGTCAGCGCCTCACCAGTCATGAACATCACCGCACATCACTGCTGTTGATGGGAAATGTTAATGAACTGACATACTAAACATCACTGAACTGAAGAAAAAAAGTTTCTCAAAAGGACTATATTGTCAGCCACCTAGAACCCCTTAGTAGAGTCAATAACCACGGTAATGATTGGAACTGAATCTTCATGAATTTTATTAAGGCAATTTTACATTGAAGAATCAGAATCAGAATCAGAATCAGAATCAGTTTATTGGCCAAGTATGTCACATACAAAGAATTTGACTCCGGCAAACTTTTTTCTCCAGTACAGAACTTGAATAAGTGAAATAAAAAAAGAGAAAAAGAAAAATAAGAACAAAAATAAGTAAAAATACAAATAAATATCAGATCGTAAATAATAAAGGATAATATATACACCAAGCCGGGGTTATTTTACAGTGAGTATGTACAGAAGTGCAGAGTTATAGTTTATTGTTATGTGAGTGCACTCACACACTGTGACTAGACAGAGTTCGTCAGAGCGACAGCCTGGGGGAAAAAACTGTTTTTGTGTCGGGTGGTTTTGGCGTACAACGCTCTGTAACGCCGACCTGAGGGGAGGAGCCTAAACAGATTGTGGCCAGGGTGTGAGGGGTCAGAGGTGATTTTCCTGGCCCGCTTCCTGACCCTGGCCCGGAATAGGTCCTGAATGGAGGGAAGATCGGTTCCTATGATCCTCTCTGCAGTCCTGACTGTTCTCTGCAGTCTGTCCTTGTCTTGCCTGGTGACGGATCCGAACCAGACAGAGATGGATGAGGTCAGGACAGACTGGACTATTGCTGTGTAGAAGATGATCAGCAGCTCCTGGGGCAGGTTGAAATTCCTGAGCTGACGCAGAAAGTACAGCCTTTGCTGGGCCTTTTTCCTTATTATGTTGATGTGTGAGGTCCACTTCAGGTGGAACCTGAACTTAGCATCACTTAGTATAGTTCTGCAGACATCCCAAATGTACTTTCATCCAAATCTTGTCCAACAAGGTGCAAGGAAAAACAAAAGATGAAAAAGGATCTATGGTTATGTCCCCCTAGATGTTGCTTCCAGGGCTGGACTGGCCACCTGGCATAGCTGACATTGCCCGGTGGGCCGATGCAAATTTTTGAGCTGGTCCGAGGCTGTAATAATTTAACCAGAAGAATATTATAAATTATTATTTTGGCCGTGGTGGCCCATTGACTGTTTTTTCAAAAGAGATTGGGCTAATCCAAAGAAACCTTTCAGCCCTCAGCTCTGTCCCTTTTTGATTGCAGCGTCTTCTGCTTTCTTCTGCACACAGAAGCTTCCACTTACTGCTCTCTCACCGCTGATTCACACCAGGTGTGTTATGCGTGTGGTTGGGTGTCCATATGGCTGTCGACCAAGAATCCAATCAGATTATTCACACCGACTGTGGTGCGCATAGGGGTATGAGCTTGATTAACTTTCAGAGACATGTCTATTTTTTTCTGGACCCCTGATGCACTTGTTAATTAAGTTAAAGAAATAATCATATTTATTGGTAAAATAAACTGAGCAAAGGTCCAAGCATAAAACGTAGTCCCATTGCTAACGATTGCTAACAATTTGGATAATAAAAAGAAAAAAAACTCAAAATGAGATATAACAAACTATATAAAAACGTTGAGTACATATTCATTGCAGAACATCCATTATTACTCTTCAACAAAAGCAAGAGAAGGCAAGTGTGAGCAGCAGACTAGCTAACTGTAAAAACAACAACAACAACAAAAAACAAGCACAAGTCGTGACTTTTTTTCTCCAAACAAAACTGCACTGAAGTTAGTTTCAGGTTGTAAATTTCCCAGACATTCATCCCGGTTTTTAGCACTTTACCAAGTTCTGCCATCGACAGTGACTGGATCAGCCCTGAGTATTCAGTGCTGAGCAGTGTGGTTTACAGACGGTCAATACATTACTGAGGAAAGGAGAAAAATATAACCAACCTTCACTTCAAAACTAAAGAGGGTTGACAATGCAGATAACTTGTCATATGGAATTTTTATTTTAATGGAAAATATGGACTTTTAAAAGGGATTTTACATCATGTGACTCAGTAATAATTTATTTTTTTACCTTTTAATTTCAGATGGTTGTCTCGCTGTCTGATTTCAATAGGTATCAAATATGTTGTATTACTGCACCTTTATGCCACACATATGTCCAGACACACTGGAGTTGTTTGTACACATGTAGTTTAAACACATGTAGCTTTGACTTTTAACTATCTTCTTCATAGGATCAATTCTTATTCTTTCGTAGGCAACACCCTATATGTAAAATGAATACAATATATACTGACAATATTTTGAGATGCTTATAACAATAAATTTATGAGATTTATATAGCTGACATCAGCTGTGCTTTCTGTCTGCCTCAGCACCACTTTTAGAGCTCTTTACCCTATCTGGATATATGCTGATACTAAGGGCACGATTGTGTATTTGTATAAACATAAACAGCATATTTCATAAATCATTGAAAAGATGTCTGTAGCACTGTTTCTTTGAGATCTAGTCTCACTCCAAGAGGAGACTTTTGTCACTCTGGCTATTCTGCCATATTTAACAACTTTCAGGAACTAATTCCATCCAACTACCTCCCCCCTATGGATGTAGTTGGTAGAGTTATATAGAGTTGGTAGAGGTACACGAGGACTATTCTCGGAGTTACAGGAAGCCAATGTAAGGACTTAACTTGGGTAATGTGCTCTACTTTCCTGATTCTAGTGAGGACGTGAGCAGCAGCGTTCTGGACCAGCTGCAGCTGTCTGATTGGATTTTTCAGGCAGACCGTTGAGGATGCTGCTGAATTGGCACTACTCCACTGTGGCACTACTTATCTAATCAGTTGATCTGGGTTCAGAAAGGATATTCTGTATACCTTAACAGTAATGAAGGCTTATTGGATCTAATCTTGTCAATCTTTCATCTGGAACCATTTTGACCTTCCTCTCTGATCTCATACACCAATTATGCTTTTTTGTCCAATCACAATTGTTGCTCAGTAAATATTTTCTGGTTTTGTAACACTAATAATGGTAGGGAATAATAATCCCAGCAGATTGGCCGCTTCTGACAAATTCAGATTAACCTATCTGGCACCAAGAAATAGAACATATTCAAAGACACTTACAGTAAATCCCCTTTCCCTATAATTATAATGCTCAGTTTGGATTGTGGTGAGTTGCCTTCACATGTTTAGAGACCATAATAGATGAACCTGTGGCCATGTTATTAACAGATTTGCCATTATAATTGAGAAACAGCAGAACAGGTGTACCTAAGAGAGTGGATGGTTTGTGTATACAGAATAACTCTGCTACTATGTATGCTTAATATCTTTCAGTGTGATGTCTTTACAACTGTCGTTTTCTTCCTATTTTTTTATTTATAATATAGTAAGAACATGAGGCTGAGATAATTGTTCTCCCTAAGTGCTAGCTCAACAAACTCATGGTCAAGTTATTTAATTAAACTTGATCCTACAGTGAAAAAAACGGTGAGGTACAATGTGTCCAGTAGACTATGGGTGTCGGCTCTGCGGTCTTGCAGCCTAACATATGTCCCAGTGTTCTCATAAACTTGATTTGGCCAAAAGCCAAAGCAGAGTGGGTGGGGGTTGTTCTAACACCAATCCTAAATGGCTAAACTAAGAAACACAACAAATCTCTACCTAAATGCCTACAGACACTAAAAACGAACACATGTGCACAATCACACCATCATGCCCCCCCAAGCAAATGAGAAGTGACGCCTCCGCCTGCGCATGCCAGGAACATGCAGAGAGCATGCGGGAGAGTGAGAGAGAAGGATGTAGCGAGAGACATTGTGTTTCTATGAGCTGCGACATGCCTGCCAGAGCATGCCAGGATCATACAGTTCCCAATCGAAGTGCAATCACACATATACAAGCAGTTGGGTGTCCAAGTGAGTGGGTTACTGAAGCAAGATACATTCCCCACTGAGACATGAAAAGAAATGCTTCAACAAGTGTAGGAGCTTGTTAATGTACACAAATGGTGTCCACATATCCTAACAGGCATATGTGTTCCCCCCTTGAACTCTTAGCTGGGTAACATTATAACTCAGCTCTGGGTACATTTACGTTTTTTTTCTATTCAAATGATAAATGCTTCCTTCTGCGTAGGAGGCAGTTAGTGGGTGAAGTCTGGTGAGACAGACAATAGTTTCCTGATAAAAGTCAATGATAGCAGTTTGGGAGATTTAAAGGGCCTATATCATGCAAAATCAAGTTTTTGGAGTTTTGAATAATCTGGTTATGTAATTTTCTCATAAAACCCCCCCACCAGAGTAGTTTATGGCTTAATTCACATGTCTGAGTAATCCTCCTGAATTCTGCTCTCTTAGTAGCTCTCCTAAAAATCGACTGAGTGTTCAACTAGTGACATCACCAGTTGAAAACAAGTAGAAAGCTAGATGTGTCTGCACCGCCCCTGCAGAGCGGCTTACCTGTGATAGAGTTCTAACACACCCTCCTCCTTCTCAAAATTCATGGCTGCTTCGGTTTTTTACAGCTTAAAAAATTTTTTTTGTTGGATTTTTTACTTTCTCTGTGAAAACGCCCATTTGGCTGCATGGATCACCTGGTTTTATTCTACATTCCTAAAGAACAGCTGCTGGATCAAAGAACATAGACACCTGATGGACAGTGAAGTAAGTGGCTACATGCTAACGCTAATGTGTGTTAGCCATTTATCAATCTGCTTTTGTGATCTTATTACAGCATTGTGTGGTCGATTAATTGATCTGAGAATGTTCAGTAAACGGGTCCAAACAACACCCACAACTTTTTTATATACTGGGCTGGAATGATTTGGTTAGTGGACGCAGATGTGTTGGTTTGGGCTCTGTCTAAAGCCTAGAGATTTATCTACTGAAATAGGCTTGATTGACTCTTTTTTGTGTGTGTTTGTTTTAAAAAAAATAAACCAAATGTCTGAGCCCTTAATATAACAGAGTTTCATTGTGGTAGTTCGTGATCTGCTCCCGGCTCAATGGCGCAGCCAGGGGCGGAAATCCCATTTCAATTTTGGGGGGGGACAATAAACAGTAAAATTTCAGAGAGTAATTTTTGGGGGGGACATGAAAAAAAATGCTCTCTCCTGCTTCTTTGCATCTGGTTTTGCATAGTTTGCCTTCAGCATGTTAAATAATGTTATGAATTGATGCCTTTATGACCACATTCAACAAAATGTCTTAATTTCCACAACAGTCAAAGTAGATTTACAAAAATGTAAGCATGAAGAAGTTCCAACATTATTACAGAAACACTTTCAAGGCTAATAACATCAAACTACTTCAAAAATCAAGTCAAGTATCAAAATGACTGAAATCTCTTTAATAAATCATAGAAATTTTTGTAGGCTATTAGAGAATAACTCTGTAATATTTAATAACTTTATCTAAGTCCTACTGAACGAAAAGATACACAAAATCTAAAAATATATTCTTGAAATATTTGTTTCATTTTAATAATTAAAAATAAAAAACGTTTACTTTACAAATACACTAAACATATAAATACTCTATAGTTTATCTTTGAATTTAATCGATCTCTCACTTTTCTCAGTTTTCATAGTGTTTTTGGGTCTGTGTGGCCAACGGGATCTTCGGCTCTATGTTTTACACAGAGAGCTTTGAGCAACGTGCCTCCACCACACATTTGTTGCAACCAGTTCATCCCTAAGCTACACCTGCACTATTGTAAACAACTGCAGAGCCTGGGGAAGACGTGATAAGAGCGGTTAAACGCTGTGGTATTCCATACATCGGACCAGTTAGTTTTGATTCTTACCCATATTCATCTGCTAAAAGGATGAAACGCGGACATTTTCGTCATATATAAATGCTCCGCAGATTCCAGGGGCAGACCGTGAAAGCGTACGTGTCCGGGAAAAGGAACTTTTGGTCACCTTAGTGAATGGAAAAATAATAGTGGAATAACCCTGGAATGACCAGCGAACATGAAGTGACAACTTATTTTTACTGTGGTGGTGGTCTGTCATAAAGGGATCTCCGACCGGTGATCAAAGTCTAAAGATATCGCCCAGTAATCGGTGTCTATGTTCGACATAATATGACCACATTTGACATACATATTTAAGTTTGTAGAACCAGCATATGATAATTAAATGACTTACTGCTGGAAACCGCTGGCTTTTGATTCCCGCCTCCTGTAAGCCTGCGGGCTGCTGTGAAGCTGATAGCGGGTGAGAGCCGGCAGCCCCGCCCGTTGGAAACAGCGTGTGTGGACCGACCGTACCAACTTGAGGAATAAGGGGGGTGGACTATAATTTCTCAACAATTAAAAACACATTGTTTTGTATTTGCAGACTAACTTTTTTGTTGTGGTTTTAGAAGACAATACAGTTTGACTGATAGCATGTATGTGTTTACAATAACTTCTTCTGTGGGGGGGACAACTTTGTGTGAGGGGGGGACGTGTCCCCCCCGTCCCCCCCGGGATCTCCGCCTATGGGCGCAGCGGAGCAGAGCGTTGGGGTGCAGGAGGCGGGTTTATAGAGGAATGAGCGGTTCACTTCGTGGTCCAACATTAACTACAGGATACAAATTAAATTTCAGGACAAATTAATACTGTATTAAACCAACCGTAACATTTTATCATATACATTAAATGTGTATCCCAGAAGTTGAAAGCAGTAAAATAGCATGATATAGTCCCTTTAATACATTATTGAGACTGAAATTTATACCTTATGGCTCAATACTAAGAGTTTGTTGAGTGCTTGGCACAAAACCCACAATTTTATTTTATTAGGCCTGAAAAATTAACGTGTTAATGCAGGTTGATTAATTAATATGAATAATTTGAATAATCTACATGGTGATGAATTGTTGTGCAGCAGGACATGTATGTGTGTATAAATGGCATGTGAGTATGTTCTTGTTATTGACGTATTGGCACCGAGTTGAAATGATTAAGCTCAGAAGTTGTCAGTGGGATTTTTTCTACTATTCAGAGGTCAGCTTGGCCATAGCCCCCCACCCCTGTGCAAGGAGCAGAGTGTAAACACACCGTATTTATGTTGCTATATGCATGTTGGTTCACTGTATAGTTCCATAACAATTCATAGTAAGTTACCGCTGCGTTAAAATGCTAATTTATTTAGTTAAAGTAATATTTACAGACTTCTATTAATGCTAACTCAGTAGCGGAAGTAGCTGTCCATGCTCTTCACAATAAGAGCATTCATTTCCTGATTTTAACATTGATAGTTTTATCTGCTGAGTGTTTACTTATGGGAAAATGGTATATAATGACATTGGATTACTAAGTCTATATTACATTTAGTTTATGTGATGTTTAACAAAGACTGGTGATATCCAAATGTTAATCAAATATTTTGGTTGGTTCTACCTTAGTGATATTTATTTTTGATATGAGACCCCACAGACATTCATCTCCCTCTTCACATGTATACCATCCAAACCTGTGGTAGCAGCTGTGCGGAAATAATAAAGAACAAAATAAATGTAACAGCCTTTTCTCTGCCATATGTTCTCATACTCTGAATGCCCTTAAGTGGAGCTCTGGCAAATGCTCCCAGGGGGACCAGAGAGATCAAACCCTGAATCAGTACCTGAATAGAGAGTTTGTTTCCTCCACTAACGTAGAAGTTTCTGTTGCAGCAATACTGCGAGAGCCTTTGAATGAAAAAACTCTTGTTGTAGCATAGTCCCATAAAAAGGACGATCAGTTCAGCTTTACATACAGAAAATGTTAACCACTTAGTTTGCCTTAGCTATTGGCTGAAAGATGAATAAGTTAAAGGGCCACGTGTGAATGTAATTGTGAAGTTCAAACCACAAATTCCAATGATCTATCCTTTATTTCATTAAATAAAAGAGCTGCAGCATCCAGATATGTCCTTTTACACTGACAATTGTACTTTTTAGTCAAATTTAGGCATGTTAATTGTGAATAATTCACACCTAAGTTGTGATTGATTAAATTCAATTTTTTTGAGGCGTTGTATGTTTGTACAATTATTTCCTCTGATTTAAGATGCTGTGCACCTGGAAGGATTTTTGCTATACTTTTGTACTTTCAGGCAGTTGTTAGAGTGCATAACCTTGGCCATAAGGGGTTCTTTTCAAAGCTGCCCATTAACCTATTAGCATCTCTAAAGCTCAAATAATAGCCGGACTATGGACCAAGATCCCAGAGGAGTTGAGGAGGCTTCTTTGAGAGCAAGACCTCTGATCACGTTGTCCAAGGATCATGTCCCATACTCCAACTTTTCTCCACTTGGTTTTCTAACCATACCAGACAGAGATTAAATAGGACCAGATAAAGCAAATGAGGTGGATTCGCACTGCTTATCAACATCTGAAGTCAGGACAGTTAACTGTGGAATATCATCTCTGGTGCCAGAAATGAAGCATGTGATGACACTCATTTTATTGTCATACAGCAAAAGTCTTCAGTCAGAGGCAGGCCTGAAGTGGTTGGCCGGTGTGATATTTGGGCCGCACGGGCCAACAATACGGCAAGCAGAGTTGTACTAGTATGCCAATTGTGGAACTAGGCAAAAATGAGTTGCAAGTGACAGTATTTCTGTTGTAGTTAAGCAAAAGTTCAAACTTGTAGGGGCAAATGTTTAACTACTCCCTTGTAGTTGCATACTATTTGGCATACAAAACAATTCATATAAGGATATGGAGTTTTATCGAAATGACTTGCCACTACAAGGCCGCTACAATTTCCAGATTTGAAAGAGAATGGAATGAAAGTAATAGTACGGCTATTATTTAAGCTGTTGAGATGCTAATCAGTTAATTGGCAGCTTTGGCCAAGGTTATGCACTGTAACAACTGCCTGAAAGTACAAACGTAAAGCAAAAATCCTTCCAGGTGCACAGCATCTTAAATCAGAGGGAATAATTGTCCAAAAATCCAACGCCTCCAAAAAATGTACTTTAATCAAACATAGGGTGGGTGGGAATTTTTCACAATTATCATTCCTAAACTTGACTAAAAAATAAAATTTTCAGTGTAAAAGGAAAAATCTGGATGCTGCAGCTCTTTTATTTAATTAAGTAAACGATAGATCATTGGAATTTTTGTCCCACTCCAGCCCTGGTCAGAGGACTCTTTAGATTTGTTGCGATATTGACTGCTACCTGAGATCCTCCCTCCCCACATCATACACAATTTACTTGGATTATATAAATGTTATATAATTTATGAAAATGTTGAATTTCCCTTTGGGATAAATAATATATTTTTTATTTGAATTGAAACAAACTGAAATTGTTTCACTGCTAATTTCCTAATATATCTTGAATGTAGTAACCTGTAAGCGTAATGGGAGTAATTAAAGTAATTTACCTAACACTAGGTAATTGGTACATAATTATAAAGGATAGTGAAAAACAGTTGTCATGTAATGAAGAATGTTGTTTGAAAAATTATTTTAAATAACAAGAATGTAAGATAAATCCCAACCTTCTCAAAAATAATAATCCTAATAATAACCCTGACTACATGTAGAACCTTCCAAATCAATAGCATCTCATGGCCCAATCATTCTCATCCAATACTTTCAAATGCTGGGAAATTCATAATATCTCCACAGTATAACATTCCATGTTCTATTAAATACAGGTAAAGGTGAACATCTTGTTCTTTCTGAGCAGCACACATCTTGGAAACTCACTTACCTCCTCTAGGGAGCTGCTCAGAACAGCACAATTTAAAAACGGCTTCCTCCTGAGAAGCTGTAGCTGTTAAAAATGGGATGTTTGCTCAAATCTACTTTGATAAGGTATGCTGAGGGAAGGGCGATCAAATGGTTCAAAATGATCCAATTTGCTCTAGAAGGCTTTAGGTGAAAAATGTCTTTGAAGTTTAAAGTGTCACACCAAGCAAAACCACATGGGGATGCAACATCACAGTGTTGCAAACAAAATAATTATCACACCCAGTGTTTCAGGATGTCTTTTCTCTAAATGTGTAGTTAATGGAGCATTTTCTTATATATGCAGGTTTAACTTTTTTTCACTCCCAAAGTGTTATGGGTACTAAGCTTTTTTTGACCAGTTGCTTTACCATGTGTTTCATTACATTTAATCAATCGATTCAGTTTCAGAGAATTGATAGGTGATAAACAAAATGCTGAGCATTGAGCATCTCTGTTTGAGAATGAAAATGGTAAGTCACAAATGAAGACCTACCAACCCATAAGAGATTTACCAAGAGTCCCATGGCAACTCTGGATGACCTGCAGCTCGGGTAATCAGAAACTGACAATAATTTGTTGTAAAGATACTAACTTTATGGAAAAATTTGAAAAAGAAAGCCACTGCAGACAGAAAGCAATACAATAAAAGTCAGACAGTAACGAGTCTAATTTGGTTTGCTTCAAGTCATGTAGGGGACTCAGTAAAGGTGTAGGCATTAATCTTGTCAGATGAGATCATAGTTTAACTCAACACAAAATAATTTTAAGGTTTACTGTATGTCAATAGAATAAAATGATGAAGCATGTTTTTGGTGATGTGTTGTCTGCAATTTTAGTTTTACGATTTCAAAATCATTGATTTATTTATTTTAAATGAAGTTTTGCATATATGCTAGGGTTACATTAGGCAGTATGCATAAATGCATACTGCCTAATCTTAAATGACTTGGATTTTGTATTAATGGTGAAATAATTCCTGATTCAGATGTACCAAACAATTAGACAACAAGCATATGTTGTATAAAGATTATATTTAGGCATTTAAACAGAGCATAAAAATGACCAACGGTTATAAATTTAATCCCGGTATATCCTGCAACTCTATATCTATTAAAGCAGCAAGAAAAGGCTTATTAGCCTCCCGATATTGAACCAATATAAAGTAATGCTAATAGTTAATATGTGATTCCTACAACAATCATTGTTCAGACTCAAAATAATCTGATCTATTTGAGAGGCTTTCTTGCATCTGGTAAGAGTATCTGATCCAGAGCCTAGAACCAGGATGCGTCAATTTGTATCATTAGTTGTGCTTAGAAGGAATTATATTTTCCAAACACAATGACAAGACTTCTTTTCAGAATGGTTGCAATAAAAATGTAGGCGATGCACAAAATTCTAGCAGATAGCACAGCTATGTGTTAATGAAGGAGATGAGGGAAGAATTTCGGTCTAAAGTGAATGATTTTTTTTACTGTCAGCTGTTGGCTACAGTGGGAGCACACACAGATGGATGTTCACACACCTTCCCACGCATGCAGAAACACAGATCCGCACACAACCTGCACACACAGAGAGAAACCCACAGTGTTCAGGGTACAGCTAATCAGCTGTCTAATCATCTGTCAGCTCCTATATTCATCATCAGACCCTGGACATATGGCTCTGGTTTGATGTGAGGACCGGTTGTATTTTGTCAATGCCATATTATTAGACAGACAAACCCAAAGTAGCAATTAACTGTGAAGCGGAAACAAAAAGATGCATAGTTTAAAAAATGTGTTTTGCATAGGTATTCAGTCCCCCCTTTACTCTCGCACCCTTAAACAAAACCCATTGCAATCAAATTCCCTTGAGATAATACATAATCAGTAAATAGGGTTCACATGTGTACTATTAAATCTCAGTATAGATCCAGCTTTTCTGCAAAGCCCTGAAAGGTTTGTTAGAAAACGCCAGACAACAGCATATTGAAAGCCAAGAGACATAGCTGATGTCATGGAGAAAGTTCTGGAGAACTCTAAAGTTAATAAAACTTGTCAATAATTTACCAAGTTTTAAACATTTCAAAGAACTCTGTTCAGTTCATGATTCATTGTCCAAAACTGGAATACAGTAGAACTGCACACCTACCAACATACATCCAAATGCCCATCCACCTAAACAGAGAAGCATTCAAGAGCCCTATGTTAACTCAGTGGTACGCTCGCTAAAAATGGCTGTAACCGCCTGTGTTAATAGTACAAACATCCAAAATACCAACATACACAAATGGAAAACATCTTTGTGCTACTGCCGATTCTAACATCTTCATTATTTCTGCACTAGGGAGTACTGCCAGTTAACGCAAAGGGGGAAAAAAGACCTCTTTGGACTGGCTACTTTGCAAATGCAAGCCAATACTGTGTCAATAAGCATTGTACTTGGGTATTTTTGTTTCCAAAGCTGCATTTTCTATAAATAGTTTATATAAAGGCTGGGAAAAATACCAAAATAATTTGGAGTTAAAAAAAATCTGTGAATGGGATACTGAACTGTGAATAGGGAGGTGTCAACTGCACTAATATATGGGAGTATCCTACAACACCAGAGTGTTCTCTTTCTTCTTGGATCGAGAAAGCATTTTTGAATTGAATTGAAGTCTTCTGTGCTCCGGACGTCACGTTGCTCTCAGAGCATAGGCACGACAGTGGGAGGCAGGAACGTAATCATAATGACCATCGCCGGCTGGGATTTTACTCCATTGGAGTTTACTTCCTATTTTAAAACCAATGATATTATTTTAGATACTGGGAAATTAAAAAGATTAAATATGCCCCTGGGATACTTTTTAAAACTTTAGAAGCTGTGAGAGCTGACCTTTTACCAGAGCTGACATGCAATTTCCTTTTCAGTTTTCCCTCCTTCTACTCCGTACCATCACTTAAAGCAGATAAAAGCCTGTAGGGATATAAATGGACATAATCGGAGTTCGTTATCAAGATGCAGATCCAGTATATTCTTGCGAAGGACTCCGCATCGGGAGGGTAAGTGGAAACTTGTCCTTATTTTAGCTATCATGAGCCGTTAGTCCGATATCATCAGACATAACATATTATTCAATCATTACATAAGAAGAATAAATTACACCATAGTCTGTTCCTCATTATGATCACAAGACATGTAAACAGCAGCATGCAGACATCACAAAGATTGTTATGATTCTGCAAAGTTTTACGTGATGTTTACTATTTGCTATGTGAGCAACAAGACAGAAAAATACACGGCAAGATAACTGTAGGAACTCCATTAAGAAGCTCAATAAAGCTTGTAACATTCATACAACGTTGAGGAAACATTGGTTTATGAACATGCTATGGAGTGGTCGTCACATTTGCGGAAACCTCTTCTCCCACAGCTTCATTTTAGCTGATCGCTAGAATGTTTCATTGCAATAATTCAACGTTTTCTGCATTCTGGATCCTTGAGAATCTTCCTTTTTCTCAGTCACATCTGTTGTGGAACAATAGGTATCCACCATATTTATCATTTCTATGTCTGGGTTAGCTGCATGTAACTATAATATAACTGCAGGAGACTGCCTGTCACTATGGCACTGATTGGATTTGAACTGTTGAATGATGGGAGAAGTGACCTCAACTCCCGGAGCTCTATAGAGGGAGTATTTGCTGATCCACATGAGCAAAATGCTGTGGAAGCACACCTTTACATTACACCTTGGTTCACATTGTAATTATTCATGGTTATCTTGCAGCTGCAGTGTGAGTTAGCTATGTTAGCTTGTTTGTTAGCCAAGGCTTACCAGATGCTATTACTTCATATTGTTGCATTTTTAATCATTTGCTCATTCCAGTTGCTTCTTCTGCTAATTAACATCACCTAACCGTGTCTGTTTCTGTAAACTAAATGTGCCGTAGAGCAGGGATTGACACAGACCAATAATCCCTCTATGTGGCCTGCGACTGAGAGGAGACGTTACATGGAACCAATGGATGCAGTGGGGATCTGCCATGCTGTTTACAGAGCACTGACGGTAGCTCAGCTGTAGGATAAGTATAGGATAAACAGGTCAGATCATACTGTGCATGTGTTTTCTGTGTTAAAACAATTATGCCATTAATTCTACAATTAACAGCATTCATTTTGACATATATATATATATATATATATATAGAGAGAGAGAGAGAGAGAGAGAGATAGATATACACTTCATTCTATTATTTTTCCTTATTTTCATGACTACATTGTGGATTCTCAATTTAGGTCATCAAAACAATGAATGAACACATGATGTATGGAATTACTGTATGTACTTAAACAAAATGGGTGAAATAACTGAATACATGTAGAATATTATATTTTAAATTCCTAAAAGTAGCCACCCTTTGCTCTGATTACTGCTTTGCATTCTCTTGAGCTTCCAGATGTAGTCACCAGAAATGGTTTTCCAACAGTCTTTAAGGAGTTCCCAGAGATGCTTAGTACTTGTTGGCCCTTTTGCCTTCACTCTGCGGTTCAGCTCACCACAAATCATCTCCATTGGGTTCAGATCCGGTGACTTTGGAGGCCAGGTTATTTCATACTTTTTGGAAAATCACTACATAATTTGATGCCTTCAGTGTGAATTTACAATGTAAATAGTAATGAAAATAAACGCACTGAATGAGAAGCTGTGTCCAAACTTTTGGTCTGTACTGTATATATATATTTATATAAATATCCTCTCACCCGTTGTCTGGGAGCTTGAGGGTCCTATCTTTGCTGTTTCAAGTACTGCACTTTTCTGGACTGATGTGTCTGTGGTTTTTCCATGGATTTGCTGAAGCCATTCCTCAAGTTTGGGCGTCACTGCCCCGAGGACTCCAATTTCCACAGGTAACACTGTCACTTTCACCTTCCAAGCCTTCTCTAGCTCCTCTCTGAGCTCCTCTCTCAAGTTTCTCATGTTCCTTCTTCTTGATGGAACATCAAGAAGAAGGAAGTTGGTGTTGCTACATCCACCACAATCGCTTTTCTCTGCTCGTTATCAACCACCACAATGTTGGGTCTGGGCACATCCCATCAACAATTTGCTTTTCAAATTGTCTTTGCACACAGTTGGACAGCGCTAAGACCAATCAGAGCATGAAGCAGCATGACATTCAGTCAACAGGTCAGTCCACCATACACCATTGAAACAAATGAGTTAAGTTCCTTTCTCTGCTCATCTCTCAAAGAAAAGTGTATGCCATAACCAGTTCAAAACAAGTTCTGTTTCTGAGCCGCTGCAATCTTTGTTTTTTTGCTCCTTTGCAGAGAAAAAAAAGAAAAAAGCATCGGACGGCACTAAGCCCATGGCATGGCAACAGATCTTAAAATACAGTCATTTCTACAATGGATTTGTTAAGATCAAGGCATATTCATGTTAGAATGGGACCAAATTCCAGTCTGGAATCTTTGGCTGACCTAAAAATGTTTACACACATTTGCCATTCAGTCTTAGAAAGCAGAATTTTATTGCAAGGAGACTTGCCATAAATTTGTGTCTAGATGCACAAAGATCCCAAGGAGCTGTTTTGTGTTGATCTTTCAGTTAAAATGACAATAAAGTACATTAAAATTTGTTATCACAGCATGAGAAAAATAAAAATAGATTTATTAGCAAGGCAAAGAAATACCCAAACTATCTTATAGGTTTCATACTGAATTTTCCGATTATTGAATCATTTGACTACACATACAGAGGGAGAATTATATGGAAGCTAGCCGATGCTCAGATCCCCCAAGATAGTTCTGCCTTCATGTTATCAGAAAGTGAAGGAAGGCAGGAAGATGATTTAAGTTGTTCAAGAAGCATTTATCAGTCTAGGGAGTTCTTTCTATAAAGACTAGCTGTCATGATGATTCAAAAACATCACAGGAAATGAAGTGTGAGCAACATCCAACAAATGTTTTGATGGTTGATAGGAACAACCACATATAGATCAGACAAACTTCCCTCTAAGGTTTAGAAAGCCGTAGGAAGTTCAGAGTGGAGCCATTTTTCCATAGAACTGATGGAAGCCAGTACAAATGGTTCGGGCTTTCGATCAGGAAGCCCACTGGGATCCTTCCACTGACTTTTAACTTTTCTGCCGTTCTCACCACTCTGTGTACCTTCAGGTGATAAGCTTGATCAAACGCACCCAATCAACACAAACCAATGATGCCAAATGTTAATGAAAAATTGAATTAAAATATTTTATTTAATTAGTCAAAGCTATTGGCAAATTCATGGTTTCTTCATGTTTAGAACAAATTAGTATCTGACCCTAAAGCAGTCTTTATGGAACAGTGTCTCAGGTTTCCCTTAAGTGTACACAGAGGTAAGGTCAAGAATGTGTTTAAATCTGTGGTTGATAATTGCTTACTGTGTAACCTATAAGGGCAGCATAGTACTTTTCACATTTTGCCACTTTACAACCAATCAATCTATAATAATTGAAAAGCTGGAGGAAATTGTAAACGGTTTACAATATTTTTACAATTAAGTGTCTACAATTGTCTACAAAGTGTATTGTGCAATTATATTCAGTCAGTACGTTGTAGAAGCCCCTTCTTCATGTGTACTTCTCACACAGCTTCACAGAGCTATAAATGACAATTTCAACCAGTTCTATTCTTTGCATAATTGCTTAAAATCAGATAGCAAGGAGATGATATTTGAAAATTAATTAATAAATATAAAAAAAATAAATAGTCAGAACTATCCCCGGACTTTGACACCGGAACATGCTTTGATCTAAAACTTTACACTGCAACTTTGGCTGCATGTTTAGGTTCATTGTCCTGCTGGAAGGTGAATCTATGTCTTAGTCTAAGATCTTTGGCATCCTCTAACAGGTTTTCTTCTGGGATAAACTCTAACGGGTATCCATCTTTTGGGTGAAGTAAAACATCTCGATGGCATGTTACTGCCACTACCTTCATGTTTCATTGTGGGAATGATGTTTTCAGAGCGATATGCAATGTTAAGTTTCCACAAAAAAGTGTTCTGCCCTCACCGGACCAGAGAACCTTCCAGATTTTTTTGTGTCTCCTACATGGCTTATAGTAAACTGCAAAAAAAATAATACAATAAAAACATATATATATGTATGTCTTTTTTTTTCTTTCTTTACAAAATAGCTTGTTCCAGGCCACTCCTCACTGATTGGCAGCTATTCCTTCCACATAGTCGTCCTGTGATATAGTTCTATGCACCTTACCTGAGTCACCATAGGGCTTGCATAGGTAAAGGGGAGCAACAATTTTAATTTTATAAAAAACAAAAACTTGCATTTTTGTCTATTTCCCCACTTATTGCTATTTTTTGTTGGTCCAGCTTATAAAATCCAAAGTTTGTGGTTGTAGTGTGTTAAAAAGTAAAAAAGTTCACATAGTTTAAGCAAAAAGTGGACATTCTAACTGGATTCAATGTATAAACTGTTAGAGCATCTGCACAGTTTGGTGTGTTTGTCCACATCTGTTATGTATTCGAACATGTGTAAAGTGCCAAGGATCCGTAACAGGAGCCTGAACCAAATGTTTCACCATAATGAGCAGTCTGTCACATTTACTGTAAATATACACCGTGGAAATGTACTGTATGTTTTATTAACCATAATTTAGGTGCTTAATTTGCCACATGCATGTGTCTGTTGTGCAGTTTAAATTGTTTTCAGCTGGTTTCTTTGGCATTCTAAATGCAGAACTTTGCAACGGAGAAGCAGATAATGGGCCTCACAGCTTGAGGGTGTGTTTGTGAGAAAGAAGGAACCAATTATGCAGAAAACAAGCAAGCATCTCATAATTGCTGATAATCCTTTAACCTTGTTGCTTTCTTGCCATTTCTATTTTTTCTCAACCCGTCTTTCTTTTTTAGCCATAATCTTCCTTGTTTTTCTTTTGATCCTCCAACAACATTCCAACCCCCTTATTAACCATTTCCTATTAAGTGCGTAATTTTTCCACTTTGCTAGTTGGAATCTAATTTTAATAACCTGTGGACAGACAGAAACACTCGCTTCTGTGTATGTGTCAGTTTCTGAATGCTTCAAGACGTTGCCAAAATGATTTTTTTTTTATTTCAGGAAAGTCTTAATCAAAGTTCAGTTAAATAAATGAAAAACATATTTGCTTAAAACAGCTGTTTAAGACAATATTTTTTACATTAATATATATTTTTTAATTTAGCAATTATTGATAGCATGCACAGTGCTGAGAAAAAAACACCCCAGATGTTTTTGATTTGCTCTCTTCCCCAACTTAAAGGTTTCAACCAAAAAATAAAATAAAAATAGAGTTAAAAGAAAACAAAGATGAACCAAGTAAACATAATGTGATGTTTTCAAAATACACATTTGTTTTACAAATGCAGGAATGAAACCAAATTACAATTTCGTTACAAAGTAATTAACTACGTAGTTTGGATAAACCCAAAAGTATTTCGATTTCACTCGCCAAATCTGATCGTAATTACTATCAAAGCTGTAGAATCCAAAAACAGTATTAATTAAAACCTTTTTGATTACATTAAGTCGCATAAAAGATCTCAAAAAGCAACAAATCATGCCCTGACTAAGATAAATTCTAGAACAAATGAGAGATCTATTGTCATTTTTCAGTCCTGTCTAAGGCTTTGGGACTTCAGTAAAGCACGGTGAGAGACATCTCCCATGGAGAAAACAGTGAACAGTGGTGAAAATTTACTGGATTAACAGTGAGTAGTTCAGGAGATCCCAGCACAATATTTAAACAACTGTACTGGCTTTAGATAAGGTATATATTTGTATTCAACAAAAAGAAAGACTTCATCGCCAAAAACGATATCTATAGAAGAGCTGCAAGACCCAAATCACTGCTGTCACACAAAGACCTGTCTCCTTCGTCAAAAACATCCTAAGCGATACTTTGAGAAAATATTCTGTGAATAAACAAGACAAAAGTGGAACTAACTGGTAGATGTGCTTTATATTTCCTCCTGAGAAAAACTAGAGTAGCTGTTCAGAAAAAAAAAATGCATTCACACTGCCCAAATATCAGTGTCAAGAGCGGCAAGATTACATGTAAAGTCTATGCTTGAGGCCGTCAGAGGGGCGTTGGAGTCTCTGTGACGCTTTGTGAGCGTTGGCTCCATCAACCTTTCAAGCTTTTCCTGCGTTTTAAGCTTCAAAGCACCAAAAGCCAGAAAAGCAGGAGATCAGCTAGTTGAACTTTTGATGCTCTTAAGGCTCTTGAAGCAGAACGTCAACCAACCACAGCATCTCACTGTAGTGACGTCGCCCGACGTCAGCGTTATCTAACCAACTGCGATCTGCCATGGTTTAAAACATACAGAAAGGCCCGCCCACGCGCTTTGCAAGCTCCAGCTTAAAAATGTATCTACTGTCTATATGCATCAAACTAGTTGCTTTGTGAGCATTGTTTGACACTGACAAAGCATGCGTTGTGAACGCACCATCGTACACGTTGGTGCTAAAATTATCAGGGGTTGCTTTGATGCATTTGGAGCTGGACAACTTGCCATAATTGACTGAAACATAATCTTTGGGTTGCATCAGAAAAAAAACCTGATAGAAATTGACATAATTTTGTGCTTTTAAGCTTAATATCACTTGGTTTATATGTTGGGACAGTGATCAAAGGCACACCATCAAGTCCACAAATGAATGTCTCTAAAAAAATAAATAAAAAAATCTGTAGGTTTTTGAGGTAATCAAATCAATTTGGCTAATTTGAAACAATTCTGCAAGTATGAGTGAGCCAAACGTCCTCCTTGTAAGAGCCCAATAGCCAGTTACTGCAAAAGCATGATGTAAGTTGTTGCCATCATTCGTAGATTTGTTATGAGGTTAAGGGAGAGTTACATACGTTTCAGATATCTTTTTTTTTTCCTTAATAAATGAATTCATAATTTGAAAACAGCATATTGTATTTAGTCATATTGTCTTTGTCTTATATCAAAGCATATTTAATTGTCTGAATGATTAAATGTGATGAAAGCAAAGACAGATGAAGTCTGTAAAAAGACAAATACTTTCCCACTGCTATTCTTTTCATTAATTATTTCCATGCATAAACAAAAAGGATTATCCCTGTTTTTAACCTACACTGTTGCTGTTGTATTCAGCTGAAAGTGAGCTGTCACTCTGTTTGCTGAGTGCTGCCTGCCTGTTTATTTATGTCATGTCAATGAGTTGTAGAAAATCTGCCTCCAGCTGTATTTTTACACCCAGCTGAACAGAATTCTGTTAAAAAAAACAAAAACAACCCCGTCTTGTTATGGCTCATCACAGCGGGTTTCCTCTACAGCTGCGATAAACTGAGTGCCAGTACAGATGTGATTGTTTTTGTACAGTTTGGTGTAGTATAGTGAACAGGTTTTAATGAGCACTTTTATGAGTTTTCTATTTATGTTTTCTTTAAAAGACTTGACCCTGATGACACTTTTAACATGAAAAAAGTGTGAACTTAACACAAATCTCCCTGACTTTATTTTGCACTGCACTATTCAGAAATGATTATCTGTAGAAGTTACAATCACAAACTTATTGGACAAGACGTCTGCGTCCTAATGCTGAGTGGTGAGCAGAAGTAATTTGAAAAATAAATCTTCCAACAGTAAAAAGGAAGCCCTTAAAGCCAGGTTTATACCCTTGATATTGAAACATTAGAACCAAATGTAACATTTTCTTATAAGAATAAATAATGGCTTTGGCATAGTTTAAGGGTTTGAGGGTAAAGTTCACAAGTTTCAAAGGGAACATCTTAAAATTCAACTAGCCGATAACATACTGAGAAAAAATTGCACTCTTAAACAACCATTCTGTAACTTTTACACCATAAAAAACATGTGTTTTAGGAAGTTTTTTTTTCGGTGTGCTTCTGCTGTTTACCACACTATAGAACTTTTCACCCGCTGACCGCTTCCCTGGTTGTACTGACTATGTTTCGCTTTACGGCAATATTCTACACATTACCTAATGATATAAAGAAACCCGCAGTTTTGAGACTTGAGCCATGGCAGATCCACCAAAGGAACCAAAGAAGCTGTTATCAGATGAAGCAAGGAAAAGGAACTGGGCTGCATCGATTCTGCGCCCGTTGTGAATCGGGGGTGAGGGAAGTTGCAGCATGCTGAGCATTGGAGCTGTATGCTGACCAGGCTGTTCTCCTGTTACGTCGTCCTCGATAACGGCGCACCTCCAGTGGTTCCTGCTACCTTCTCCCTCATACGGCGAAAGGCTGGAAGAAGACACAGGTGAGAGAAAACTTCCTTCCCTTCACTGCTGTGAAATATCTCTTCCGTTATTCAGTTTAGATCAATGCAGAATTAGCTTCTAAAACCCAGCGTTACAACCTTTCAGTTTTGTACGGTCAGCCACTGTGAGTGAGATACAGAGAGATACAGCAGGATGTATGGATACTGAACTAGCCATGTTGCTACTGGATTGGTTAGCAATAAATACTTGCTCCAGGGTTATTTGGTCGTGATTATGTGATACAGTGCCGTTGAAACTGTTTGATGGTTTACCAACTGACACACATTTTTTACGACGGTGACATTAAGCCAAGCCTTGAAAAGGCGACAGAGGGCAAATATCTGCAAAGTTATGGAGTGTGTCTTTAAATAATTATTTTGTTTTTGTTGTTTTGTCATGCAAAGCCAACCTGGGTCAAGGCAAAATCTGTTATATGTGAAAAGAGAATTGCCCCACCCATTAAATTGTATACATTAGATCATTCACTTCTTTTAGTTTAGTTCTCTGAAAATCACCCATGGCTGATTACAATATCACTCGAATAGATCTTATCCCAAAGATAAATAGATGATAACTACACCATTGGCAGAACACAAACGTTTTTTCCTTAGGGCTGTGGATTTTCCTCTCCCTCCTCGACCAGCTCTACCCTTACTGCTATAATATTTGAATCCTCCTCCATTTTCTCAGTCTTTCTCATCCGGCGTTGCCAAATCCTCATGGAAAGTAGCTATTGGCTGTTCCGAAAGTATTCAGACGTCACTGAATGGCATACATCTAAATCATTCAATTATGGTCTGGATAAAGTGGAACTGCAGTTCTTAGGTTTGAATTTCCTTTCACTCCCCTCCCAGTCAGTCATTTTTGTAGTTTGATAGAGATACGACAATCCCTCGGACTCATCCCTCCAAGATTGAGTCGCTAGAGGGGTCAACAAATTGCCTAACTTTAGCAACAAAGGTACTAAGTCGGCATTGTTGGATGTGGTGGACTCACAGGACTGCATGTGGTCACATGATTCCATCCAAATCAATCTGAAAGTAGTACGGTTGCGTAGTCTTAAAGGAACATGACGATTGCCAAACCACACACATTTTTCATTTTTCTTAATACTAATAATACCAACATGGGCAAAATTACGTTGGTTCCTGTTATAAATTTTGGTATCTGTACATTTTCAATTTATCATCCAGGCCCTATTTATAATATTACAGGATCTCAAAAAAGTTACACATCAGTCAGTCCTGAAAGTGTTTCAGGACTGGGCCAAATGTCCTCTTTTTTGAAAACATGGTCCCCGTATCAGTATCAGATGAGATCCTGTCCATGCCCACAAACAGGACCAGTGACAAGGGGGGGCCCAGGTGGAGCTCAGCAACCAGTGGGAAATTTTTTTTTTTCTTTTTTCCAAGGATGCAAATCTTGTTTCTTTTTTTGCACATAAAAGAAACAAGATTTACCAAAAAATCCCCAAGTTAGTCCTTAATCCCACAGCATCCCCACCTTGAACGATGAAGTCATGAGTATTTCCAGTTTCCCAAAACAGAAGTTGACAAACAATTTTAGCAATTTTTTGAGGGTGAAGATCTGCTTTCTATCCTGGTAAATCTTATTTATTAAAGGTAATCCTCACTTGAACTCTGAATTTATTCTTCTTCTGGTATTAAAATGTGCTCAGTGATATGAAATATTTTCTTGTGATTAAAAACCTAAAAAATATTTTTTTTAAAGCGACCGTATAGTATTTGAGCAAATAAATGAGTGCACTCTTACTATCATAATTAAAAACTCTCATGAAAACTAATTAGAAGTGCTTCATCTGCTCCTCACTCATGATTTGGTTGCTCACTCTTTATATCCTTTAATGTTTCTCAGCGGATACTTTTTTGCAGGATTAAAGTCGTCAAAAACAATAATTCAAGTGCTGAATAACACTGGCCACACTTTGAGCCTTTTGGATCATGCGCTTCTTATGTTTGGATAGAAATTGCTTGATGCTACCCAAGGTGGGTTATGTTATTGGCTTTCCCCACTGTCTGTTCCCTCAATATGTATATTGATTTCAAGGCTCAGAGGAAGATATCAAATATTTAGTTTAATTTAAAGTCTCAGACTCCAAAATACTACAACCTAATCCTCTTCGATGTAGCCTTCAATAGAGAAATAAAGCTTCACCCCCCTGGGTCCTTTTAAGACTGTAGTCTGGCAAGGCATGGGGATATTATTTGTGTATTAAACAATAATACAAGGTGCTTTACACGACTCAGTGATAAAGAAACAAACAACACATATGATAAAAGCCTGGAAAAGAGCAAGAGGACGTTTCAGATGGTTACTGGTCCATACTGGGAATGTAGTTTGTATCAGTTCAACAAACTACTAAATGTAGTTCTGCTTTTGCTAAAACCTGAAATTGTACCAATGAGTTGCATTCTCTCTGTAACATCAATGCTTTACCATCTTCATGGGCGCATTGCCTATCTTAAGCGATCATTGGGCTGGAGACTGGGGACACTCTATCCGGGGCCTCTTTATTTTGCCCAGTGAATGACTGGTGACCTGTGCAGACAACCATGTACCATATACCTAAGGGCAATTTAGAGATACCAATCAATCTCACAGTCATGTTTTTGGACTGTGGGAAGAATGCTGGAGTATCAAGACAGAACCCACAAGATTATGAAAACTTCTTGTCCCAAGAAAGCCCCCAGGTTCAGGACCTTCTCACTGAAAGGAAACAGCACCACGGAAATTTTGGAGCTACCTGTTTAGTACACATGATCCACTATAACCCCTGCTTTCCATCAGACACATAAATGGTGCATAACATAATAGACATCTTTTACTCCTGTTGGGTCACACACAGCCCTCGGGTAGCGCTAACCTGCTCTCTTCCACCGCAAGGAGGGTCAAACAGAGCCTATAAGTAGACCTGCTCCAAAGCCAAATTTCCTTCTTCACGACGGGTCCCGGCCGGCTCGTTCCAGGGAAGACCAAAGCAACCACCTCCTTCGCTGGCAAAGGAAGGCCAGAGTTTCTGGGAGAAACTCGCTTCAAAGAACCCAAAGACCACCAGGTGAATCCTTAACCTTGATAAACAAAATATTGTGTGATCCTCAAAGCCAACGAAAGGTTCCCTGAGTTTGAGATCACTGAGAAACGGAGCTGAGAGCTGCGCGTGGTGGGAGTCTGAACTAGCCGAAGCCACATTCAATTGGCCACATTGATTGCCGTGCTGGAAACCCCCCTAAAGGTACTGTCAGTGAAAGAAGCTGGTGTTGATTGCTGTATGGCAACCCATTAAAGAAAGTTGAGAGAAAGTTAAAGATATCTCAAATGTCATAATGACTAGTGCAAATTATTGTGCACACATTGCTCGCAGTTGGTCTGCGTCAGGCAACGCATTCAACGGATGAAGTTAGACGTATGTACTTTTTAGTTTCTATAGCCTGCTTCTGAGGAAAAAACTACGCGTTGGCGGGGCTTCCACTGCTGTGAAGTATGGTGTGTCGTAACTAGAGAGTGGTTTGGCTTTATTTGCTAGATAAAGCTTGACAACGTTGACATCGGGTGCATCAGCGCTCATTCTCCAGATGCGTTCTGAGTTTGGGGAGTTTAACCATTTGCTTCAGGAGCCGCTTATTGATGAGGTTCGCTTTCAGTGCTACTTCCGTCTGTCCCGCGCCTAATTTTACGACCTCCTCGGCCGCATCGGAGCTTAAATCTCCTACCAGGACACCAACTACAGGTTTTCTGTTCCTCTTTAGGAGCGCATGTCCATCTGACTTTGGTAACTGTTATTTCTGATTTTTTAAATCAGAAATAACAGTTTAACAAACCACCACGCGCAGCTCTCAGCTCCGTTTCTCAGTGATCTCAAACTCATCGCCTTCATTAAATGCCTGACAGGCATTTAATGAAGGCGATGATGAAGTGTGTTGAATTTCAACAACATTAGTAGAATATGGACCTCTAATGATCTCGCTCTATACATGCTGCAGCTCTAAGTCTGACTCTGGAATATGCTGCCTCCATGCAGCGTATGTACAACGCACGCATTAACTTTATTACTGACGAATGAGAAATATAATTAACAACATTCTATCCCAATAAGAATCAACTCTGTAACAGCCATGGACTTGATATGTACAGTATGTTGTTTTTTTCTTTAATTTTGTCAGACACATCATGAAACATATTCCTCCTATCTCTAGCCGTTGCACAGCTGATGGCACAAACAGCAACTTCCACAAAGTTAGCGTGCGAATACTGCTCCTTGTGCCTGTTATGAATTGCTCACTCAATCTTGGTAGATCAACAAATGAAGGACAACCCACTGTTGCAAATAGTTTGTGGTGCACACAATTTTGCAGTCATTATTAGGGATCTTCATTAATCTGTCCCAATGTATTTTTTGTACCTGGAGGCACAGTGATGTACCCCTATTTCTGACAGTGTACCCTGGCGGGATGTAGAAGCTCAGATCCAGTTATTAGTTAAACTCTAAAGGGAGTGTAAGTGATAGTTTAATAATCCCTTTTGAAACATTTTTATACGTTGATGCTGGAAAAAGGCCCATGCCCATACCCATACAATATGCATGTTTATGAAATAGACAAGGAGAACAAACTTTAGAAAAAAAAATTGATTTAAATTCTATTAATTCACAGAAAGAAAATTAATGCTTATTAAATGCCTAGAAAAATGTTAATCACCTGTCTAACAAGGCTAAATCCTGAAGTGCAAGCAGTCTATTTTGTTTTAATCACACATCTGTTTCTCCTCAAAGGTTTACCTACTATCTGCCTTTGTCACTGAATGCTACTCAGTCACACTTCTGAATTCCTATTTGGACTTTTAGACTAACCTATACCAATAAAATGTGGACTTCTCTCCTCTGAACTGGAGTTTTGTGAAGAGGAAAACAGTCTAGATCACATCCCTGCTGGAGGACTCAGAGGTTCCCCAGTTCCCCAACAGTGGAGAGAGCTCTCCTGGAGAGCTCTCTCCACTGTTCACACTAAACACAACACAGTGAATTAATGTAACTATTAACGGGGTAAAACAATGATTTTATCTTAGCACATTGTTTGAGAGGAAAGCAGTGTTCTCTAAATCCTCCCATTAACACTCTGAGCTGCAGCAGTTGATGCTGATTCAGGCTGACTCTGATACAGAGATCGGGAGCAAGAAAAAAAAAAGATGGGGATGCATGTTTTAATATAAAAAAACAAATGGTGCACAGTCGTGCCTGTTGAATCACGACTCAGCTCTCTCCTACTGGAAACACAGCTTCTTCTCTGCAAGCCATTTTGCTCACTCTGGGAATTCATCCAAATCATCTTTTTCCTTTTTTTTTGTTGCTTCCGTGTGACATCCTCCCTCAGGCAAAAGAAAATGACATGCCATACCTAGCATCAGGACAGATAATAAAATGAAAACCAAATAACTCAACTCTACAGTGTTCATTGAGAGCAAGGGGAGGGATGAATTCCCCTCCCGACACAGGAGAGGACACAAAATAGAGAGTGGGGGCCCTAAATGCGACATTTAAGGTTCATTCCTATCTTTCTTTCTGTTTTTTTAAAGCCCAGATGGTTCAATGATAGTGTTGCTGAAGGCAGACACATGCATTCCCTCTTATGTTTCAAAGTGGACCCAAGATATTGTCTGAGATTGCAATGGCTCCCTCTTCACTATGGAATGGATGCCTGTCGGTTAGTTTTAGTGAGGCTTTGTGCTCATTTGTGAAGCCCCAGTACGGCTTCAGTTCCACAAGATCAGGATTTCAATGGACATTGTAATTGATTTAATCTAATTTGTGTCTGAAACGCTTCATATTATTATAATTATATTATTTCATTCATTAAATAATTATTATGTTAATATTCATTATTAAATTATAACATTTATCTATATAAATTAAAATAAAATAATTGTTTTAAAAATCTTTGAAACATGTGGTTAAAATTCACCAAGGAAAAGCAGGCCTAATTTAGGACCAACAAGGCGTGAATGTAAAATGTAATAATTCAAAGTATACAGTTAAAATCATACATCATCAGTTCAAGCAGTGGAGACAAAGAGAAACAACTTGTTTATTTTTGCTGTCAGTCATATAATCAGACCAAACTTCACTTGTTTTTGGTCAATAAGAATTACCAAAATTATTACTTACTTTAAAAAATATAATGCAATACCACAATAATGTGACAGAGAATATATCAGAAATGTATTTATGAATCTCTTCAACGTCCAACGTTGCACACATAATGAATCATATTTACTTAAGCAATGAGGGAAAAACCTGGTTGATGAACTCCTTTTCTAAATACCCGAACAATGAGATTTTTTTTACATTTTATTTTACATAAATAGGACCACTTTTAAATTCAACTAAAGTACAGATAATAAATAATTATCTCGGTCACTTTTTGACTTTTAGCAAACAGAAATGCTTATGATAATCCAACATCAACTAAAAGAGGAAAAAGCTCATTTTGACTAATTTCCGACATATGAAGATCTTAAGGAAAAAAAATTGTGTTGCTTTGAGCCACAAGCCTTCAGGTCAGCTTTTCAGCTTTTTTTCCATTATTGTGTGTATTTATGTAACATTACATCAGAATCCCCATACATAATGATTATAATCATTAGTGAATACCACTTTTCCTAAACTAGATTCTGTTGTTATATCACAGTGGTTGATATAAATATGTCAAATGTAGCATTGGCGCATCCCAAGTCCACAATGCAACAAATCCGGCAAAAGGAAAATTACGAAGGAAGAGTTTTTAGTTTTCTTGAACCCCATCCCTCCCCACCAGTCCCATTAAAAACAAAGAATAATGTACACACATAAGATTATGATAAATAGAATGAAATATATTCACAAAATAAATAAGAAAGGCACATAACTGTCCCAGTTTACATGTCAGAGACAGAATCGAATTATTGAAGGAAGTGTGTATGACTCCACAATGCAAGGTGGCGACATCTAACCCCCGTTGTATTAGCCCTCTTTCAATTAGACTTAAGCGGCACACAAACTGCAAACAGATGCTAGCAGAAGTGAATCAGAGGAAATAAGAGTAAAATATGCACAATGATAATGCACCGTCTCATACTCTTCTTCTTCTACTGCTGTGATGTTATTCATTCAGGCCACGGCCACCCCAGAACACACCCCCTGGTGGCGCCTTTGGTAAACACACTAACTGATTGAGAAGAATGTGCAATGGCTCTGACCCAGTGACTGTTGGAATTGTCCTGGTGTCCAGCCCTGCTGTAACCTTGATCAGCATTAATAAGAAATAGCAAAAGGCAGATTGGATAAACTGTCATGGATTAGATATTGGGGGTAAAATGTTGGATCGTTGATAGTAATAATTTAAAAGGAGAATTGGAAAAAATACGAGCACAAATATGAACTTCATTCCCACACTTGAAAGTGAGGAATTGAAATGTTCCCTACTAAACCCTTCCTATCTTTGTATAGGGCCTTTTGTTTTACTCACTGGTGTTTTCTGCTGAGATCGTATCAGTGATGATATCACTAACAACTGAAATATCACTGTCACCAAGGGGCTTACAAATTCCTGATCCAATGACTGTATCTACTTTTTCATACTTTGTAATTAGACTAGGATTCAAAATTAGATCCAGAAAGGATCCAGTTTTAAAAAATGATTTTAGTGCTCCTAATTTGCTGTTATTTGCTAGATAATTGATGTTAGGATTAACATGTGGGCGACTGTGGTTCAGTGGTAGAGTAGTTGGCTTCCAATTGGAGGGTTGTAGGTTCAATTCCAACTTCCTCCAGTCACATGTTGATGTGCCCCTGGGCAAGGCACTTAACCCCCAAATTCTACATCGTCCTACCGAGCCATGTTGGCTATTGGTGTATGAATGCGAGTGTGAATGGTTGACTGTGGCTTCGACGTAAAGCGCTTTGAGTGGTCAGTAAGACTAGACTATATAAATTCAGTCCATTTACCATTAACAGTTATCATAACGATGAGGCTATTTGAGAGTGATGGTAAAAATTATATTGGTTTGTTCTTCAATCGGTAATGCTAAGACATGAAGTTTACATTAACTGTATTACATTCTACAATAACTTTAACTGAAACCTTATGTTTTGGTCAGACCAGAATACGATTAAACTTTGAATCAAACAGTCCAGTGAGTTCTGCATTGAAAAAAGGATGAATATGTGGAAAAGCACTTCGTGCCTTAAGTATGGTACAGCTGGGATGGTTTGGTAATCTGTCTTTTACAAAGTGAGTGGCATTATGAACTTCTTTCCTGAATTCTTTGACTTTCTGTACTGGGAAACTAAAAAATGTAGCCATTGGGTATTTCTGCAGGATAATGAGAATACAGAGCCACAGATTATCACAGGAACTGCTCACCACACACAGAATCGACCTTTTTTCCGTAGCCATCAAAGTCCGGACACCTAAATCCTAATGAAAACCTAGCGACCCAGGATCCTGGAGGATCAAGAGAGTTTCTGTGGAGAGGAATAGTGACAGATCCCTCCCTCGTTATGCTTCATTGGGAAATGACACGAGAGAATACTGAGTGGGGAGCCATAGGAAATCGTACATTTAATGGTAGCAAGGGTACCAAACTAATCATGTCATGGTAGAGTTGGAAAACCTTTAGTCGTGTTAGAATGTCAGAGGCTTTATGAGGAAAACAAATTCTCTAAAAGGGTGATGCCTCTGCTCTGGCTCTAAGAGATTACTTAACATTACTGGAAGCAGTGTGAACTGAGACGGATACATGGATAGGAATGGTAGAATTAAAGATAAGCTGTTTGTTTCTCTCCGTTTAGTAGACAACCTGATCTTAGGTAGCAAACTTGAACTTCATCTACCTCATAAAAACATATTTTTAGTTGTCAGACCTCCCCCCCCACACACACACACAAAAAACCCCCCACAGGATTTCAGCAGGCATGGAATATTTTTTGCAGAATAAGTGCATTACTGAGAATGTTTCTTTACTGACTGACAGCATATTTTCTCCACCACCCAACTTAATATAGACTGTCTTCTCTTCCACAGACAACAGGGACCAGGTCCAGCATATTTTCTGCACGACCGAGTGCTTTATTGGCTGTCTGCTGCCTTCTACCTAGGAGCGGCATGACACCGGGGTGAGGGAAAGGGCAGGGAGGACTGCCAGTGATCCTAAACATCTAGGCGGCCATCTGTTCCACAGCCTTTCACTTTGATACAGCCCACGGTCTCCAAAAGTCACCTGTCAATACCAGTAACCGCCTAGCAGAAGTATTCACCATTTGAAGGGTGTAAAGAAGAGAAGGACATAAATGAATTTAAGAGAACAGAAAAAATATGATAAACAGATTACTGTGCATTTATTAAGGATAAAAATACAGATAAAGTGGAATACCCAGGTTATGATGTGCAACAGAGCAGGATACTGAGAAGATGCTTAAGTAGTTAAAAAAATATTTAGAAATACGTACAGAATGTACATTGTTCTTGTGCATTAAACAGTAAAACAAAAAACATTATATAAAGATTTGCATCATGAATGAAGGGGAAGAACATTCCTTGATACAATATTTTTTAGTCACGTCAGTTTTTTTTGGGGGGGTGGATATAAAAGGTAAGTCTGGGTGTATTCAGAGGGAGATGGTTGTTCAGTGTAGTTAGATCAATTCAGCATAAATGCCTCCTGCTGCTAGTTAGAGGGCGGCAACTCGCACTGCTGCAGCTTATTGATTTTTAAAGTGGAATGAATTTAAATTGCTGGAATTAATCAAAAATAATTAGAGAGAAAAAAAAAACTGCACAACATTGAGTGACAAAAAAAAAAAAAAATCTCCTGCCATGGATTCCATTATCTAACTGCCCACAAAGCACTCACAGGTTAATATCAGGTTAGCATTAAAATTCGGTGTCTGACAAAAACAAAGATTAGGCTTTCTTTGAGACACTCAGCAGCAGCTTGATTGGTCAGTAAGAGGCAATAATTATCCGAGAGCAAATGTGTTTTACCTCCGTGAACGCTCAGCATGATATCTGTTTACATTTACGGAACAGAAAAGAGCAGACGCTGTCAGCGCTGAACTCTTCATTGTTCTTCTTTCAATTTAGGGACATGTGTTCTGTCAGGATTTATTCCTGATAACGGGCACCGCTGTTTCATTCCCAGAATCCACACTGCTTATTGTAATCATGTTCCCTGGAAGCGTCCCCAGTCAAACCTGACCCTAAAAATAGCATTCAGATCAGAAAACAGGGAGGAGATAGATGATAGATAGATAGATAGATAGATAGATAGATAGATAGATAGATAGATAGATAGATAGATAGATAGATAGATCTGTCCTGTATTTTTTCTTTCCATTCAGAGTAGATTCAAAAAGGTGTTATTACCGTATTTGTGAACAGATTCACAATATTAGGAAATTGCTGCGGTGTAAACATAAAAAAAGAGAAACATTTCTAAGCATGTAATGAATAAAATCTGATAAATAGATGAATATGTGCATGTGAAGATCAATGCAAAATCAGACAGGTGCAAAAACAGGACATGAGGTCATGTGGCAGAGACAGAGCAGGTTTTGGGAACGGTCTTCTGGTTATTGTTCTTGAGTCCAACAGCAGAGAGGAAGATTCCTCCAGATTTCTCCATGAGGACGGATTACACAAATTTCAACTACCGCGTTCCAGCATTGGGTTGCTCTTTTCAGGATGCAGTTTTGGTTCCCCCCCACACATTAAAGCCTATATTTATTCATTACAAAGGTACGGAAGGATATTGGGGCAACTGTGGCTCAGGGGGTAGGAGTTTGTTCTAAAAGCGGTGGGTTGCTTTGTGGAACCCCCGCTCCATCCGTTTCATTTGTCATTTCCTCTGTTAACACAATTCACCCACCTTGCCGACACCTCAGTGGTGGTCAGATGTCCCGGTGATGCCAGTGCACAGCAACCTCACTTTTTTCAGTGTCCCCTAGGAGGGCGGCTGTGGCTACAATGACAAAGTTTACAGTTTTTATTGACTTTCGTGTTTTAACTGTTTTTTAACAATTTGTATATATAAGTTTCAAGGTGTTTATAAGTTGGAGACTTCTTTTGAAACTGTGTCTCTTGGTTTTTCTCTCCAGCTTTCGCCAAAAAAAGAAGCCATGTGCTAAGCTATTTTGTTGTTTGCCAGTGTGTGTGTGTGTGTGTGTGTTTTTTTTTTAGGACTTCTGTGGCCAGAAAAAACAACAACTTTTTGGTTGAGTCCATTTGTTGTTGAGACGACCATTTTAAGTTGTTCTGGTTCTGGATACTGGGGCCTGTTTGGGGTGGGATGTCTCCACCTGACAGCGGTTTTTGCACACAAAAAAAAGACATACATTTTATTTTCATGATTTTGCTAAATTGCTGTTTTTAATCAAATGCTAAATGTTTTCTTGTATTGATTCTCATGTTTTCTGCTTTTACTTTTCATACTTCTGCTGTTTTTACTTTCCGTGCTTTTATCATATGTTTGGTTTCATTACCAACGAATCATGTAAAGCACCTTGAATTACCTTTTGTTGAAAGTGTGTTTTGTAAACATTGGCCAAACCCTGAATATGTAACCCTTTTCTAACATAAATATTTGGTCATGTAAATCAAAAGGAACATTATATAAAAATGCATCAAACTTATATAGCGCTTTTTTGGACACTCGCTTTACAAATTCCATTATTCATTCACTCTCACGTTCACACACTGGTGGAAGCAAGCTACGATTGTAGCCACAGCTGCTCTGGCGCAGACTGAGAGAAGCGAGGCTGCAATATTGCGCCATCGGCCCCTCTGGCCAACACCAGTAGGCGGTAGGAGAAGGACACAACGACTGACACCGATGGATCTGGGGGGCTCTGGGGATCAAACCGGCGACCCCCTGAGCCACAGTCGCCCTAGGAACATTGGTTTGTGTTCTGCACATGTTCTAATCACAAGGGATCTTGGCTTTTTGAGTAGAGGAACTTCTTATGTGCGCCCTCTGGCATACAAATTCCATGTAAACGCAGTCAGTGTAGCTTACAAATACTTACGGTTCCTCGCGACTAAAAAAGCGCTATACAAGCCATTTACAATTAGCTGCACTGAATTTTGCACTGGGTTTTCTGAGTAAAGGGGGCAGAGACATATGCACCCACCATGTTTAAAAAAAAAGAAAATCATGTTGCATTTTCCCCCCTCTTTTTCTTCACATTGACGTACTACTACCACACTTAAAAGTCCAACAAAATGCTTTTAGAATACTCGACAGGCAAAATAGTTTATCATGTGTGATTTTTTTTTCTAGTTTTTCTTTGCAAAACCTGACAAGTTTTAGATTAATAACATCACTGAAAGTTTGATTCACTCGGCTGGGGCTCATTTTGCTGGAGTTGCTACTCAAATGCAGTTTGGTATCAAGATGACCATCATTTGTTTCTTTTGGGGTGTATTGGCAGCCCAGATTGCTTTAGTAGATGCTTTTAGGTGTTCCACGCAGTCCTTCAGGTTATAGATGCATCTTTGCTCCATCACACCTGATTCAAATGATAGCATTAGCTCCTGCATGCCCTCAAGTCATTCAGAAGCCTGTTACTCAGGTCACGTGTGAGGCAGATGAGGAATATGAAGGACAGTGCCCTAAAACCTGCTCTAAGGGGTTTAGCTCAGGTTAGTTGGCCAATCAAACATGATCATTAACAAATGTATTGGGGCTTTTGGCAGTGATGGCAGGTGCCACGTCCTATAGGAAGCTAAAATCGGCAGCTTGTCAGTAAAAAGAAGCACAAAGTGCTGGAAAACAAGCTGGTCAATGGAAACCCCAGCTTATGATCATCACAGAAAAATTCACTATGAACCAACAAACATCTGGGCCCCTCCAATGTCCCTCCAGACGTTGGGACCTTAAGTTCAAAATAAAATGTAAAAATAATTTCCATCTGAAAATAGGATTTAGTCACCGAACAACTGTTTGGTCCTTTTCCCACTCTGCTTGGAAACGACACTTCTGACATTGTCAGTGGAATTGATGAGTTTCATTTGTTGGAGTGAATTACAGAAATAAATTCGCTTTTTAATAATTCAGCCATTAGATATTTCTAAGGACTTGCACCGCCGAGTGTCCATCCCTTTTTGACTTCAGTCGTTGCTCTAAATTTCGTCTTTTGGATAACTTCTTCTCTTGACCAAAAGGAGGCGACAAAGTGCATCAAAAGCGCAAGTTGCGACAGCCACAGACTCTCCTTCACACATAGTGCTCCCTGTGTTAACTCCCCACTTTTCTTGGCATTCTCTTCTCTCCTCCCTTCTCTTTCCATCTCAAGACATTTTCCCCCTCCATGCATTCATTTTAAAACTAAAGGAAAAATAAATAAATAAGAAAGCGTATGTAAAAGTGTATACAGTCAGGAAATACAGCCTGAACAGAGATGAGATGGAAACTCCAGCAGTTAAACAGAGAAAGAGTGTTTCAAGTTGTGTGGCGGTGGTGCTGAAAGAACAGCGCCCGTGTTATGTGGACTGATGGCAGCTCAGGGGGCGGGGGGGGATTGGGGGTCTGCTAGAGGTTCTCGTCCCGGTCAATCCTGACTCTGTCTGATCTCAGCAACATCAACAGTTCTCGTGCAGGAGCGTCAGAGCATCATGGGAGGTTATTTCGATCCATTTTAAACCCCGCCGATGCGCTTGTGGACTCTCTGGAAACACTTTTTTTTAAGAAAAAAAAAAATCCTCCACAGGAGAAGGCTTGGATAGAACCTCCTTTCTTCCCCTCTTGTTTGAGTCACTTTCGTCCCCCCCCCCCCCACTTTGCATCCTGAAGGAATCATACCACCCCCCCCCCCCCTTCTATCTCTATTTCTCCCTCCTTCTCCCCCTCCCTGTCCTGTCGGTCGGGGAGGACAATCCTAAAAGAAGCGGCTCAGGGTTTTGCGCATCTCTTTCCTCTTTCCCTGCGCTGAATGGAGGATTACAGCTGAACTCATCCCAGGTGGAATTCTTCTTTATGAGGGGGTGGGGGGGGATTTTGTTTTTTCTGCCATTTTGTGGACAAATCGTCAAAACATCCGGTTATAGAAAGGAGGGTCGTCTGAGCCCTTTCTTTCTTGACCCCTACGGGGGTTTTAATGGAGCGGAGAAGTCAATAAAGGATATGGAGAAAACACTTTTTGAAAGAGCGACGTTTCTATTAGCTTCCCAGAGCTGGATTGAGCTATCTATGCATGATCTGATTGGCTGATTGAATATCGGACATTATCAGGAGGAGAACTTGGAGGATTTCAGCCAAAGCCTGATTTGCAGCTCGCTGCAAACTCCACCTGCACAAGCAAACTGATCACCTGACCGATGCAAACTGATGATTATGATCTCGGAATATGAGAAAAAAAACAATAATTCAATGGAATTTGCAGGTGATCATCGCAGATTAAAGTGCATAAAAAGTATCCCAGAGAGTTTCCCCTCACTGCAGCCTCAGCTTGGGGACATTTTCCCACTTTAAGCCGTTTCGCCGGGATTTCCAGATTGGAAGTTATTTTTGGCCGCGCAAAGTAGAGCGACTCCTTCCACGCCACATCCCGGCAAGGGACAGGAGGGAGCGCGTAAGGTCGCTGACTCACGTCCTCCGTGCTGGAAGTGAGGAGCGGGACAGACGGAGGAGAGGAGAGCGCAGCGGAGCTGGAGAGGGTGCGTAACTGCGGTTAACTGGAACGGACTTCAGCTCCTCCGCATCTTGGAGAATGAATTGACTCCTTCTGCTGCCGCTGAGGCTGTTCATCTGCCACAGATCCCAACCCGCATCGTTTGGAAACAAGAAGCAGAGGAAGATAAAGGCGTGTTTGGTTTTCTTTAAGCGCAGTTTTGAGTCTGGAATCAGAGGACAGAGTCGGAGGTGGGATTATTGCTGCATGTTTTCCTCCAATCCAGCACCGGGTCGCCTGCTCCTCTTGGATTCAGGATTAGTTTCATCGAATCGTCAGGTAAAAGGAGAAAGGGGGTGGCCCACCCGCTGGCTGGGTCACACGCTTACTCCACGGACTGCTTGCGTGTGATGCGGGGTGTTTGGGGAGCAAGAAGTCAAAAGAGGAGAAGCTGAGCTGTCTCCTCTTGCGTGTGTGTGTGTTTGTTTGCGCGCTCCCAGCTATTTGTTTTCTCTTGCATCCTCTGAACATTTTCTAGTAAAAAAAAAAAAAAAGAAAAGAAAAAAAGACATCATTTTAGAGACCATCGGTTATTTTTTGGACCAAATCTAAATGATTTAGCATTTAAAGGACATTTTGGGGTTAAGGGTTTGTTAATGCTTCTAGCCAAAGTTTTCTGCCAAATCAATCAAACTCACTTTACAACCATAACGCACCAACATGGAACCATGTTGTATTCATTTTCTTTCTAATTGTTTTTGCTTTTCTTTATGCTGCTATTGTTAATATGTCGGCCGTGGCTTGATGCCCAGGGCTGCACAGGCTGGGGGGACGTCACCTGGACAGCCAATACTTTCTATTACTTATGTCTCATTCTTTAAAATGAATTTTCCCCTTTGGTCTGCCCAATGTCAACCCTGTAGGTAAATACTGTGTACCCCATAGGTGACTGATGAGAGTGAAGTTAGTATCTGATTCATAGCCTACCTTTTGGTGCCACCTTAAACGGCTATGTGGTGTTTTTGAGGACTCCTGACTGCATCTGATGAGTTTTGTTTCAAAAGACAATTTATTTAGACCTTGTTAGGATTATTCTACACAGAACACAGATCTAGCTCAAATATTGTAGGGAGTGACCATATGTTGGGTTACTGGTGGGTCTGCTGAAGCTGGGGCTCACCCGGGTCACCACTCATGCAACAATCTCTTTTGTTGTAGAGCCGTCATTTAGTCTTGACAAATTTCCACGGCCAGAAACCAGTTTAAATGCTCACGTGGCTCTTGACAGATGTCTTATTAGAGTTCTCCTAAGTAGGCTATATTTATTTGTAACATTCTTGATTTATTTGCATTGTAGTAATAAAAGCCATTGACTTATATTTTGTATCAATACGACTGAGCTGTATGTGGGGACACTAATTGCATATTTTGAAAATACATTAAAGGTGTTTGGCATAGTGAACTTGGGGTTTTTGGAAAGATCAGATCATATTATAAAAGATTTGCAACAATCATTTTAAGTCAAACGTTGTAAACACTAGTTCATATACTTGATACATTTAAATAGAAGGATTTCCAAGTTTGAACAAGTTTCCTGCAAGCAGATAGACTCAAAATGGGCCCAGTCCAACCAGTTACCCCAGCAACCATTGCTCCTGCACAACAGCCTATGGTACTGCCACTATAAGGCGCCATGCAGTAATATGAGTAAGGACTGCCCCCCAGTGCCACTTAGAAACTAGTAATTGCTGGAGTTATGAGCAGGAAATACCAGGTGGACAAAAAACAGATCTGTACCAATTAAGATTCTCAAAGCAACCATTATTATAGTCAAATCCACCATCCAATTCATAGCACTATATACTGTAACCATCATGGCAAAAATGTAGCTTTACCACTTAGATTCAACTCAGATTCTTCAGAAGTGTTTACCAATACCAGCGAGTTAGCTCGATTATTACCTCTTATGATCTAATTCCTCCAGTTTAACACGACACAGCACTTACAGTTTTTCTTCTTTTGTGCGCTTCTTAAAAGCGTTGTACTTGTTGTGAAATCTTGCAGTGGAAATCCATACTTCATTAGCCAGCTTTGTTTTCATCGCTGGTGTACATTTATTTGTTAAAAAGCAGAAATCCAAACACAGCTGAATAGTTTCTTCACAACAAGGGTTGAGATAGGCTAATGGAGGCTAAAGAGATCAATACAATTGTCCTTAGAAGACTGAAAAATGAAACGGTGAGTCTGCGTGAATGTGTGTGTTATCAGACTCCTGTGAAACAGCCATTTGAAATTTGTGGAAAATAAAGTTGAGTGGGGTTTTTGTAATTCAGAGCACAGTTGTTGGGCTTCCCCTTACTTATTCATTAGGCTGTGTGCTTGCACAAGAGAAACAAGAGTGTGCTAAAAGCCTGACATTCCGCCTAATGGAAGGAAAAGGGACAAACCTACCTAAAGTCCCACCTGAGGAGATGCAGAACGGTTGTTTAGTTTGATCAGTTTGGATTTTGTGTTTCCCTTCTGCCTTTTTTGTCCTTTAATCATGGAAGTTATAATGGAACAAGAGGCTCTTGAGTACAGACATGAAAAAGGATCCCTTGTGTTTCAGACAGAGCAGTGAGGCACCCACACACTCTCATGAGAAGAACTGTATTTTGAGTCATCTCTAGACTTTTTGCATCCCTTTATTGCCATTTTGTTTCTTTTCAGTCTCTTTCCGTTTGATTGTAGGGGATACACTGATTTTGTCTGTTTCAGTCTTCTTTGCATGGATGTCTGATAGCTGGACATTTGTATGAGGTCACTTGGTATCGCTCTATGGCCCTCTCATTTGTCTTTGTCACCATTTCAGATCTTTGAGAGAATAAAAGTTGTCAAGAACTTCCCTGTGATGTGTTGCCTCTCAAAAGTTTTCGTTTCTTTTCACATGTTTGTCATGTTGTAAACATCAAGTTCATTGTATTTCATCAGAATTTTATGTAGATGACCAACAACAAGCTGAGTTGTATAGGATTGTGGAAGAAAAAATATATGTGGTCTACCATTTTTAAAGGGACTATATCATGCTATTCTACAGCTTTCAACTTCTGGGATGGACATATATATTGCTAAAATGTTACCATTGGTGTTGTACAGTATTAATTTTTCCCAAAATTTAACTTGTATCCTGTAGTTGATATTGGACCACGAAGTAAAACGGCTTGTTTCTCTATAAACCCGCCTCCTGCACCCTCCAACCCAGCGCGCTGCGCTCCTCTTCCATGCAGAGCCGCAGCAGCATGGACTGAGAGAAACAGTACTGAGCTTTACCTCAAACAGTATTTTGACAATGAATTTGAAAAGCACACAATGAAACTCTAGGATATTAAGGGCTCAGACGTTTGGTTTATTTTATGTAAAGAACTGAGTCAATAAAGCCTATTTCAGTTGCTAAATTCCCAGGCTTTAGACAGAGCCGAAAACAAAAGCTTAGTCCATTAAGCAAACCTTTCCAGCCCAGTATATGAAAAAGCTGTGGGTGTTGTTTGCATCCGTTTACTCTACATTCTGAGATGCTGCAGATCAATTAATTAACCACACAATGCTGTTATAAGATCACATAAGCAGCTTGATAAATGGCTAACCCATATTAGCACGTAGCCACTTACTACTTTGTCCATTAGGGATCTTTATTCTTTGATCCAGCTGCTTTTCTTTAGGAAGGTAGAATAAAATCCTGTAATCCATGCAGCCAAACGGGCGTTTTCACAGAGAAAGTAAAAAATTAGACAAAAAAAAGTGTTTTAAGCTGCCAAAAACCAAAGCAGCCATTAGCTGTGAGAAGGAGGAGGGTGTGTTTGAACTCTATCACAGGTAAGCCGTTCTGCCTTCAGGGCGTTGCAGACACCTCTAGTAATCAACTTTCATCCAGTGATGTCACTAGTTGAACACTCAGTCGACTTCTAGGAGAGGGAGGGGCAGCTGCTCAGAGAGCAGATTTCAGGAGGATTACTCAGACATGCGTGAATTAAGACAAAAAACACTCTGGTGTGTCTTTTATGAGAAAAGTGCATTACCAGATGGTAGAAAACTCTTAAAACTTGATTTTGCATGATATATCCCCTTAAAGTATTTGTTTTCTCATTCCTGAGTAGGGATGGGTACCCATATTTGGTGCCATAATGACACTGGTTCTGACATAAACAGTATTAACCAGACCAAAAAGCAGCACACAATTAAATGCCTTATTTTAATCTTTTTTTCTCCCAGAGATGTTAAACACTATGAATTCTGGGTATACCATCAGCCAAGAGCGATGCCCTATCATCAGAAAAGGCTAACATGGCTAACTTTTTGTAAAAAAAACTGCTAAACCTGTCAAAATGAATAAATTGATGCAAGTCGATTAATTCCTAGAATTTAGTTACTTTCTTCTTTGTCTCAGGTCATAATATAAGGTCCCAACAAAGAATTTCAGGTTTTATAGTTGAGACTAAATGTGGAGCAGCGAAAACGATTGTGAATGATTTCTCCAGGCACTGTTTAAATGTATCTATTCAGAATTATTTTTTCACTTCTTTCCAATATTTTTTTTGTTCAATTTGAAACTTTGTCCTATAGACTTTTACCTACTTCTGCTCCTTATATTTATCCTAGAATTCAGCTGAAGGCCTTGATGTTTTTTTTTTTTACATGCAAAATAAACATCAGCATTCCAGAATCCCCTTCAGCTGCATGGCCGGGGTGAAGCACCTTCGGCTGAAGAGCTACCGTTTAGCCTGCACTGTATAATTTTCCCATTTGTTGAAGTCTTCCGGAACACAGACGCCGTTTGTGCGAGTGCTTTACAGCACCAGCAGGTGCTTTAGCTCTCTCTCTCTCCGTCCCCCGCTCTCTCTCTCGATCGACAGAGGAAGAGAGGTTGTGTGTGAGTGTGTTTGTGTGTGTGTTCGTGCCAGTGATCGGTGACAGAGAGTGAGGATTTATAGTGTTAGCATGGTGCTGAAGAGGAGGGAGCGAGACAGAGTGGACGTGTCTTCTAATCTTCTCTGTGTTGTCTGTGTGTGCTACAATGCACCAGAAGAGTATTCAACAGACTCACACACAAACACACACTCATAAACAAAAGGGAGGGAAGCGCAGGGTTTAATTATCTCAGCCATTTAGCAACAAGGTGCGCATCAATCGTCAGAATACAAGAGGACAAATGAGGCTTCTGCCTTGTGTGTGTGTGTGTGTGTGTGTGTGTGTGTGTGTGTGTGTGTGTGTGTGTGTTTGGTGTTTGTGGATTTATGATAAAGGAACGGTGTCGTATAGATCTGACCATCGGTTAGATGAACCGGCAGCAGAATGTCATGCTGACCAGCAGCAGCCATTTATAACAAGGCCGTAGATCAGGGTGGATAGTTTATATCAGGGATGAAGCCACATCAAGGAACACAAGTAACAAGTATATACTCAATCATGTTTAAGTCATGTAATGATAATCTAAATGTATAGAAATGTATTAAAAAATAAAGGCCCAGTCATTTTATCTGAAGTAGAAAACATAATCCCTTTAGGTATAACAGAAGTCTAGATGAACATAACGTATACCAGGTGTTCTTCGAGTTAGCTCCAGCCATCTTTTCTTCTCTTCACATGGGGGAGTGGTGGTTGTGGGGTTCCGTGGTTATTACGTGAGATGACGGGGTATACCATGGACAGGTCCACATTCCATCATACACTGACATTGACACTGGGCAAACAACAAGTCACGTACACTCATACCTAAGGACAATCTAGAGCAGGGGTGCCCAACCTTTTTCCCTCAGAGGGCCAAAACGAAGCAAAGTCTCAGGTGAAATTTTGTAAACTGAATATAATAGGACTATTTGCGGTCTTATAAAGTGCGCAAATGTAAATGCTTGCACAGATCTACTCTACATTCCCCTTGTAGTTGCTTGTATTTCAATTTTAAACCTAATTTATGATATTTCAAATATAATAAGCACCATAAGTCAGGACTATATGAGCCCTATATATATTTATTGGTCCCATTTATCAAAAATGGTATCAGCATCAGGATCAAAGAAGGTTTCGATATAAGATCTAGGGCTCCACTTAGTAGGCTAAATTGAATGGCATGTGGGGGGGGGGTATTTGGCCTGCAAGCCCCACTTTGGGCGCAATATATTGAGACCAATAAACCAATCAGTCATGTTCATGGATTGTTGGAGAAAGCTGGAGTACCCAGAGGGAACCCAAGCATGCTCAAGGAAGAACATGCAAACTCTATGCAGAAAACCCCGGGCTGGGACTCAGTCCGAAGACCTTCTGGCTGCAAGGTAATAGTGTAGCTCACTAACCCAATGTGCATCTCTGGAAACTGTGTGTTCAGGATAATCATTTACCAACATTCAGTGTTTTCCATCAACACTACAAGTTTTGAAATAACAGTGTTTAAGCAGAAAATATATGTTTATTTCAGTAAGTATTTCTGTCTTTTAATGTTTTTTTAATTGGGCTGATGTCAAATTTGTATCTTAAATATCAAGTTCCATTAGCTGAAAGCTTATATTCCTCATAATAATAGAAATAAAGGCCTTTAGATGTCTTGTGTGTTAAACCATATAATGTGTTTCCCTTTGGAAATTGAATTACTGAAATAATTTAACTTTTTTCTCATATTCTAATCTATTGAATATGTCTCAGTGAGTGGAAAAAAATAAATTCTCTACTACAGTCTCCTCTACTAAGAGCCACCATAATTTTTCCCCCCAAAAATTATTTCTGAACATGAATGTATTAAACTGAAGGGGGATTACATCTGGGATTTAAGATGTTCAGCCTTCTCCCTAAAATAATTTGCCAATAATATTCACAGTGGTTAGGATATAACCAACAACACACAATTTTTAACACATAATTCTGATGAGGTATTAGCCACCAGACAAAAACATGCTGTGACTTTTTAAAGTTTAAAAGTTCACCATAGCTAAATGGGTGTGGGTAGCTCTAACTAGACCAGTTAGCTACCGGGCTAGCTCAACAGTGCACCATGGAAACGGTAACTGTGATGTTCCTGCTTCTTCTGGTTCCACCTAGCTCCCCGAGTAACAGGCTTGATCTGGGTTACTGGAGCTGATGTGGAGGGGCTAACTGCCTGAGAGCTACCCATGTGGGCCTGCCTGTGTCTGTTGTCATCATCATCATCATCATCTAAGATGCATGAGACTGTAAAATATTTGTAAGTACCTCATCTTTTAATATAAATAAATCTAAAGCTAAAGCTTGCAGTGGCAAGGCGACTGTGTGCTAAAACAGGATATACAGTATAATATAAACGTTTCATGATCAACGGAGAACACAGAGGAGCTTGTTTGATTAGCTACGCTGTAACTTGTACTCAGTTTCATGCTGGGTAGACAAATATTTTAGCATATTGGTAGAATACTGGTATTTGCACGGTAGTACAGCACTGCATGGTCTACACACGGCAGAATACTCGTCTTGTTTGGTGAAATGGCGCCAGTCATTCAATCGCTTCCTCCTTTTCATGATGCTGCTCATCTGAAGCGCTGATTTGGTGTGAAGAGTGTGACATAACTGTAACAGGACACAAAATCTTGGTGAAAACAGAATCAAGAGAATCTTTAAGAAGAACCGAAAAGAACTGAAGGCGTACGATTCTAAACGTTTTAGTCTGTAGGGGACGGTTCTAAGTAGGAATCGGTTAATCAATTCCCAACCATAGTTGTGGGTTTCAGTCCAGCTTACTTTTTTCCCATGCCAGTGTGCCACTGGGCAAAGTACTTAGCCCTCAATTGCCTACTAATCTATGTATTGACTTATGAGTGTGTGATTGGGTGAATGTGGCTCTAGAATAAAGTGCTTTTAGTAGTTAGTGTGACTTTAAAAGCGCTAAATAAATTCAGTCTATTCACCCTTTTGAAGGTTTTGAAAGCCTCCACACTTCTTGGGGAATCTTTCCACAAGATTATGTGTGTTTGACAACCTCTTCGACCGCGCTGAGAAAACACTTTCTAAGATCATACACTGTTGCTGAACATTAAGCTCTCTGCACATGGTTCTTGAGGTAATTCAAAGGCCATTTGATGCTTAGAGCTGTGTGTTTCAAGTCTGGACCTCAAGGCAACCTGCCCTGCGTGTTTTAGATGTTTCCCAGCATCAGCACACCTTATTTCAATTGATGGCTAATTAACAGGCTTTTGATGAAATGCAATCATCTGAAACATGTGTGAAAGCAGGAAAACACGGTAAAAGTAGGGGAGTGTGCCAAGGGAACAAGGGTTGAGCAACCTCTTGACCAACTTTTTGGATTTTATGTGATGTAGCACTTCTCATAACATCACCACTAGGTATTTGTAGAATATTATTTCATGAAGATGTTTCGTGAATGGTTTATAGTCCAAGTGGCATCCTATCATGGATCTATGTTGGAATATATTTAGATTAAGAGCAGCCGTTTCCTTCGTAAATGTTTGTAGAAGCAGTTTTCAGTCGTAGATTCTTTATCTTTTACATTTTTAACTTATGAGTGTCTGGAGCAGTTTTTTTTCTAAATATTTGATGAATTGAGTGAATACCTTTTAGTAATATGTCTATAATCTGTCCTCTCAAACCCCTGAGTTGGTCGTAGCAGATGACCATTCATACAGAGCAAGATTCGTGTTTTGCTGGAGTCATCATTTTAGTTTTCCTTTCAGCTGTTGCAACATGAATGGGGGATTGGTGCAAAGTCAATAACACAATGCAATCTCCTGGGTTTTCATAATAAGAACAATTTTTGAAATCATTTAGAATAATAAGCTAAACTTGGTGGTATTTTTTGATAACTGGGAACAATTTGAATGGTTGTATGATTGGGTTAAATAACATGGCGCTGTATTGCCAAACTGAATTGAACTGACATTAGTGGTGCACTATTCTCCTGACTCTCCTGACTCCTTTGTGCAATGAAATCCTTTTGATCCTTTGTAATTTCACAGGAAATCATGGTTTTAGCTAAAGCATAAAGGTGAGTAAATATCAAGAAAACCCCTGCAGTATATTGTACTCTATCCATAGTTAATCACATATAATCCATACAGGTCTGTACCAAAGATTGTTGAAATGAATCAAAACCTGATCCAACAAATTATTATTTGAAAGGTTTACACTTATGTAAACCCGGTAATTTAAGGATTTTTTACTTGTGAAATTCTATTTCTTAAGTGAATACAGAATATATACGACACTGGATATATGTTCCATTCATAATGAAAAAATATATACATTGATAGGATTTATCTTTCCATCGATTGTCTCTAACTTGGTACAGCCTGGACAGGTTGCCAGTTCATCTCAGGGTGATATGATTTATCAGGGTTTCAAAAGTCAGGGTATATGAATAATTGGCTTCTTTATATTCATTGTATATGTGTTCAGGGGTTAATGGAGAGGAAAAAATGTAAAAAAATAGAAAAAAAGCAGGTCTCAGAATTACTCAAAAGCTGAAAACATTCCAGACATTTGCAAACAACTACAGTGAAATAATCCAAGAGACCCTGAGGAGAAATCACTCGTCGGACTTCTACAACAGCAGGGCGCTCAAAGGCATCCGTGATGTGTTGTAGGCTCCAAACCAGACTCTGCTATTTTGTTAGGAAATGGTTGACGGGACCCCAGTGGGTATTTATGATAGATAGCATTGCCTTGGTCAACACTGCGTCTGGGCAAAACCGATCCCAGGCTGCAGTAAAGACATCCCTGAGAAACAGCGAGGCTGTTGTTTCGTTTTAAAAAATGGAAAGAGATGGAAATTAAAATAAAAAAAAGTGTGTATATTTCAGAAAATCCTTGAGATGCTGCACCACATATAATCCCAAATTAAAGTGAAAGAATGAAAGCAAAAGAGAACGGGGATTCTCTGCATGGAGGAAGGAAGAAGAATACAAAAGGAAGAGAGCTAAAGAAAAAAAGGAGTATTAAGTTGAGATGAGGAGCGTAGCGGGACTTAATGCTGTTTATTGTAGTGTTATTGCTCCATGGTAAAACAAATTCATTTTGTCTCTTGGTGTTCTTAATATGTATTAAATTCTTGCACAGCAAGTAAAATGCATCTTAAAAGGTCCCAGCATTTACCTCAAATGCTTCTGTCTAGCATGGTTAGCAAAAGGAACGTAAATAATTATTCATAAGATACTTTTTTATATGCAAGAAAAGAAAAAAAAAAGAGGAGGTATTACGGGAAGGAAAAACGGAATAGCTTACATTTAACAAAAGGGAGGGAAAAGTTGAGAACAGTAGGATGGCAAGAAAGAATGTGGAAAGATCCATAAACTGGGGAAGGGAGGATAGGGAAAATATGGGAGGGAGAGCACCGGCTTGAATGATCGGTACAGAAAAACGAAGGAAAATGAAGGAAGGATGCTCTGAAATAATAAGAAGTTGCATTGCATATTTTTATCCTTGTCATTTTTTTTTTGCTTTCATCATGCGGTTTCCTGAAAATCCTTGTAAATCTCTAATGATTTCCAACATAGCCTAATTCTAAGTGGTTACCTAATCGCCAGTGAAGAGAGAGACTCCTCGGGGGACCTGCAGGCTCGCCAGTGTTACTTCCTGATGGTTGACCAACTCTTACTGTTGCATGAAGCATCACGTACAGAATTACCACACATGACAAAACAGAAACACATTCCTGCTGGCCATCACCACTAGCTCTTCCTTCAAACTTCCAACAGAAAACTTAAAAGCAAACTAGTTTTATCATAAGCTCAAGTTCGTTCCATTGTTCTGCATGACCTTCAGCAGTACCTGACTTTAAAATGTACGGAAACAAGTTTGTTTCCTTTCAAATAAAACAGAAGTGAAAAGGTTGTTTTCAGAAAATATAGATTTTGTTGCTGATTGGTTTAGAAGAAATTAAACATGTGACCTGTCTGCAGTCTGCTTCAATGCCATATTCAGTAATAATAGTAACTAATATATACTGTATATAATATAAAGGAAGCACATGGCCCTAAACTTTTGCACTCTTTGCCTGTTTTAATGGAGCATGTATTATTAATGATCCTCTGGCTGAAGCTGCTCTGGGGCTCCATGGAATCTAGAAACTAGAGATGACAGTTTTTTTTCTAGATTTTTTTCAAATAAGACCTACAACCTGTAGAAAATGTTCCTATAGAAAATTGGATACCCTAACCCTATCTGCTGAATAATGATGCCATCTTAAAATGCAGTGTTGCCACCTTAGTGACTTGGTAGCTATTTTATAACGACTTGTCAGACCACAACCTTCTCTTAAAAAACAAAAAAAAACAAATCTAGAAACATTTCTGACGGCCCTTTGCTACTTTCTGTTGAACTTCGTTGTGGATATTCCCTGCAGATTACCAAAAGACCCAGGCTCTGTATCCGGACTTTCCTTCCAGAAAGAGAACGATCTACACATGTGCATTGTCACTTTACATCGACTGACCAATCATAACCCTTTCTCAGCTGATCTCACCCACTCACAAAGAAAGTTGTTTTACAAGCAGACTATTCATTGAGCAGGAGATGAAGGCTGCAACGTGACTTCTTTTTTCAGCATCACGGCAACGACGTGTGACATGAGATGTCAACTTCAGCTGCTTTTAGACGGTTGGAAACCACGCCTACATACATATTGCCCTTGTACACAATTCCAAAAGTTGTAAAGTTGTGACCTTAATTACTTACAGTCAGGTGTTTTCTTTTATGTAGAAAAACAAGGCAGAAATGCAAAAGTGAGACAAGGGTTAAGGATTTCTCAGCAGGCACATCATCAGCCATTTTGAGACAAAATGAGCCACAATGGTGTGTTATTGTTGTCTTTTAGATGAGTGTAGTCCCCCCCCCCCTCTTTGCTAATTTTAGCGTCACAAAATGAGACACACTGATAGGTTAGAATGCTCAGTTTGTAACATAAAAAAATGTAAGATAAAAAAACACACAGGATCTGAGAAACATAGACATAATATTCAAAATCAACTGAAAATCCGTTCTTCAGTGGGAACTGGAAAAAAAAATAAAAAATTCAACGTGGTTTTAATTTTTTTGCCAAGTCTAAGATTTACACTAAATAAGGCATTTCTTTAGAGCAGAAAACTGGATTACCTGGAGCTCTGTGGTTGTCTACGGTTTTGTTGTGCTATCTGAATCCTCGTATGCAGCGTTGCATGCGTGATGTTATTATGACTTGTGTATTGCAGGTTTTCAAAGAGCAATTTTGATCAAAGTGATGTCATACAATGTAGGGATCGTCACATTTCTTTGAAACTCCAGGGTAATTTGATGTCATGCATGCTAAGCAGATCAAAGAGTCTTTATATTTGTATCATAGGAAAGAAACTTGCCCAAAGGCATAATGGCAAGAAAAGCAAAAACGAAGTCAGCCTGCTGTTTAATTGCATATGCTTCATATGAAAACAGTAAGCAGACTTTAATTACACTGTCTAGAAATAGCAAGGTCACGTTTCAGGTCACTTTTAATTTATTACTAAATTGACTTTACGACAAATGTTTCCCACAATGTAACTCAAAAGACAAATTCTCCTATTTTAGTTCACTATACATTTGATTTTCATCTATAGCTTTTAGGCTTTTTTATTTAAATGAAACTTTGTGGGACCTTTTAATGAATGGGTTGTGAATAGCGTTCATCTATGCATTAATAAATCTAGACGGGCCATGACCAATCTTCTTCATCAGTAAGGAAGTAAGAAAATATCAAAACGGCAATATTTTATGTCACAATATTGTATCGATTTTCAAAAGAATGTAGGAATTTTTATCTTATATTTTAGAACTCAAATGGAACTATTAATGATGATGCTTCTGTTTGAATGCTGTGGCAGTTTTTCTACAGTTAAATTCAGTTTTAAAAATCACAATATATTTCAATACATTGAATTGTAGAACCTTGCAAATACACATCCCTACAGATAGTTAATGCAGAACATGCTTTATATTGAAAGGATGATTTATCTAATCTGTTCTTTTGGAGATTTTTAACACAAGGATGTGTAGGAAAAAACTAAAAAAGTCTGCTGTGTTTGTTTCCATGCGTTTCTAGAGTATTCTATGAGCTGCACCTCTAGTAAAAAGCTTTACAGCTTAATCAAAACGTACTTTCTGTCATTTATTGCTCCTTGATGAAGAAATACATTCATAAGCCTAGAGGGAAAAAAGTGAAATGACTCTGTGATAGTAGGCAGAGATGCCATGAAAAGTTAGCACCCCCTGCTATCCTGGTCGAGTAACGCTGAAAAAACATTGGAGAGTCGAGAGGAGACGCGGACTACTATAAACGAAAAACGTCTCCGTCAATACGTCTGTGTCTGAGTGCAAATTTGCGGTCGGAGAAGCATAAACTAGGCTTTACTCACATTTAGTTAAATGCTCTCAAAGTTTAAACCTTAATAGATTTTAAAACATGAAAGTAGCCTATTAATATGCTGCGGTTTCTTTGTCCACGCCCGCTCGGGTTCATCTTTCTCCACTGAAGTTCTTGAACCAGGCCTCTGCTTCTGAGTGAGAAACAGTTATAGTTAGTTGATTGTGCTGTGGTTTTTTCTTCTAGACGAGAGGATACTTATAAACAGACATGATAAAACTGGCAAGCACAGGAGACACGACACAGAGGATTGCCTCCAATCAATCATATTAGTATGCTGCAAAGAATTTTTTTTTAAATTGTACTGTACTTTAAAAAAAAATTGCGAAACAGCAAGGCCATGAAGGGTTAACCACATTATAGCGAGGGACCACTGTACATCAAGGAGTTCTTCATACTTCTTTCATTTGCTTCTATTTTCCATTCAACTTTGTCTTTTAAGCCTATGTGTGCATAATTGCACACAAAAGGCAATGTTCCGAGAGGGAATTGTCTGCAAATATTCCAGAATGTCTATCTGAAAATGACTTATATTATATCTGTACAGTAACTCAGTCTGACATAGACTCTGAAACACAGACACACAATGTTAACTAGAGAGAGCGTTGGCCTAAGAGGGGATCCTGCCAAATCACAGGTTTATTTCTTTGTGTTTAGTTTCTTATTTCTTATGTTCCATTTTGGTACGTTTTCTTGTGTAAGTTTAGGCTTTTCCTTTTATTGAGTTGTAAAACTTTTGTTTTTAGTTCCGCTAACCGTTTACTTTAGGTGTTGGCAGAGGCCCACCAACAAAGGTTTTTTAAAGGCCAATACCAATTTTTTTTTTTTATTTAGTCACAGATGGCCGATATCTAAAGACAACTATTAAGGGCGATATCCAGGGTAGATATATATATATATATATATATATATATATATATATATACTTTTTAGTGCCACATTGATTGTGAAAGACAACTTAACACTCACTGTGTGCGATATAAATTTAAAAGTCAATAAAACTCTTTAAATATAAGACCTTATGAAAACAAAGTCAAAATAGTAACCTGAGAGCAAATGGTTTCAGAATAATAGAAAATAAAACAGATTCAAGTTAGTTTAAGTATAGAAAACAAAATAAATTCAGACAGTAACCAGAATAATGTTGCAAATGGCTGCTTTAGGTAGAATCTGGATTTACAGTATCAATGAAAAATTACCACAAAGTAAAGGCCTCTACTACATGGCAGTAAACAATAAAATCTAACATATACATATATATATATAGTGCAGTCAAAGATTAAACACCAAACTTAAGAGTAAAATATGAGTGGAATAGCTCACTGGGGTTCTGACTTTGTGGGGGTCCTTCATTCAATCAAGTAGTGGCTGTAGCTGGACACAAAGGTGCCTAATCGGCCAGCCGGTACATCGGTCTCAAGGTGTTAGTGTCCCTGCCTCAGTCTGCCTGTTCTGACTCTGCCACAGCTGTTCCATATTCACTCTGATTAGCTCACCTGGATGCAATGCCAGTCTCCCCCCTTACCTCAGTATTTTATCTGCTTTATTTTCTATTGTTCAATGCTTGTTTGCTCCAGTTTCATGTCCTATTCTCTTCTTATAGTTATAGCTTTAAAAAGGTCCAACCTTCAAACCTCAAACCTAAAAACTTTTTGTATATGGTTAGTTTTATTTTGCATTAAAAAATGTTAAAATACAAGTTTAAGTCAAAGAAAATGCAGCAGAGAGAAAAAAGCAACTAATAGTAACTGAATGTAATTGCATTTTATATTTTGCAATAATTTGTTAAAGTAATTGAAATGGATACACTATTACGTTTTATACTGTATAACTTGTGATTGTAACTAGTACCAAGGTTTACATTTATTTTTATTTTATTTTATTTCTTTAAAGGGAACTACCAAAAAACTGGTGACTGAAATGTCTTCTGGTGTGGAAGCTCTTACTGAGGGAATAATACTCAACGTGAGTTATTTTCATTGACAGTTTGGTGTTAAAAGCTGATTAAAGAGGAAGAACAGAGGCAAAACACATTCTGTTTTTATGGAAAAAATTGTCCTCCAGCTTTCAGAGAGAGATTAATTTCTGGAGCCACCAGCAGAATTAATGTAGAATAGTTAGGCTTGAACTAGCTCTATCAACCCCTCTACTGCTTCTATTTCTTGTAACCCACTTTGTTACTGAGCTCTTACCTCGCCTCTGGGTCAGTCCTTATCTCTGCAGATCTCAGCCACTGCTCAGATTTGAGCCCAACAGCTCACAGGGATTCAGTGATTCAGAGTCTTGCTCCTAGTCAGCACAGGCCAGCTCATATAAGGGCTTGAAGAAGGATTATTAGGTTGAATGATGGTGTACGTGCCCGGATGACCTCAAAGTGCTGTACATGTGTGAGGTCTATTTTGTTAAGGTTATTCCATCAAGTCTATTTCACACAGTTTCTACTAACTGTGCTTTTATTGGTATAGTAGGACACCTTAGGGGGGAAATCAGGTACAGTTTCTTCTCACACCATCTCAGGAATAGAAGCAAAGCAGAGACATTTCAAAAGTAAAAAAAAAAAAATATTGACACCCAAAATACATCATATTGTATTTAGCTGTTTTACAATAATGTGAATCCCACTGCTTGAACACCCTTTCAAGATCTAGATGAAGAAATTACTTAAAGATTGTTGTACTTAGTCATCAGATATGTTTTTGTTCTATAAAAATAGCTTCATAAGCTTCAAAAGTTTACTTTAAAAAAATACAGAATTTTTACCTTGACACAAAAGTTTCCCCTCATCATTATGTAATTGTTGTCACACAAGCTCAGATGAACTTCTTTCATTTGATTCTGTTAGTCCAGATTTTAAAAAAACTACAAGAGGTTTTTGTGAATGTATAATTTCTATCTAAGGTCGTGGGGTTACCTATGAGGTTTTTCAGAGAATGGTGCGACAGGCTCCAATGTTTGATTCAGGCCCTGTCCACACGTAGCCGGGTATCTCACAAAACGGAGATATTTTTCTACGGTTTGGCCTGTCACCGACACGTAACCGGAGATTTTCGGCACCTAAAAAAACGAGTCTTTTCAAAAACTCCGGCCAAAGTGGAGATCTGCGTTTTCTCCGTTTGCAGTATCTATGTGTGGACGGTTGAAAACGGATTTTTAAGAGCCTTAACGTCACTATCCGCAACAGAAAATGCTCCAACATCACTTGTGCGACCTGTGTGTACTCTCAAAAAATCATTTATGCCCTCAGAGCTGTGTTGGTATCATCCATTGTTAAAGCACGTTTTGTTTGTTTGCTTTTATAAGCTCTATCACTGCTGCGTACTGAAGATAGAGGAAAGAAAGTTACTTTTAGCGGATAGGATTTGGGAGAACTGCTGCCCCCTACTGCTTTGTCACGTCTATGAATGTGCTGAAAAACACATTTATCCGGTTACAGGTGGATGGAGATTTTTTTTTTTCAACAACCGGAGGAAAATCTTTGTTTTAAAAAAAAACCCGGCTACGTGTGGACATGACATTAGTCAGCAGTGGTTTTCCCCTTAGATAGCTGCAATGGTTGTACTTTTCATCAACTTTTTATATTTGTTGAATCACGAACTTTGACATACGCTGGATCAAATAACGTAGATGTTTCGGACGGGTTGTCAGTGTGCTCTTGGAGTAATTTTCGTGAAATGTGAAGGTTCACCACCGTTCTATGTTTTCTCCATTTGTGAATAATTGCTTATACTGTGGGTGCTTTTAAAACTTACCTAGACTGATGTATGGTACTGCATCTGTTTTTTTAATCTTTAGGTTGATTAGGGACTCGGTATGAAGATCTTCCAAGGCAATTTCATGTCAAGTCCAAGTCAGCTTTACAGTCCATTTGTTATTAGTGCAGGGCATACAGCAAAATTGAATTTTGATCCTTACAGACCCAACATACATCAGAATGCTAAAAATAAAAATAGCATTAAAAACAATAAATCATAAAGTACAACACAAGGGAAAGAGTGGATTCTAGTCATTTCTAGATTCTTTAGGTCTGGCAGGTCAAAAAAGGGTAGCCTAATCACTAATGTTTCATGACTGGGCAAGGTTGAGCAATTACTTTTTCAGTCAGAATCAGGCTGGTTTGGATGGCTTTTTATTTCTTCATGAATTGAACCATCATTTGAAAGTTTTTTTTTAAATAATTTATATCGATTATTTGTGTGGTATTAACATTAACTTGATCATTAGGAAACTTTAAGTGTGACAAAAATAGCTAAATGAGAAGAAATCATATAAAAGTGGACTATATCTAGAAGTGGCTATAAACAGCTAGTAAAGGTTTAAATTTGCACCCTCTTAAGTAAGAAACATTTTACTCACAAGCATTTTGAAAATTCCTGCTTGGTCTTTTTAATCCTTGTCAGAAAAAACAACACATTGATTCCTTTACACACATTACATAATTCTCCTTGTCTTACAAGTTTGGGCATTATTAACTAATCGTGTATGTGTGCGTGTGTGTGTGTGTGTGTATTTAATTACACCATGGTTGATGTTTTTTTTATTTATTAATATTTGGCATTTTTATATTTAAAAGATATCTCTCTGTGTTAAACAGCACTGCTGGGTAACACTACCCAACCAGGTTTGCAACTGTAATATAAAATTTGAAATGATGAATTTACTATCTGCTGCCTGTGTCTGTAGGGTTGGTGTGTGCATGTGGTTAGTGGGAGTTCAGAGGGGGGGCATCCAAAGGGAATTCAGCCCCAATCATTTAGAAACACACATTAGTGGTGATGTGTCCTGGCCAGTTCTGTGCCTGTAAGGAACACAATGCAACTAAGCTAATTTGAAGTCAAAAGAGTCCACACACACACGGGCCCACAGAGACTAACACACACACACACACGTGTAAAACAACAATGACCATCAGACAATGTGCTATACACAAATGAGAAATATAGAAGAGGTAAGAATTTATGACAAATTATAGCACTTTTTACATTGTCACACATTATTCATTGTAACAATTCTTACTTTTAGATCTTAACTCATTGATCTGACAATGTTTCTATGTCATGCTCCCAGTGCTCAGTTGCAAGACAAGGTGGGTGAGGCTATGAATAGGTAATTGTGCTGTCATATACATGAGTCTGATGAATTGTACAGGTTAGAAATGTTTTCACATTAGCATGAATCTAAAATCTACGTGTGCAGAGTCTTGGGAATTAAGCTCTTATGTCTACGACTTGGAAGTCTTCGCTGAAGTGAACAATATTTTAGGTTTGTGGGTTTGTGCTAATTAATGAACACAAGTGTTATGGGAAAATTATTTTAAGATTAGTTTTATTTAGTGTGTAGTAAATATTAGTAAAGGCATCAGGGGAATATGGCATAATGCTTTGGACTCAGTTAAAAAAATAAGACTTATGGACGTTTCACCTACTCTGGTTTAACTGAAGGACTCTTTTATTATTATGTCTGTAGAGTAGCTTACTCTGATAAAAGTTCTGAAAGCTTGCAGGGTCTAGAGGGAGAGAGAGAAATGCCCAACAGATGGGTATTTGTTCAGTTTCTAATAAATATCTTAAAAATGCCAAAGGAGACTGAATCAGCCTCATTCACAACAAAAAGCCATCTCCTAATAGTAGTAATACCAAAACTAACTTAGCGTCAGTAAGGGAAGGATCTGCACACGTGCAAGCAGCATGATCACAGAACATAAACCTTCATCGGTTCATTTCACCCAGTGATATAGAGAGATGGAGCTGATTTCACCCAGTCACAAATGAAGTTGTTTTGTCTTTAAAATAAACTAAAAAGTGAGAAAGAAATCTGTGGGTTTATAAGACCAATCTTTCTTTCAATAGCCACATGAATATTGTTTTTCACCTTGTTCTTTAGAACCTCTCCTATAAACAAGTCTGTATCGCACACCTGTCGTGCATTCAAGGAACATTCAAAATGCATGGTGAATTCAAGATTTTAGGACATTTAAAAGTTATAAAATTAATAATAATACAGAAAATAATGCAATGAGCTATAAACTTCTGTTTAATGGTGGACACGCGATATTTCATCCATGCTAAGCATGCTTTACTTATTTTTACAAAAAAACTGAAACTATATTTGCCATTCATTTAATCCGTTTGGCCTCTCAGAACCAACACCAGCCCACCCTTGACCCAAAAAAATACTTTTTAATAGAAAAGCTATAACTATTTTGGTTAGGAAAAAAAAACATTTTGTAGTCTCTTCCTACAGTAGGTGCTCCTGACCCGCCCTGCTTGATGACCCTTACTAAAGGCGTCTCTCCACCGGTACAATTCGACTCGGATCGACTCAACCTAAGTAACTTTTACTCTCGACTGGCAGAAGTCTGGCTTAACCGCTCCGAGCCGATACTATTTTTCGTACCACCTCAGCTGTGGTTCCATCCGTGCTGAGCTGGTACTGAAAAGCGACATCAGACGGCTGTCAGTCACTGATTGGCTGGAGGGCGGAGTCACTGGAGAGTAACTTGACGGCGTCTTTTAACAACAAACCGACCGCCATTTTGAAACCTCGCTGCAGAAAGTGGATGTGCTTAGTGTTTGCTGAAGAACAAAGACTAAATTAAAAACCAGTGCTGTGATTCAATCAGAGGTTCAGAATTTCTGAGCTTGTTAGCTGAAGAGAAGATTCAGTGTGAGCTGGATGGAGCTGCTCGCTGTGAGAGGGTTATCAAGGAGGACTAAAGCTGATCGCGGTTCATAGCCGAAGTCTCTCACCTGCAGGCCGAAGCAGAGAAACAGAGAACGCCGAAGTCCTGAACTCGCTGTCTCGTACTCTCAGTAACAAGCAAATTTCATGCCGCTTGTATATTTTATTCACAATATTAACCTATTCAGCTGCATATTATCTTCAGTATGACAGTTCTTTTTATTATCAGTTATACAAATTAGTTCTGATGCCTTTTTTTGTTTTTGTAAATACGAATTCGACCTACTTTTCTAAAGCACAGTGAGACATATGTTTCTATTCCTTAATTTTAATTAGTAGTGTATGTTTTAAATGCACTGTAAGCTTAATACCTTTTAAAAATATCTGCAATATGGTCCATCCAGCTGTTGTGGTCAATCTCAATGAGACAGCATATAAGGGTGGGGAGAGTGGTGGGGTTGATGTATTTGGTAGCTTTGTACAGTTGGATGTTGTCAGGGTCACAGTGGAACAGAAGGCAATTTAGTCAAATGATATTTCCAAGGGGGAGAATGAACAAAAGGGGACCAAGCACACAACCTTGGGGGACACCTTGTGGAAGAGGGGCTGTAGAAGAGGAAGAATTATGTATGTCAATACAATGATGACTGGGGTACTGAAATAGTCAGTGTAACACTTTACATTTAGAGTAAAATTACTATTTGTGGAGCTCCATGTAGTGAAGGATATAATGTATTGCCAAAAGACAAACACTTTATGTTATCGGTTTATCATTATAGCGAAACAAAAATGAGAGTGTTACATTTATATCACAAATCCCCAGTGCCTTAACCCTGTATTGCCATAATTTATTTATAATCATATACTCTCGAAAAAAAGAAACACTTTTATTAGATATAAATGTAGTTGTTTAGTATAAAAAGAAAGTACCCAAATTAGTCATACCTGCGACCACTAGATGGTAGAGTAATTCCAGTTTTATCTTGTTTGGTATGTGATGAATATGCATAAACGGGCATTAGTAGTATAAATATGCCATCTTTGCTGTGTGGTGGTTTGCGTTAAAATGCCCAAAAATATCTTTAAAAAATCATATTCCACTTTCAACTGACTTTTTAGGGGTAGGTGGCGACCTGTCCACGGTGTACCCCGCCTCTTCCCCGATGATAGGTGGAGATAGGCACAAGCCACCCGACAACCCTTCGAGGATAAGTGGGATGGATGGATGGAAGTTTTGAGCGCCCCCAATGGGTCAAATTATAATAAATATTAGATGCTCTGCAACATTAAAATGGTCTCTAAATGGTTTTTCAAACATGTGACAATCGTAACGAGGAGATTTTGACATGTCCAAATACTCCAGTCTGGTTTAGCTGAAGATCATATTGCGGTTGCTTAAGCATCAGAAAGACGAACATTATTTACTTCAAGTAATTTTCTTTAAATGGTGTTGACACACAAGGGGGATGTGATGAGGATGTAAAACAGAGATGAACTTTCTTTATCAAGCCATTTGTGTATCTACAACTAAGGTCTTTTTTACAGATTTAGGACTCTGCTCATATTTCTTTATGTTGGTTTCCACCCTTCCTCCTCTCCACATCCTCTTTTTCTATCCTGGCAGCATAATTTTCTTTCTGACTCACTCTGCATTCCTACAGTCCCCTTCCCTCTACAGTGACACACTGCATTGCTGTCAAATGTCTCGGTCCAGTCGAATCTAAACTCTGCATCTTTTATCCCGCATTTGAAAGTGAAATAAAATGAAACGCATAGAAAAGCAGGGTGGTCTCATACTCCAATCTCATCCTCCTGCACCATATCCCTGGCCCTGCTCCTCGTGTTCCTTACTGTGAGCAACCTATTCCCTCTTAGCACATCTACTAGTGTGTGTAACCTCCTCTTAGTTGACTTAACATGATCTGACAGCGCAATCCCTATGGATTCTGATCAAATAGAGCAGTAGTGTACACAGCAGCAACAGCACAGCCCCAGTCTGCTAAAACAGCATCTGTAATATGGCAAAGATCAGCGTCCTGTGGAACTGATTCAACACGTTTATCTGCTGATTCTACTTTGCTGGGCAAATCATTTCAAAGACTTGTGTTAAACTCATGGCATGAGGACATCTGAGCAAACTATACTGCTTATTTTCATTATAATATTTCACCATACTTGTCATTCAATATGATGCAACCAGGAGTGGACTTGGACAAAAATTCAGGCTCAGAATTTGATACCATCCGCTCATAGAAGCGCAAGCTTTTATGACAGCAAAAGTTTGCGACTAAATTGGATGGATGCTTTTTATTCATGTTTGGAGTGTGTGTTGAGGCAGCAGAGACCTAAAATGGAAACACAATGAATGATGAAACAGTAAGATGTTGCATATGTCCGCTTTAAAGTCACACTTACAGATCATTAAACTAATTTAATGATTAAAAAAAAGAAAAAGATTCTGACAATGTTTTAATGTATTAAGGAAAATAAAGCTATATAACCCTAAATGACCCTGTGTAAATTATATTTCTTCAACTTCTTAAATCATGAATTCAAAGTAATCAAACACAAAGGTATTTTATCCCATGGACTCTAAAACTTGCTCTGAGCTCATCTGTTTTTGTCTCTTACGTGAAGCCACTAATGGACCTACTGCTGATGTTAAAGTTTCACCTTCCTGTAACATAGAAAATACTCCTGAGTCATGTACTCTATGATGTCAAGCAACCAGTCAATCGTGGCAGATGGCCGCTCATACCAAAGCAGGTTCTGCTGGAGGTCTTTTCCTGTTAAAGGGGAGTTTCTCCTTACAACTGTTGCTACATGCTTGCTCAGTATGAGTGGTTGTTACAACGACACAACGCAGGCGAATGTCCAAAGTCCCTACATGCTCGTCTAAGAAGAGTAAATGCTGCAAAACATTGACTCTATGCAATCTGATTTTCTTTGATAGATTTTTCGAGCTAATTGAATAATAAGATGAACGTTGCTGCATTGTTTGATAACTATAAATGTTAGGGGTGCATAGATCCAACTTTTTCAGCCCCAATGCCGATGGCTTTGTGTATCTGTCGATACCCAAATAATTAATCAACTTTATGCTTTCCACCTTATACCTTTCTTGAAGAGACTAAAAGGCACCAGAATTTACTAACTTAACATAACTAAGACAAATTAACAGATGTCAAATATAAAATTACCATAAAACAAAAATTTAAGGTGAAATTTTTTTTTTTGTGAATTTATTGCAGATTTACCACTTTTTAAGCATCGGTTTATGGTCTCGGTTAACTTAAACCGATACGGATACATGTAAATTTGTTGATATCGGGGTCGATACCCGATACCAGTATCCGTATCGGTGAATCTTTTTTTTTTTTTTTTTCATTAAATGCCTTGAGATGAAATGTTGTGAATTGCTGCAATATAAATTATTGAAATGAAATGAATTTTTCTGAGAAGATGAATTAGGCAAAAGTTCCCTCAGAAGATAATCTATTGCTCTGGAAACCTCATTTTGATTCACTTAACATTGGTGTTCATGATTCAACTACAAGAAAGAGACTGATAAAAAAAGAAAATGAACAAAGGGGTGCCCGAAGAATTGGGTGAAAAATATTATGTGTACTGATGTGTTGCTGAAAAAAAAAAAAAAAAAAAAACTGTTCTACAAAGAATGTGGGGCAAATCTTCTCCACATAGATGGGAAAGAAACATTGCCAAATTGTCGCAAATTTCTTGATGGTAATTGTTTCACCAGGATTTTCCAACTAGTTAGAATGATTAGGAAGCATTTACTAAACTCTATTTGAAATTACCTCAAGTATCTATGTCTGACATCAAGATATGATCCTGTCCTGAAATGTTTAATTTGGACATAACCCCAAAATACCCCAAATCAGAGTGACCTAATAAAGTGGAAAAAAGGAAAAAAGGAAAATATTATGGACAGCACTGAAAATAAGAAATAAACAACAACCAAGTTCAACAGAAAAACTTTACAAGTCATTCAGAAAGCAAGGGACCACTTTCAATCATCAAAGTAAAATCTGGACCGTAAATGTAAAGAAATTATATATTAGTACACCCTTTCTCTTAGCTTTGTGGCAACATTTCAAGAGGTTCAAGGGGTGTGGATACTTTTGCAATTCATTTCAATTTTACACAAGTTTTCACACATTGCAGCCGTGACGAGGCTAATTGCTGAGTTTGAAGGCCAGCTTGCAGACTGAACCTTATGGTAGGCGGTATTAAGCTGTTTTCCTGACAGGTGTCAAGGCTCATCTCTGATCAGGGACTGCTACGACTATATTTAAATCATCAGGGATTATACATGTCGTTACCGGTTTAAAAAGCCTCAAATCAATACAGGCGCATATGCAGCCGATGCGTATGAAAAGACCACAGCCTGCTGGTCCGTTTACACTGCAGAAATCAAGGTGATTTGACTGTGTGGTGAGACACTAAATCATCTTTTCCATATATTCACTTTAGGTTTAGATTAACATTTCTTGTACACATTATTCAATCGATAGATTATATATCCCTAAGGTTTTGGAAAACGTTTTTTTTAGTATCTTTTAATGAGTAATAAGGATGTCTTCCCATCCTTATTTATGGTGTACATTTTAGGACATCCTCAGGCATCAGAATTACCCCTATACGACCTCAGACAACACTTGCTCAGAATCCGACCTTAGATAAAAAGGCATCAGGTCTCAGGAAAAAAATTTTTTGTCAGCCTTCAGATGATACAGCCTCAGACAAAACTGCCTCAAATCGACCAGCATTAGGAAAAAGTCCTCATAGCGTAACTGATGGATGTATTAGACATTTTTTTTTTACGTTTTGTGTGCAGAATTTGTGATACTGTTGGAACCTTATGAAGCTCGTCGTTTACTTTCCCATAAACTGTTCAGAGGATACCAACTCAAAGCCAAAGCCAGCCAGCTTTTCGCTGTAGAAAGTAGCAGCACACTACTCTGCTATTTAGTTACGCTTCCCCCAGCTCCTCTGATGGTGCGTTCCAGTTATTAACCTATTTTTACCAACCACAAACACAACTAAGATGCCACGTAAATAAATATTGGTAAACAAAATCGTATTATCATAGTTTCGTCAACTCAGCCGCCACATTTCGGCCTCTACCGCAGCAAGCCTTTATGCTAAACGCACAATCAACCACTCAGATGAAAGCAGAGACTCGACCGATTCCAAAAATACATCTGCCAAAATGCTACGTCAAAGCACCGCGGACATATAAGCCAAAGCATAACACAACAAAAAAATCACTTATAAGAATCACAATTGAAAAAATAGCCTTACCTTTGCTGTTTTGCCGTGTAAAAAATATTTGTTTGGAAAATAAACACTATTTTCTGATAAGTCCATCACTTGTGCATCATTTAAAACTGTCCAGGTGTTTTTATTACGGTTATTTGTTCCTAGGCAGAGTTATTATTTCATCCTCGTAAAAGCCTGTTGTTTCCACGAGGCTCTGTTCTCGGCTCCCTGGTTGGCTGACTGTCTTGTTAATCTTGTTTTGCAAGTTGTGGCGTTATTCTATAGGCTTCTACGATTTCAACGAGGTGTCACTCATGCAAATTGACCAATCAGCTCCGAGTGAAAGTCTTATGTGTAAAATAAGAGAGTCAGTCAGCAAGACCGTCTTGTGCCACAAGATGGCGCAAGACGCACGGACATAACTTTGTTTTGCTGCTTTCACTTTTTATATCTGATAAATATCACCAGAAAGATGCCCAAAAGTGTTTATTTTAGGTCTACTGAACACTATGTGATATTAAAATTAAAAATATAACTTTTACACAACAGAAATAAAAATGGCACTGTTTGTGCCAAACTGGACACCTCGCCTGATATGCCTGTACTAAAACCTCTCTAGTTTGGTCCTGTTTCACATAATCACTTTCAACTTTTGCAGAGATAATTTCCACATGTTTTATTTACATTTTATTGAGTAATCACTGCCAATCAAGCAATTTTTATTGATATATATATTTTATTGATATATATATATATATATAAATGTGGTGTTTTTTTAAACTCAAAATATAAGGAATAAAATGATTCATCCTATATCAAAAAAATCTTTTAACGGATATTTTAACAGAGATATGTCCTATTTTTATACCCACTGTGTAGATAAACTTTCAGAGAATTCCATATTATTCCCACTGGCTACAAATCTCGGCATAGACAGTGAAAAGTGTGCTGACCCTGTGTGTTTACACGTGTGTGTGCATGAAAGGCTTTAAAACGACAGGTTAACCTTTCTGTCCTCCGGGACTTTTCTTTTTCCTGCCCCTTCAGCGTGAAAAAAGAAAATATAAAACCCTGTGTGCAATGTGTGCCCGAGAAAATAAGAAACAATGAAGGCGTCTTCTCCCATCCCCTTGTGTCCTGCTCTCTGGTCTCTTGTCTTTCTCTCCTCCACCATCCTCTTGGTCTCCATTAATCTCAGTCAGCATTGCTTCATTGCAGCCATGGCTTTATTAGCGAAAGGGGGAAAGGAGACACAACAGATTTCTTTTTACACTGAACGAAATTGCAAACCATGAAGGGAAATTTGTGGAGGAAGTTTTTGTTCGGGATTTTAACTTTTCCTCATGATGATCTGAACAATGTCTTACTTAGAAATGAACCTTTCTAGGCAGATGTAAAAGAATGAAATTGTTTAGTCTAAGCTTTGTAGCCATGCCGCATCGGCTGCAGCTGGAAGATTGTGATGCTAAGCTGCCATCTTCCGCGGGCAGGGATTTTTTTTTCTAGCAGGTGTTCTGGAGACTCTGACGATCCCAACGTCAGGATGAAGAAAAATCTGTTGTCTGTTTTTTCACTACAACGGCATCTATTCCCTTTGTTTGTCAGTGCATGATTTCTTTACTTGATATGGGATTTAATAGTGGTCAATAAAAAACAGTATAATTTAGAATTATATACATTCAGTCAAAGGTACAGAGCTTGACTATACCCCGTTCATGCATTTTGATGATGTCATCAAACTGTTCCTACTTACTTTGTACCAGGTAAAGTTTAAAGTTTGTTGTTTTTCATTTAACGGAAAATAAACCTGTTCAAGCACTTTTATTTCAAATATATGCAGATTTTGTGCAATATTAGATATATAAATAAGTAGCATGGAAAGCGGACAATTTTGAACTTTATTTTAATGATATTTGGCTTTCATTTTATTTAAAATAAATTTAGCTTCATTTTTGTGAGAATTTTGTGTAACAATTTTGAACTTCATTTTCATATCTAACTTTTATTTAAAACGTCTTCATCTTTATTTGTTATGATCATTTTTTTGTGTTGCACTATTTAAGAAAAAAAATGAATATCATTTTGCACAATAAATCTTCTTAAAATGTCATCATAAACCTTTTTGAAATTGGTCCGCTGCAAAGTGTTTGGAAAGTGAGAATGCCCATAAGAAGTCATATCCAAAGAAAAAGATATATTTACATCAATATATACCGTTAACAAACATGCATTAGATTATATCACAATATAGATTTCAGGCCATATTGCCCAGCCCTAATGGAACCTTTAGAATCCATGCAAAATATGAATGTCTTTGTCATTCTGAAGAATGCCTCCATTAGCCTACTTAAGACTGTGTTCTTACGGCGCATTGGCGTCAGGTTTATATGTAAAGTCAATGGAGAAGTGTGCTGTCATGCGTCAGGTCAGAAGCAGATTTGCATCGCAAAAAGTTTTTTTTTTGCCTGAATCACATGTTAGATTAGCGTGAATGAGGCGTTTGAAGCATGTAAGAAAATATGCGCATCATTTTACGTGGTGCATTTTGTGCATTTGCGCATAAATAATGTTTTCGCGTCTGCTGCTGAAGTTGAGAAATCTGAACTTCGGCGTCAGTTCGTGCCACGTCAACCAATCAGGAGCTTGGCGACGGGACGTCAGTCACAGCATCAGCATGACATGCAGTAAATACTGATTAACGCCATAGCTAATCACCCCGACTTATATGACACCAGCTGTTTCCTATATCTTTCTTTCTTTCTTTCTTTCTTTCTTTCTTTCTTTCTTTCTTTCTTTCTTTCTTTCTTCTTTCTTTCTTTCTTTCTTTCTTTCTTTCTTTCTTTTCATGGGACTTTACCAGATTGAGTGTGTATAGCATTTAATGTGTGTAACTGATTGCAAAAGCGTACATGTATGGCAGTGCTTACTGTGCAACACATACTCCATCTCCCTCACATGTGCACTTTCTTATTTCGCACTCAGGCTTAGACACACAATGAAACCCTGCATAGGCCAAAGTCTGTTTTGAAAATGCACACAAACTGTTTCATTGGGGGAAAGAACCTATTTAAATGCTAAGTAAGCAGCCTCCCCCTTTTGGGGCAATGTCATTACACAGCCAATCTCATAAGCAGCGCCACACAACTGGATTTGCACATGTAGAACTTAATTACAAACGACCTGGCTTCTCTCTGTATTGCATTCAGGGGAGTATATCTATTGAAAAAGGTGCGATTTAAGCTATTACTGGTCTTGTGTGTGCATGTTTGTGTGTGTGTGTGTGAGAGAGAGAGAGAGAGAGAGAGAGAGAGAGAGAGAGAGAGAGAGAGAGAATCATTATGTACACTTTATGTGTGTTAGTGGGAGAATGTGTATGATAAACATATCCTTTCAGCATGTGTGTGCAATAAATCTTGCCTGCAGATTATTTCATAGGGGTCCCAATGGGGCATTGTGGTTTCAGTGAAGCAGGTCTTAACAGTGTTGCGGAGGAAATATCAGAAAGAATTAGCAGTTTGTTGTGCGAGTGTGTGTGCAAGATTCCTATGGAGACTGTAAGACAAAAAAAAACAAAAAACAGGAAACTCATTAAAACTTGTCAGCTTTAAAGGATTTTTACTTCAGATTCTCAGTAAGTGTTTTATGATTTAATGGTACGGAATTAATTCCTGACAGATGACTAGGAGCCAACGTGAAGGATAACATTGTTATTTTTTTATTGTTTGTGCAGCTGAGTGTGTTTCCCACTGGGGATATTGCCAAGGCAGTCCTCTTCACAGTGGCATTGTTATTGAAATGAAACATAATGTCAACTTGTGTCCTGAAGCTCATCTAGTTTACTCACGCTCAGGGATTTGGCCTTGTGAAACGCAACAGTTGCTTTATTTTCCTCTGTCGCTGTTTATTTCACCGAGTCTGCGGCGCAAAATGAGTTGGCAACGTTCCCTCCTGAAGAGGAGAGAGAGCCTTAGAAATGGATTACCTAATGGGTTTTACAACGCTGCACAGTCCTTACTCTTGTCATACAGACAAAATTGCGCCATTTGACAATTTTGAAGTTAAGGCCAGCCACAAGAGCCATTGTTGTTATAAAATACGCCAACTTGGATAAAACAACTAGTCACAGCTCTTACTTTGTATAGCTCCTTAAAAAGTGAAAGAAAGGAAAGCTCTTTGGATTTAAAAAATAGCCCTAAAAATGAATTATAAATTGGATTCATGCATTCGCTTTTTGCATACAGTGTGTGTTTGTTCTCAGTCTCATCACTTTAATGCCCTTAAATACAAGCTGGTTCAACTAAATGCCTTAAAGGTTGGATATGGAACAAGAGCATGATAGCGACATCTAGTTCATCTAGGTTGTAGTTACAACAATAAAAACATAATTCCACCTGTTAGGTTGCCTGGTTCGCTGCCGATACGCCCAGTGAGCAACCTGAACTGTGTCCAGTGAGGAATGTATTTTGGAGGAGTTTAACTGACAGCTAACCTTAGCAAAGTTAGCAAGTGAGTTAGCTTTCCAATCCAGGAGGAATGTTGCCGTTTCCTCGTGTGTTTGATGCCGTGGAAATGTTTTATGTGGGTCCATCTAGTATAGGCTTCATCTAGAACTACTTTAGTTTCTGTTCTTCTGTGGTTACTCCTCTTCTGGGACAGATAATAATTTATTTTTATTTTTAGATCTAAATTTTTGTTTTGCATACTCCAGCATTCTTCCTAGTTCCAGCCGAGCTGTGCTGACCACATAGTTGGATCATGGAGACCATATCTGTCAAGCCGCAATGGTGGCCGCTACTGGGTGGTAGATGTAAAAATAACATAATTGTTATGACTGTTTTGAATGTAAATTTTATTATACTTTATTTGAAATTTAATTTTTTTGATCATTGTTTCTAATGTGTAACAATTTAATTTCCTTCGGCACCCTCTAAAAGCCCTGTGAATGTATTAATTTTATTAGATGTAGCTCTATATTAAAATGTTCCATATACAACCTTTAAAGGGAAAGTTCTTTTTTTTCCAACCTGGATCTTATTTTTAGCAAATATTACTTTCATTTACTCACCCAGATAAGTTCTGAGCTTCTTGAAGCCTTTTAGGAAGAGTTTATATTGAGTCGTGATCAGTGTATATCCATATAATGAGAGTCAATGAGGGCAGGAGTTTGACGCCTGTAATAAGGCATTATCTCACCCAAAACTCCTTCATTTAGCCAAGTTTTGTTATGAATAGTTAGTGACATTCCCCAGTAAGTTTAGAACCTTCTGGATATGCCAAGGTATTAGCTTCTGGATTTTTTACAGGCTTTTGATGTAACCGATTCCAACTTACACTAAAGTGGAATTTTATTGATGTCAAAACTGCCATTGCAGCTGTAGTCTGCATAGGTTGAGGAAAGGGAGCCTCTACAAGCTGAACTTAGTCCAACTGGTCATTCGGTTATTGTAATTTGGAAACACGCAAATGCGAACAATGTTGTTGTCTGCAGTAGCAAGTTCTGTCTAGCTGACCCCCGTAGAGCAGATTTAAAGTCCTGCTCAGACTACAACTGGGATGAAGCATGGCAGTGACGTAATTCTAATCGTGCATTAGAGTAGTTTTGTTTCTAAATCATCCTGGAACTGATATAATAATAAGCATTTCTGAGACTTGCTGAAGTCAGAGGGGAGTAGTGCAATCCCCTGCCCCCATTGACTCCCATTTTATGGATATACGCTGATTGCAACTGCATATAAACTCCTCCTGAATGGCCCCAAGTAGCTACAAACTTGTCTGGGTGAGTAAATGAATGTAATATTTGCTAAAAAACAGGGTCCAGATTGAAAAAAAAATAAAAATCCGTTCTCCTTAAGACATCACCGACTTTGTAAAGCACAGTGTGGGTATAATTTTGCATTCCATTTACCTCAGAAGTTAGAATTTTGAGCTGAGTTTGAAGTCACACCCAAGAAAACAGTGTTCCATTAATGTAGTTGGATAAATCGGTAACGACCCCCTACAGGGAATTAAATAGAGGTTAGGTCCATTGTATTTCATTCGAAACCATGATAAATGCATGACCCTTTTCGAGTTAATGTCTTTCAAAAATCGTTTCAATTCACTTCATGGTTATGCGTGCTTTTTTCAATGTTTATAAAATAAAATTGACCCAAAATATCATCAGTTTATGGGTTTAAACTGCAAGAAAATGTGATTGAGATGAGGATCTCTGCATCAACTTTTAGTTAAGCTAAATTCCTGATTGGGCTCCATTTACTAGAACAGTATTACAGCGTCAGTACTTGAACCATAAAGCATAAAACAGGCTGCTGAATTTCTGACAACCGCAGCATTGACAGAATGGTTTGGAGGACAGTCTCACTCCATGCTTGTCACACATTCTGACGATTGCTCAGGCCCCTTCTGCTTCCCATTTCAGCGGACAAGGGTCCCCTCTAGCATCAGTTTTCAAAATGCAGGCTAAGATGTCCTTGTGCTCTGGTGTCCACACAAGTCCCTTGGTGCCTGGGATGGCCCTCTGAGACTGTTACCCACTTCTCTCTCTGAGTATAACTGGTGTCATGGGATTTATCACCATGACAGACAGGAATATGAAGAAGCTTGTTGCGATAGCGTGATATGAGGTTACTAATGCGGGTAATGTTAATACATTTTATTCCATATTCAGCTGTTTTTTAAATAATGAGCAAAGTTCCATTCCCAAACCCAATTTTATAATTTTTGTTTTGTAGAAAAAAAGCAAAGAATCTTTAAAAAAGAACATGGAAAACATTTTATATGTTGAGTATCTTTATGGTTTGAAGCATTCTGTAGTGTTGACCTAGTCAAGTCACGTTTATGTGTACACATTTTAGCAACAAGGCAGTTCAAAGTGCTTGACATGAGGAAAACATAAACCAATCAGCAAAACAAAAAAGACATTAGAGTTACAAAATAAAGAGGTGAGAAACTCTAATCCAGACACTGTAAAAAAAGGACTCATTGGATTAGCACCATTTAAATGATGGCAGTTTTTCCATCCATCAAATAAATGCTGGTTAAACAAAATTCACATACAAGTAATTGAATATAAATGGGTTAAACCAGAATATGTTTATTGGCTGGGAAAACTGCCAATATTAAAATTGTGTTAATCATATGAGTCGTTTTTTTTTTTGGAGTGTAGAGTAATTTTTTTGGTGTGTTCCAGTGATTAGCCTTGTTTAAAAGTTTTGTAATTTTTTTTTTGGTGGTGGGAGGAGGTTTAGCAGCTTTTTTAGTTTCAGAAAGCATAAAAACTGAATGCTGCTTCTCCTATCCATCATTGGTTGTGATTCTGAGGATGCAGAGTAAACTTGAAAACCCAAATGTTCTGAAAGGTTGAAAAAAAACAACAACAGATCTTTAATGTATTTAGGTCCTAAACCAAAGTACCTCAATATCACTGATTTGACTATAGAACTGTGGTGATGTGCTCTACTTTCCTAGTTCTTGCAAGGATAAGGAAAGTGGCAAAACTTTAATATTGAAACTAGAGCAATGCAACACGAGTATCACGACATTGTGAAATGGGATGTAAAAAGTGTGTGGTTTTTGGACATTTGTCAGGTGCAAGCCATTAACTGAGTGACGGACATGAAAACGGGTTAGAGGGGACTGGAATAGAAAAACGTCTTTATCAATATCTCTGTTTCTGGTGGCAAACTTGCTGATGGAGAAGTATAAACTAGGCTTCATTTTGACAAGCCTTGAAAATTCATTTTTAGAGACACTTTTCATCTAGTCTGACTGAGCTTGGGCTATTCCAAAATGAAGATTGGGTTTGTAGGTTTTACACTGCATTAAAGGAAGGTGAATACAGTAAATACAAACGCAAGCCACATATTTTTTATTAGTAATTGTTAGAAACCAAACCTTTTTACTCACACTTTCCATACTTTTTGTTTGTAAGCGGGACAAAATGGGAAAATGTTGATATCAAATGGATACTTCAGTAAGTTATTTTCCTTGTTTTTTTTTTTACATCAGAACTTCTAAACATGAGTGGAAAGCAAAAACGTGTTTGAGTTCAAAGTAATATGTTTTCATTAACAGGCTTCATAGACGATTTGGGCCACGATAAAGGCTGGACAAAACACTAACGTTCCCCCAGTAAAACAAGGCAGCCTGGTGTGATAATGTCCAATGAAGATTAGTTTAAATTTTAATCACAGTTAGATTATTGAACATGCTATAATATTAGCTGTCATTTTGGGGTATTATATTATTCAGATAAAGCAGTGAATTTTTTTAATTATCTGTTATTACATTTACTGTCCACTCATGATTTGACTGACACTCTGAGTGATGAATGTTTGATCAGTGGTTACAGCCAAATGTCATCATAAATTACAGTGTGCCAGACTCCGAGCAGAACAGAATTTTAGATAGAAGATGTCACATATGATAACCCGCTTCTTCTTTAATAACCTCCGACATCCCCTCTGTAAAAATCACATTGGTTTTATTGGGAAAAAAGGTGATATTAAAACTCTTTTCTAGATGGATGATGTAAATGTTTAAAACCTCATTGTTCATGTGAAGATGCTCACTTATTATCATTTTAGTATTAGACAAACTTATCGTGCTCTTTGTTGTTTTAGTTTTTTTAAATTTTGGATAGAAAAACTGTGAAGCAAGAACATTTTTGTTGTCCTCATTCAAATATCCAAGAGAAAACAGCTGCAGATGAATTTGTTGGAACATGTATTTATTGCTGTTAAAGGGCAGAGCACTACTGTTGCAACTTCCCCTAATTTATAAATTGGTTATCTCAACTATATAATTTCATTATGTTGACCCCAAGGCTGGGCAATAAATCCTTTTTATTGATTGCTCAAATTTTCAGTTTATCAATGATATTTTTTGGAAAATTGAGAAGCTAAAAAAAATATAGTTTCACAAATGAACTCCTTGTGTTTCAGTAGTTCAATGTAATTTCAGCCCACTCAAGCCCTTATATCTTTTTTGGAAACATGATTAACAGCATGTTTTATTTAGAATTTGAATTCAGTTAAACTCCTAGGAGGGATGATTAAAATAAAAGCCTGTTTAAAAATATTTTCAGCCATTTGTATAACTTCAAGAAAAGAAGACGAGAAAAAAAAATTAAATTTACTGCAAATAAAAATTGTACATGGCATGAAAAACTTTTTATTTTTAGATTATGTTGCCCAGCCGGGATTGAACTCATCCACGAGGCTCTCTGCTACATTTTACACTTGTAGTGTTCAGCAACCGCTAAATCTGATTTCTAATTAAAATAATTAAAGTTTAACCTTTCTGAATTATTCATAGAAACATAAAACTGTGCGCAATGGAACTTTCTAATGGATTCAAATTTTTGTTTCTAAAGTTTTCCTGTGTAGTCGACCTTCTCCAAAGGACATCAATTTAGAAAATCATCAGTATCTAATACTAAAAATATGTTACAACCTTTTAATATTAAGTTAGAAATAGTTAGAAAAAATTAAAATTGATTTTGAACAGAAATATAGTGTGCAAATATAGGGCTTGGGATCTGGGACATGGTGGACATTTTGGGAGATTCACGATAGAAAAGCACAGTACATCGAAGAGCAGAAGCAGAGTTGGGAGAAAAAAAGTAGTAGAAAAAAGTAGGTATTATAAATATATGAAACACCTAATCAAGACTGGAGCTCCGACTACAAGATGTTGCTGCACTTGTGCGTCACGGACATTTTTAGCTGCCTTGTTTGAGGTGTGAGCGCTTACACGTCACAACAGTTCCGAAGCTACTAGTGTTGGAGTCTCATGTGCTGTTTTTAAACGGATGGGTTCATTAGCAAACTCTGATAGAAAAAGGTCTCTCATAGAAATCTGGACAAATTCACACATGTGCTTTTAAGAATTTGTCTCAAAAGTGTGTAGATGTTATACGCTACTGTCGTATATATAAATGTTATTTATGATGGTTCTTTCAGTGCGTGTTTCAGTGCGTCTGCATTAGTCCCCCGGCAACACTGCCTAAAAAAGTTAGCCTGTTTTTCCAACTTTTTCCCCGGCGATCACGAGTTGCGCTGTTACACCCCAACAACACAACAACTATTTATCATTGTTGAGTGATAATAACAGTAGATCCAATAAATAATAGATTAAATTAAGCTGCAAGACAGAGAGGGAATAGGTCTGTAAACAGCCTACTGTTGTAAATACGCTAGCAAAATGTCAGCCGCATCAGGTGATTTGATCCTAAGCGCTATAGTCATGGCTCTTTCAGCAGTGAGCAGCAGTGCTTATCAGCACCTAAAGGCGTCTACAGCAGCAGAAACAAAATATAGACATGGAAGAAACAGGGATTGCTGTTGTGTTTTTTTTTGCTATGTTGTTATAAACTGATTGGCCAGCAACTCTCTCCTCAAGCAACCAATCAGCGTGACTTAACCACAGCTCCTGCCGATGGATGTTACTGGGCCTATTCTAAGTGCATACATTAAGCCCAGAGTTGTACTCTTTTGGTTCCTGAAGTAGCCCCATAAAAGGCTGTGTTGGCCAGATAGGGTGGAACAACTCGGTGTTGTGGAGATAAAAGTATAGTGTTCCAGTAATATTATCCCGACGTTCCAATAGTGGAAACGAGTCTGTTGTTACACACTGAACTGTCCTCTAGTTGCTTCTTTTTATCTACTCCATAAGATGACACTCACTAGTAACAACAACGACAAAAAAAAGCACTTGATTTATTATTTAGAAGTTTATGTTATCAGAGCAACGTGATACGCCATGATATATTAACTTCATAGTCAACCGAGGAAGAATATCAAAAGGGTGAAATGAGATAATAAGCAGGACTCGTCAGAAAATGCAAGAAATTTCAGAGGATTTGGGCTGATCTTTACAGGGGGTTGTATTAGTGTAGCTGGAAGACTCTGACAGGAGAGAATGAGTTAATCCTCAGCTACTGTAAACAGCGGATATAAATATTAAAAGACTGTAGATAAATCATGATTAACTTCTTTTGCTAATCTTGTTATAATACATATTACTTCTAACATAGCTGAAAAAGAACAGTATAAGCTGACGTGATAACATGACTTTGTATAATGTTAGTAACATGTCAGTGTAACTGTACAGGAAACCACACATTAAACAGAGAATATACGTAAAGTGTAATTAAATTAGTTCTCAATCTTCCACTTAAATGCACATAAAATGGTAAATCCATTTAAAGCCAATTACAAAGGATTGGTCGGCGTTGCATAGAGGAAAGAGACATCAGAACAGCAAATTAGGCAACAAATGGCTTAAAAGATTTAGATATGGGATCAAGGAGAGAAGGCAGACAAGAGAAATTTTATGCAGAGGGATGAAGTTAAAATAACACCCAAAGTAAAACGATATGAACTGAAGCTCTACAGTTACTACGGCCTTGCTTCAAATACAGTATAGGATATATATATAGCTTTAATACGCTTACTGTTGGCTTTTGTATTGTATTAATTTTGGGGTCTTGATAGATTTCTTTGAATTTCCACATTGGAAAAAAACTATTCAAAAAAATCAATCAAGAAAAAAGAGCATAAGGATACCATTTGATAGAATTATACATACAAGCTCAAATGTATGCATACACTCCACTGATATTTAGTGAAGCGAGCCGCAAGCTTTGTCAGCGTCAAGCATATACACAGCAGATACATTCTTAGACTGAAACTTGCAAAGCTCGTAGACGGGCCTTTCTCTGCTGGATGTTTGAAACACTCGCGGATCGTGGTTGGCTAGGCAGCGTTGACATGGGGCAACGTCACTATAGTCAGACACCCTGATTGGTTGCCGTCCTGCGTCAAGACCATTAAGACCATCAAAAGTCCAACTAGCTGAACTTCTGCGTTGCTAGTGTTATGAGCTTTGAAGCTTGAAACAGGAACAGCTTGAAAAGTTGACGGAGCCAAAGCTCAAAAAGCGCCGCAGAGACTGTGATGCTCCTCCAATGGCCTCAACCATAACACTGCATCACACTGCTGACGCTGACGAAGCCTGTGGTCTGAATGCACCATTAGAAAGTTTGCAAACGACAAGACACTTCCTGTACCTAGCAACCCGAAATTCTAGTGTTCATTTGTTAAATGTCTTGGTTTCCTGATTAAGATCCTGGTTTTGAGCACAAAGTTTCAAAAGAACTGAAGCCATAGCCTCATTTATGTGGTATGGAAAGCTAAAGATTTTCAAGATGAAATCTGTGGTGAAATGGGTCATAGAGTTGACCGGCTGCAGTCACATGAATCTCGCATGAACTGTCAGGCATTGTGTTGGGAGCATCATGGTTCCCTGCCACTGGTGGTACATTAAACAAAGTGATGGAATAACCAAGAAAGAAGACTTATCCTAAATTCTTCAACTTGACCATAAACAGGCGACAATATAGGTACGTTTCCACTATTGGAAATTAGGGGTAATTTGTCTGGAACTGCACAGTATGTTTGTGTCTCCTCTACACTGGCCTGGCTAACAAGGCCGTTTTCAGAACCAATGAAGTACCCGTCTGAGCGTATGTACATGTAATGTCCCAGTTGAGTCGCTGGGTTTGACCTGTGGGTAATTCATGCTGATTGGTTATAATTCTGATGGAAATCAGCCATTGTCTCCAAACAACCAGCTTGGTAAAATAACTAAAGTAACAGGCAAAAATTTTATAACAACATAGCAAACAGAAACAACATCAATCCCTCCTTCTTCTATGTATATCTCTAGTCATTTTGCTGCTGTGGACACTTTTGGGCGCTGATAAAGGATGCTGCTCACTGGCGAGAGAGTAGTGATCTGTGCACATTTTAACTAGTTCCTTAAAGGGCCACTTTTGTGTGGAGACATAACAGCTGAGAGGAGCAGGCTGACATATTTACCCAAATCGGCCTTTCTGGCCTCAGACAGGACTTTTATGGTAAGTTTGGATACCTGTTCTTCTAGGGTCCACAAGATCACATGTGGTGTGCCCCAGGGTTCAATTTTAGGTCAAGTGCTTTTTAACCTATATATACTCCCTCTTGACAGTGTCATCAGAAGACATGGAGTTAACTTTCACAGTTACCCTGATGATACACAGTTGTACATCTCCATGTCTCCTGATGACACACGGCCAATGGATGCACTTTTTAACTGCATTTTAGACATCAAATCCTGGATGGCAGAAAACTTTCTCCAGCTTAACCAGGACAAAACTGAAGTTTTAATTATTGGTCCTGAGGCTCAGAGAGAGACATTTTTACCAAAAATGTGATCACGTCTTTTAATCCATCTTTACAGGTAAAGAACCAGGTTGTGATTTTTTTACTCTAACTGACTTTTATTCCTCACATTAAAAACATTCCTAAAATTTTTTGTTTTTTTATCACCTAAAGAACAATGCCACAGTCCGCCCAATTCTCTCTCGGGCGACGCTAATGCAAGCTTTTATCACCAGTAGAATCGATTACTGTAACGCCCTGCTTTCTGGTTTTCCCAAAAAGACTACATCATGTTTACAGCTTTAAAAAATTCAGCACCTCTTGTCCTAATGAAGACCAGGAGGCGGAAGCACATTACACCAGTCTTAGAATCACTTTGTTGGCTCCCTGTATGTTTTAGGATCGATTCTAAGGTTCTTTTAATGATTTATATGTGTCTTAATGGTCTTGGGTCTTTTTATCTTTTCGAAATGCTTTTACTATATTAACTTTCGCGGTCTCTGCGCTTCTCTAGCAGCCGTCTCCTTATCACTCCCAAAGTCAGGACACGGACTCATGGTGAGGCGTCCTTCCATTATTACGGCCCTCACCTCTGGAACAGGCTGCCGGAGGACCTCAGGGCCGCAGAGAATGTTCATGTTTTTAAGAGCAGGCTCAAGACTTACCTTTTTAGCATAGCTTTTAACGGCACATTATTTATTAATATCTGTTTAATATCTGCTCTAGATTTTTTTATTTTATTGAATTTTTGATTTAGCTTTTTACTATTTTCTACTTATTATTGTTTATCTACTTTGCATTTTTATTTGATCTTATCTTATCATTTTTTTACACTTGATAATTTAAAACGCTATCAGTCTTAACATTTTTTTCACTAGCAGGGACCACGCCACAGATTGAGAATTTTAACAGTTTATTGAAGGCATGGAGAATTGAACAGTCTGAGGAGGGACATCGGAGACCCAGGGGAAGACTCAGTGTGGGGGTGCAGTCTTCGAGAAATCATCTTTCCTAGCCTGCTCAGAACCCCCTCAGACAAAAGCCTATACAATGTGCAAGGCACAGAGAAAGTCATCTCGAGGCCCTTTATGAGAGGTCGTTGCAATCCAATCAGATAAAAGTTTGTCTGAGTAAGGAATCCCAGCAGATTACCGAGTCGTCAACGCGGGGTTGAGCAGTTCCTCAGCAATCCCTTGTACTGAGCAAGCATGTAGCGACTGTGGAGAGGAAAAATTCCCCTTTAGCGGGAAGAAACCTCTGGCAGAACCTGGCTCAGAACAAGCGGTCGTCCGCCACGACCGTCTGGGGGTCTGAGGAGACAGAAAGCAGGGGGCGTTGTAGTTGAGCAGGACGCCGGACCGGATGGAGCTTGTTCTCCAACAGTCCGAGCCCACGACGGAACATCTGCGGGAACGGCTCGGGACCTAAACGAGAGATTGGAAGAGTTAGTAGAGGAGTGAACAGGGGCACAGAATGTGGAGGCTGTGTCCGATGGACGCTGCTGAGAAAAAAGGGGGAAGGGTAGAAGGGGCGGGTCGGCAGTTACCCAGGAGAGAAGGAGCGGGTCGGCAGTTACCCAGGAGAGATGGAACGGGTCGGCAGTTACCCAGGAGAGATGGAACGGGTCGGCAGTTACCCGGGGAAGAGATGGAACGGGTCGGCGGTTACCCGGAAGAGAGGGAACGGGTCGGCAGTTACCCGGAAGAGAGGGAACGGGTCGGCAGTTACCCGGAAGAGAGGGAACGGGTCGGCAGTTACCCGGAAGAGAGGAAACGGGTCGGCAGTTACCCGGATGAGATCTGGACCGGGTCGGCAGTTCCCCGAGAGATGGAACGGAACCCCCCCCCCTTGGTGTGTGTGTGTGTGTGGGATTACCACCGGAAGAGAGGGACAGGAGTCCGGCAGCTTTACACCGGCCCTCAGACGCCGGTAACGGGCTCGGCCGTTACCCTGGAAGAGGATGGGAAACGGGTCCGGCAGTTACCCGCGAAGAGAGGGAAACGTGTGTCGGGCAGTACGGAAGAGAAGGGAACGGGTCGGCAGTTACTCGAAAAAGAGGGAACGGGACGGGTCGGCAGTTACCCGAAAAAAAGGGAACGGGTCGAGGTCGCAGTTACCCGAAAAACGTCTGGGAAAAAAAAATGGGTCGGCAGCTACAAAGATCCAAAGTGGAATTTAGGGTATCCAAGGTCCGAAAAAAGAAAAGAGAGGGACCAAACGGGTGGCAGTTACCCAGGGAGAGAGAAGGAGCGGTGGCGTCGGCAAGTTACCCAGGAGAGATGGAACGGGTCGGCAGTTACCCAGGAGAGATGGAACGGGTCGGCAGTTACCCGGAAGAGATGGAACGGGTCGGCAGTTACCCAGGAGAGAAGGAGCGGGTCGGCAGTTACCCAGGAGAGATGGAACGGGTCGGCAGTTACCCAGGAGAGATGGAACGGGTCGGCAGTTACCCGGAAGAGATGGAACGGGTCGGCAGTTACCCGGAAGAGAGGGAACGGGTCGGCAGTTACCCGGAAGAGAGGGAACGGGTCGGCAGTTACCCGGAAGAGAGGGAACGGGTCGGCAGTTACCTTACCCCCCCCCGAGAGGGAACGGAGTCGGGGCAGTAGTTACGAAAAAGAACGGGAAGGGCGGCGCAGTTACCGAAAAAAAAAAAGAGGGAACGGGTCGGCAGTTACCCGAAAAAGAGGGAACGGGTCGGCAGTTACCCGAAAAAGAGGGAACGGGTCGGCAGTTACCCGAAAGAGAGGGAACGGGTCGGCAAGACCCTGCAAAGAGCGGCGACGGGTCGGCAAGACCCTGCAAAGAGTGGCGACGGGTCGGCAAGACCCTGCAAAGAGCGGCGACGGGTCGGCAAGACCCTGCAAAGAGCGGCGACGGGTCGGCAAGACCCTGCAAAGAGCGGCGACGGGTCAGCAGGTACCCGGAACCTAGAGGGAGGGGAAGGGAGGGGCGAAACAATCGAGCCAAATGAGGGATGAAGAGCGGGCAGAGCTTATAAGTGTATCGTGATGTGATTAGAGATGTAGGACAGGTGCGGGGTACCGGAAGAGTTGATTAAGACTAATTACGAAGTGGTACGAAGTGGATCTGAAACGTGGTCCCTGCTCCCGAACCTAAGTCAACAAGTTAACTCCATTTCACTAGCAGGGACCACGCCACAGATTGAGAATTTTAACAGTTTATTGAAGGCATGGAGAATTGAACAGTCTGAGGAGGGACATCGGAGACCCAGGGGAAGACTCAGTGTGGGGGTGCAGTCTTCGAGAAATCATCTTTCCGAGCCTGCTCAGAACCCCCATAAAGGTCTTGATAAAATGATTAACTGAAAGGCGAATGCACGTGGTGTATTTCAGATTATTTCGGATCGATATGCTGAAGGAATGCCAGCAGGCTAGAACCTGGGTTAATGTCGTCAGAGATCCCTGATCCCTTATAGGGACTTAGGTCAAAAAACCCCAAAAGTCTGGAGAGATAGGCCTGGTAATCAGTGGGCATGACATAGACGGTATAGATTTTGAGTAATTAACAGAGAAGCGAATGTGCGCGGTGTAGATCATACAGATTATTGCGGATGTAGGATCGGTAGGCGGAAGAGGACCAGCGGCCCAAGATTTGGATAACGTTGTCCGATATACCTGACCTAGCGGCTGAGGTAGCTGCACCTATGCGTATGGAATGGACAGAATATGGATCAGGGGAGATACCGGACCGGTGGAGGATCTGGCGAAAGTGACTGGCAAACCAGAACCTAGTAGCGGGGCTACCAGACTTTGTAATGAACAGCGGGTCGAATGGAGAGGCGTTGGCGGATAGTCGAGACTGGACGTAGTGAGTAATAGGTTCATATGGACTGAGGATAGAAGTGAGACGGAAGAGGTGTATTAGGACGGAGGTACCGAGCTGATCGGTTTTACTTCTGCAAAGGTTGTAAATGATTGTGTCCTGACTATGAATGGAGATGTCCGAGAGACATGGATGAATGGAAGGGTCGTGTTTGGAAGAAGTAGGGGCGAACTCGGAACAACGCAGGAAACCAAAATAAGCAAGTAGGAGCATGGAACGAAGAGTTAAGTCAACAAAGGGGGATAGGTAACCTGAATGAAGCGTGAGAATGCAGCGGGTAAGGAGGTCGGAGGTGAGCGGTAAACGATGAGCGGCGGTGGGTTTTTCTAACTTTTTAAGACCTTTTAACAACATAGGAACGTGACTGTGGTCGAGGGCTGGACAGGGGCTACCTGTTGCCAATTTGACGAAGAAGCTGATCCCTGACAGATATGATTTAATTGTGGATACACGGATTTGCTGGATCGAATGGGAGTGAGAGATGAATTGGCAGATAGACAGGGGAGTAAGTGAGGGAAAAGGGAGACTGTACATTACGTGAAAAGTTTTGAAAGCGTTCCAGCCGGACAAGTAAACAGAGAGGGAACCGGGTGAGAGGCTATCGATGATGGAGGTCTGGGAGATGATGGTGAGATTGCGGAGTTGTGCTGTCAGTTGAAGATGGTGGCCGAAAATGGTGGGATCGGTGTTGGATTGAGGTCAGCGGGAGCCAAGGATCTGAACTTCTGAAAAGAGAAACGTGAAAGGGAATCAGCTATAGAGTTTAGGTGACCAGGGATATGGGCAGCACGGAGAATGAACTGGTGTTGGGCTGATATGAGAGTGAGTCTGCGGATGAATTGCATGATAGTTGGGGAACGAGAGCGACTTTTATTAATGATTTCGACTACTGCTTCGTTATCGGAGTGGATGACGATTGATTTCTGAGACCACTCGTGTCCCCAAAGAAGGGCTGCTATTACGATGGGGTAAAGCTCGTGAAGAGCGGAGGAAGGGAGGGTGGCCTGGGGCTGAATGGAATCGAACTGCGGGGGCCAAACTGAAGCGAACCACCTCCCTTGGTAGTAGCCTCCGAAACCGACGGAAGGTGCAGCGTCTGTATAGAGCTGAATATCCTCGGGGAGGGAAATGAAATCGTTATAAAAGAAGGAGATACCATTCCAGGAGGAGAGGAAATCGTGCCAGAGCCGCATCTCTGTGCGGCAGGGCCCTGTAAGGGCGAACCGATCGTGGAGACATGGCACGCTAGCGGCGGTGGACAGGAGGTGAGACACGAAGGACCTACCCTGGGGAATGATGCGGACGGCGTAGTTAAGATGACCCAGGAGTGAGAGCAATTGCTGTTTTGAGCAAGCTTTAGCGAGCATAAAGTTTGAGAGGATGAGGGAGATCCGATGGACCTTTTCGAGTGGCAGAGAAGCCTGAAAAGAGACAGAGTCGAGGGTGATGCCCAGAAATTCCAGAGTAGTAAGGGGGCCCACAGTCTTCTCGTTGGAGAGAGGGACTCCTATATCAGAGAAGGCTGAGGTGAGAGCGCGAAGCCCTGACTGGGGCGGAGAGGAAGCGGGGGTGATGACCAAGAAGTCGTCCAGGAGGTGAAGGACGTATGGTAGACGGTATGAGTTAAGCAGTACCCAGCAGAGGGCTTCGGAGAGTGAATCGAAGATTCTAGGACTGCTTCTGCAGCCGAAAGTGAGCCGAACCGCGAAGTAATAAGCCCCTTTCCAGCAGACGCCGAAAAAACGCCAAAAATCTGGGTGAAGGGGAAGGACCTTGAATGCGCTAGTTATATCCGCCTTGGCAAGCCAAGAGCCCCGGCCCGCCAGGCGAATAAGGCTAATGGCATGATCGATGGAAGCGTACTGCATGGAAAAGTCGGGGAAGGGGATGAGGCTATTAATGCTAGGTACGGGAGAACTATGAGGTGCGGACAAGTCGATAATCAATCGCTTTTTGCCGGAATACTTCCGGGTGGCGACGCCCAAGGGGCTAACCCGGAAAATCGGGAAAGGGGAGTGACTGAACGGGCCGATCATGAACCCCTCCTTTACCTCCTTACGGAGGAGAGAATCGACAGTGTCGGGTTCAGAGAGGGCAGACCGCAGGTTGGGGCAAAGGGCTGAACTATCGGGGAGAATCTCTATGCCGGGGTGGAACCCGTGGGTAAACCCCTGGACCAGAAAATTGACGAACTCCCTATCAGGATGGCTGGCCAGGGCGGAGACGAGGGCCCTCACCTTAATGGGTGTGCCGAAGTGGCGGATTAGTCAATCGGGCATCGGGGTCGGGTTGTGGGGGCAGGAGCTCCTGGAGTGAGCCCCGCCGCAAAAGGAGCAGCAGTGCAGGAACCTGCAGCTCGAGGAAGAGCAGCCATGCATATTAAAATTGTTGCAGACCATCCGGCCCCCTTGGTAGAGCAGAGGACGGCCATATTTGTCGACGCCCCCGAGGGCTGGGGTTCTGGCCTTGGGCCTAGGGAGGGGTTTGGGAATGAGCGGAGGGGGAGGGGCGGCGGCCGACAAGCGGTCGGGAGCCCCCGAGCTACGGGCCGCTGGAGCCTTGGGCCGGAGGGGGTTAGATAAGACGCAACCAGTGGCAGGGTTGGAGGGGGCGCCGCAAAGGCTGCAGGACAAAAAAGCCCGGGCTGCGAAAGTGCGGCAGTAGAGCTCCGAGTCGAGCTCGCCCCAGTAAGTCCCCTGATTGAACTGGGCGAGTCGGCCTGCAGCCTGGGAGGAGAAAATGTTATGGTAAGAGTAAAACCCGGTGCCCCCGAACCGGAGAGCTAGGTCCAGGACGATGGACAGATAGTCGTCCAGCTCAGCCCACCGGTCGGGGTACGCCGAGCAGATTGTATCCCGGTAAAGGGAAAAGGCTAGGGCAAACTCGACAGGGGTAAGATCCCTGGAGCGGGAGTTGATGGGCGGCGCTAACTGCATGGGCCCTAGAGTGGTTAATATCTCCCGTGGCTGGCCCGAGAGGCCCAGGGAGGGATGAAGGAGGAGGGCTAGGTCGACGTGGTTACGTTGGAGAATTTGCTGACGCAGCGTGGGGGAGACCGGGGAAGGGCGGAGGATGGAGGAAGCAGGCCGAACGGGGGGAATGGCTGTGGAGAGAGAATAAGGGTTTGACCCTAAAGGGTGAATGACCAGGGGAGGTAGAGGTATGTTGAGGGCGGAGGGGAAGGGGGGGGTGGGGAGAGGGTCAGCGAGGGGCTGAGAACGGGACGACGGGGGGGGTTGAGGAGCCGACGGAGCGGCGGGCGTGGGAAATGAAAGGGGGGGGTTCGCTGAAGGAGGAGGGGGGGCCGAAATGGAGCTAGAAGGAGGGACAGAAAAAAAAGATGAATGGACTCCAGCAGGAGGCACAGCTTGAGAAGACAGGGAGGAAAAATAATTCGCTAAAGAGGAAGCAAAGTCCTGGAAGGAGGGAGCAGAAACGGGTTGTAGTTGCGGCTCGCCCCCAGCAGGGGGTGCCGTGGGCGGGGGGCCCGAGACCACTGCGAGAGGAACGACGCTACCAGAAGTCCCGCCCGATGAGGAAGCGGGAAGCCTGGAGCGGAATGAGGATGAAAGGGGAGGAGGGGATGGGAAAAGGAGCCGAAAGAGATGGGCCTTGTTGGCGGAGCGACTAAAACGGATGCCCTTGTCCCGCAGCGAGCGCTGGAGCCATGCGACTGTCCAGCCGGACATGTCGGGGCGGCTCTGGGTTGCAGCCAGGGAACGCTGTGCGGGAGGGGAGGCTCCGTCTCGAGGCGCAGCAGCGTGGTGACGGCGGCGAGAGGATGAAGGAGGGGGAGCCCTGCTCGGGTGAGCCGAAGCAGTGGCACGAAGGACCGTGGGCGTCGGCTCGAGCCGGAGACGGAGTCTCTGAGGCGAGGCGGGGGAGGAGGGAGGCCGGCCCGAGCGACTGCGAGTGGCCGGAGGGAGCGGCGTAGAAAACAGATCGGGTGAGGGAGCGTTAACCGGGGAAGACCGACCGGATGCCGGCTGGCTCGAAGAGAGTCGAACGCGGCGTGAGACTTGGCGAACCACCAGCTGTGGGGATGCCGTAAGAGGAGTCTGACCGTCGAGGAGCTCGTCATCCGAATTAGACGGATCGATAGTGAGCGATAGGACGTCCATCCTGAGAACGACGAAGCCGAAACGAGCTAGGTAAGAGCACAATTGACACGTCGAAGTCTGACTGATCGCGAAACAATCGAGCCAAACGAAGGATGAAGAGCGGGCAGAGCTTATAAGTGTATCGTGATGTGATTAGAGATGTAGGACAGGTGCGGGGTACCGGAAGAGTTGATTAAGACTAATTACGAAGTGGTACGAAGTGGATCTGAAACGTGGTCCCTGCTCCCGAACCTAAGTCAACAAGTTAACTCCATATTACTTTTTACTACTTAATCTCATTATCTACTGTTTATTTTAATATTTTACCTTGTTATTTTGTTCATCCTTCCAGTGTTTCGTCTATGGGAGCCCTTTGCATCGTGAGCGGGGGTCGGCTGTGGCTGACTGGGAGCTCTCCAGGTTGTGCTTGGGTGGAGGTGGGGGTACCAGCTCTCCCTCCACTGGGCGCCCTGGGTCGTTGCCTCGGCTGCTGCTGTTGATCTGCGGCTGCCGATGCAAATGGTTCCCATGATGGCGTTTCCTGCTCATCTGTACTCAGCCTAATGTTGCTTTTGTTTACTGTTGCTTTTAAGGATGTGCATGAATGTGAGATGGGGGGATGGGGGTGGGGTATGGTTGTGGTAAAGTTTTTATTTTGGGTTTTGGGAAGGGGGGGGGATTGTGGGGACATTGTAATCTGTAAAGCGCCTCGAGAAGCTTTGTAGTTTGAAAAGCGCTTTATAAATAAAGTTTGATTCGATTTGAATGGGGTAAGTTTGGTCAAATAAGTCAAAGAAATATGACAGAATTGTGTATAACAGCAAAAAGCATTCGGTGAACGTGTGTTGAGCTTACATTCATCCAAATAGTAGTAGTTGTTGCATATATATTCCAAACTGTTGGGGAAAAATTGTTGAAATCTATATGCTTGAGATAACTTTCTAAACTTCTTACATGAAGTGCTGGTATCTCTGCATTCAGAATGGAAATAAAAGCTGTTTACTGACAACCTATACTGTTGTATTGGTTATCAGTAAACAAATACTGTACTGTATAATAAATAATTAAAGCAGAGTTTGTGAAGCTGAGCCTGCGAACCAGTTAAAACACAACCATAAGCATATGTAACAAAAAATGAAATGGAGAAAAGTAGTTTTCTCAACATTTTACAGCTAACAACACTTGATGTATTAATAAAACAGTTTTTAATGAGGATCTGAGCAACACCTGTGCACAGATATTTTTTTTCCAAGTCCTGATTGGGCATCACATCTTGTGAGTCAGACCTGTAAAAACAACCTACCGGTAGTTCAATTGGTCCCATCATTTTAGGCCTGATGAAAGGAAGCGGTCTTGAATGGCTACATTGATAAGTGAACTATAATTTCCTAAATCCCATAAAGATGTTTAAAGAATACATTCTAATTGCAGAAATGGTGGAGAACAATACAAGCGAGGCAAATAAGTACTTGGCAGCACCTACACACCTAGACACAGCAGCATATTTTGTTTCCCCTTCCTGGCTATATCACTTCTTAAACTCCAGCTACAGTGGGGCTAAAAAGTATTTGGCAGCCACTGATTGTGCAAGTTGTCGCACTTAAGAAGATGAGAGAGGTCTGTAATTTTCATCATATGTAATGAGAGACAGAATATCAAGGAAATCACATTGTATGACTTTTACAGAATTTATTTGTATAATGGAGGAAATAAGTATTTGGCACCTATAGACAAGCAAGAATGCTGGCCCTCTGAGACCTGCAACTTCTTCTTTAGGAAGCTCTGCTATCCTCCACTTATTACCTGTATTAATGGTACCTGTTTGAACTCATTATCTGTATAAAATACATCTGTCCACAACTCCAAACAATTATATTCTAACATCCACTATGGCCAAGACCAGTCAGCTGTCAAAGGAGACCAGGGACAAGATTGTACACCTGCACAAGACTAGGATAAGCCAATCTACAACAGGTAAGCATCTTGGTAAGAAGGCATCAAATAATTATTAGAACATGGAATAAATACTAATCTACTAAACCTTTTAAAATGGTCCCGGGTGGCCTATCCAGTCTGCAGACCTCCGAACTTCTGTTATTGGCCAAAATCTTTTTTTTTTTGCACCATTATACAAAAAAAAAAGTTTGAAAATGTGATTTTTGTTTTACATTCTGTCTCTGAGTTGTAAGTTGAGTTGTGTGTGTAAGTTGTAATTTTAACTATGATGATAATTACCTCTCTCATCTTTTTAAGTGGGAAAACTTGCACAATCGGTGGCTGCCAAATCTTTTTTTTACCCCACTGTAGCTGGAGTATATGAAGTGATATACCCAGGAAGGGGAAACAAATGTGCTACTAACTATGTCTGGGTGTGTGGGTGCAGGTGATAAATCATGTCACCATTTAGAGTCTGCTTCTGTCCAGCATCTTTTGCCTCCTTCTGATTTCATTGTTCTTTGCCCCAAGTGCTCTTTTTCCTGACCCTGATCTTTTCCTTTTTTTTCTTTTTTTTCATCTCTGTGTCTTTCCTCTCTCTTTAGCCTCAGCCCAACTTTTTTTTCTTAACTTTCCCTTTCCTATTATTGCTAGTGTTGTGACCTTACCTGACATGTTGCTGTTACATCCAACTAAGAGAGCTGAAAGCAAGAGTATAGGGACACCAACTTGCAGCTGAAAAACAAGCAGTTTGTTTTTATGACTTCTTTTTTCAATTCTATATCTTGAGGCGTATGTCAGGGTTATGTTCAGACATTCTTGCCATTCACAGACACATTTGGTAACGCACTGACCTTTAAGCTTCCTCTAAGTATTTTTAAATTAGTTGAAACAATCTGCTATAGGCAGTTTTTAACCTTCTTGTCATTTTTCTATACACTGCGGTGGACACAATCAACTCTGAAAAATAACAACCCGAAACACAATCAATGGCCAATAACTGATCTTTAAACTTTTCTATTTGCTTCTTTATTTCTCCCTAGGTCAGGAAAACAAAAGCTTTCAGAATGTTTGTATAAGCACAGCCTCCAAGCCAGCTTTGGAAACATGTTTTTGGGGTGTAACTAGATCTGAAGGGAGGCAATTGTAGGGTATTACTATGAGCAGCACATTTGAAATTGAATGCGCCTTTTCTACCAGTTTTCTGCTGGTATATTCTAGTTGGTCCTTAATAATTGTATCTTTAAAGTATTACCAGGGACAGTTTTGTTAGCATAGGATTTTTCTATAATGTTCCATCATGTTCATCATATCCAGACCAGACAACATACCACTGTATGCGTTTGATGCTCCACAGATGTCTGGGAAATGTTCCTTCCACTTCGTAAAACCCAAATGATTGCCAGCCATTAGTTTTGATGGAGCACAATAAACTGTTGCATAGCTGACATTTATGTTCACAGTAAAAGTTGCCATAAACCAGGAAATCTGAAAGGTTTTTGAATCATCTTTTTTTTCCTGTGTACTGCTGGTGTTTGATCAATCAATCAATCAATCAAACAAAGCACTTTTCAAACAAACAATGCAATTCAAAGTGCTTTAAAGATTAAAAATTACCCTACATTTATCACCCTCCCACTCAGATTTAAGACATGATCACATTCATACCCTCCTCCCCCCAATCGGATGTCCAGACACACTCAAGAACAACATTAAAAGAGAAAATTAAAATTTACAATAAAATGTACATTGGGCCATGTCCAGTGAGCCAGTTAAGGAAACGCCATCAAGCGAGCCATCTGCACCGGCTGCAGCAGATCAACTGCAGCAGCCAAGGCATTCTCTCAGGCGCCCAGAAGAGGCAATGCTTGGTGAGGTCCTCCAACAGCCTGTTCCACAAGTGAGGACCTTAATATTGGTTAGACACCTCACCACGAGTGCATGTCCTGACTAGGGATGAGTGAATACAGCATTATCTGTATCTGTATCAGCATTATCTGTATCTGTTAACCCATATTAATTATCTGTATCTGTATTCTGACTGGGTGGGGCCTGATGTGGAAGTGGGTCGATTTTAACCTGGAAGTAGATCTGGTTATCTTGAAATGGCCGTGGCTTAAACCGGTATGTGTTTTTAAGCATGCAATTGATAGGGGGTCAACAGAAATTGTTATATTTATTGTTGATTTGAAAAATAACATGAAAAATTACATAACAATGACATAAGATCAGCATTGATCTTCAGATCAAAGGTTTTGATGACAAACAATATACAGAACAAGTTTTGCAACAATTGTGATTGCAATTATGAACTACAATGTAATGAAAAAGAGTTTTCATCAAAACATAACTTTCATGCTTTAACTTTAATTTTTTTAAGATCTGATTGATTTTATTTATGTATTATTTGCTTGTTTATTTTTTATATCCACACCAGGTATGTGTGTTTAGGAAATTGATTTGTAATATAGTTTTATGCCATAACGAACTTTATTTATTTTATAAAATAAATAACATTTGATGTTACAGTCCCAGACCCACCCTGGGCCCTTTTAGCCCCTCTTTATTAACCTCCTGGATACGCCACTGCTCAGCAGCACCTAACATTCAGCAATAGTTACTTATTAATCATTACAAAAACTCTCTAGGAGTCTCTATGTCAGAAGAGAGTGAGAAAGTATTTTTTTTCTCACTTTTGTCGCAGCGCAGCATGAAGTCTAACTTTGTTTTCTGCTGGATCAGCACAATAAATGTGCTCTTGGGCCAAAAGAGATCCGTTGCCAAAGTAACCATCGTGCAGCCAAAATAAAGGGAAAGTAGACGTGAGGTTGGTTAAAACATGTTTTAATCCTTAATAATTGGGAACATGTAAAAAGTAATTGAAACTGCAGCTTCTGTCAGTCACATAAAGACTGTTCTGAAAACTTGTGGAGGGCTTGCGAATCACGTAGGTGACATATTTTGGATTCAAAACGGCGAACTTCGCCAATAGTTGATGAGTTTTCATGACTGGAATGAGGAAACTGTACCCAATAGCAACTTCCTTGGCAAAATGCCAGTGTAACACATGTTTTATTCTCCTCTCATAAGAAACGGGGAGTGTTAATGAAAAGCAACGTCATCAGATATCAGGAGAAAGTCGGGAGTATGGTGGCTCTGGGACACAGACACAGTCAGTTACCCAATGAGGATAGTTATTTAATCCGAGCACAGATATTGACTCGTATAATACTCGAACTTGGCAAAAGTGCTTTATCCGTACCGGATACTCGTTTCAGCCAAGTATCCGGCTCAACTCTACTCCTGACTTCAGTGATGACAGCTTAGAGAGGCGCGCAGAGACCGCAAAGGTCCATATTGTAAAAGAAGCTTGGAAATAAATAAAGGCCAGAGACCTTTAAGACTCTTAAAAATCAATAAAAAAACTTCACTGGCAAGTTGGAAGTTTAAGGCATCCTTAACACTGGACTGGGACTGGTGTCGCTGTATTAAAAATAATCCAGAACTGAAGCGTTCACTTTTTTTAGCAACAACAAAAATAAGACTTCTGTAACAGTTGGCCCCTGCCTATTAACAGTTAATCTATTTACAGATTTTCCTTTTTTTTAAGAGCATGTCGAAAAGATTCAAAAGAAAATGCAGCTTGGAGAAGCCTACACATGTAGTCGCAATGGTACTTGACATCCTATTCACTGGCATTTGCAATGTAACCAATCCAATATCGCCACTTATTTTCCTTGCCACTGACCAAAAGGAGCGAATATATGGAAGACTATAGATATTAGCTCGTGTGGCCGTGCTATGACAGTTTCCCCTGTCAATATTAATGCATTTTGAGGTCTATTTGGTGTTTAAACAATTCAAAAAGGTAGCTATGAGTGTTTTAAGAGGCGGTCTCAAGATTTCACAAATTCTAGCTATACACTGGCAGCTGGTGTCCCTAACCTCTATGAATAATGGTCCACTGTGGTCAGGTAATGGTGGTCCATTGTTTTGTTACCACCTAGGTTCTCTGTGCTGAACTAGGGAGGGCAGTAACAGCACTTTTTCTCATGCAGTTTTAGAAAAACTGCTGTTCCTGTGTGACAGTGCATAGTGGATAGCGACAGAAATGACGGCGTAGGACAGAGAACACTGACAGACCAATGCTGCAACAGGGTGGGACACTGCTTGTAAAACATTAAACAGAACCCTGCCTGTCCTGTCTGCTTACTGTGTCAGGGAGAAAATTACTAACATCCCTTCTATGAGTCTTCATTTGCTAAACAGATGCTGCTCAATGCCAAACGGGTCATTAAACCAATTTAAGTGTGTGTGAGTCTGCTCGTGTTTGCAGACGCTGTCTGGACCATTTTGTACTGCTGCATTTTCCCCCCGTCTGTGTATGGGTATGTATTATGGATTAGTATGTTGTATTGATGAGGACATATGGTGTTCCCATATGGGCGTGTCGTGGTTTGTGAGGTCTTAATACAGTGATCCGGGCACAAAGCCATATACGGGTCCAAGTGGGACGCAGCTGCCAAGTTAGGTCAGAGAACAAGTTAATATGAAGAGAAAGAACAGAATACGCACATTAAGAGCCTTAATTTCTCCTTGAATTGCGGGTTCTAGATTTATTGTCTTGAGAAAAAGTAATTTACAGTGTCTCGGAGATACAATGTTGCAAACACAAACATCAGTGCATTTTATTGGGATTTGATGTAATGGCCCAACACAAAGAAGCGCACTATTGTGAAGTACAACTAATATCTTTAAGATTAAAAAAGTGTGGCACGTAATCAGCTCCCTCTACTCCAATATCTCTTAATGAAATCTAGTCAATACTTACCTATTTAGTCAATACGGCTTTCCTATGTGTAATCTATTCTTAAAACCTCACTTCTCAGTTGCTGGACTCTGTGACAGGGCAATTCACACTGGGCGCATTACAGCAGCGACTCGTTAATCCCCCATCAGGAACATTTCAGAGACTGAACCCCTAACCCACAGTGCCATAGGCATTATTTCAATAATTGATAGTACAAACAGATAATTCTGTAAAGAAAATATACAACATTTTTATAAAATAATGAAATTAAATAAGTATTGTTTCGTAAGTCCATGTGTTATTTCAATATACTTTATAAAACCTATTTTAATATGCATCAGTTCAAGCCTCTGTAGTGGTGGCTGACATGGCATTGTGTAGTTTTAAAAAAAAACGTTCTTTTTATGTGATAAGTCTTTCTTTTTATTAACCATATGTCCCCTGCAATATTTACGATTGGCAGTTTTCAGCACAATTCCCATATAAACAGTATCCAAACTGACTAGTAGTTAAATTACTCAAGTATAGGCTACAATCATGGTTTTGTTTTCTTAGATGCTGCATTAATCTTTGGGAAAATGACGATGTTGCAGGTTTTAGTAAAGACTCACATTGTTCTGCAGACATCCTCAGGGAATCATTCAAACCTCGAGAAAAACATTCAAAAGCGGGTACAGTAGCAACAGGTGACTGATTAACTCTTAGGCTATCTCTTTAAAGGAAGGGGTTCTGAACGTGCAATGTCGCTGCTCCATGCACGTATGCACAGAGTCACGGGTCCGTGCACTGTGCACATGAACCTGTGAAAAGGCTGTGTGATTTCATATATGAATTACATAATTATCTACTGCCAGGATAAAAGCCTTGTTGCATGTGCTGAGAAAAAAAACCCCAACAAAAAACAATGATTTCCTCAAAAAATGCATGAAGCAAATAAGTCCTTTGGTAACCAGTAATTATGTAATGCTTACATAGTTAAACTACTGTATAGCAAATCTGCGTTTTTCATTTTGAAATTCACCAGATGCTTTACACTGATACCTAGGGCATTTTTCCATTCAGCCCTGTGTTAAGTGTTGGAGCTTGAACCAAATCCTCTCTTTAACAGAGTGGCGCAGAGAGATACTTCTGAAACGCGCCAATGACAGAGTTGGGTTTATTTGTGCCCACATTTTTGAAAGAGTACCAAGACGAAAGCCATAACAAGTCTTATTTAATGTTTCCCATAATTCATGTAAGGAAAAAGGCAAACATGTTGAAGGGTCCTTTAGTTACATGATACAGAATTTGAAGTTGTTGGTCCTACATGCAACATGATATGTGTGGTGGGAAACTAGCTGAGGCACCACCCATTCACTAAAACTCAGTGATGGCAGCATCATGAGACTTTATACAGTGAGACAGAGGTTTATATTTCAGCCTTAAACTCATAGCCAGAGCTGCCATGAAATGGACTGGATTAACCATAGTTTAGTGCTAGACACACTCAGTTTGATCCTGAAATATTTGGCAAAGAGTACACAAAACTTTCATTTTCTACGGGTGAATATTTACTCAAGACATATTCAGAAAAAAAAATCGTAATTTTTCATTTTATAAATATGAACTTATTTTTGTTTGTCTATCACATAAGATTTCAAGGACACACATTGAAGTCTGAGTTCAACACTACAAAATGTGATGGTAGGATAACAATAATTTGAAAGTTGCTGTTCATCTAATGTTTGAGTAAACTGAAACTTTATCACTTCTTCAGCTAATGAAATCCCTTCTAAGACATATATATATATTTTGTCAGCTCATCTGGTGACAAAGCATTCAGACCAAAAGAGACTAAATTAATTACTAAATTATATAACAGGTATGATGAATTTTAGATAATAGTCTTTAGAAATATATGTCAAATTCTGTTTTTTGCAAGTGACTCCTGTTAAGGGCCTAATATATTTTGGTCTAACTAAGAGCTACAGCTGGTAATCAGTGTGTTTTTAATTTCCTGTATAATCAGGACCTGACAGGGTTTCAGGCAAAGCCTCTTTTTCTGTGACTTTGAGATAATCTGGATTAGACATGCCCAGCTAGCACCAGAAGGTAACTCAAACATTTGTGCATTGAGCATTTGGACAAAATTTGACACTCACTCTTTTTTTCTTTGCACCCGCCTTGAACAGTTCAGGGTTGCTGGGGGGACTGAGACCTTTCCCAGGTGTCATAAGAGATAGGCAGAGTAACCTCTGAACGGATCACCAGCTGATCAAAAGGCCAACGCTCTAGACTCATTAATTGACCAAATATGCATGTTTTCGGACTGAGAGGAAAGCTGAGTACGGTACAAGTTATCATGCTAGCATAGGGGAAAATGTTTGATGCTTGCTAAATATGTCCCATCTAATTCTACAAAGTAGAGGGTTAGGATTATTTTATATTTTTTATTCATTCTGGGTTTTTTTGGCCTTTCAAAACCAATTAGCTCCTGGGTAGTAATTTTTTAATGTACAGTAAACTATAACTATTTTAGATCGGAAGAATATAACATTATTTTATTAAACAAAGTAATATTATTAATATATGTCAATACTTTATTTTTGACACTGTTTCTTATGTACATCTACCGCTGTATGTAAATCGAAAATGTCTGTGTGATATTTCAGATATGTACTGAAGCTTAGATTGTTCATTGCTTTTTGTCAATATTGTTGGGGGAAAATAATATTTGTTTTATATTTAAAATAAGATTTAATCTAAAAAATATCAAGATATAACTTTTGGTCCATATATTCCAGCCCTAGAACAAACAGTAACATCTGCTTCATGCTCGCTCAACTCTGTCTCATGGATTCAATTTAAAAGTACTTTGTTGAGAAGGAGAATTTAAGTGTTACTCAAGCTATTAAATTTTTCAAGGATCTGATCGCTGTGTGCAGGAACGATCTTCTGTAGCAGTCTGTGTTGCAGCAAAACTGAAGAAACCTCTGACTGACTACACTGTGTTGTAGGATCCTTAGGGTTGTCGAAAATGATTAAGAAATGGTAAGCTTTATATTCAGAAAAAGTTAACCAGTTGGTTTGCCTTAGCAAAACGCTAAATGATGAATAGGTTAAAGGTCCTATACCATGCTATTTTACATCTTTCAACGACTGGGATTGGCACAGATATGATAAAATGTTACAGTTGGCATTGTATTGTATTAATTTGGCCAGAAATATAACTTATTTTCTGGAGTGATTCTTCGACCCGGAACTAAGATGCTCAGTTTCTCTCTAATCCCGCCTTCCCTCACTGTGAGTGCCAACCAATTACATGACGTAGCCGTGAGCCCCGATCTGACTGTATAGAAAAAGCATGGTCAAAAAGTGGACATTATAAAATCCATGGGTGTTGTGTGGACCCGTTTACTGAACGTTTAAGAGGCTACCAGCTTCTTAACGATAGCAGAGCGTAGATGGAGCCCATAGCAAATTGTAGGCTGAGCCCGAACCATAGCAACCGAGCCAAGTGACTGAGAGCTGAAGCAAGCGGATCTTTCCACCCCCATTTATACTTTTTAAAATGTTCTAGCGTCTGAGAATGAGGTGTTGTTTTCACCCATTTACAGATCAATAAAGTAACCACAGAATGCTGTTATGAGTTCACAAACGCAGCTTCATACATGGCTAACACACATTAGCATTAGCATGTATCTGGAGTTTACTTAACGCTCCATCAGGTGTCTTTATTGTTGAAATTGATCCAGTTGCAAGAGTTCATCTCTCCGGCAGTCCGCTTTGGTTCTGGCTGATTCCGGAGAGAAATTCCAGGAATCTTTAGGAATGTTGAATAAAGTCCTGTAATCCTCGCAGCCAAATAGGAATTTTCACGGAGATATTTTAGAAAGTAAAATACTTGCAAAAATGGTGGTGCGAGAGTGCTGAGCACCTCACACCTGTAAGAAAGGGGACATGCATGTTTAATTTGCAGGGGCGGTGCCAACAGGTCGGGCACTTCCTAGTTTGACAGCGTTACGTAAAATAAGTCACCATGTCACGAGTCAGTTGTTTTTCAGGAGAGGGCGATGCAATTTCTTAAGAGTGCAGGATTCAAGAGGTTCACTGAGAAATTCGTGAATCAAGCCAAAAATCACATGGTTTAAAGGAGATATATCATGCTTTTAAATCCTTCCTTTTCACATGTAAATCATTCACTTGTGGTCTATGTAAAGTAGAACCACAGTGGTTTGGTCTGAATTCCATGTTATTGTAGCCCCACAGATCCTCCTTATACCGTTCTGAGGAGCATCTTTAGAGCAACTCATTTTCGTGCGGTCCCTTTAAATGTAAGCGAAACATTTCATGCCCCGCCCCCTCCAGGTTACAGACCGTTCCGCTCCAACCCGTTCGGACATTTTTGTAATCTGATAGCAGCGATTCGATTACTACCGGCAGATAAACTTTTTATTGCGAAGCGATCGTCGCTAAATTCCTGTACATCATGTGTACCCTACGACAAAAAACGGCAAAAAAAGCCCAATCATTTTATTTAAAGCATGAAGTACAGTTATATCCTCAGCTAAAAGCTAGCACACATCGCTAACAGAAGCAGAATGTACAATGGTACAACTGTCAAAACAATCGCCCGTACGACATATCAACACACAACATTCATGTCTAAAATAAAGTTTACTGTCATTTTAGTGTTATTTGAAGCTTACCGCTTTGCTTTGTCCGTCGTTTCCGTGGAGAGAAGGAATTGACCCCTCAATCAGACGATACAGATACAGACCGAGGTTGCTGAAGCACTGGTCCTCGAAGTGCTTCGCGCAAACGAGGAGAACTTTCCCCACGGATGTCGGTATATTTCCGCTAAAAATAAAATTTAACCAGGCACTACTCAGAGGCTCTGATGCTGGGGGTCAATGTAGGGATTTGTGTGGGTTAATACACCCAATAACTGAACATTTTGACTTGCTTTCTTGTAATTTCGACATGACTGACCTTGGACTACAAAATCGCTGTGGGGGAGAATAAATGGCGGCTTCACGAAATTGGTTACCCGGAAGTTCATTACCTCATTTGGCAGTTCAACAACAAATGCTGTGACGTAATAGACAAGAAAACGTAATGGCGAATAGAGAAAACTAAACAGACTGAAAAATATGACCAAAAAAGAATGTAAAGATACTGTATAAAGACAGCATCCAGCACCAGAAGAGAATAAATGTAAGTTGTCCGCACTCCTAAACACCCAAAATACACATTTACATGCATTTAAGGGCTAAAAAAGTGGATTTTCCATGATATGACTCCTTTAAAGCTCCAAAAAGTTGATTTTACATGATGTACATGATGTTTAAACAGGCCCACCAGTAAATGTGATAGTGGAATTCAAAACAAAAGTTCCATGCATCTCTTCTGTATGTCTCCAGTAGCATTCTGTTTTTCTGCTTCAAGAAAATATAAAATGTTTTGTTACGCTTTTGTTACTTGCCTGTATGCAATTAATAAGGCAAAGGAAGTGTTGTAATTCCACACTTTCACTTGAAATAATATTATTTACTTAGTCAACATATGACTCAACTTGATTATATAGGTGATTTGACCTGAGGTCCTTCCCTTTTTAAGTCAGATTATGATGCATAGAGAGAGGGGGAACTGTTTTCTTGCTGAGCTATTTTTACATTCAGGAATCTCTGCGTTTTTTGTTCCAACCTTTGTGGAAAAACAGTACCGGCACTTCTTGTTGTCCACTTTAAACACTGGCTGTATGGCGCAGGTCGCCGTGTTACTCTATTTTATTCCATTGTGCAGTTGACCTGTAGCGCCTTATTCCTGAGCCCCATTGAGTTTAGGATCCATAGGACAATGGTACAGTGTGGTTAGGGCGGAGCTACTGGTGTCAAACAAACAACATCGTTCATTGATTAGGGAAAAGAAAAACGTCACTGTTGGCGACAAAGCATGGAACAATTATAGTGTGTTCCATTTGTCGTCACACGATTATGCCATGTCAGACGTTTGGGTTTAACCTCACCTGGCAGGTTTGAGCATAGCTGACGGTGGAAACGCTCCCCTGAATCCACCCGACAATACAATAGTGTATTGAATCACACCAACCTTTGCTGTACCACTCAGTGAAAATGAGGCATTCGTGTCTTTATACAAAGTTAATGGTGTTGTTCAAACTCTAGTCCTTAAGGGCCTTCTTTTTAGACGTTTTTCTGCTTCAACACACATGAATCAAACAACCAATAAACAGGACTCTACAGTAAGACTGGATAAGTAAATATTTGGTTTCATGGATTAAATTGTACATATTTATGTAATGTTAAGTGGAGAAACATGCTTTACCAGTGATTTGTCATGTTCATGCATCATTTAGTTGGTTTGGGAAAAAGCTTCAGATAACATTAAGTTTTAGTGAGTTCAAAGCAGCATTCGAGAGCACACTTTCCTGGTAAATTGCCAATTCACACATTTCCCCTCTTTTTTTTTCAAATATATATTTTATGCGGTTTGGAAGTAAACAGATTTAAGGGGAAAATTCTCACTTGTGATGAAATCCTGTAAGGAAAAATGTAATCATAAGGTGGAGAATGTGAAAAAAAAAGCAACAAATGCACATAAATATGGAATCATATATCTGCATATCAGTAATACATTTGGTGGGATCAGGTTAAGTTCATTGGGTTGTGTTCCTCTGGCTTTATATTTGGAATTAAATGTAAGATGCTCGTATCAGGCGGGGTGTGTGTGTGTGTGGGGGACTTACATTTTAATGAGATATTGAATATTTCAACCTGCTTTCCCTAACCCTCATTAACTTTCATTATGTGCTGCCCTCAAGCTAAGCAAACTTAGTACAGACACTAATCACTTATTTGGTAACTAGCATTTGACAGAAACAGTTTTGTAGTGATCCTGTATGATTCTTCTTAAATGACAGTTATTAATACAAATCAGCAAAAAAAATTAGGGCTGTACATATTTTGAGTTCCATAGCTTTAAGTTTTCTTCAAAGGGCAGCAGTAGACGAGAATCTATTCAAGATATTCCATTCAATGCAAAACAAGACGTAACGTCTATGTTTCGTCTGCACCTACAATGAAAGCACTCTTCCTATTAAGAGAAGACTGCGGTTGATTTTTTTATGCTTTCATACTCAGCTGATGTACCCACTTTCACTACTTTGGATTTGAAGACATTTGTTTGTACAAGATTCATGAGCAGCAGCAGCAAGTTAGCCAGTGACATAGTTGAAGCTGAGACTGATGCCACGCTGGCCTGAGTGGGTGAGGGCTTTTACATCACTGCAATCGGTACTGAGCTCTTGTGCGTGCCCTTTCACTTCATCAACTCACACACTGCATAGAGGGACACCTGAAGAAGCATACACACCCTCTCACATGCCTTCACACAGGCCTGCACAGAGACCACTGTGGTCTTAGTGGCTCCATGCTGGATGTGATGTTATAAGAAGTGGCTTAATGGTGCCATATTGTGTCCCTTCTCTCAAAGACACACACGAATACACATAGATGTGCTCAGACACAGGGTGGCTTAAAACTCGTATCATATACTTCTGTGTGACCACTGAGCTCACTTATACTAACCATACACTACTGCAATGTAACATTCTTACGGGTTTAGTAGAAACCCCTTCTTTTTTTTTTGTGGGATCTAAATTAAGTCATATTTTAAAACCTTCATATTCTATCCAAAAAACACATTCGGTTTATGAAGTTAAGCTTAACTTATTTTGTTTTATTTATTTTTTGGATGGGGGGTCGCATTGACCGAATAACAGTTTTTATAGAATAGAAACATCTTTCGACCGTCCGTTATTTTAATAGATTGCAATTCTACGGAGCCCTTAAAGGAAAAAGTGGAGGAGAAAAAAAACCTTTGCGACCTTTGGCAATACTTTTAAGAGATCTCACAATTCTTTTGTAAAGGTTAGGGTTATAGATCTCATAAAATGATTGTGTTTTTTTCCCCTGAACAGGAAGTAAAACAGACACACAGCAATGGAGGAGCATACACATCATCTGTGCCAGCATTCAACCAGGATCGTAAGATCACAGTACCTTTCACAACCAGAAAGTCCCCTTGCCCTGAGTATTCTTTTCAGATGTACCTCACTTATATCAATGCTATATCTGCGGACAATAACTAATTTAATATCTTTACATGTTAGGGAAATGCTCCTCTATTGCTGTGTATATTTTACTTCTGATCCACCAATGTAGGGAAAAAAAATTGTGCGATCTTGTACTGTGAGATCTTGCCAAGTTTTTTTTTTACTCCCCTTGTCCCTTTTGGGGCTCCATAAATTTCACAACGTTGACTACTTGGTGCAGATCCCAGACGTTTTTAACTTTATTTACAACCTGCAGGTAAATAAATCACTCAAAAAAAGTTTCCCGTGAGAGCATCTGAGCATTGTGTCGAACCTGGACACCTTACTCCATGCACCTCGCTATGAGCGAGCAAACAGCATATTAAAGAGCTATGAAGGCCGGGTAGCATGTGTATGACCAGTTCCTTCCGACAGATGTGAATCGCTTTACAGAATCCAGCGACAATGTTAGGATCCTTTAGTCCATCATCTCTCTCTTTGTACCTGGACCATGTCCGACTGCAGCACCAGAGGAATTCAAGAGTGATGTCTATTTCACCTAAGCAGCTCCTATCTCCCTCCATTTCTTCCCAGCCTCTTCGTGATGCCTTCATATTTTCTCTTATAATTTATTTTTTCAGCTTTTAATGAAGCTTATGTTGTTACAGCAAAACCTCACAGTCTTCCTACACACGTCACATACTGCAGCATTGCTGTTTTCGGCTCAAAAGTCGCTCCATACATAATTGCATTTGTGTTTTGTAATAGTGGAGCGATAAACTCTGACACTAGTTGCGTTTCCATTACCCATGAAGTTGCGTAAATTGAAGTTGCGAAAATAAATTTGCCAAATGGAAACACGGCAATTGAAAAACATATCGCCTTTTTCGTTAAAACGTTTTTGCGCTTGGATGAGGTGGTTTTTCGAGCTTATCAAAAGTTAATGTATTTCGCAAAACAGCAATGGAAACACCTTTTTCACATCACATGAGTCACACGAGCACCAACTGGATGTTACTACAAGTGAAAAAGACAACATAGTATTAGGAGGACTAAAATGGTGCGCCATACTTATGTTCACAAAGAGACTAATTTGGTTCGTGATAAAGGCATAAGTAGGGGTGGGCGATATGGCAAAAATAGAATATCACGATTTTTCAATTATATTATCACGATTTCGATTTTATCACGTTTTTTTAATGATCACCAAAAAATCTTAAATTACACATTAAAGAAGAGAAACATTAAATAAATAAATTCATTCAAATTAGGGATAACCAACACAGGGCTAAAATACTGATATGTTTTTCCCACACCAATGATCATAGAAATGCACAGAAAGTTCTGAATGAAACTATACATACACTGTATGTATATACACAATATATATAGTATATATATATATATATATATATATATATATATATATATATATATATATATATTTTACAAATAACCTCAATGAAAAATACATCTAAATCATAAGAGTATTTAAATGTATTATATAAAATTTTAATCTTGACTTGTCTACTAAAACAGAAATCAAACATTTTAAAAATATGATATTCAGAAAATATAATAAAATCTAATCTTTTAAAATAAAAGACTAACATGCAGCTACAAATATGTGCAAAATGTATTGTGCAATCTATAATACACCATTGATAATCCTAATACAACAGGGTACATGCAGCTTTAACGGGTTCAAATGTTTTTTGCAGAATGCTGATATTATAAACAGGCACACATAAAGCTGCCTAATAAAAACGTATGTGATGACAATATTGTGTAAAAACACAACAGTATACAAAGTGCTGCTGCTAAATAAAATAATGAAGGTAGACTGTAATTAAAGCAGTTCTAAGTGTTCTTCCATCCATCCAAACATATTGTTATTATTCCCTGCAACTCTGCGCATTCAGCGTACATGTGTGGAATGGTGGTGTTTGGGAAAAAAGGCTGCCGGGCAACTGCACGGATAGTATGCCGTCTGTGTCGTAAGGGGTACGTTTTATGATGATTTTTTCTAGCGCTTGCTGAACTAAGAAGAAGCGCTAGCCACTGCTGCTGCAGTCGGCTTTATAGCTTTAGCTGCCAGACGGCTCATTGTATTGTTTGGGACACCTACTCTTCAAGTCATTAAACAAGTTTAAGGTGTTGCGATCACTTGCCTTGACGCTGTCCTTGCAAACTTTAAAAATGATGTTTGTAGCTCTTTGTCGTCTGGTAAAAAACCAAACCAGTTCCAGTCAACGGATGTGGACTTCGACTTCGGAACGAAAACTTCATTTACGCTCTCAGACGCAGCCGGTTTGTTTACAGGTTGCGCACATGCAAAGGGGATGGGAGTAGAGGGGCAGGGGGTAATTCGCTTAGAGCAGGGAGAGAGAGGATTTTAATCGCACACTGAGGGAGAAATACAGCAGCAGAACTGGGAATCGGGATAAAACGATCTCCCAAAAATGACAGATCGTCACACGTGTAGATCGCTTCACCGTCTTAAATCGTCAAATCACACACCCCTAGGTATAAATAATATATTAGATTCAAAAAAGCAAAGAAACGCGAGCATTTACCAAGTACACTCCCAATGCTTCTACAAGCCTTCTATGTCTCCGCCTCATAACTGATAATGAGCACTACTGCCATGCCTGCAATATACAGTCAGCTCCATAAATATTGGGACATCGACACAATGCTAACATTTTTGGCCCTATACACCACCACAATGGATATCAAATGAAACAACAAGATGTGTTTTAACTGCAGACTGTCAGCTTTTATTTGAGGGTATTTACATCCAAATCAGGTGAACGGTGTAGGAATTATAACAGTTTGCATATGTGCCTCCCACTTGTTAAGGGACCAAAATTAATGGGACAATTGGCTTCTCAGCTGTTCCATGGGCAGGTGTGTGTTATTCCCTCATTATCCCAATTAAAATGAGCAGATAAAAGGTCCAGAGTTCATTTGAAGTGTGCTATTTGCATTTGGAATCTGTTGCTGTCAACTGTCAAGATGAGATCCAAAGAGCCGTCACTATCAGTGAAGCAAGCCATCATTAGGCTGAAAAAACAAAAGAAACCTATCAGAGAGATAGCAAAAACATTAGGCCTGGCCAAAACAGCAGTTTGGAACATTCTCAAAAAGAAGGAACGCACCGCTGAGCTAAGCAACACCAAAAGACCCGGAAGACCATGGAAAACAACTGTGGTGGATGACCGAAGAATCCTTTCCCTGGTGAAGAAAACACCCTTCACAACAGTTGGCCAGATCAAGAACACTCTCCAGGAGGTAGGTGTATCTGTGTCAGAGTCAACAATCAAGAGAAGACTTCACCAGTATGAATACAGAGGGTTCACCACAAGATGTAAACCATTGGTGAGCCCCAAAAACAGGAAGGCCAGATTAGAGTTTCCCAAACAACATCTAAAAAAGCCTTCACAGTTCTGGAAAAACATCCTATGGACAGAAACCCAACGTTTGGTGATGCCTATGTGTTCCAGACTTCAGGCTGTAATTGACTGTAAAGGATTTGCAACCAAGTATTGAAATATAGAAGTTTAATTTATGGTTCTTATTCTGTCCCATTACTTTTGGTCCCTTAACAAGTGGGAGGCACATATGCAAACTGTTGTAATTCCTACACCGTTCACCTGATTTGGATGTAAATACCCTCAAATAAAAGCTGACAGTCTGCAGTTGAAGCACATCTTGTTTGTTTCATTTGATATCCATTGTGGTGGTGTATAGGGCCAAAAATGTTAGCATTGTGTCGATGTCCCAATATTTATTGACCTGACTGTATCTACTGTAAATGTTCACATCCATCGCCACTCACTTCTTAGTCACGTGAAAACTTGTGATTTACAATGAGTGCATTTAATGGAAACACCACAATTGCGGGGAAAAAAATTCCGACACTTAGACAATATCGACAAAGTTTTGCGTATATTTGTAATGGAAACACTGCTACTAACTTTGACAAAAATGCAAAACCAATACGGATGTGCTTGTGTCTGCAGCACCTAGTTGCACTCGCCTTGCTCAGACTGGTGAAATATTAGCATGGCTGCTATGTAATTTACACCAATGTTGGGATCTGTCTCTGGGGGCCCGGCTACCTGAATACATGGGTTTGCCCCCCGGCCAGACATCAGAAACATACCAACAAAGCTAATTTATTTATGTGACAGGATCTAATGTCCCACAAAATGAGGGTAATTATTTTATATTTACACAAAACTATGATGTGCTTTTAACTACTTACATAGCAGTATAGGATGCATCTTAAAAACCTGGCAATACAAAAGCATTTTTTGATGAAATACAACAGCTACACAACAACAGAAAAATATTAAATTGATACGACATGGTTAGATTCTGTGAAAACAGTAATGGTTAACCACCTTTTTACTTGTTTCTCTCTCTTTCATATATATATATATATATATATATATATATATATATATATATATATTAGTTTAAAGAAAAATCTCAATGTTGTTAAAGTTTGGACAGGTTTGAATTCGTAGATCAACAACTACAAAAGTGAGAGTGATATCATGACTAATGCTGGTGACAGGATATTAAATGATAGAAAGATGACTATCTGACTTACTCATAAGATGACTGACTGGGTGAGTGGCAGCTTGACTTTCTGGCATCTTGACAGGATGAATTTCCAGGAAAAAAAAATAGAAAATTGAAGCTGTTCTGATTCTATTTTGGTGAAGACTGATGTGCTTGGATGACAGAAAGGCTGACTCAGTGACTGGCTGACTGACTGGCTGAGAATGTGACCCCTTAGCTTGGTCCTGTACACAGATGATGTTTAAGGCTTACTTGACTCACCGAAGAGTGGCTTGGTGGTCCTGTGGCTGACTGCCTGCAAGGCCAATCAGAGACGGAGCTGCTGCTTTGTTGACTGTTGGACTAAAAAGACTTACTTGAACAAAATGAGCGAATTCGGATTCTATTCATGGTGATGTGAACTGATTAAACGTACAAAGCAGTTAAACCCTTTAAATCTGTTTGGTTGACTTACTATCCAGAGATGAGTAAGGGCAAACTTTTATGTATTATTCAAATGACTGGTACTGTAAATACACATGAATAGCTGTGAATTTACAGATTTCTTTCTGTGTTCTGGGTATAAATGTATCCTATTTACAGTATATGTCTCTGCTCTTCTACTTTCTCACTTTACTCCTCTAGTGAACTATCTTGTACTCAATTTACTTCTTAATATTCCCATTTCAGTTGTTTAAGGGGTGCTTTTTTAACTCTTGTCTTCCCTCTGGCTTGCTCTCCTCAGAAAGAAGTGGCCATATTTAGAGAAAATCCATTTCCCTTTACCCAGATTACCACATTCCTCTTCTTAGTAATGAAACCAGGACAACAACTTGATGAGATTGGAGTGGAATGCAATATGCTATGGAGCAGAGGCGGATCATGGTTCACCAGAGGTAGAAATGAATCTGTTTGAATGCTAAACTGTCAGGTAAAAAAAGACACTAGTAGGTTTTTTAAACAGTTCTTGATGGGAAATGACTACTTTTGTATCAGACGTTTATTTATCTGTTTTTTTTTTTACTCAAACAAAATACATTTTAAAATAAAGCTTGGTCAGATGATTTTGCAATGCAACGCAATCCATTTAGAATAAATCTCTTCTTAAATGCAGATTTAAAGAGAATTAGAGTTCTTCGCTCCAGCACAGCCAGCAGAAACAGCTGTAAATCACACCCAAGAGCATCCTTGGAGCTAATTCACACACAGACTGAACTTCCAAGAACACGTCTTCCTCACAAATAGTTAAAATTTGAAAACATGAAGCACGTGCTTTTGTAAACACTTCAACATTTACCTTTATCTGGCAAGACAATCTTTAATTTCTCCTCTCCTGCCTTATTTTTTTCCCAAGTCTTAAGCTTTGATGTGGAGGATTCTATTCCTCCACTAGATTTCTTGTTACACTTTTACTCATTTCTTCTTCCTCATAGGAGGTAGAAACGTCTCCGTTGTGCACAATGGTGACCTCTGTGCTCTTAAACGTCTTATTTTCGCTGGCCTGTGACAGCGGGGATGGGGTGGGGGGGTATTTGTGGAGACTGAGGGAGGTTGTAAAATCTCTGAGGGAGCTGACAAATCTCTAGCAGAGGGTGCCAAGTCATGAGTATGTATACATGTTGGAGTAAAGGGATGTTCATGTGTTGTGTTGCACTTCAGATCAGCTGAACAGTGGTTAATTAATATGACAGGAAAATATAATGCTGTCTATCTCTTCTTCACTACTGACTTCTGTTGGATTTCACGTTTTTTACTTTGTGTCTTATTTTTTCCATTGCATTTTTCTCACTTTTAGACATTTATATCTTATTTGTTGTGTCTAACTAAGGTCATCATACTGGTCATCTCATACCAGCTCATGTCCCATTGAGTACAATAAATATTTTGACAGCATGCGATACAAATCTGCATACTGTTATGATTATTTGAAGTTTAGAGAAGCTATGCTCATTATATTTTTTAAAGATGCATTCTGAACTGGCTGCTTTTAAGAACAAACATTCTTTAAAACATTTAGCAAAAGTTCACCTAAGTTAGTCTTGAACTAAGGCCAGGACTTACCTTTTACTAAGATATGATCAGGAAAGAAGTCCTCGAAACATGACACTAGATTTAAGTGAGATTGGCTGTTGATTGGCTTGTGTCTCTCTTGCTGTGTTTGCTTAATGATAAATTAGTAAGTAAGTAAAATCTATTTATAGAGCACGTTTCGTAGATAGAAAAATTACAAAAGACTGTGAACAGGGAGAAACTCCAGCCTCAAATCATTGTACGTATGAAGAATGTATCAGCATTAAACCACAGTAGGAAAAGTAGTGTCATATTCACAGACGTCAGAAAGACAAAAAAATAAAAAAATAAATAAAAATAGTGATAGTCGAAGTAGTAGTAGTAATGCCAAAACATCAACGCACATTATTGAGGTAAAAACCTGTTTTGAACAGATTGAATGCTAGTCAAGTTAGTTCTCTGATGTGAGCGACAGCTAGCAAGTTGTGGACCGGAGGTTGCGACATTAAAGGTTCATACGGGTTTCATACCAGTGCCAGGATCTGGTTCTCATCAAAAGCAAGTCATTAACTGGACAAGTAGAACCTATTCACCTTGAAGGGCTTATGTAAAGCCTAAATGTTAAGCGCAGATCTGTTAGTAAGAAGCATGTTTATCGTTGAACTTGCTACTATCTTTTTTGCCAGAGTATCAGTAAGACTCAGAGAGGTAAAAGCCAGAGGAGGAGATTAAATCAGTTTCTAAAGTAAAATTTGTAAGTGAAGCAGGAAGCAAACAAAAGAAAAATGCTGACTTACAATTATAGGCTATTTCAATTAGGTACTGTTTACATCCTCGAACAGGCAGCTGCTGGAGGCGTCTGTTTTAGATACGGCTGCAGTTTGAGTTTGTTTGTTTCACAGGTGATTTAAAAAAAATATCCACATCACGTCTAGCATTCATCTCACAAAAAAAATTACTAATTTAAATTCAAACATTTTATTTAGGGCTTATGTGAATATATGGCCAAGAGCGAGGAGGAAAAAAGGAAAAGGACAGACACCTGGATACCAGACAACACGAGAGGTCAGAGCTGATCACAGATTGAGAACTCAAGTCCTGGACTCGGGTCACTTCTCAGGGACTTCTGACCTAACTTGAGCAGCACCTGGAATCGGACTCCAACATCATGACTTGAACTTAGACTCGGACTCAGACAGGATGAATTGCTATTGTTGAAATTAGCATGTAGCAGATGCTAATGTTAGCTTGTTATATTAGATCAAATTACAGTACTAATTTAATTATAATTTAATTTAATTAGTATGGCTGCCATTGTTATAGTCTTAAATTCTACACCCTGCTCTTTTACCTCTGACTTGCTCTCAGCTGATAATGGCTTAGACTAATCCTATAGGGAGCCTAAGTCCCGCCCGTCAGTGGATCGACAAAAGTTATTTTTTGATCCCGTTGGAAATGTGCCTTGGATCAAAAATGTGATGTTTGTGAATTTTAAAGACAATTTTTGATGCAGAGAAAACGCTGATTTTCGAACGTCGGTGAATAGGGCTGTCGCGGTTGAGGAAATCCCCCTGCGGTGAGTCAGGGCAGCTCAACATTGCGGTATGCGATATTATTGCACCACTTTTTTATCTATCTATTTAGCTAATTCGTTTGTTAATTACCAAATTACTAAACTCATGGCAATATTTCCTTTGAAAAATGGTGCTTACACATTTGAAACAGGTTATTAAAAAAAGACATGGCAATTTTACAACACTTTATTGAATGCAGATCAAAGGGCAAAAAAAGGCACAGATGGCAGATGGCGCACTGTTTCTCCAACTGAATTTAACAACAAAAAATATACAGTAGAAGACTGTATAGGACGTTTTTGGCTGCAGCATCTAACTGAAAAAAACAAGTGCCCGTTTTTTTAAATCAAGTATATAAAATAAGATGTATCGGGCACTGTTATTTCACTTTCACGCACATAAATAACGATGAATTATAGCCCGGTCATGTCCTTGTTACGTGCAAGGAAAACCAGCATGCTAACCTTATGCGGTTTGAGAGAGGATCTGAGAGGGGTGATTACAGTTCCAGCAACACTGAAAACTCTCTCAGAAGGTGCGCTCGTTGCGCAAATACACATGTACTTGCGTGCGATTCTGGAGAGCAATGGAAATCTCCCCTGGTTGTGGCGCCACCATGTCAGGGGGTTTTCATTAGGATCAATGGTTTCCTCCTGCAGGTAGCGCGTTAGCTCCAGCTCGGCTCTAACTCTCTTCGGGACGGTTGCAGACGTGCTTGTCCGTGACTTCAGCAGGTCTCCGAGCGTTTTGTTTTTTTTCGCTGGTGGCAGCGCTGTCTGCGCAGAGGACTCTGGCTGGGCAACAGCTGACACACTGGCACCGCTCCCTCCATCTTCCACGTTTACCATCTCCTCGATCAGCGCGCACTTTGCCTCCTCATTATCATCAGAATTGTTACCCTGATATCTTGGGTCCAGCAAGCAGGACATTGCCAACGTTTTTCGTAGAGCAGCTGGTCTGTATTTCTCCTCGAGAACACTGCACATCTTCTGCTTGATTTCCGAGGTCAGAGTGGTGTCTTCGTCTGATGATTTTAAAACCTCTTCAGCTAGGAGTTTTAGAACAGGTTTAATGGATGAGACCGTGACATAGTTCTCGCCAGACAGCAGATCCGTAAATTCAGCCGCTGGCTTTAGCGCTGCGTTCACCGACTCTAAAACTGCAATGTCCTGCCAGCTGGGGATCAGATGCTGATGTCGCCGATCATCCAGAACCCTCTTTATAGCGGGGATTTGTTCCAAGACTCGGTCCACCATTTTCTGTTTGGAGCCCCATCTTGTTGGACAATCCTGGTTGGACGGAGTAATGGCGTATGGTTATTAAACTGAAATTACACCTGCTTATGTTCTTAAATTAAAAGCCAATACATAACATTACTGTTCGTTTCAGTGTATGTCTTTCTAAACAAAACAAAAAAATATATATATTTTTAAGCATCACAAAAAGCTAGCAACTGCTATTTAAGACTGCATATATGTTTTATGAATTTCGGGCAATATAAAAAAAATCATACAGTATTCATATTGTTTTAGTTGAGTTATTGGGCCTATCTGTTTGGTAAGTAACCAGAATTATGTTGGGTTACAATTAGATCATAAATTAACTTCTGAAAGCTAATTTACCATTATGAGAGTGTGCTGCGGGATTTGAAGCTCCGCTTGCGCTTTCACCAGATCCCTCCTCTTCTGCCAGCTGTGGGAGAACGCACCCACTAAGGTGTGGCACAGACCCATTGCTCGGGATGTTCGATCTTTAACGCTTGTCATTGCGTTTGTCACTGCCAGGTGTAAATTATGTCCGAAGCAGTTCAGCCATGTCCAGCCCAATTTCCTCACTGCTGCGGCGATGTTTGCTCCGTTATCTGTCGTTATGCACGCCAGCTTCTTCTCATCCAGGGACCACTCATCAAATGCGCTGCGTAGAGCTTCTGCGATGTTGTCAGATGTGTGATTCTGGGGCATAAACACTGTTTCGAGGCAGTGTGATTTAAGAGTCCAGTCTGTGGTCAGGTAATGTACAGTTAGACTCATGTAAGGAGTCATATTCACACTTGACCACATGTCAGTGGTGGCAGAGAAAAAGTCCACACTTTTGAGCTCACTCTGAACCGATGCTCTAACTGTATTGTACATTTTCGGCACAGCAGTTTCTGAGAAGTATGTTTTCCCTGGCAACTCGTACTGCTTGTCAAATCTCTGGAGAAGCGACTTGAATGCAGGTTTCTCCACAGTGGAAAACGGCACCATCTCCTCCACCAGGTACCGTGTAACAGCGTCGGTCAGGCGTTTATGTCTGTCACTGTCTCTGCTGTACTTGCCGACTCGAGCAAAGGCTTCGCTGACTCCAAGCTGTCGGCTGGCACCGGCTTGAGCTGCCCCGCAACTCGGGGTGGCAGAAGGCGGCGGCAGCCGCGCCTTAATAGCTGGATGGTAGCTAGCTAGGTGAGCCCTCAGATTCGTTGTGTTTCCTCGTTTTACTTGAACTATTTTGCCGCAAATTTTACAGATTGCCTCATTTAAATTGCCTGGCTCCCCCTTTTCATTTGGCTGAAAGCCGAAATGCTCCCAAAGAGGCGAAGTAACATTTGGTTTTGATACCAGTGGGACTGCCGTCATTCTCAGCATGTGTTGTAGCAGATCTAATCAAATGCGGTACTGGCGGTGGGACGTCATGCAGCGCGGTGGGTTTTCTATTATCGCGATATTTCATTTTTGCGGTTACCGCGACAGCCCTATCGGTGAAAGTTACTTTAGGTTTTGTGTAAAAACACTATGCGGACTACAACTGTAGAAAAAGAAAGAGACTATAAGCCATAGCCTCCAGGATGAAGAAAGGAGCATTAAAAACAGAGAAAACCTCTATTAATCTGACCATGTTGAATATAGCAGTTATGTCGGGGGTAAAGCAGTCTGTGGAGTGAGAGGCAGCATGGAGGAGAAGCTCTATAAGCTCTAGGTGAGTGTTTGCTGCGTGACGTCATACATGCGACTTCAAGTCTAAATACTTGCCAATTTAGATTCGCTTATGAGTAACTGATCCTATTATTGCTTTTTACTTGGGTGTTTTAATTTTCATACAAATTGTGATTTATGCTCTCTTTTCTGTGTTCTAATTTTAATCATGCTAAGCACCTTGAATTGCCTTGTGTTGAAAGTGTGCTATACTAATAAAATTGTCTTATGTTACTTTGACTTCTGATTTGTAGGCATTTTAATTGTGAAGTTTTACAATCAAATAAATCCCAAATCACTGGACAAACACAGTAGAAATGTACATCATTAGTTATCATTTAAACTGAGGTACAAAATATGTGTGATTCAGGACGTAAGACGAAGCGGACCAGAAAATAACTTTTATCGCTCCATTGACTTCCATTCATTGTTTTTTCAGCTAGGGAACCAATGGGGCGACAGGAAAGGGAGGATGGCTCCAGGTGAGGTTCACTGCTGCTGTAGCCCAACAGGAGCTACTATTGCCCTTCTATTATCTTGAACCAATCTAACATTTCTCCTATCATCTCTGATACCATAAAGCCATTAATGTAACTCACATACAGACTATTTCCTCCGTTTTCCATGGACCCGAGAGAAGGTTGTCCCTGATAATCCCATTAGATCAACAGTTTCTGTGGCTCTCTCACCAGCCTATCTGGCACCCAACACTTGAACCCCCCTTTTACTTCCCTATCCCAGTGCTCAGTAGTTTTCACCACATCCGACTGCCAGTTGGTCTTATATGCTTTTCATTATAAAAAGCAATTAAACAGAAATATTTAAAATATGTGAGTGTTAAATTGAAACCTGCAAACCCGATTCTTATTTCAACGATGTCTTTAATGCTGTTGTATTTTCAAACCAAACAGTAAAAAAAGTTTTCAACTAAATCACTAAGGCTACATGATGGGTGCTCGTAAACATCCGGCAAGATGTACCGTTGCTAAAACCCCTAAAATCATCTTTACAAAGTTTTTCAGCAAATTCTGATTGAAAATCAATTAACTGTCAAGACTGAAGAAACAGACACTGAAAACTTGGATTCTGGCCTTAAAACGTCTTCAGAAACATTCACGCCGTGTCATTCGTTGGACATTTTTCTCTTTGGCTCAAGCTTCCACACCATATCACGACTGGAAGTGTGGACATATGGCTCATTCAACTGAGCCAGTTCTTCTGCTCTCCTCATCTGTCCCTTCTGGATCCAGCTGAGGAGGCGATCGGTCATATGCTTCTCAGATGTAACCTCAGAGAGAAGAGCGAGAAGGAGGCGCTCTGCTTTGTCGCCCTGGAGGGAAACACTCTTCTGCTTCTCATGTTCTCCTGTGGTCATGAGAGCAAGATAGATGCTGAAGGAGAAGTGAAGGGAGGAGAAAAGGAGGACGAGGGCAGGAGGGGGGGGAGGTGAGCGTTCTTGGCACATGCTCTCCTCTTCTCTTCTGCTGGCAGACAAGCCATCTGACACAAGTGATTATTCATCTCATTACAGTCAGCGCTTAACCTCTGTGTGTGTGTGTGTGTAGGAATACAGACCGACTCATATTGACTCTCTGTTGTATAAACATGGACATGTGACTGATTCTTGTGTTTGAACCGCTGTCCACCAGACTCCAGGAAATACTTGAGGATGCCATTTGATTGGGTGATATTTGATCTGACAAATGTGGGTTAAATGCGTTTTACAGTGCATAGCAGCTGTTTTCTTTATTTTAAGATGCAGGGTTTTTAAATCAGATGTCCACATCATGTTAACTGGAATGTCCTTGGGCTCTTTGCTACTATAAGCCCAGCAACTGTGAGTGCCTGCCGTTGGAGTTCATTTATTCAGCAAGCCAAGATGAATGTCCTGCAGCTCTTGCATGCTACAGTATGATGAGTATCTTGTGTGTAAACGGGGGTTGGTTTGCATTAGTTAGTGCTGCCTGAAAGCCTCATTACACCACAGAGAATATTTTCTCATTTTCATCTTTTAGAATAAAAAAACGTAATAAATTAAGTTGTTTATTTACAGTTAGAGTGGAATTTAGTGAGTATGCTACTCTAAGTCTTATTTTGGTTTAAAACGTATGGGATTCATATGGTGGCCCAGACGGTTCACCATAATGTAATAATAACCACAACGGAAATTTACTAAAGAAGGAGTTAAGCTTAACCTATGCTAACATCAGGTTTAGCATACATTCCATTATGGGTTTTGCATTTTGTTGACCCTTATGGGCCACCATAGATTTATATCTCTTTACCTTTTTTTCACAAGTTGCCCTATTACAAGAGAAAACGATCTGTCAGGGTTGGTTAATAGGGACTCAAATGCAGCCGAGGAATCTTTAGGATTTTTAACCAAGGAAAGATAAAACAAAACTTAAAATAGCAAAGAAACAGGAACACAAAACAGGGGAACCTGGGGAGAGGAAGCAAAAACAACTAACCGGCAGTGAACTTAGAGAACCACCCTGCATCCGAATCCTTAGTATTTAATACACGCTACATAGTAGCTACTACTTGCCCATTGATCCAGTACATACTGCGTAGCAAACGAGTGGGTAGTAGGCATGAAATCGGACGTACTGCTCCACCATTTTACCGGGATGTTTACGTTATGTTACGTCGCCTCTGGTCCCGTCCTCGGGAGCCGACGTCACTCTTCTATGATTTTGGGGCTTCCGTTGCATTGTGGGATAGCGTGGCGTGCACTAGATTTTACTTTGGGGGTAGTACACATCCTGGAACTTTATGTCTACAACTCCAATCCATACTAGAGATTCTTATCTACTACATCGATTGCTTACTGCTTTTCGCTTGCTACTTAGTAGGCATAGTAGGGGTATTTGGATGCAGGGCCAGGGAGCTTAATTAGACTGAGGAAGAATGAGCAAGTGACTGACCCTGCATCCAACTACCCCTACTACGTTGGCGAAAAGCAGTTTGCGAGCGATGTAGTAGATGCAAATCTCCAATATGAATTGGAGTAGTAGGCATAAAGTTCCCGGATGTGTACTACCGCCACAGTAAGCAGCCAGTGGACGCTACGCTATCCCACAATGCAGCGGAAGCCCCAAAATCGTAGAAGAGTGACCTCTGCTATTGAGGAACTATCAACCATTGACACGTCACAATTTTGGCATATAAGTGTAGCAATGTTACTGATTAGTTTAATTGGTTTTTATGAAGAACTGATTAAACATTTAGGTCGAGAAGTTAATCAAAGATTCACCTGTGCCAAATGCAGGGATGATGGACACTGGGTTTGCAAAGACTGCAAAGTTTGAAACATATGTTTCTGCTGTTGAAACTTGTATATAGTTGTTATTTTTGTATATAGTTGTTGTTTTTGAGGTGCAAGAGAGTTATACAGTAACAATATTACCTATGCTACCTGTGCAAAATGCTCCAAAGTTTGAACATGAAAACTGTTTCTAGTGTTGGAACTTGTGTGAGAAAATAAAAATTCCAATGTTTACATTCTTTTGGACCGTTGTCTGACTTTATTCCAAGGGCCACATGGTTTCTGCATGGTAAAAAAAAATATATTCATTACATTGATTGTCACATTGAAACTCATAAACTCACTTCACCCAAAACAATCTTCCCCCAACTGGCAAATGCAAATGTGGCAATGTGAAATGGTACATTTCAGTTAATGGGCCATCAGCGCAACAAAAGATGAGCTCTGCAGGAGCTCAGGCTTGCAGGAGGAATACATTTTCCAGTAAATCTAGTGTTAATGGGACAACAGGCGACGTAACATAACGTAAACAACCGGCAAAATGGTGGAGCAGTACATCCAATTTCATGGCTACTACTCGTTCGTTTGCTACGCAGTATGTACTGCATCAACGGGCAAGTAGTAGCTACTATGTAGTACATACTAAAGATTCGAAAGCAGGGTGAGAAACCTGAGGCCTAACTAGTGGGAGCAGATGCAGGTGAGAGGAAGAGACCAGATGGAAAGAATTAACTGGTACAGGAAGCAAAATAGCAGTGAGGAAAAAAATCATTTCTTCTTTTTATTGAAATTCAGTGACATCACAAAAAACGGTACAGTTGTACAGTAACAAATTTGTTTTTTTTTCTCTTAAAAAAAGGGCACATTTGCCAGAAGAGACTGATCTAACCTCCCATCCCACTGCCTGCCCACACATAACCGAAACACAGCAAAAAAAACAAAAAAACCCAGAAAAAAATTCTAAACAAGAAACCTAGCTAAGGGTAAGATAAAATTAAAAGGTAAAAATAAAACAGGAAGGTGAAAAACAACCAAAAGCAGGGAGTCTACCCAAAAAACGATCCAGGTGAGTAGAGCATTATTCCATAAAGTAGCCAAGGGACCTATGGTAAATCATTGGGAGATGGAAAGATTGTTTTAATTGGCATCAACAAATATGACCTTTAATCAAGAGTTTCCACAGATATGGCAGCCTTGTGTAATGGGGAGGTTTTTCTTCAGCAAGTACAACCCCAATACAGAAAAAGTTGGGACGGTATCGTAAATTGAAACCAAACTGAAAAAACAACTTTTTAAAGAGCTGTCACCGAGATGGCACGAATTCAAGGTCATTTATTTTAGCTTGCATAACTGAAAAGGATGCATATAGAATGGTGGGGGGGATCACGTTAATAGGTAGCATAAACTCACCATCTTGCCCCAAAACAGCAGATATGTCACTCCATGCTTTATCCTTCTTGATGTTGTCTTTATAAAAAGTATGAATGGGGTCAAACAGGATTGAGTGCTTCTCTACTTCAATGATCAACCGTTCGTCGTTCATAATGAACCACAAATGAGACCCTCCTGGGAGGTACTGACTTCTTACCGGGGCGTACAGGTAGTAAAGCAACCCGAAAGCAGTAGGTTTCTTTTATTTTGAAAATTCCCGGATGCCCAGCCGTCTGATTCCCTGTCTTCCCCTAAAAAATGCCACAACATGACGCTTCCTGAGATGGGGAAGCCTCACGCTGCTTTCGCCTCCGGTGGAAAGGGTTCTATTGACTACAGCGGTGGCTATCAGCTGCGTATGACGTGCTGCTTACGTTACGCGCTGCTAAAGGAGGGGTTAGAAGACATTTAGTGACTAAAGACACTAAGTGATGAGATTTTTCAGGTGTAATTTTGTCCCATTCTTCCTACAAACAAGTCTTAAATTGAGTTACAGTACCTGGTCGTTGTTGTCCCATCTTGTGCTTCAAAATGCGCCACACATTCTGTATTGAAGACAGGTTGTGACCGCAGGCAGACCAGTCAAGTACCCGTACCCTCTTTGTCCTTAGCCAGGACTTAAATTACTTGAAATACCTAAAATGGTGAATCATCTGAACATAGTACACGTTTCCACTGTGTGATGCTCAATCCCAAATGCATCTGAGCCAAGAGAAGTCAACAGTGCTTCTGGACACTTGTTAACATAGAGGTTCCTTTTGCAGAGTCCAGTTTTAAGTGGCATTTGTGGATGTAACTTCATATTGTGGTACTTGAAAAAGGTTTGTTGAAGGTTAAATATGCTAAAGGGAGAGATTAAACATTTAAACATTTGTATAATTTTTTCACCTATTTGTTGGCAAACTGGCAATCCTTTGGCTGTTTTTGTTACGCTGCTTTTGTGCTAAATCATCACCTGTAGACGTCTCCTGTTTCAAATTGCATCATTATTTAACCAATTTACCTGGTTACTTACCCTAAATTGCTCCTGTCCTAACCTTTTTTTGAATATGTTGCAGGTCTAAAAGACAGGTAAGGACGTATATGTATTTTTGTTCATATGGTCTGCAAAGGCATAGAAGTCAGTTTAGAAATTAATACTTTTTTATTTTATTTGGGGTTTCCTTACTGTCCCCACTTTTTCTGATTTGGGTTTGAACAAGGAAGCTGAAGAGTTTATGGGAAGATGGATGGAGGTAAACACAGATCAGTTCTAGAAGATAACCGTAAACACGAATTTACACCAAAGTGACAATCGCGACAATCTTCCGAGCTATGGATGCGCCAACGCAGGAAACGGCCACGATTTAGCAAAATAAAAAATCTGCTAGACATTCAAGAGAAAACTTCTCTCCATCTGTGGTTGATGGGATTATCCCATGGTCTCCTTCCTCTGCTTTCTTCTTTTAGTACCTCGTCAAAAATAAGAAGAAAGGCCAGGATTCGTCTTCTGCTTGGCGCTGTATGTAAAAATAGAAATGATTGTTAAAAAATGTACCAAAGAACACAACTGTGATGAAGTGTGTTCAAAAGAAATAGTTGCAGAGCCCATTGTGAACGAGCAAGTGCAACAAATATTAGTAGGCTCTTTCCTACACATTTGTTCATTTTATTTCAACAAATCAATATATTGGGTTCTTTTATCAACGACAACTTACCCATTTTATAACCAAAGAGAAGCAGCAATAGAGAAGTCCACAGCTGGGAACACGAACACACAACGCTCGCTTCACATTTTCGTGTGAATTGATGCCTTGAAATAGACGGGCGTGAAACGTGTATTGGTCGCATTACGCTCGCATGATGCTTTGCTGTTGTTTGGTCTGACCCATGAATGTTGAAGCTGGGACGGTCTGATTGTTAAGATCAGACAAAATTCCCCTTCCCCCCCGGCCACGCCATTCTGACAAATGGCGGAGCTATCCGCTCTTTCCCGTTTCGAATCTGATGGGCGCTGGATGATCTTCAGCACCAATCGGCTCGAATGCCAATCCCTCAAAACCGCCGCTGCTGCCCGCATAATTATTGATGTGAAGTGAGTGCCTTCCTTGAGCGCTCTGTGATTCCTCTGTGCTGTATTTCTGCTTACGGGTAAATTTGTGAGTTTTGTACTTGTTGATTGTGAGTTTCCTGTATGTTTTGTCTTTTATTAGTGAGCAGAATTGTTAGTCTGTATAAGTCTTGGTTCCTCTCCGTTAGTTCGGTAGTAAGTGTTTGTTCCATAGGCCTTTTGGGTCAGCACCCGCGGAGCGCTTGTCACGAACGCGCAGCACGCAAAGGACATTTTAATCCCTTTTTCCTCCATATTTACCAACCAGAGCTTTATTAGCAGAAGCTAACTCACTGATAAGAGCCACAAGGTTTCTTTGGAAAGGAACCACAGGCCTCTTGCTTAAAGTTAAACAATAAGTCATAAAACGGGATCATAAATATTCCCCTCGTTCTTTTAGACGAGCTGCGCGTTCACGTCGTACACCGCCTCCACGCATGCACGCGAGGGGCTGCGTACGACGTCAGTAGGAGGCGCCCCGTGACGTGCCTAAGTGACCTCATCGCTGGCCGCCATATTACTCAGGTATACGGTAGTCTTGACAGAACCGTTTGGTATAAGTAGTGTTTTTATTTTAGTTGTGTTTTTAGAATAAATTCGTTAAAATGTGTCAAATCTCTGGTTTCCTTTATTCTGAGTGTGTGTCCGAATTTATTTCCTTCAGATAGGATCTTTCTGGTGTAATCACTAATAATTAATCATTATAAGTGAGATTACTTGTTGATAATTCCTTTTTGATTATATATATTTTGTTTTTAGCCCAGAGGCTGTTTAATTAGTGGATGTTTAATTTCCATTATGACAACAACCCTAAACATGAAGTCAGATGCAAAATAAAGGGCTTAAGATCATAGCATATCCATTAGAACATCTAAGTTAATGTCAAAAAACTAAGAATATATGGCAAGACATACAAATTGATGGTTACAGATGCTCCCCATCCAGTCTTTGTTAGATATTTTGGATACAGGAATCTGCAAGAATTTGAGTCTCAGATTTACCCATCTGGTAGAAAGACCTACAAGATTTGAAGCTTTAAATGCTGTAAAAGGTAGTTTACAGACATTTGATTACAAAAAAATGTGATTATGTGTACCTACTCATCACTTCAAAATAATGTACTAATTCATATTGGGTCTATCGAAATCCCAATAAGTATATTCAAGTTTCTGGATTCAAGGGAATGTATGGCCTCTATTTTCAGTGAATCAATCTGGGTATCAATCCGAGGTGATGTTACATTCAAACTGATCAGTTGTATAACTGATATTTTTACCTCAGTAGTAAATGTGGCTTATTTGTATGTCAAATGTAATAATAATTATCAGAGCTGTAATTGTAATTCCTAAAAATGTTCATCTTTTCGAAGGTGCCAGACTTTCGGGCTCCTGTGGATTAATAACAGAGAATTAAAAAAAAGAGATTAAAGCAAAGGTTGAAGCCAGTGAGACAAAAAGCAGCACATGAAGAGGGAATGTTTTTCAGACAATAGATTCTCACATGGTAATTTAATAGTGGTATTTGATGCTGAAAAATGAAATAAAATTTGTACAAAATTTAAGTCATTGTATTTGGTATGATATTTTTTTCAAACTTATCGTGACTTTCAAAGTAATTTAAAGAGGCTTTTATAAACCAGAAAAGAAGTATTCAGATCATTTACTTTCTTTTTAAACATAAGTTTGAGGGGTTGCCTCAAACTAATGTCCTTTTTTTGGGTTTTTGTTTGTCTCAAGCAACCTGTTGAGTTATAGGGACACAATGACTGAAATGTAAACGGAAGATTTAAAACATGATTTGGTGAACAACAACAGGTTCTCATTGCACTGGATAGTTGCACAATAAACTCAATCAATTATTCACATGGTAAATTAAAATTAGCGAAATAATGTTTTCAGCCACAATAATTTTAATGGTTTGTTTTCCTCATGTGTCTCCCACTTTCTCCCAAAATGATTGGATGAAAAAGGCATGTATGGTCCATATATCCATAGTAGCAGAGTAAAATCTGTATTTGAAATGTAGTGTTGGTGTTTTTGGTGTTAGTTTACACTTGTTGTGTCCTCCTAACTGGTATTTATTCCTCTTTTTCTTGTCTGAGCCTAGTGATATTTTTTCAAGGTAAATTTTGCTTACAGAGCTCATAATTCATTTTTTTATTATTTCAGTTGTGTCAATTTATATTGGATATTAAAAATGTCTTGCAGTTGCATTGGTTGATGTTCAGAAATTAAATGGTATTGATCATTTAGATGGTGCTCATGAATTATTAATACATTAGTTAAAAATGGTCTCAAAAACGACAACATGAACATTTATCGCAATAATTTCTGAGACAGTTTATTGTCCTGCAAAATGTATCGCGACAGGCCTATTCGGTGGACATTTTTTGATACAGGGGATTAGGCTCTTTCTTAGGGTGCTTTGGTGTCCTCCTCCTACCTTATCTTCTGATTTCATTGAAGTAAAAAGTTTCTTAAATGCAGATTGAGTTTTAAATCTACATTAAAGAACACAACATATTATTTTTTTTGTATACATTTCAGGGCACAACGTACAGTAGGCCTATAATCGGATGTGATTTTTTTTCTCTCGGCCTTTGGCAGACACCTTAGCCTGAGCATTGGTACTGTGAACTTGGACAGGTCTTGTCCTGCTGTAGCTGTCACGACAATGTACTCTGATTGCAATAACTACCCTGAGGGTTTTCCCATTCATGGGAACGCCTCCGATATCTTGTTCGGGTTCAGTCACTGGGTGGGTGTACACTGACGTGACAAGGCAGATAAAGGAAGGACAAAACCTCCCTCGTGTTCTTGGCGAAAGGAGATGTTGGTGGATGTTCAACTTTATGAAATTTGACTGCCAGGATTGTGTACTGAGCTGCCAAAAGAGACACTGAATGCATAGATCAGATGATATAGCCAATGTTATGGGTAGTTATTCCACATATGGGGGTTAGGCTGATGGGATTTAAAGGGAATGGGGAGTAAGGCAGTGATCTGGGCTGAGAAAGAGAATGAAAACCACTTCCAACACATTGCAAATATTTTTGGATGTTGTAAGCCAGAATGTTCTGGCTGTTTGACACCTTTTAAAGTTCTAATTTGTCTTGCAAAAGTATTAATATCCTTACAAGTAAGTTCAGCCCCTTTTAATGTGCTATCTATTAGTAAACCACCAACCAGTTGCATTTAAAACTCTTAACTTTTAAAACGACTCCTCTTGTTTGTTAACTTCTTTTTGAATGTAGCTGACCAAGAAGTTTGAGGAAAGCTCATAAAACAGCATCCTAAGCTTTTCAAATGTTTTTGTCGGTTGGTTTTGTTTCGGTCGGTCGTGTTGTTGGATTGGGTTATAGGTTCAATTCCCATTTCCACATATCGATGTTCCTCTGGGCAAGGGACTTTACCCCAAGGGTATGAATATGTGTGCATTTGTGAGTGTTAATGGGTTAGTGTGGCTCTAGTGCAAAGCACTTTTAGTGGTCAGTACGTTTTGAGAAGCGCTATATAAATTCAGTCAATTCACCATTTTTGCAAATCAGACATTTTGGCCTATATATGCAAAAAAACAAAAAAACATTAACCTTCTCCATCACCCACCATCAACGACATGAAATACAATATGTCGTAGTTAGAATAATGCCATGTGGACACTGAATTTCACCTTCCATTTAAAATCCGTAGTAAGATTTAAAAAATAATGATTCTCTCCATCCAGTATGTCTGAACTTGAGCTGTTTCGTAAAGAAGTTCATCTTTGAATGTTGCAGGAACTTACTCAAAAAGACAAGCAGCTATAATTACGGTAACATGTAACTTTACAAAGTATCGACCTATGGGGTTTGAATACATATGTTTTTCATTTTTAAACAAAAATTGGAAAATAGTTTATTGTATGTCTACTTTTGAATGTAGGACCTCTTTATGTCCATGACACAACTTGTGTGACAAATTGCAGAAATCTTTAACGTGTCGGAATACTTTTGCAGGGCAGACTACTCCTTTTTTTGGCCCTCCCTGAGGCTAAGGAAAGACATTTTGACAGAATATTGCTGGATGTTATTTCTTTTTTCATGTCTGCATGAGAACCCATCAGCCATTATATCTCTAATAATCATCATCTACCATGCTAAAATTAAGTGTTGGCTGCTGTGTTAGTTGATTTAGGTGGATGAACACCTAAATGGGCACTTTTGCCAAATCTGGGTTTGTTTGGACCATTTTTTATGTGTACTCTTGCATTCCAAAGCCAACCCCAAAAAAAGAAAGGAAACAAAAAAGGTGAGTAAAATGCTGGAAGCATAATTGAGCTGAAGATGAAAGCCCCAGTTTTCCATAGAAAGATATAACACAGAGAAAAGGCTTGCCTGGAAGCACTTCAGAGCCCCCCTTTTGCTTTGCTTTTACCTCCCAACACAAGTCAAACTCAGCACTTCATGTGAAGTGGCTTGTTTCTCTGTTGTGATTTCCATCTCTATTCCTCTCAGGTGTTTGAGGAAAGGCCTCAGATACGTTAGATGTCAGCAGAAAAGCTTTATATGATGAGAAATATTTTTTTGTAAGGAAGAGAAGAAAAAAAACGCCTACTCACGCTGTCAGTTGTGGCATTCTGGTTATTTCTCATTCTTTATTTCAAAAGCGAAAAGATGAGGTTTTCCCCTGAAAGTGCTTTGCTGTTTTAGTTTTTGATGTGCTGGAAAGAAAAAGGGAACATTTCAAAAAACAGATTCTGTGCTTTGACTTTATCCGAGCTTACAGCAGAGGCTTTCCCAGCAACTCGGCTGCTTTGTTACTGACAAATATAAAACAAAAACAATTAAATATTTACTTAGTTTTCATTGATTCTTTTTTTACTGTGATGATTTGAGGGAGATGACATATTATACACACTTATTAAACACAAGGAAACAAGAAAACCTAGATTATTAGAAGTCAGTCCATCTTTTTTATATCTGATCAGATTTCTTCTGGAGAACATCCTGAAGCAATAGTTAGTTTTTTTTAATTAAAATGGGGATCTGGTCAAAGGTTATGACAAGTGAATATCTTCCTGGCAGTAAATTTCTCATTTAAGTATTTTAATAAAAGTGAGAAAATGTTTCAAGCTTGTTAATCCAGTCTGCATATCCATGATGAAACTCTCCTGTTCCAACACATTACAAAGGTGGTGACTGTGAAGGCCATTGGAGTAAACTAAAGAAACCAGTTTGAGATGATTTGTGCTTTCGGGAAATTCTGACCTATATTGCTGGAAGTAGCCATTAGGTGATTAGTATGTTGCTGTCACAAAAGGATGGATATGGTCAGCAGCGGTACTCCAAAAGATTGTGGTACATTATTAAGCAAGGTTGAATTGGTCAAAACATGTGCCAGGAAATCATTCCCCACACCATTACACCACCAGCAGCAGCCTGAACATAGCATATGAAACCAAGATTCATCATACCAGGCAAACTTTTACAATCCTTTTTATTGTGCCTAATTTTGGTGAACCTGTATAAATAATCTTGGTTTCCTGTTCTTAGGGGACAGGAGTGACTTCCAGCGTGATCGTCATGAGCTGTATGAACACTCTGTTTTAATCGGAGCTCCTCGAATTCTTCCTCTACATATTTAACAGAATATAGTTTCTGTAAACTCTTTTTTTCTAAAGAGCTGAAAGATTTAAAGTACATTCAAAGTACATCAAAACCAAAATATTACAGATTGACAAAAGTAAGAGACGGAATGTAGACTTTTCTCGCTACTTTAATGGCACGTTCACACCGGCCAGCAAATCCAGGCGGCGGGGCAGCTAGGTTTCATGCAAATTCTATGGTACCCACATAGCAAGTGGGCGTCACGCATCCACGCAGCTGCTTCTCAGATGTGTTGACGGACCGTCCGAGCAGCTGCTGCGTGATGTCGGGAAAACTGAACTTTGAGACCGCAAAGGCAGGGCGTCAACCAATCAGCGTCTTCGTCTTTTTACAAAGGCAGGAAGAGATCGACCCTTATTTGGAGGAAGATATCAGAGGACATTAGAGTGCCAGGTTAGCAGTTAAATATTTTCTTTTAACTTTCTTGTTATGTTAGATAACGCTAGCCAAACCCGGGTAGGACAACTACGGTACTAAATACGTAGTGCTAGTGTCCCGGTCGAAGATGTTGTAAACAACTAGCAACAAAGAAATCCCCGTCCGCGTGCTAACGTACTGACATGACGGGCCGACGCGGACAAGTGTGCAAGCAGATGGGTTTTAATTTCAAAGCACCAACTTTCGTCCATTTGAATGATCTGACACCCGAACATGCTGACCGGTGTGAATGCGGCATTAGAATTACTTCAGGTTTTTTTGTGTCGCAGGTAAAAGTAAGAGCAGCATGCAAATACTCCCAGTATCCTCGCTCCTGGATAGCACACCTCTGTTTGACCCTTGTCAAAATAAAAGCAATTGGGCTGAACTGTTGGCTCAGGGTCTACTTTTGTGTCAGGGACTGAATCACTCCTTCTTTTATGACATCTTCCATGTGTATGCAAATACTTGCAAGCCACACACACCAAACCTTTTCAGTAATAAAGAAATGTCCTGCAAGCTTTTAAATAGGTTTGACACTACCTGGTGGGGTTGGGTGAAGGGGGGTTGGGGGTTGAGTGAGTATTCTTGCATTTATAGGCGGTTTTTGAGATCAAATCTCTGTTTTACACATGCAGGGTAGAAGAGCGGGTAAGAATGAGAGAGACACAAAGTCTAACGATGCGTTCACACCGCACACTTTGTCAGCGTCAGGCAACACTCCCAAAGCATCTAGTATGACGTATATACACAAATCGTTTGGGCAGGCCTTTCTCTGCTGGATGTTTTAAATACTAGCGGATTGGGATTGGCTACACAACGTTGACGTCGGGCGACGTCACAACAGTGAGACGCTCTGATTGGTTGGTGCACTGTGTCACGTGCGTCAAAAGTTCAGCTAGCTGAACTTGTGCGTTGCTTGCGTTTGCTGCTTTGCCGCTTGAAACGCAGGTAACGCTTCAAAAATTGACACAGCTAATGCACACAAAGCGCCGCAGAGTCTCTGAGGGACCTCTGACGAACTCAACCATAGACTTTACATGGAATGTTGCTGTACGTTTGGGGACGTTGAATACTTGGTGATCGTAATTCCCAGATATAAACTTTTTAATTCTGCTAAGCAAATGATGACATTAGGTGATCCGAATCATTAAAGCATTAGAAATTATGTTTTTCACTTGAAAAATATAATTAAGAGACATCATGAGAAGTTAACTGCTGGCCGTCAGTACAATCACTTTGCGTGTAAACGTTCATAAGTGAAGTCACTTTATGCTTTGTAGACATTCTTGGCTCTTGGTGGTCCAGTTAATGATTGCATTTATATTTCAACATGTTGGCAGTACTTCAGAAGTTCTTTTGAAAGTTTTCACCATCAATGTTTAGGTCTGGTTTTGCAACTTTTGCACCAGAAATATTGATAAAGAGATGAGATCAATGCAGTTAGAATGTTGTTCTTGGCCAGAGTATATGTTAATTCTTTGACAAATCTTTATACAATTTTATTACATTGAGTTTATAAGCGGGGGTTTTTTTGATGGGAGAAAAAAGGAGACTTCCATTTTTGTAGCTCAGATGGTGATCTACTGCCAGGTTTGGAATCAGGTCCTTTTACATAATTCACACAGCCATATCATGCTCAAACATTTCCATTCCAAACCCATTTGCTAAGTCATTTTCTGTGGTGTTTTAGTTGAAGTCTCCTGGTTTCTAGGTATTTTAAGATATCTTAATGAAAAACAATCCTAAAAACCCTTAAAGTGACATTGTGTAGTTTTCTGAGGTTAGGGGACAGTACATACCTAAATCATTGCAAGCCAGCGGTATTTTTGTGTTCAAGGGATGCAGTGGCCATACAGGCCAAAAATCACAATTGTGGAACTTTCTACCACGGCAACATGAGAAGCACATAGGACTGTCTTTCATCACAAGCAGAAAGTGAAGAAGTAAATGTGTAAAACAACATTCGTTAAAGCAAAAAGTTTTAAGCACTTTGTACGTTAGTGATATAATTCCGTTATTTTTGTAAATGAATAAAATGTAGTGTTAGATGGAACGACTTCAAAAGAAAAAATGAAACATTTCAGTGTAGTTTCACTGTGACTGGTACTAGTTTAAAAACAAAACCAAAACCATTACGTTGACAGTTGTTTACCTGTCCAGCAGAAAGCATGCGACCTCACGTTGTTAGATTTTGCTGCTCCTTCAGTTATTTCCATTAGGAGAATGCGATGCTGATGTTTACTCAAGTTTTCTGTCGCTGCTGATCGTCTCGGTAGGCTTCTGCCTCTGTTCATAGAGCTTTTCATTTAAACTTTTATAGAGGACGAGTGGGAAAGGGATGCAACCACATATTCAAAATCAGTAAAGTCAGTTTTGTCCAGATCGGCTCCCATAGACTAGGAACCGCACCCATCTTTTTTAGACCTAATTTTTAAGGGTATATGCAATGAAGCGGCCGATACTTTTCAATGACTTGGCATAATTTTATTCATTTTCAACAATATTTTGATGGATATTTCCAGAAATTAATGGTAAAAGCTACACACTGTCGCTTTAATAACTCGTTCTTCAATTTTACCTATTTAAATTAATTTTTTAATTTTTTTTTTGCATTTCAACTGTCCATTGATTAGAGATTTTACATTAGTTGGTGGATTTTCAAATCCACCAAATCCTAGCCATAGGTGTGTTTCAGGGGGTTAGGAGGAGCAGGTGTCTATCTCTAGGCAACTTTTGGCAAGACATGGGGAACAATGGACCCCTGTATATTGAATAGGTCATATTAATATATATTTTGATGTTTAAACTATTCAAATAGGCAGTTTGAGCTTTTTTAGAGGGTATCCAGTATTTTCACATTTTAGCTCTTCATGGATGGCTGTGTTCCCTAAACCCCCCTGCAACCCCCCGGCAAACCGCCTTTCGCATCTACAACCTACACAGACCAATTACTGTAATATGTATGTTTCATCGACTGGAGTCAATGGAATTGGAGTACCTGGATAGAACCCACATTTGAACAAAGAGACCATGCAAACCTGGATTTCAAAATCCGCCTTTTTTTTAAGAGGAAGTGTGAACACCAACACTACCATAAACTCCTTTTTTTAAAAGTCATATCAGTTTTAAAATGGTCAGCTGAGGGAATACTGGGAAGTACTCCATTCTTAGGGATATTTTAAACTATTTATGTTCTGGGGCACAAAAAAAGAAAACACTACCCTCCCTTGGGACATCACTAAGTATTTATTTATTGAAAATGTATTGAAAAAAATATTACAGACATTATGTGATTTTAAAGTAGTTCTGATTTAGTTTCAGTTTTAACATTATGAATTACTCGCATGTTTATGGATAGAGCGATTAGTTGACACCCCGACCGAAGTCTAGTCTCTACTCTAGTCTCTTTTCTACTTCTGTCTTTGATAAAGTGGTCATACTATGAAGTCTGTATCGCTATAATCCCTTCATAATTTGTGACAACTACACTTTTTGACAGGTTTGGTAGTAACTATGTAGATTTTAAAGTGTGGTCACTGTCAGAATCATCAGTTATTGCTTTTTTTTTATTGCCAGGGTCATTCTCCCACACCCGGTTGCTGAGTAACACCTTGGTTGACAAGTATGTAGTGGGAAGACCTACCTATTCAATGTAAATGTCGTTGTTTTTTTCATCTTGGGCTCCCTGTAGAAATGGTCTCAAAAACCTCTCAGGGTTAATGCAAGTTTAGGTCATGGACATACCAGGTCTGATCTGGAAAATTTCCATTAAGTTTGGAATGCTTTCTGTTTTTTATCCATGTAGCTATGAAATGATATAGATTGAGAATGTAACAAGAATTTAACTAAGAAGCCTAGGTATTACTTAAAATATTTCTATATGTATGTTTATAGAAATGTACTTCATTTTAAGACTGATGTATGGTGCAAAAAATTGTAGCAGGCGGTGATACGAAGACTAAGATTTGCTCTGGTTCAGAGTATTTGAAGGTTGTTGTTTTTTTCACGTTGCCTAAAGGGAAAGACTTCAACTTCTAATCAAAGCAACAAAATCAACGAGCACATATACAGTTTAGAAAGCCCTCTACTATTAGAGGCACATCTCAGGACTGTTTTGATCTAAGCTCCTCACATCTTCCTACACACCACAGACAAAAGAATACAGCCTCTGTGCTCCTTAAAGTCTTGCAAAGTTTTAGGGAAGGTTTTCTGCGCTGAATGCACATGTTCCATAATACTTATTGTGTGTGAACTGTGTGTAAATGTGTGTGTTTGGCGGTGGTGGGCCGAATCAGCATGGCTGGTGCTTTGTGTGGGCGGACAGGCAGACAGCACCCTGCCCTCCACCTGACAGCCAGTACCCAGAGAGAAAGGAGAGATACGAAGGAGGGAGGGAAATAGAGATGGAGTGATAGTAGGGCAGAGGAAGAATGGCTTTAAAATACTACAAAGAGGAGTGTGCGATGTGTTTTTGGATTTTTAAATATCGCCAGGCTTTGTTGGCTACTTCTATATATCTTTATATACCTATTTAATGAACCTTTAGTGAAACAATAAAGCTTTTTTTTTCTGAACTGAACTGAACATTCTGTAAAGAGGAGTTTGTATTTAGGGTAATAATTAAAGACTCAAGCTTAAGGTATAGCATGTGATTAGACTTCTGGATACATTTAGTAAAGTGGCTAAAGGTCCACATCAAATATGAGTGTTTTGGATAGTGATTTGAGCATGCAATTTAAACGTCTTAATACAAAGATTGTTTAATCTTTATGCCTAAAGTTTAAAACCAACTGAGTGTGATGCATTGCTGCCACCACAAGGTGGTGGTAATCATTTAGCCTTCTATCAAAAGACCCTTATCTAGTTTATGTAAAATACTTATAACTGACGCGTAAGTTAACTCTTTTGTCACCAAAATTGCTACAAGCTGCCTTAAGTGAGGCACAGCTGCAGATATGACCACTAATTTCATTACTACTTTATAGCAGAAGATGGCAGACATCTGAAACTTAAATTTGAGCCACATTTTGGCTGTGTTTCCATGGAAACGTTTGGAGTAAATCAGGTTTGAACCAGCGCCACCACTCGAGAACATGAGGGAGTAGTGGCTGCAGTCACAGCATATAGAGAGCTAATGTTAGAAAGATCAAATTTATGATGTCCAGAGGTCTGCCCACCGCTGAGTTCACTGCTGTCAAGTAACGGCAGATTCAGATTCTGAAGAGGAATATTCAACCTCTGATTTTACGATGTACAGACGTGGACAAAATTGTTGGTACCCTTCATTAAATCAAAGAAAAACTCATAATGGTCACAGAAATAACTTTAATCTGACAAAAGTATTAATAAATAAAAATTATATAAATGTTGACCAATGAAAGTCAGACATTGCTTTTCATCCATGCTTCAACGGAATTATTAAAAAAATAAATGCATGAAACAGGCCTGGACAAAAATGATGGTACCCACAACTTAATATTTGGTTGCACAACCTTTTGAGGCAATCACTGCAATCAAATGATTCCTGTAACTGTCAATGAGACTTCTGCACCTCTCAGCAGGTATTTTGGCCCACTCCTCATGAGCAAACTGTTCTAGTTGTTTCCGGTTTGAAGGGCGCCTTTTCCAGACAGCACGTTTCAGCTCCTTCCAAAGATGCTCAATAGGATTGAGATCAGGGCTCATAGAAGGCCAGTGTTTTCCTCTTAGCCCTTCTTGGTTTTTTTTAGCTGTGTGTTTTGGGTCATTTTCCTGTTGTAAGACCCGTGACCTGCGACTAAGACCATGCTTTCTGACACTGGCCAGCACATTTCTCTCTAGAATCCCCTGATAGTCTTGAGATTTCATTGTACCCTGCACAGATTCAAGACACCCTGTGTCAGATGCAGCAAATCAGCCCCAGAACATAACCGAGCCTCCCCCATGTTTCACAGTAGGGACCGTGTTCTTTTCTAGATATGCTTCATTTTTCCGTCTGTGAACATAGAGCTGATGTGCCTTGGCAAAAAGTTAAATTTTTGTCTCATCTGTCCACAGGACATTCTCCCAGAAGCTTTGTGGCTCGTCAGCATGTAGTTTGGCATACTCCAGTCTGTTTTTTTTAATGATTTGTCCTCTGGCTCAAACAGCGAAGGATGTTCCGATCTGACACTGATGTTCCTTGAGCATAAAGTTCAGCTTGGATCTATTTTGAAGTCTTTCTAGGCTCTTTTGTTACCATTTGGATTATCCGTCTCTTTGATCTGTCATCAATTTTCCTCCTGCAGCCACGTCCAGGGAGGTTGGCTACAGTCCCATGGATCGTACATTACTGAATGACATGTGCAGCTGTAGTCACAGAAACATCTAGCTGCTTGGAGATGGTCTTATAGCCTTTACAGTTAACATGCTTGTCTATGATTTTCTTTCCATCTCCTGAGACAACTCTTTCCTTTGCTTCCTCTGGTTTATATTGAGTGTGGTACACACCACGTCACCAAACAACACAGTGACTACCCGGAGTCCTATATATAGGCCCACTGAGTGATTACAGGATTGTAGACACCTAGGATGCTGATTAGTGGACATACCTTGGATTAACATGTCCCTTTGGTCACATTATTTTCATTCTTTTCTAGTTGTGGGTACCATCATTTTTGTCCAGGTCTGTTTCATGCATTTATTTTTTAAATAATTTTGTTGAAGCATGGATGAAAGGCAATGTCTGACTTTCATTTGTCAACATTTATATAATTTTTATTTATTATTACTTTTGTCACATTAAAGTTATTTCTGTGACCATTATGAGTTTTTCTTTTATTTATTGAAGGGTACCAACAATTTTGTCCACGTCTGTAAAGTTGTCCAGTTAGAAATAGGGACGGCCAGTTCTGGTCCCCCAAGCAGACCATACCGGGTCCGATGCAGTGCCTTACTGTGTCCGGTGTTGGGAGAAGGGGAACGTGATGGAGTACCACGATTGGTCAAAACATTGCTTATGGTGACAGAGGTAGCAGGAATGTAAAAACCTTTGGAGATAGTAGCAGACGCGGTGGAAAACGCGAGAGAAAATGCACTGCTACATGCCATCTGATGAGTTAAAACCTTTTCAATAGAACCACCAATCAGATGTGCTTACAGCATACTGAGATCAAATTACACACAAGAGGCTTCTGAAGGCAGTAGGCTGCATTGGATATGAAATATTGTCATTCTACTTCACGATGGTGCACAACCTCTGGCACTTAAAATCAAAAGTTTTGTGGCTATAGCTTAGCAAAATCTAAAAAGATCTTCCAGCAACCTTAATTGTTTTGGAGGGTACTAGTTCTTGGATATTTTCTAAACCTAATGGTAGGAATAAAATAGAAATATTCAGAATGACATAAAAATGACTTCATATTTACATATATTTGATGTATGTTTTTATTTTTAACCTGGAGACAGAAAACTGAGCGTATGGTTTGATGGTAAGTTACCGGCAGTGGGAGGGAAATATGGTGGGACAGATGGAAAACAGGGGGCAGAAAGAAGCCGCATTCTGTCTCAACAGCCCATATTGGATCACTGTGATCCCAGTTTGGCTCTGATTGATGGGATAATTATAAATATGGCTTAGAGATATTTTCATAAGGCAGCTTCAGCTATATTTGGCCAAATACATTTCACTGAAAAGAGGACACTTTGCTCTACAAAATAAAACACCTTGGTTTGAAGCAAAAATTTCAAATTGGAAGAAACGTTGACTGCACTCAAACTTCATGGAGTGAACCTTCAAAATATGAAAATTTATTAAAAGATAGTTCCTCCTACACTTAACCATGTTTAAAAAAAGAGGCACTGAAAGTGATTGTGTGCATACAGTTTGCGTTTCTGCAGCCAGTGTGCAGAATGTTAAAAGCATTTCACGTTAACACTGTTTGGCATTTCCACAATGACTGCTGTTTCACTGGGACACGTGGTGTCAAAACATGGATGGATGCCGCACCTTGTTGACTTGTCTGTTCTCATCAGGTAAAGCTCTGGCATTTTTTTTCTTTTTCCTTTTTATTTTGGCTTTGAGAAACATAATCCAAGAGTTTATACTGAAACATCCCGGGCCATGATAGAGATCTCCATCCATCTGCTTTTTTTTTTAGAATTTAACCAATATTCTCAGTGGGATGAAATTCTGGAGAGTTCCCTGAAAACGGCTTCAAAATGTCCAAACTCTGGTCAGTGAGTCAGTTCATGACACACAGCATGCTGGAACACGCACAGATGATCACCAAAATGTGCATCAATTGTTGGAGAAGTAGCTCATTCAGCCCTGCGCATGGATCGTATAAGGATGCTTTGCTATTGGTACCACCACTATGGTAGCATTCACACTCTCCTCTCCATCCAACATATTCTCCAAATGTCTCAGTTAATCGTCTTCACCGTCTTTCTACACTTGCATCTCCTGCAATATTTCATCGTGTCTGTTTCTGGTGATTGTCTTGAACAGAAGTAGCTTCTAGGCTGCTCTTTGCAGAATAATTTTTGTCCAACAGGTTATAAAGAAATAAAGATTTAGTGATGGCAGCAGAGTTTTTAATCTTTAGTAGACACGGTTGAGACATCCTGATGCCTTTTTCACAGCAAATAAACCTTTCATTTATAAGTTCTTGATACAGCAAAAAACTGTTCTTTTACCTCAACTCAAGCTATTAGATGTGAAGCAAATCTAGTGCCAATTTTTGATAGCTGCAGGCTTCTCTCTGACGGTGTCATTACATTCCCAAGAACTCAGTCATGGCGCCACAAAGGATTTCAGATGGAATCTTTTACAACTTTGCCTGTGATTATGATGCGGCTCGGGCCGCTTTTTTCTGTCCGACCCCCGGCCCGCGCACGACAGAGCAGTAACCGAAACCGGCCCGAACCTAAAAGGCATTAAGATATTTATGACCGAGTGCGACCCGGGCCCGACTCAGCTGTGCCCGGTTTAATAAATTGAGGGTACGGATTCTTACACATTAAAAATACTTTCTAACCCTAACCCCATCTGGGCTCCTCTAGTCCAGAGGAGGAATTTTTCCCACACAGAAAAATATGCAGAGCTGTGGGTCTGAGAGGTGGACAAGGTGCTGCTGACCCATTCAGCTTAATACGCGTTACGCACGTCTTTCATAGGCCTGGCTAGTTTAACGCTTTTTTCCACACTCAGGAAGACAGATTTGAGGTAATATTTTAGATGTATTTGAATCACAAAGACTGTACTTGCGTTTTTTTAAACAATTTCATTTTTTATGTATTTATCTTCCTATTTATATTAGTTCCTGTTTAGCGTCCTATTTTCTATTTGAACTTCTTTTAATCTCCTTCTCCTTTATGTACGACTGTGGCTCTATTACTTTCATTCTGGTTTATTTTGTTAAATCTTATTCCTCCTTTTTCTGGTAGAAACTTTGTTTCATTGTATTGGGTCTTTGTTCATGAGTGACAACACATGAGTTAGGAGCCTTCTGTAGAGGGTCTTTGTGAGTGGTAGGCTGCAGCTCCGACGCACCTTCACTGAGCACTACAGTCAGTCTGCCGAGCTGCTAATAAGCTGATGTTATGAATATATATTTAAATACTGTTTGGACTCATCATTTGATCCTGGGCCAGGATTAGAACCCAGGATGTTCGTAATTGAAGCTGCAGTCCGAAAGATTTATTTCTGCATCAAAGGTTTACATATGGTTAAAATGATAGCAGGGTTTAATACTCTGATAAAAGGGTAGTAATCCAAAACTTTTACTTTTCTTCCTGCCTTCCTCCCATAGACCCTTACACATTCCACACTGACCGCTGGATTTATTCAGCTAATAGAATTTGAGTTTCTGCTTTGTCAGCTGTCAATCAACTTACCTGCACATCGCCCAAACCTGTGATGATGGGGCCGCGCGCAAAGCGTCAGTCATGAAGAAGTCGCTCACCTCTGAAATGTTCATCACAAAAATACAATCAGTGATGCTTGACAGCGCTTGTTGCTTTCCACTTTGACTCTGTGACAGAAAGGGATGAATGTTTTAGGAGTTGCCTTGATAGTGAGTTTCAAAATCTCTCCTTCCGTGAAATACTGCGGACAGCAGCTTTGAGACAAAAGCTGAACTGTTCCACTGTGCAGTTTGAATTTCAGTTCAATTCAGTTCCGTTTATTTGTGTAGCGCTAATTGACCACAGATCTCATTTCAAGAGACTTTACAAGAAAAGTCCCTTCTGTACAATCACACAAACGTTCCAAAAATGCCTATTGCTGCCTCACAGGCTATTATAAAAAAGTATGCGTTTGTCACTTCAATGTATGTTATCATCCAGCAGGAGTTCACTCTGGGCCCAAGGAAGGATCATAACTAAAGAAAAAAGAGAAGATTATGCAGAGGGGTTTGATAATATTCACTTCACATAAATAGCAAGTAAGATTTAAGCTTTTATGACTCTTTTATGTCTTCTAAACTTACAAAATTATTTAAATTAAGATGAAAGATAATGTCATATATTCTGGTTTCAGTATATGAGTACAGTTTGGTTTATTTCTGGGTAAAAATGGTCCTGGACAGAAATGAAAAGTTATTTTAGTACGAAACAGAGTGCTAGTTACAGTTGTCTCTGTATTGGTAAACACTTCCTAATGCTTCATACAGGAGCTTGTAGAGGACAGTTTTCATGAAAGACTTGATGACATGTATGTCAAGATAGTAATTTTTAAATTTTTCCTTCTTCCCTTCATCCATCAGCAACTTTTTAAAGAGCAGCAGCTACACTGGATTTTGAGGTTTTTGGTAAGAAACCTCCAGACATTTCTGTTGATCCATTCAGCTTTGAGTTCTCTCTGGAGCAAATTTCCGCAGATGTTCCACACGCAACTGGCAGTCAGAAATGCGGTCCGTATATAAGTCGTACGGAACCCGGACCGCATCCGTACCACACCCATTATGAACTAGGCGTTACTCTACACAATAAGCAATAGTCACCAGAAAATAAGATTGAATTCGCTCCCAAAGGCAAGGCAAGTTGATTTGTGAAGAACACTTTTAACAACATGGCAACTCAAGGTGCTTCACATGATAACAATAAAAATGCAACATTATAGATGAAAAACGTATGACACATTAAAATATGTGACATTCAAGCTATTCTTAATCACTTACTGAAAGGCGGCTCTAAAAAGGTGAGTTTTTAATTTAGATTTAAATTAGCTCAGTGTTTGAGCAGCTTTGCAGTCATCAGTAGGTTTGTTCCAGATAAGGGGAGCGCAGACACTGAAAGCTGCTTCTCCATGTTTAATTCTGATTCTAGAGATGATTAGTAGTGAAGATTTGGATGACCTGATCTGATTTATAATCTATCAGGAGTGTTTTTGAAGTCTACACTCTGAGCTACAGGGAGCCAGTGTTACGACTTTGTTCTAATTTCCTGGTTCTAGTCAGGATGCAAGCAGCAGAGTTCTGGATCAACTGCAGCTTTCTGACTGACTTTTTAGGTAGACCTGTGAGGAGGCTGTGGCCGTAATCAATCCAGCTAAAGATAAATGCATGGATGCGTTTTTCAAGGTCATGTTGCAACATTAGTCCTTTGAACCCTCCAGATGTTCTTCAGGTGATATAAGGCTGACCTTCTTATTGCCTTTATGTGACCCTGGAGGTTCAGGTCTCACAACTACAACTAGATTTCAGGCCTGATTAGTAATGTCTATTGGATTTGTATTAACTTGAAGCTTTATCATTAACCAATAGCTTTGTGTGCAGACACGTTTTGATTTCAACAGCTCTTTTGTCTTTCACACAAGCAAACATGGGAATAACCATTTAAAGGATCTAAAGGATCTCCTTATTTGTCTCCAACATATATATATATATATATATATATATATATATATACATATATATGGGAGTGATACGTTGACACTGCGCACCAACCTCTCTTCCCTACTAAATGGTTCTGTTTAGCAGCGCAATCGTGAGGAAATGGGGTTGTGCTGAGAGCAATTAGATCATTCACTGAACAGGTGGTGCTGCATTCATTAGCACACTCGCGTGCAGAGTCACACTAAATGTTATTGTGTGAATGCAGTCATGTAATAGTATTCCTGTCCTGAAACCTTTTATTTCGACATTGTAACTCTTCATTCTGCAGTTTCAGTTTAAAAAAAAAACACTGTAATTTATTAATCTATTTACTTAACAGCATTACAACATGTTTATACACCAGTTAGCACCCCCTGCTCTGTTTCCAAAGAGCAAATAACTTGTGCATATTCGTTTCTAATTTATTATTTAGTGTCCCTTTTGCACCAGCACGGGGAAACCCCAGGAGACTTGTCTTCTGCATGTTGAATAGAAAGCATCTACCTCCACTAATGCCATCAGCTTAGTATTAATAACCATGAGAAGCACATCAAACGTCACTTTTACATGAATTCTGAGCTGCAGTCAGTTTGCATAGAGCAGTCAGGCGGTTCTTGGTACAACAGTAACACAGTTTCTTCACTCCTTTTTAAAAAAATAATAGAAATAAATTGAAAACTTTTCATATTTGGAGCTTTGGGCATACTATACATGCTAATTGCTGCCAGAGACCACCTTTGAGGCCTTTAAAGGAGACATATTATAACTATTTTACCACTATTTAAAATAAGTCTATGAGTTCCAGAAAACTATGGAAGCATATGTGTAACATAAATAAAATTAAAATGCATTTGAAGAAATGCTTTGTCATTTTCAAAATCTGGCTGCTATTTTTGACTCATAAATAAAATTAAAAAGAAATCATCCAAATTGCTTTTTCATTTTACAATTCAACATTGCTCATTGTGTAACTTAATTAAAATGAAATAGAAAAGGACATTTAAGATTTAATTTTCAAATTGCAACCCAGGAAAACAGTAACAAAATTCAATTTGAAATGTCAAAGTTGAAAATTAAAATGCATTAGCAGAAATGCATTTTCATTTTCTAAATACAAATGCCCTTTTTGACTCATAAATAAAATTAAAAAGAAATCATCCAAACTGCTTTTTCATTTTACAATTCAACATTGCTCATTTTGTAACTTAATTAAAATGAAATAGAAAAGGACATTTAAGATTTCATTTTCAAATTACACCCTAGCGAAATAGTAACAAAATTCAATTTGAAATGTCAAAGTTGAAAAGTAAAATGCAATAGCAGAAATGCATTTTCATTTTCGAAATACAAATGCCCCTTTTGACTCATAAATAAAATTAAAAAGAAATAACCCAAACTGCTTTTTCATTTTACAATTCAACATGGCTCATTCTGTAACTTAATTAAAACGATAAAGAAAATTATATTGCTTTTTCGTTTTCATGCTCCCCGCCGCAAAAAGTGTAACATATTTCAAAGTGGATTCGCAATCCCACACGGCGCAGGTTATTGACGTCAGCGCAGGCGCTTCTTCTTCTGCTGCTGAGTTGGCTGTCCGAACAGGTGTTGTGCCATAAATGGATCGTCTGCCAGAAATGGATCGGCCGCGCGGGAGCGCGCACAGCCTGCCGGAGGCGTGTCTCTCTGTTTCTTTCCCCGCTGGTGGTGTCTCTCTCTGTTTCTTTCAGTGTCTACCGTCTGTGCATGTTCCCCCCAACCAGAGTGCTCCAATTGAAGGCTCTGCCTCCAACATCTAACATAACTAGTTAATAAACGGGGCATTTTGCCCATATATTAATAAGAAAAGTGTTGTGAAACAGTAGCGCTTTGACGGACTTATTTATTTATTTATTAATGCTTTTGACTACCTACTTGATTAATTAATTGTTTTTCCCCCTTTCTATATCGTTATATATATCAGTAATGGCCCATAAAGTGTGAAAATAAGTGTTTTTTTGCTGCCATAAATGGATCACTCAGCGCCATTCAGCGTACCTATGGTATAGAATGGACTCGGTTGAGATGCAATCTTTAGAACATGACTGTGGTGAATAAATGGGTTCATTACAAGACAGATTCAACAAGTTTAGGTGATTGGATTGGATGATTTCTTTTTAATTTTATTTATGAGTCAAAAATAGCATCCAGATTTTGAAAATGACAAAGCATTTCTTCAAATGCATTTTAATTTTATTTATGTTACACATATGCTTCCATAGAAAACACGTTTCTGAAGTTGTTAGCTGGAAATGGCTTGTAGGAAACAACCTGCATATGTTTCAGCCCCTTGCAGATTGTGCTTTTCCTGCAGCTCATTATATATCACATAATATATTATTATGGTGACTGTCACCACTATGTGTGAAAGTTACGGACATGGCTGCTGCAGTAGTTCAACCGTACAAAAAAATTATTCAACCATACAAATAAAAAATAATTCAACGATACTAAAAAATATTCAATCATGCAAAAAAAAAAATGCAAAAAAAAGTAGGTTAACCGTACATGTTTGAACCATAATCTGCTCCCGTAGGAAGGAAATCTCCTGAGAACCCGATACTCAGATAATTAATCAAGATACTTCTGAATAGTTATTGAAGAAATCACTTACAGTTAAAATATATTTAACTGCCTACCTGGCACTCTGATATCTTCTTGAGACGTCGAGTCTAAAGCCTTCCAGCTCGATCTAGCTGACTTCAGTTCTCTAGCACCATGGAGACCCCGCTCTTTGACCTCCGTGCGGCTGTATATCCTAAGTCTTTCCCCGGGTTGGAGTCGCTCAGATCGGCGGCTCAATTGCCGTCTTCCGCCCGGAGTTTGTGTAGCCCTTTGCGGCGGCAGGTCCTCCGTATCCCCCCCCCCCCTTACCACCAGCATGTTTGAACCATAATCTGCTCCCGTAGGAAGGAAATCTCCTGAGAACCCGATACTCAGATAATTAATCAAGATACTTCTGAATAGTTATTGAAGAAATCACTTACAGTTAAAATATATTTAACTGCCTACCTGGCACTCTGATATCTTCTTGAGACGGCGAGTCTAAAGCCTTCCAGCTCGATCTAGCTGACTCCAGTTCTCTAGCACCATGGAGACCCCGCTCTTTGACCTCCGTGCGGCTGTATATCCTAAGTCTTTCCCCGGGTTGGAGTCGCTCAGATCGGCGGCTCAATTGCCGTCTTCCGCCCGGAGTTTGTGTAGCCCTTTGCGGCGGCAGGTCCTCCGTATCCCCCCCCCCCTTACCACCAGCATCTTACCATAAAAAATAAAGCCAACTTATGCCGCTCTTTGGCGGTAGATCGCTCGTCTTCTTCCCGGTTTTCAGGAGCCCAGTTCGGCAGCAGGTCTTCTGTCTTGTGCCCACAGTTTGAGTTGCTTCTGTCTCCCCTCTCCTCTGCAGATCTTGAGTTGCTTCTTGCGGTGGCACATCTCCCGTCTTCCCCGCCCTTACCGCCAGCATCTTACCGTAAAAAATAAAATTCAACCCATGCAGCTCTTCTGACTGGGACCTGGTGAAGTGTTATGAGCTCTTTTGACCAGCCAAAAACGGAGCATCTTGCGTGGAGCTTCAACATGGTGTTGAATCTGAATGGTAACTGTTGTTTACTGCTGTACCTGGTGGGTGGAGACAGCTCTCTGAGTTGGTGGAGACAGCGCTCTGAGAAGGTGTGGATATTACGGTATTCTGGCTTGTGATGTAGAAAGCTGGACAGATTTTGAACAGCTCAATCAGAGACTGAATGCAGGATCAATTAAGAAAACCCTATCTCACTCAAAACAGCATGGATGGTTTTTTCCCAAAATTCTTATGCATGCATATGCACCAGAGACGCACAATGACACCCCAAATCCAATTTATTGTGTCACCAGGTTCCACGAAATTGAATTAGGTTAGTGTGAAGTAAAATTGTTAAGTCAGTCTAACATGGCCATGGCCATAATTTTTGACGGTGGATTGTAAATGGAGGCACAAAAAAACATGCAGCAGGGGGACAGGGCAGGACAAGATCTGGGTCTCTGTACAGCAAGCATTTGCACTAACCACTTTGCTACACAATGACAATGAATATGACTTCCAGTGTAAAGTCATATGTGTAGCAAAGTAGCTAGTGCAAGTGCCTGGCTATGGCCATGTTAGACTGACTTAACAGTTTTACTTTAAACCAATCTAATTCAATTTTGTCTTTATATTTTTTGAGTGTACTAAAATTTGAATCTGAGGTTGAGGCTGTTTTTTTTGTTTTTACTTTACTAGTATGGGCAGTGTTAGGCAAGTTAAAAAAATTATATATATACATATATATATATATTAGATTACTAGTCACAGCCTCAAAAACGTTTGCATTACATATCACTGTCTCAAAAATGTAACTGAATTACACTACTTTAAGTTACTTTAGGCTAAATATCTTTAATATGTTACACAATTTTTAAATAAAACTTTAGATTTTACACAGATCTGCCTTATTTTTCACACTAGTTTATTAAACTTCAAGTCTCAAGTGCCTTTGCTTTCTCTCTTCTTGGTAATCTTTGTTAAACCACATCAAAATGAAGCGCTGAAAGCACTCGTCACAAAGATGGTTGCATTTACAGTACATCAGGAGTCTGCAATCTTTACCATCCAAAGAGATGTTTTGTGCTCAATCCACTGAAGTAAAACTCATTTAGAGCCAAAAATGTCCGATGATCTTTTGAAAACACTTGACATTTTTGATAAGTGAAACGTGTTTCTATTTTTAATCCTTTAGACCCTATAGTCCCCCCCATTTGAGGGACACAGAAATTAGCAGAAATAATAATAGTAGTATTATATACAGATAACATGCATAATGACACATCTATCAATTCTACTGAATGTTAACTTTTAAATGACCCCGAAATGATTCAGATACTCCTTTTGGTTGCTGAAATATACTCATTTTTTCTTGGGTAAGGATTTTTCGAGAAACATGTTTCAAAATAGGCCAAAGGTTAAAGGGTTTTGTTTTAAAAGAAAGAAGAACATCAAACTTAGCAAAACGTGGATCGGTTCATTTTCATCTAGAGTTTTTGATATTTGTGGCAAATTATGTAAACATGCACATAATTTTAAGATCAGAAAAATGTATACATTTTTATTTTATTTTATTTTAGTATCATTCTTTCATGGAAATTCAAGCCAATTATTCAGAGAAAAAGACAAAATGAACCCATTTGTTATTGAAAAAAAACATTTTTTTGGTTCATTATTATATTTTAGTCAAAGTACTTGAGAGCCATTGTGGAGAGTCTAAAGAGCCACTTGCAGCTCCAGAGCAACAGGTTGCAGACATTTGATTTGGGTCTTAGAATGAGACTTCTTAGACCGGACCTTCTTTCAACAGGTGGTTATGGGTTAGGGGACCAGTATGAATGATGCCACTCTGTCAATGTACAGTCGATCTTTTCCTTAGTCTTCTTCATTCTTTGATGTTTTGGTTTTGTTGGGCGGAAAAACATTTTTAAATCCACTTGTAACTTGATTTACTCAGATTGTGATAAGTAATTGTTGTGAGTAATTGCGATGAGTATTGTTGTACATTTTATGATTAACGTGTACATTACTCCGTTTCTGAAAAAAGTAATGTATTCCTGTAACTAATTGAATTTTTAATGCGTACTCCCAACACGGATTATGGGGTGTATTTTGTTGGTCTGTTACCTAAATTTCCGTTTTCCAATAAAACCTACTTTTTTATTAGAATGTGAAAATGTGATAAAACGCTTAAGTAGTGTGCATGTTTAATAATATATTGATAATATCTAAGAGAAGTATTTTTCACCCTCATAACCACTTCCCATTCTTGCTTGACAGTTGTTCTTTCTCCAAAAATTCCATGTTTGGTGGAGTCACCAAGCAGATGTGTTGTTATATTCCACTGGAGATTTAGCTTGAACCTGAAATATTTGAACATTTTAAAATGTATTTATTCAAATAATTTTAAAATATGATTTATAAAAATCAATTGTTGCAGATATTTTGTAGTAAAAATGACAATGGAATTAAAACTATATGAACGGCCGTAAATACTTTTTAATATCCCCTTACTCCCATTTGCAGGTTTAATTGCTAACGCAGATCAAAGGCTGTTGCTGATAAAAGCATTTATGAATTAAGCTGGTGAATATCTACTTGGATGGCTATTGACACAAATACCATGAATTGTTTAGATGAAGGGTCTCCTTGCTCTCTAATCCGTTACAAAATTTCACAGCACAACAGAGGTAGGATCAAATATTTACCAGAATATAAATTTTTACTGTAATAATAACATGGCACTAGCTTGTTTGCTGGTTGTTTGAATTCAAATCCACTCTTTGGTGTGGTCCTACTGAACCATTTAACAACTGGCTTCATCATCAGCTCTGTTCTAAATTTGGTTGCAATTTGGTGGATAAACCCACAAACAGTATTTGACTTCTATTATTGATTATTTATTCCCATATTGACTCTTCCTTTGACCACAGTCCAGACCAATGGTCTCCTGGTCCTCGAGATCTATTGTCTTTCAGGTTTCAGATGTATGCCCGCTCCAGCTGAGTCAAATGACTGAATTACTTCTTCAGCATACCATCAAGTTTGGCAAATACCTGGTAGCAAGCTATTCATTTAATTCAGAGGTGTAGGAGCAGGGCAACCTGAAGGACAGTAGATCTTGAAGGTCTAGGATTGGAGGTCAATTGTCTGGAGTAAATGAAATCCTTTTAAAAAACTGTGGGTTCAACAAAATAATAAAAGCAGTTTTTTTGGAAGTTTCTTGAATTGCATTGTGGGAGAGTGTTAGACCAACTCCTTGTTGAAAACCTTTGTTCTTGTTGAAAACCTTTGTTCATTCTTTTGGTTGAGGCTTCGAGGCTTTTTTTTTTTGGATGGTTTTTCCCTATGCAGCCAGAAAGATTTTTTGTGCATTCTTTTTTGTTACAGTTTTGGACAGCATACGTATCCCCAAAGCTCAAATAATACCTGGACTACAACACCAAATCCCAGAGGAGATAAAAAGGAGTTTAGATGGATGCATAACAGGACCAATGAGGAGAAGAAGAAGACAGAAGTACTATCATTCTCTTCCATTAATCTGATCTCTTCCTAACCGTATGTATAGTCAGAAATTTAAAGGTGTGTGGCAAAAGCAAATGAGTTGGATTAGCAGTGCATCACAACCACGGATAGTGTCTTACGGGACATGCTGGAAATATTAAAAATAGGTAGAAACAGCAAATCTTAACACCAAAAATCAGCACAAATTCTAAGTGCACACAAATTAATTAGCCACATTTGGTCGCATTTGACCACCCTGACCGAAGGAGAGTGTGCAGGCTACCCTCAGCCACAGGAAAACCAAACATGGGTCAGCTGCTGACCTTTGGGTCAGGTCTACTGACTTTGACATTTGTTGGGGTTGTAACTGAAGCGGAAATGTCAAAATAGTTACAGGCTATGCCTAAATCTGTCAACTAGTTCAGATTTCATAAGAACACAGAAGGCTTAAAACAACCCTTAACAGAAGAGTCAGAGCTTTTGTTGCATATCTCGATAAATAATATTTTACTGGCGTAATTTAGTTATGTCCATAACAGTAATGAGACATACTGTATAACCTAAAAACCATAAGAAAAATGAGGAAAAATCAATTAAAAACATGTGGTGGCTGAAAATAAGTTACTTTTGGTTATTTCTTGTAAGTGAACAATATTCCTAATAATTGACACCATATTCTGAATGAATATATATATTTTTCACTATTTTCTGTAACATTAGCTTCATTCAGCTGTGTGAGAGGAGTGTTAATCAAACGTTTGAAGGCCGAGCCGAAAGTAGCCTGATACATTAAGAACATAACTACCTGATTTAACTAAAACATTAAACGCCATGAAGGACAAAAGTCATGTCAAGACCAAGCTCTCTCCAAGGCAAAAAAGTGGAGAATTCCTGGAGTAGATCATGTAGAAAACATTCAACTTAGAAGAGGCAGTTTTGATGTATTGGAATCCCAGTGACCCTGTGGGATTTATAACCTACTCGAACGGAAAGAACAAATGGTCCAAATGTTCATACTCTGTTCGTCTTTGAACTATCCAGTCACTTTTACACCAGACTCACACACAAGACCTTGAAACCACCTGTAGATATGCAACTTGTATGTTATAACAGCTAGTTCCTCTTACCAGCTCACTCACCAACTGGCTGTCAACCCCTTCAACCAAAAAAAAAAAGAGTTTGACTCTCTGAAAATTGTGATCAGTGATACCCTTTAAGGCAGCAGGAGCTGCCACTCCTGCGCTGTAATGTCTGGAATTTACAGAGAAGGCTGTGATAAAGCAGTTGCAACCCTGAAGGTGCTCCTTGCGATGTTGATGATGGATGTCAGAGAGAGTGGCAAGGCTCGTTCAACTTGAGTTGAAAGGGAAAAGAAACGCTGTGGAAGTAAAAGGCAGCTTACTAAACCTTGAAGTGAATGTGTTCCAGCGCAAATTGGTGATGTTAGTAGTTGGTCCTGTAAGTCAATGGGAAGGCAATAAAGCAGAGTCTGATCTTTCACCACTGGGCTCTAATGAAAGATGTAATATTGATAAATCTGTCCTTGTGTAGTTAAAGTCATGGTATGGTGAGATGGATACACACCAGCGGACTACTTGCTATGGTGCAGCATCATTAACTTGACATTAACTGCTGCTTTTTTTGGAGTAGGAAAACACACCGTTTTCATCAATATTGCTCCACCGTCACCTTCCTATGCATCTGTACAAAAGGATCAGGCCCTCATAAGTTAGTTTTGCCAATCTTAATTTAGTAGAGGTGATATGCTTTCATTTTGAATGGGGTCCCTTACCAGCACCTTACTTCAGTGTTCGATTTTTTTCCCTTTTTTTTGTCTGTTCATTTTGATACGAGTGCGGTGTTTCCTTAGTCTTCATCAAAGCAAGTTGATATTAACAGCAATTGGAGAATGACATAAAGTAAGTTGCTTTTTTCATGCTTAATTATGCATTATTAGAATCTTTATCTAGTTGCAGAGCATTGGTTTATAAGTCCTGAATGAGTAAAGTGTTTATGACTTAATTTTCATACCTTGCCCTGCCCGCTTTATGTGATGCGCAGATTTTTTGTTTTTCCAGCTCTATGCATAGAGTCCAGGTAAATAAATTCCATCCATTGTTTATTCTGATTCTCCTTGAAGGGTCGCGGGGGGTGTGATGCATTTCTCCGGGTGAGATGCGTGGTGCAACTTGGACAGGTCGCCGTGCATCCAACCCAGCGTCAAACATAGATGTCGTACGGCTCGTTCTGACAGTCTTTGACTTATGGGTTCTACAATGGGAGAAATGTCTCTTCATGTTAAACTTTTTGTCTGAAGTGAATAACGTAATTGCACTCTCCAGTGGAGCGAAGTGCGGATTCTGGCTGCAGATCAACAGCTATGATTACCCATGGGGGTAATCTATTCTTTCCGCTGAGAAAAATCCAAAACCTTGTGTTAATACCTTTTGCAACAAGCCGACTATTAGATTATGAAAAAAAAGAAAAAAAAGTGAGTATTTTTGTTCCATGCTATATATATATATATATATATATATATATATATATATATATGTGTATATATGTATATATGTGTATATATGTATATATGTATATATGTATGTATGTGTATATGTGTATATATGTGTATATATGTATATGTATGTATATATGTATATGTATGTATGTGTATATGTATGTATGTGTATATGTATGTATAAACAGTGGGGCAAAAAAGTATTTAGTCAGCCACCGATTGTGCAAGTTCTCCCACTTAAAATGATGACAGAGGTCAGTCATTTTCATCATAGGTACACTTCAACTGTGAGACAGAATGTGAAAAAAAAATCCAGGAATTCACATTGTAGGATTTTTAAAGATTTTATCTGTAAATTATGGTGGAAAATAAGTATTTGGTCAATAACAAAAATTCAACTCAATACTTTGTAATATAACCTTTGTTGGCAATAACAGAGGTCAAACGATTACTATAGGTCTTTACCAGGTTTGCACACACAGCAGCTGGTATTTTGGCCCATTCCTCCATGCAGATCTTCTCGAGAGCAGTGATGTTTTGGGGCTGTCGCCGAGCAACACGGACTTTCAACTCCCTCCACAGATTTTCTATGGGGTTGAGGTCTGGAGACTGGCTAGGCCACTCCAGGACTTTCAAATGCTTCTTACGGAGCCACTCCTTGGTTGCCCGGGCGGTGTGTTTGGGATAACCTTTGTTACTTTGGTCCCAGCTCTCTGCAGGTCATTCACCAGGTCCCCACGTGTGGTTCTGGGATTTTTGCTCACCGTTCTCATGATCATTTTGACCCCACGGGATGAGATCTTGCGTGGAGCCCCAGATCGAGGGAGATTATCAGTGGTTTTGTATGTCTTCCATTTTCTGATAATTGCTCCCACAGTTGATTTTTTTCACACCAAGCTGCTTGCCGATTGTAGATTCACTCTTCCAAGTCAGGTGCAGGTCTACTATTCTTTTCCTGGTGTCCTTCGAAAGCTCTTTGGTCTTGGCCATAGTGGAGTTTGGAGTCTGACTGTTTGAGGCTGTGGACAGGTGTCTTTTACACAGATATAAGTTCAAACAGGTGCCATTAATAGAGGTAACGAGTGGAGGACAGAAGAGATTCTTAAAGAAGAAGTTACATGTCTGTGAGAGCCAGAGATCTTCCTTGTTTGAAGTGACCAAATACTTATTTTCCACCATAATTTACAAATAAATTCTTTAAAAATCCTACAATGTGAATTCCTGGATTTGTTTTTCACATTCTGTCTCTCACAGTTGAAGTGTACCTATGATGAAAATTACTGACCTCTATCATTATTTTAAGTGGGAGAACTTGCACAATCGGTGGCTGACTAAATACTTTTTTGCCCCACTGTATGTATGTGTATATGTATTTATATATATATATATATATATATATATATATATATATATGAGGTTCATATACCACATGCACTGTCAGACCATATATAGATAAATCATAACGATGACAGAACTACGTTATTTATTGCAAAAGCGTAAGGGAGGAACACAACCTTTAGACAACAAAATGAGGAAAGAAATAGCAATGCAACCATGCCACTTTTTTCAAACCGATACTTCCTGATACAGATTACCAATGCCAATACTTCTACCAATTCAATTCAGTTTATTTATATAGCGCCATTTCACAACAGATGTCATCTCAAGGCACTTTACAAAAAGAGTTATTACAATACAATGTTTAGTGTAGAAATTACAGAACCACAGAAGATTGCGTCGTGGAATTCTCAGCAATCCCTCATACTGAGCAAGCATGCAGCGACAGTGGGAAGGAAAAACTCCCTTTTAACAGGAAGAAACCTCCGGCAGAACCAGGCTCAGCACAAGCGGTTATCTGCCGCGACCGTCTGTGGCTTGGAGAATACACAACAGAGACACAGAAAGAGCAACAGAATTTTCCGTCACTGCAATGCCATCTTACCACACAAAAAATATATTGTATTGGAAGAAAGTTAAAAGAAAGAAGGAAGAAAGAAAAAATAGTTAGATAAAAATAAAATAAAATATTAATTAGACTGACCACAACCCAAACATTTCAAGTGAAAAATAAAAATGTTCTGTAAAATTATTGCAGAGTTTCAACATTTTAAGTATCAGTCCACGATATTTATTAACTAACCCACACCGATATAAGTACATTGGAAGGGTATCGGCTCCAATGACCGATATCAGTATTGGTGCATCCCTAAAAAAAACATTATAGAAAAGCATTTTTATTCCATACTCTTACTTGATTTTTCTACTCTTGTCCAGATCTGGAAAATGCATGTTGTGCCTAGAAACTTGTTCCCTTTTTTTTAACTGCGTTCTGTTCAGGTTTGCAAAGCCTCGACCATATGTGGGGAAACACGAACTGCAGGCATCTCTGTACTTATGTTGTGAGAGCTTTAATGCTGTTGGTGGGAGGTTTAATCAGGGCACTCACATTAGAAGAGGTGTGCATAATTGGACAGGGCTTGATGAGAGTGGAACACGTCTCTCAAATTAGACATTGCAGCTGGAGCTGTCATACCTTTCAAGCTTCTCCTTGCTGCATTCAGACATACAAAATTTGTCAGCTGCAATGTTCCCTATAAGCACTTGAATGACGGGTGGTGGTCAGAAGGACGACCAGAGGAATCAGAGGAGATGGGGGGGGTTCATTTCTACCTCACATCACGACAAGATGGAACGGGTTGTCATATGTTAGTGCATGTTCTCAGTCTCTGAATAAAACTGATGCTAATGTGCTCAAGTATGTCTTGTGGTAATACTTATTCCCATTAGCATTTCCATCTCATTACCATAATTGTAGATCCATGTTATTTAAGCCTCTGTAATCATCTGATAATCGAAGGATGTATTAGTGGTTCATTCATACGCAGCCTCTCCTCTTTGGTCCTGCTCCTGCACAGTCATTCATTACTGACATATTTTAATATTGTCCGTTAAAACATTAGAAATCGCCGGAAACGTTTTGCAACCTGGTTCTCCATAAATCTTGCAAATATATTTCCATTATAAAAAAATCCTTAAAGACCAAATGTTGGTCTTTGAAGCATTTTGATAGGTTTAGCCATCAAATCTCTTCTGCCCCTTCCTAGCTTATTTTCAAATTTTCCGTTTGCCAATGTCTAGGGAATATTCCTAATAATATTTAGATTATCGCTAAACATTTTCGGATTGTTTCAGATCTACAGTATTTTGGCAATTTATGATATTTTTCAGAGCAAAGCTATATTATAAGTGAAAGAAAATATAAGTGTTTAACACTTCTTCTGGTTAGAAGACATAAGAACGCAAAAAAACACAAGACAAAGCAGAGTTGTAGGAATGAAGAAGTGGGCACAGGGAAACCTGGAAAACAACAGGAGGTATAGTAAAGTAAAGTATTTAGCAGCCAATTATTGTGCAAGTATTTCCATTTAAAAAGATGAGAGAGGCCTGTAACTTTCACCAGGTCCTGGGGGCTGTTTCCTCACCGTTCTCAACACCATGTGTTCCCAACAAGGAGATATCTTGCATGGAGTCCCAGGTTGAGGGGGATTATGAATGATCCATTTTCTGTTAATTGGTTCAATAGTTGTGCTCTTCTCACCAAGCTGTTTGCTTATTGTGGATTGGCTCATCCCCAGTCTTGAGCAGGTGTACAATCTTGTTCCTCGTGTCCTTGGACAGCTCTGTGGTCTTGGCCATGGATGAGGTTGGAGTCTGACTGTTTGAAGTTGTGAACAGGTGTCTTTTAGGCTGATGATGGGTTCAAACATAATGATAATGATAATGCAGGTAACAAGTGGAGTATATAATAACTTCCTAAAGAAGAAGTAATAAGTCTGAGGGCCAGAATCCGTGCATGTTTATAGGTGCTAAAAATGATTTTCTGCACCGTTATACAAATAAATTATTTTAAAATCTTAATGTTTTTATCAGTTTGTCTCACAGATGAGGTGTACCTGTGATGGAAACTACAGATCTCTCTCATCCTTTTAAGTGGGACAACTTGCACAATCAGTGGCTGCCAAATACGTCTGTACACCACTGTGACTGACTATAATAAATCTATCCAATGTTTGCTATGATAGCTTTGATGTACTGGGGTTTTGGATCTTTTCTGTGTTGTGCTTATCAAAAACCTCGTACAGTCACATTGCTAAAGTAATGTGTGGTACTTCTGTGGAAACTATCCTCTTACCTTAAATTTGAACCTAAGGTAGATGATTTTAGATTTCACAAGAAACTGGGTTAGGAAAAAACACCATTGGCTTCATGCAGAGTGTACTTCTTAAAGGTTAGGTGTAGATCTGATGGAGTAGCAGCACAAGAGCCAGGGACTTAAACAAGGCTCAACAACTGCATAAAGATGATGGAGAAGATGAGGATGCAAAGAAGGATTCTTAACAAAGTCAAGAAAATTACAGACAACAGAATGTCTTAAATCTGAGGCTTCTTAAGATCTGCTATAATGCTGAATGCTACACGAGATCCTTCCTGCGAACTGCAATCAGCATCTACAATTCTTTGAATAACTTTTGATAATATCATTAACAACAACAAATCATTCCCTATGGACTTAACATACGTTTGAATTGAATTTGAACTGAAAACAATTCTTATCTGCAACGTTTAAAGTACAGTATGAAAGCATTTAATGTCAAAAGGGCACTCTAATCCCCACCAAGTAAATAAATACAAAGTTGAAGCACAAAACTTCTCATTTGAGCAGTTCATGTTCTTCCAGGGTGTTTGTTAAGACTTCACATTATATAAGCAGTAGCTTTCCCTTTGCCTCTTTTCAATATGAACCAAGTTTTTGAAGTGCAGGATTTATGGTTGCTATTGTCTCTCATCTGAACTCTAAATCTCTGTACTCCTTGTAGATGCGTATAGTTTTTCATCCACTTCCCAATTATGCATTTGTATGTACTTTTACTGATCTGCCAAATAACATCCCCAAAAATATATTAATATTTTCCAATGATGGCTGCGCAGTGGTTAGCACTGTTGCCTTGCAGCAAGAAGGTTGTGGGTTCGTATCCCGGCCCAGGGTCTTTCTGCATGGAGTTTGCATGTTCTCCCCGTGCATGCGTGGGTTCTCTCCAGGTACTCCGGCTTCCTCCCACATTCCAAAAACATGAATGTCAGGTTACTTGATCACTGTAAATTGTCCTTAGGTGTGTGAGAGTGTGCATGGTTGTTTGTCCTGCCCTGTGATGGACTGGCGACCTGTCCAGGGGTACCCTCTCACCTGTTGACAGCTGGAGATAGGCACCAGCACCCCTGTGACCCATTAAGGATTAAGTGGTTGGATAGATTTTTCCATTAGTCTTTATTAATAAGAATGAGGCAGCTTCTGTAACCAAAAATGCATTAGGATAAGTGCATTGTGGGTGACACAGTGGGGAAGAAAAATGCTGGAGGCCATCTTTAATATGGGCTGTGTGGCAATGGTGGCCTAATGGCTTACTGCTGGTTTTCTTTGGACAAGAATAGCCTGCTATCAGAACTTGTGAGTGTGCTGGAAAGTTGTCAGGGCTGGTATGTGTGAGCATTTTATCAGGTACCAGTTCCAAAAATTTGTCTTTCACTAAAAAAAAAAATAATAATAAAAAAAAAAAAAAATATATATATATATATATATATATATATATATATATATATATATATATATATATATATATATATATATATATATATATATATATATATTAAAACTTTTGGTTTAAACAGAACAAAAACAGATTGTTTATCCTGAAATACAAAAAAAAAAGGCTCATTACTTGTAACTTCTGTGGAAACTACTAAAATAACATAAATTTTTAGGTAGGATTTTATTTTTCTGTCAATCACAGCTGGATTTGAAGTAGGGGTGGGTGGTATGGCAAAATTTTCATATCACGGTATTTTAAAAAAACATAATGGTATTATGGTATTTAACGGTATTTTTTTTGCCATACAAGACCGTTCATATCCACATTATCTTAATAGGAATGAAGAATATAAAAATGTGCTTTAAATAGCCCATTTTAAATCAAATCAAATCAAACTTTATTTATAAAGCGCTTTTCAAACATGGTTTCTCAAAGTGCTTTACAGATTTAAAATGACCCCACAAAACCCCAAGTTTTACTGCCATATGGACTGCATCATAATGTTTTTTCCAGACACAGGTGAATGATATGAAAATAATTGAGATGATTATGATTCTGGTTGACATCCTGGATATTCTAAGGCTGAATGTATATATTTTTATAAACCTCACGTTGGCGCAAACAACAAATTGCATCTTCCAATTGCTTTGCATGTAGTACTGAAGAATCCAGCTAGGGGGCAGAATATAGACTCAGACCGGATTTTGCCAAAGAAGAAGTAAAATAAACATGGCGACCGTAGGTGATTATTAGCTGGTTAATATTCAGATAACAGAAAAAAAGACGGCAGAAGTATCGTAGATGGTACGTAAAACATATTTGCCACTATTTTTGATTTCTTTCCTACTGGTTTTGCCGCCGTTGACCGCGTTTACCTACAGACGGTCAAATAGTGCTCGACACTTCCCCCTACTGGTTACTCTCAATAGCGTTTGTAAAAGGTATGCCGTTCGGTTCTCGTCTGACATTTTAAAGCCGATAAACTTTTTAAACTATAGACGAGGCTCCTCTTTTTTTGAATTACTTCATCAGTATTGTGTGCTTTGCTCCTGCCAGCAGCTGTACATAGTTAAAAACGTTATTTTCTACACTGTGTTGAAGTGCGCGTAGCAGTGAAATCGGTACTGCCTGAAATCCTTTCCCTTATTAAACGTTCCGGAAGTTGTCTTAGCTATTCACCGGTATAGGGGTATATTAAAAATTCATATCATAACGAAAATAAACACCGGTTTTCGGTATGAACCGGTATACCACCCAGGCCTAATTTGAAGATCATTAAGATTTCAAATACAACAATCAAAACCAATTTAAAAGCATAAACCAACATTTTGCTCCAACTATTCCAACTGCATGTAATGTGTAACAATTTGCATTTTTTTTCATAGTCTGACCCAGCTTAGATCTCCCTTTGGTGTAGTGCTGGGATATCATTATCAGAGACAGGCAGACAGACAGAAAAACGAAGCAACACAGAGGGTGGAAGATCTGCAGGATTGTAATGCTCTAATGGTGTTTGTTCTGTGCCACACTCCCTCTCCTCCGTGTGTTCATGTCCAGAATTACAAACCACTCAGATATAATGTTAACCCAAATGTGACATCAGTGTTCCCAGCTTTTTTTTTTTTCTTGTAATCACATACATATTCTGTTGTTTTTATTTCAACATGTATTCTTTCTTTCACCCCATCCAACTCTGCACACATACATATGCATGGCATCAGCTTCAGTTCACAGGCTCGTGTTCATGGTGGATCATACATCAAACGAGCTGCTGGTGCTCCTGTCTCTCCAAGCGTGTCAGGTCTTTATGTGTGAAAGACAGGAGACTGACCGCAGTGCATGAGTCTGTGCACAGTGGCTCTGCAGAGGGAGCGACAAGTGAAGATAAGATAAAGAGAGCTTAGTGTTTAGTAATGAGGTGGTTTGTGTGAGACGAAAAGCGTCATAAGGAAACTGCAGCCACTGGTCTTGATAAAGTAAAGCTTTATATACAGTACAAGGTAGGGAGATGGGGCAGAAAAACGAGAAGATTTGCAGTATGTTTGGCAATGTGTTGTGAAATTATGCAGGCTAAAGTTTTTAATTGCTTTATTTATAAAAAACATCTCTTTCGTAAAATGAAAAACCCCAAAAACAAATATATGATGCCTTTGGGAAGCCTAAGTCTCCTCCCCTTCCGGTTGGCCCATTCGTCCCCTGGAAGAAAAAATAATGAATGGAAGTCAATGGAGCGATAAAAGTTATTTTCTGGTCCGCTTTGTCTTACGTCCTGAAACACACATTCGATGCACCTTAATTTAAATAATAACTGATATCCCTTTTAACTGTGTTTTTGTGTGTGATTTTTTTTTTTTATTATTGTAAAAATTCGCAACTTAAATGCCTACTAATAAGAAGTCGCATATATGACGACAAGGAGCTAACGCTAGCTAGCGATAGGTAGCACCTATCACTAGCTAGCTAGCAATACTCACTGAAACCTTGTAGAGCTTCTGCCGCATGCTCTCTCTAACACGACCGACTATTTTCCCCCCAGCGTAGCCAACGCTTTCCACTTTGATAGATTCATAGTGGCTTTTTCCACGTTTAATGCTCATTCATTTGTCCTGGAGGAAGGAGGCATTTTTCACCTTCTTCTTTTCAGTTGTAGTTCGTTCTTTTACACAAAACCTAAAGTAACTTTCGCCGCTGGTCAAAAATTTGCATTTTATCTGCTTTAAAATGTGTCTATGGACATCATATATTTAAACAAAAATATACTTATATTTAGTAATTAGTTACAAATCATGTTTACTAAAAAGTAAGTTAGTGAGTTAGTAACTCATTTACCAAGCTCTAAATGTAATTAGTTACTCAGCAAAGTAAATATGCTGTTACTTCTATGTCCTATAATGCCGTTATGTTCTACAATATCTATAATGTCAAATATTTTTATAACTGAACAACAAATAAACAACACCATATGCAGTATTTTAGAATGTGTTATTTGAACTTGACTCAATAAGATTTAAGTTTGATGTAGAAATAGAAAAATAGTAATGAGTAAATATTAGAAATACATAGTCACCCACTTTTCATTGAAGTGCAAAACTAAGACAGTTTATTGTTCATGTGAGTGGACTCACACTCTGTGACTATTCAGAGTTCATCAGAGCGACAGCCTGGGGGAAGAAACTGTTCTTGTGTCGGGTGGTTTTGGCGTACAGCGCTCTGTAACGCCGGCCTGAGGGGAGGAGCCTAAACAGATTGTGGCCAGGGTGTGAGGGGTCAGTGGTGATTTTTCTGGCCCGCTTCCTGACCCTGGCCCGGAATAGGTCCTCAATGGAGGGAAGATCAGTACCTATGATCCTCTCTGAGGACCTGACTGTTCTCTGCAGTCTGTCCCTTGTCTTGCCTGGTGGCGGATCCGAACCAGACAGAGATGGATGAGGTCAGGACAGACTGGACTATTGCTGTGTAGAATATGGTCAGCAGTTCCTGAGGCAGGTTGAACTTTCTGAGCTGACGCAGAAAGTACAGCCTTTGCTGGGCCTTCTTCCTTATGGAGTCAATGTGGGAGGTCCACTTCAGGTCCCGTGTGATGCGGTATCTGTGTCTTCGAGTAAGAAACTCAACAACAAAGGTCCAACTAGTGCTGTTTTCAAACACTCAATTCCCTGAGAATTCTCTATTTGCAGCAACATGACGAGCACATCAGTCTCTCTTTCATCGCTTGGAACTAGGGAAGAGGTAAAAATGTATTTATGGCGAAACTTTTTTGCATTTTGAGGGGAAATCAATGTTTTAATGGCGGGCATGTTCCGTGCGCTTTGTCCGTCCGGGCTATTGTAGAAGTAAAGACGTCATCTAATATGGCTTCCCCCTGAAAAGAGGAACCGCACCTATGTATTTTAAAACAGATTTTTAAAGTCATATTTTTGCAATATCGCCAATATTTTGCAATTAATGTGCTTTAAGTAATTATTATTACATAATATTTTAATGGCTATTTTAAGATGTAATGCAACAACTACTCACTGTTACTTTAAAGCAGGGATGAATCTCAAGCATGCAGGTTAGTATGCCTTGAGGACTAGGATTGAGAAACAGTGCCTAAAGATATGGTAAGGTTTAGTTTCCTTGCAATCATTTCTTTTCTAACCTGTTGGGTTTTCTACAGGTCCTGAAAACACAACATAACTAATTTGCAATGCAGTTATAGAAAACAAAGTCCATCACAACTGCTGCTGAGTTGAATCCAAGCTGGCAGCTCATACTAATAATTTGTGTCTTTCATTACGTGTTAGTGGTATGTGACACTTTACAGAATATCATCATTATCAACATCATGTCATAAGCTCTTGTCTTTATTTTAAAGTAGGTTTGTCGAAGTGTAAAAAGTTAAGGATTTTGGAATGATTTTAGAAGTTCTTTAGAAGTGATCGTTGCAGAGTGTTGTGATTTGAATCTCACTTTTCGAGTTAAAAATAAAGTTTCGAGGAGAAGCCTTCCATGAAATAAACAGATGGAGCCTAGGCGATGACATGCGGAATATTTCATCTTTTTATCACATATTACTTTTTGGTCTCTCAGCTTCAGATTCTCATTCTATTATTGTGCTGCCAATAATCAAAAGCACGAAATCGCTCCCATATCAGCGCCATTCTGCGCTGTGTCACCAGCTATCCCACTGTTCATGTGGGCTGAATGAGATTTGAATCAGGATTCAAGCTGACGTTTGAATTCCCATTTATCATCATGAAACGACTGCAGGCCCAGCTAATCTTTGCTTTCACTTCTGTCCTCCCTGGTGTTTGTGTGTGTAAACACTACAGTTTGAAATAGGAAAATATCCAAAGTAGTTTTAATGGGTGAATAAAAATTGTGTGTGTGACATCCAGTTCCTCTGAAGCAGTGATGTTTTTGGCTGCTGGCAGAAATTAATGAAGTTTAAGAAGGCAGTTCGTTCTGGCTGAATAAACATCTCAGCATCTTCCAACCTTTAGTTCATCATCACTCTTTTTCAGACATATTTGTGTCAAATTGAAACCATAGCGAATCTCTTTGATATTTTTTTTTTTTTTTTTTTTTTTTTTTTTACACCAGGAGTCAAGGGGTGCCCTTGGGTCTCTGGGTCCGTGCTTGGATCTGCTCCGCTGTAGCAGTGCAGCCCCCAGGATCTTCTGTACTGTAGCTGCTCCCTTTGGTGGTCCTCCTGGGGCTCCCATGCTCTTGGGCGTCTCTGAATGTCTAGTCCTTTGGACTCCACTATGCTTTCCTAAGGTTCTCTAAATATCAACTATTGAATATTCACATGGAGAAATCTTTGATGCACACACACCGATACGTGCACTGGTCTCCTAGGTATAGATTCAGGTGTTCACAGAAATACTGCCACTAAATACATCTTATACTAATGTTGTGGATTTATGGAAAATGCAGCTATTTGGCTATTAATAGTTGAAGCTGAAACATAATGAATGTAGTAAATGTAAATGTAGGCATTTAGATTAAGAATTGGCTAAAATAGGCATGGCTTGAACTATTAAAGAGTTTAAGATAAGCAGCTATGGAATTAAATATAGATGAGGCATTAGTGGTATGCCTACTGTAAGCCACACATCCTGTGGTGACTTGGTCCAAATTCATCACAATAGTCTGAAAGAGGATCACTCAATAGTTTTCACCGTGATTAAATCAATTGAACAATTTTGATATAATTTCAGTGGAGGCGATCTGCAGATGCGTATCAGAAGCATGCTCATCACTTTTGATTTCGAAATGCCACCGTCAGTGTGATACCGTGTCAGTACAATGTTGTGTTGTTCTTACAGTCTTAAGAGCTGGATTGGAGGATATCATTAGTGTTGTGCTAAGATGCAAAACAGTGGAGGGCCAAGAGGTGGACAGAAATATGCATTATTGGTATTTTGTTATTCTTTTTTGGGTTAAGTTAGTGATGCACTATTTTTAGGAAAACAATTACTGTATATTGCTGAAAAATTGCTCCACCAATATCCTTTTGGGGCTCTTATTAGTATGAAATATCACAGGACCACACCTCCATGAGCTTTCAGCCCCTAAAGAAATACACCTGGCACGAGCATCGATTAAGTCCATTTAACTGATAAAAAAAAATGTTTTAGATAGTGAAAGTTTGAACTCGTTACACCTGAAATATTATATCGTACTGCATTCAAGAAGCCTGTTATGTCGGTGGCATTTCAGAAACTGATACTGCAAAAAAAAAAACTGTAATGTAAAAAAACAAAACTGTGCAGCTTTGTCTGAAAGGAATTAAAAACACTTATTTTAAACACTAAAATCTCTCCCTTTTCTCCACTTTTAGGTGCCAGTGGAAAATAAGGAGATGAAGATGTTCTCTCTCCTTTTCCTTCTCCTTCTCTTTGCCTCGGGAGCCTGTGACGATGTGAAGTTCATCACCAAGCGAAATTCAGGTAGGATTAACAGATTTAGTCCGTCTGTTCTGTTTTTCCCAAAATGTAGGTTTCTATATCTCTTCGTGAAATGTCCTGGTCTCCCTTTCACTTATGATTTGCCGTTTGTTAGACTGCCTCCAACACTCCACAGCTGTCTCACTGTGTCTGCTACTCAGCATGTTTTATCGTTCTGCTTCAACTGTTCAATTCTTTTTTTATACCTTTCTTTGCCAAATAAATATTAAATCTATGTTTTCCTCTATAACTTTTTCCAGCTCTTCTGCTTTCTGGGGCTCTCAAATCACTTAACTCGATTTAGTGGTTATGTGCTTCTTGTTTGCTCTCGCCAGCTTTGCCTTTTCTGCAATCACCACTTTTGCGTTCACAGATTACGCTCCTCTTCAAACTCTATCTGGGAGCCCAGAAGGCTGTGTATCCTCTCGTCCTCTTCTGCTGAGGGCGCGTGTGTGCGATGATCAGCCAGTTTGAGTGCTGCTGTCATGGTTGCTTCTGTTGAGCTCATTTGTATATCTGCCAGATAGCTGATGGCAGATTTGCTGATGATCTTTTATTCATAATCGATTTGTTTCATCTCCCTGATTGGCTTGACGACGGCGGTGGCGGGTGGGGGGTGTTGGTTTGGGTTGATTGGGCTATTGACGTACTGCACACAGTTTTAAGCCATTGTGTTGTAAGGGATGATGATAGAGATTGCTGTTTCCTTCTATTGTTTTTCTTGGTAATATTCAAATCAAATTTTTCAAGTTAGTGGCTTGGTAACAACAAACGGTGCCAAAAGTATCTGTAATTTTATATTCATGCTCCCCTGCCAACTCCTTGAGATGATGTGAACGCTGAAAATTGCTCAGTACATTTTAGTAAACTTGTTCATCCAATTATCCCAATCCAGCTAGAATAGATTTCTGTTCTAATCTAATCATATTGTACAGTTTTGCTTGATAATAAGCTAACATGATTTAAACAAAGGAAACTTCTAAACCTCCTTAAATAGTGGATCCAGAAATCTCTTGGTCCTTTCCAGGCTAAAGTTGGTGTTTAAAGATTGTTCTTACCCACATTATCTTATAAGAAAAGAATTAATTCCCAAGCTTGGCTTTAAATAGCCCATTTTACCGTCATAGGGACTGTGTCATGTTATTTTTCCGTATCCAGACAGAGGTAAATGCTATGAAAAGATGACTCTAGTCCATGATTCTAGATGTTGACGCCAACATCAGACTGGGTCTACTTGCTTTGCACTGCGTGTAGTACTGGATAATTCCACTAGGAGGAAAAATACAGCTTTCAAACTGGATAGAGTGCCGGTTTGCATAGTACAACAAAGCAAACATGAAGACCATAGGAGATCATCAGCTGGTTAATTTTCAGAAAACAACAGAAAAAAAGACGGCAGCAGTATCATATATTTTATGAAAGACCATATCTACCGCTGTTATTGCTTTTTTTCCCCCAACTGCTTTTGCTGCCATTGACACCGTGTACCCACAGACAATCAAATAGCACTCTACACCTCCTCCTACTGGTTACCCGCAGTAGCATTTGCAAATATATGCTGTTTGCTTCGCACCCAACCTTTTAAAGCTGCTGAACTTCTAAACTACCGATGTGGCCCTTCTTTTAGGAATGACTTCCTCTGGGTCAGCATTTTGTGCTTTGCTCTGACAGCTCCTGCCAGCAGCCATACTTGGTTTCAAAATTCTATTTTTACGCTGTTGTGCTAGTGTGTAGCAGTGTGTCTCCACTGTAACACTTTCCCACATCAAAAGAAATTGTCAACTAATCTGCAATGTCTTAGTTTTTTTTCTACTATTTTTGACCAAATATACTCTATAAAAGCTTACAGGATTTGCACAACCAGTTACGTTTTTTTTCCCCCTGCATCAGATACTGCAGTTTTGATAATACTGCTCTTTTTGTGATTCACAAACAGTGTCACTGGCTGCAAAGCACCAGCAGCAGCGAATTCGGCCCAACACAGAGGTAAAAATACAGCAAGGCCTCAAGGAAAGATGGAGGAAGAAAACAAGATTATTAGACAATTTCTTCTTCATTGATTTACATTTACTCCAGATTAAGAATGTGCTGTTTGAAAATGATCAAAATATAATAACCTTGAGGGGTGTGACGTGGTTCAGTGGTGGATCAGACACAGCATCTGCTGAGGTTGCTTTTGTCAACGAAACTGTCCTTGGTTCAATTCCCAGTCCCAGGATATTTACCGCATGTATGCCTCTTCTTTCTCTAAGCTAATTCCTGTCCAGCTACTGACGAAAAAAGGCCACAATAGTGCCAAAACATCCTTTAAAATGTATATGTAATACATGTAATGCTCTGAGTAAAATTACCAGAGCACAACAAGTTCAATACAAGAAATTCTAACCTTGTGTAATATTGAATGTAATATTTAATTATAACAGAAAAAACTACAATTGCAGCAAAAATACAGTAGTTTAGTTATTCTTTTAAAATATTAGAGATTTTTATGGATTTTAAAACATTGCTATCATAGAATAACTGATTGGCGCTCCAATACTTTTTATGCCATGAACTTGACTGTGTTTCTAACAACCAGAAATATATATGTTTTTTAAACTACAGAACTTATCTTGTCAGCAACGTAAAACTATAGGAACCTTTTATAAGCTCCCTAGTAACATGTTGGAGAGGGGCAGGGGTTTGTTGCTCCACAATCCATCCATTTTAGATAGGAAACTCAGATCAATCCAGCACTTACTCTGTGACCTCATTAAGATGACCTAGAACCATTGGAAAGGTGCAATCAAAATGTTTCCTGGATGTGAATTCTTCTCATACTTTGATACAGGAACTAGCTCACTTACTATTCATTGCTTTCCCTTAGATTTAGCCACCAAACTAACTGATTACATGTAGGAACCAAAATGTAGGAGTACTTCTGGTTACTAAATTTCCTTCTGGGATCAATAGAGTATTTTTTAATTGAGTAAGATTAAGTTGACAAAAGGATTTGGGGCCTTTGTCATATACCAGTAGACCTGTCCAAAGTGTAGCCCACCTTTCACCCAATGAAGATAGGTACTTTCCCCCCTGCAAGAATAATCTGTGGTAGCCAATGGATGGATGCATGGATGCATGGACCATTAGGTTTACCCAAATGCATTAAAGTTGATTCTAAAAGCTACCTTTTTGCCTAGCTTAACATTTGTTTTAGCGCTATTTATTATCTGATTAGCCTCATTCGAGATCCACAATGACATTTTCAAGAAGGACCAGTTCACACAAACAACACAACTAATACAAAGCTAATTAAATGATATTCATGCAAACAGATTAATAATTGGTTCTGGTTTGTTGGTTTTAAACATACCTCTTTTACAAGGCTGAATTGCTCCTTGTTCAATTTTAGCTAGCTCAAATGTTACATTTTGAGACAAAAATAAAATGTATCTCATGTTTCTACTTATGACAAATACACAGACTTACTGTCAGGTTTATTTTATTTATTTTTTTAATACTTTTTATCCCACGGTTTTTCCCATTACTTATCACCCAGTGTTCCTACCTAGTTCCAGCTCTGGGCATTGCTCTCCCTCTGCCAACTGTGGGAGGGCCGTGCACTGAAGCTCAAGCCTCCTTCCTGCTTGAGGAGTGAGCAGGCCGTGCTTGTCACCTGAGGGGGCAGGGTTTCCCCAGCTGGACGTAGCGCGTGAAAGAATATCAGGTTCAAAGCTTTTGATAAACCATGCAAAAATTAGGTTTTTCTTTGCTCTTTAATACAATGCTGCATGGAATATACCAGTGACTAAAATATGTGCTGTATGAACAGAAGGAGAAAGTACTTTTTTTACTTTTTTGTCCTCATCATAGTTAAGCTACTCTGAAAAGGTGCTTTCAATGATCCACATGAGGTGTTAAAACACTTAAGGTTTTAGTAGCTCGTATCCGACCTTCTTCATGGAGATGGCTGCTTGTTTTTGCCATATTCTGCTTGATCCTTCTTCGTTCTTAATGTCAGTCCATTGAGCAACTCCTTTACGAGGTAACAACAGCGACACATTTTTAATGGACCGCCTTTGTGGAGCAGGCATGCACGATGTTTCACCTGAATGTTTGACAATACTTAGAATTTACAGAGATATTTTTTCGTATATGTTCAGATCAGTGCAATAATTCAATTTGGACTTCAGGACTTATAGAAAAGATTGATTTCTACTCCACTTCCTTTACGATGGTGTTTTTTTCCCTCTGCTTTCTTTCCTTGCTGCATGTCTGTGTCTCTGGCTCACTCTCCTGTCATTGTGCTCCCTGTGTGGGTGAGCTGGTGGGAGTTTTTGTTTGGTATTTGCTACGTAATGGCATGCATACGTTTTCAGGCATGCCTCCATGTGTGAAGTGCCCGCTTCTTGCCACCCCAGTTTGGAAGGATGTATTCTGGGTTGCTGTGCAAATGTATGTATCCCCGTTTTAAGTATATATTTGTGCAAACTGCCTGAGTGTGCTATAGTGTCTGCTTTTTGGTTGCGTCTGTGTGTGTGTGTGTGTGTGTGTACGGGATGTGTGGGAGAGGTGTGTGCTCGTCAATTATGTGATCAGAGCAGAGCCAAGCGGACATTTATGTGGGCGAGCCAAAGATAGGCTGTTAGATCTGTTCTGTCTTACTCTAGTTGTATGTGTGAGTGTGTGTGTGTGTGTGTGTGTGTGCACGGCACTGGACTCCATATGGATAGGAACTACCATTTGCTCTTGTCGGTCTCCCTGCTGTGTTGCATCGCTTTGATGCAGCACCTGCTGCAGTAAAAGCTGGCAAATTGTGATAAGCTGGCAGAGAGCAGGGTGGTGCTGCATGGTCAGATTCTCTATAGTCACATTTGGACGGACTAAGGTAGTCTGTAACTTATATATTTGTACTATAGAAAGAAAATCAGAAAACAGATTATTTTTTGACCCGTACTCGACCCTTGCTACACAAACCTGCTGGTCAGACTGTAGTTATAGACACCACACTGTTTAAGATCAAAGTGAAGTCTGTTTTTAGTTGATTTGAGCTTGGGACTTTGTCTGGAGAGGTGACAGGCATAGGATGTGGTTGATCCCCAATATTTGAAGTAGTAAGGGACCACGGGCAAACACTCATAACGACATATGAGAGTAATTGATTCGGACAGAAATGCTTAGAGCAGCCAATTTTAATAGTTATGGGTTATGGTAAATAACACCACACACAAAAATGCTCAGATTTTAAGACAATTACTGAAAGCTCGTAAACATTTCTTTAAATTTAGCCAAGACGGGGTTTCAATGATTCCTTTTTCTGATCAACAACAGCTGACCTTAAAATTCTCAAACATTTAATGGATGTGGAACCAGATGTGCCCAAAGTTAGAATTAAAGGAATAAAAATGATGACATGGCTGCCTATTTGAACATTTCTTTATCAGCAAGGGTAGAAAAATATTAACTTTATTCTTGTCACACTTTATGGAAAAGTATTTGGTTTTATTTAATAAAAAAAGCATATTTAATGTAGTTATAGTAAATTAAATTACACCTTTTGGAATAATACTACCTAACTACCACTACCCCCCCGCCTCCCCCCAGTCCCCAGCGCTTAATGGCAGTGAGGTAAATTCAGTCACAAACAGAGCTTTCGTTAGATTAGTCCACTTTACCGAAGGTGCTAATGAGCTCAGCAGTTGCAACACGTGCAAAATGCAGCGGATAAATGCCTAGAACACAATTAAGGCACAATTAAGCTCATCCACACATGCACACTTGACACAGACTTCAGATGTCTTTTTGAAGACGATTGCTTTTCTTTCCTCCATGAATGTACCACACTTCTAAGTCCTTTGTAATAACAGCTAATCTTTTACCGTTTACCACATACAAAACTAGTAAATGAAACACAATACAATCTCATTATCCGTTTTGAGTTCTTAATAGAGAAATGAAGAGAAAAACAATAAGACGACAGGTTATAGCACATTAGATTTTTCATTTTTAGATAAAACTCGGCTTGAGAAGGTTTAATATTCCTGTAAAACACGTTTTTCTCTTTTTTCTTTGGTGCCTATATATAGATAAGCATTTTAACATAGCTGAAACATCAGTTTTTTTAATTTTATTTAGATGTTTTTACGTGATCCATTCAACGTTTTTTTCTGGTATGGCAAAGAAAAAAAATACTTTACATTATTAGGTGTTTAATTCAAAGGGTATGTGTAAGTAGGCCAACTATAGTAATTAAGTATATAATATAAGCAAGTGTGGCATACAGTTGTGTTTAGCCACCTTTTATTAGCATTTTGTAAAACTATTCTTTACTGAAGTTACACCTTTAAGGGTTTTAGAGTAGCAGTTTGGTACAATTTAAAATAAGGCATTATCTGCCACAAAAATCCTTCATTTCGACAGTGTTTTGTTATGAATCACTAGCGGTATTCCCATGTGAGTGTGAACCATCTTGGAGGTACTTTGTTGCTGTCATCTGGGGTGTTTCACAGGCTTTTAATAATTTAGATTAAATTAACTTTAATTTATATAGTTCCAATTCACAACAGATGTCATCTCGAGGCACTTTACAGCAAAAGTAATTTTAATACAATTATACAAACATTCCAGTCAGTTAAAAGTTTTCTATGTAAGGAATTCCAGAAGATTGCGATGAGTCATCAATGTGAGGTTGTGCCCGGATCATGCAGACTCCAACCACAGCAATTCCTCAGCAATCCGTCATACTGAGCAAGCATGTAGCGACAGTGGAGCGGAAAAACTCCCCATTAACAGGAAGAAACCTCCAGCAGAACCTGGCTCATTACAAGCGGTCATCTGCCACGACCAACTGGGGGTTTGAGAAGACAGAGAAGAGACATAAAAAGAACAAAAGAGCTGATGTAAGAGTACTTTATATATTAAAGAAAGTAAAAAAATTACAACAGGACATGGAGGATGCTCCATCACTGGGAGCATCATCAGGTGAAATAAATTAAAAAGCTATCAAAAAATGGTCAGTTAGGACTGGGTTATGTGGGAGAACTGTTACTTCCTCACACTCCATGCTCTATGTCTGTAAAATGTCTAAATGTGCCGACCCAAGTGCATGGGACCCTTCACTTTCTCAGTAAATCCAATTGAGTACCCATAGCCACTACGAAGCTAAGCTAACGAGTGAGCAAGATCTTACCATGCCAATTATAATATAATATATTATAATTTAATTATAATATAAATAATTATAATATAATATATTATAATTTAATAAAATAATTTTGAAAGACCTAAACACAGAGAAAAATAGATAAATCAAAGAGAGTCTGAGCATCAAACCCCAAGCAGCTCTGCAGAGCTCACCAGTGACAACAGGAAATGATGCAGTGATGCAGGAAGCGTAGCAATACTCACCTGAACAACTCAAACTGATCAAATCATTGACATGATCCAAATACATTAACCCACAATTTTAGTGAGGTGCGTCATCCCAGTTGTAGTCTGAGCAGGACTTTCACTCTGTCAACCGATTCGCATGTGGTCAATCTATTAAATGGCCGTTATTAGCGGTTATCACTCCCATTAAATGCCGTCAGACTGTGCCCTCTCTACCTTCTAGTAGGTTATCTACCATTCTTATCGGTGATAACAGCCAACTGTCTGCATGTGTCAAAAATACTTAGTCAGAGTGGCGTATCGTAACTTGGTTTATCTAACCAATTTTAACCAACCCACAAGTTTTATGTCCTAACCGTAAGGTCACAGAAGGACAAATATACTTTATTTTAAATGCCTAAACCTAATTTGAAGAGGTTTTAAACACCAAATGGAAAAGTACATTTCAGTAGGTAGAGTGCACAGTCTGAAGGCATTTAATGGGAGGGAGAACTGCTAATAACGGCCGTTTAATAGGCTGATCACATCCGAAACGGGTGACTCTGTGCTCCACGTCGGCGTTCTGTTAGACAGAACTTGCTAATCAAACATCAACATGGTTTGTGTTTGCATGTTTCCAAATTTTACAAACTAAATAACCAAGTGGACTAAATTCAGCTTCCATAGGATCCAATTCCATAACTTGCAGAGACTAAAGCTGCAATGGCAGACAGCTGCGGTGTCACTGCAGTCGCCGGGTCTTGTAAATTGTAACAGATTGGATTATAAACCTCTAAAACACCCGGATGACAACATCACAGCTCCTCCAAGACACTCGGAACTCACTAGAGAGTAATGCTAGCCATTCGTTAAACAGAACATTGCTGAAATGGAGTGTTGTGGCTGGCTGGCACTGGCACTTTTGGGTGCCCCAACAACTCCCATTATATGCTGATCACCAATTAATCTATACAGCTCCTGAAACTTGCTCACCAAACTTGTCTGGGTGAGTAAAAGAACGCATTGCATCCTACAAATACAATCCAGGTTGAAAAATAAAATAAAATAGTTCTTCCCCTTTAAGCTCAGTGACAATGCTTGAAGAACATCTTCGAAAAAAAATGTTTTTTTCTTGCCAAAGGTTCTCATTTGGATTTACCTGGATGGACTTTGATTGGGCCATTCTATCAGATTAATATGCTTTGATCTAAGATTCTCATTGTACCTCTGTCTGTGACTTTAGGGCTGTAGTCCTGGCCCAGTCTCAAGTCCTTTGCTGGCTCTATCAGTTGCAGTTCCCTGCTGAATGCATTAGCAAGGCATTGTAAAACATTAACTGAAAAATTTTAATATCAAAGATATAAAAAAAATTGATGTGTTTTGATAAAATAAAACATGGTATCTTAACTTGTATGCATTTTCAGAAGTGTGCAAGTTCGGTCATTGACAAAATAGCGGTATGATTCAAACAATATTAATCAACAAAAAAAGCATTCTGTGCAGAGAATGCAGCCTTATTCAATACACAATATTATGTTTTTTGCCACCACGTTCTGCATTTCTTTACATGAATTACATTGTAAAAAACAATTTCGTTGCAGGAAACAGTAACAAAATTTAGGACATGGAGTAGAGCATGAAAGCTATTAATTATTTACAGACACTTACTGTTTTACAACAGCTGGAGAGAATCACTTGTGCTTTGTTTGGCTTGCTGGATGTTGATGTAACTTTCATGACTTGTTAACAATATGATTGTCTTGGTTAGTCTTAGTTTGCCAGTGGAAGACTTTAAAATGTGTAACTACTCACCAATTATCTCAAATCGCTACTATGAGAGGGTCAAAAGTAAGGATTAATTATCCTTTTTGCAAAGAGAGACCGGATGAAGTTTTGAAACGTCTACATTTTTGTGCGCTTGCAGACTCCTTCCCCAGCTTCAAACATTTAGCTGCGATTAAATGATAAGAAATGACATCACAACCCGACTGGCAACGCACTGCCTAAGACTTAATAAGCATCAAAAATGGACAGGAGCTGCTCATTTCTTCTGAGATCTGCTTCTGAGAGCCACACATTGTTAACTTCATCGGGATATAATGTGATGTCTCCTTGTGAACTCTGGAGAGGTTTCTTTTATTTCTTTACAATTCTTACAAGTCTTGGATAAAGAGTTCTGAAATGTCAAGTTATGGTTACTGGCATAATTGAAGGTAAAAATGAGACCACTTTAATTTTCATCACTTGCATAAAATCATGTTAGAAATATTGAACTAACTTTTTGTGCAAAAACTGTAAGATAAGATGTTTTTTTTAAATTGATCCTAAAGCGTTAATTTGATCAACTTTGATCCGTCTGGCTGACTTATTTTTTGCAACCCGGTGTGCTCATGATCCTTTTTAAGGTTATTCTTCGACTTAATTAAAAAAATCAATCACATAATAGCAGACAATGCTTCTTCAGCTAGGGGGCACATACTTTTAAGCCGAAACAGGTTGTCAGTTTAAAAAAACCCACAGGACTGTTTCCAGAAGCATTTTCATGATTGGTCAGCCCAACATTAGCCAGAGATTATTTCACCAGGTCGGGGCTTTGTAGTCACAGTAATCAGTAGTCAATGGAGCGTTTGGGCACTGCATGCTTTATATTGCAAGGGCAGTTTATACAACACTGTATTTTGGTGATTTTGAGAACAATGAAGTGTAGACTGCTGTGTTCATTTTTATGCATTTTTGAGTATTCTATGACCTGCACTTCTAGTAAAAAGCTTTACAGCTGAAACTTTCGGCTCAGCTCTCTCTTCACCACAACAGACCGGTACATTGCCCAGGCGGCATCACTGTTGACCCCTTACCAAACTGCAGTTTGATCTCCCACTCCATATTCCCCTCATTCATGAACAAGACCCCCAGATACTTGAACTCCCCCACTTGGAGCAGAACCTCTTCCCCGACTTGGAGAAGGCCCTCTAACCTTTAAATCCTTCTGCATGGAGTTAGCATGTTGTTCTTGGTTAGGCCCTTATAATCTTATACTTTATTCTGCCTATTGTCCAAATTCCATGCATATCCACTACACTGATAGAAACCAAGACAGAGGGTTGTGACATTATTAAGAAATCATTAATTTGAAACATTTTCAAATTTTTTTAGACTAGATAAGAATAGACATATTTTAGGCAGATATGACATAAAATAAATACACTGAACGACATTACTGCATTGTCTGTGACCATGATTGCGCCTGTGATGACATAAAGCATAAAACCATTGTCTGTGTTTACCACAAGCACTTGTACCTACCATTTCCCTCCAGCATGACTAATTAACACAAGTGTCTTTGTTACGGAAAGAAATCCACTTGACTTTTCTCCTCACAACACTTTCTGTGTCGGCAGTTGAGTGGCTAACTGAGAGTGTCTTTGTTCAGAGCACAAAGCAATGGACACACTTGCACACAATAGTTCGTTAGCTTGGCTGCATGACGACAAGTCTCTTTTGCCATGGTGTGTTCTGCAGACCATCTCTCCAGGCGGAACAATTACAAATGAACGCTTAATCAAAGTGCTTACCCTAAACAACCCACAAACGGATTCTATCACTATGGTTTAAAATGTGGTGTTAAGATTTCAATAATGATTTCAGATATGTATAGACTTTAATATGAGTTATATGGGTCTCCGTTAGGGATAGGCCAGTTTAAGATTATCACGGTTCTGTAAAGTAAAAATATCCAGTGTCAATATTACCTGGGAATACAGTATTTACAAAAAAACAACAAAAAAAACTACGATTATTCCTCTCATTAGGATCACAACAGTAAAAAAATGAAACGTTGATCTTGCATCTATATCAAATGGTCAGGATTTAGATATATTGTAAAGGAACCGTTTACCAAATTGAGGGACATTTTCAACTTGTCAAATTTAATGAAAAGATGGTTCCATTGAAACTTCATATTGAACAGAAATAGCAGTTTCATTCAAAACCTTGAAATAAACATGCTACAAGTAATTTACAGAAACAAATAAATGCATAGCTTTTTCTTTTTTGTAAGCCACCTGCTTATGGAATATGTTAAGGCTTGGTTTGTGTTTTTGTGCAAAAAGCATCAAATAAAGTACAACTGAGACAAACAAAAGTTTAAATAAAGTTAGCTAAGGGTATTCACTGAATCAATGACAACCAACATAGCAGTTTTAACCACAAACCTAAAATAAATTAAACAAAAATGTACAGTTAAATTTAAGTTTATGAAATAATATTTTCTTCTAAGTATCATTTCAGTAAATACCTAAACCACTTTAAAGAAAATTAGGTAACATTTAAACTTGAGCTGCAGCATTTAACTTTATCAAAAATCTCCAGAGTATCTTTGCAGCAGAAACCGTCTGAAAGAGGGAGGGCCGTCTGGCAGAATATTTTAAGCTGATTGGAGGACACACAAGGTGGTTGGCATTAGCTTCTACACGAGCGTAAACCGGCACGGCCATGTTTGTTTCGTTTGTTTCGCTTTTCACAAAGTGCTTCCATTTGCTCCTTCTTTAACTAAGAAATAGTATTTAGTTCCTCTGCAACCGATTCAATAGCCGCTTCTGGGCGAGCGTCAACCGAGCGCCATGTCGGTCGGAGTTCGGACGGTTTAGATTGGAAACGGTACAAGATGGATTCTCCTGAGTTTGGAAAACTCCAAATCTCGCGAGAATCCATCATGCAGAGGCAGGTTATTTAATGGGATACCTGGGGATGTTTTGTTGCTTTGGACAAGAGTCCCAAAGTCTGGAGTGATAGTAGACAAAGCAACTCTGAGATCATACTCAATGTCCAGCCAGTGTCTCTGTTTTGTCTTAAGCTGGATAAGAACTGAGAAGCCGCTTTTACAACGTTAGTTGGTCCTGAATAGTAAGAAAGTTTTTACTGCTCAAGTGTAAAGGGAAAAATACTCACTCATTACAGAAATACTTGTTTTCTTGAATTATTATTTCTGATTTATATATTTGTCTGTCCACTATGCGTAGAAAATGAACTATAATTGTTACTGATAAATCCTCTAATTTGGAAGACTATCTTTTTCTATTATTACTTAATTTCCAGAGATATTATATTTTTTTTCTCTCCAGAAATCCTGGATGTCTTTGAACAATAACTGGCATGTCTCTGGTCCCCATCCACTGTTAACCATGCATATTACACACCTACTGTCTTTTGTCAATAAGGTTAATATTGGAAGAACTTTTACTCAACCTTATGTCGGTGTTGAGTTAGCTCAATAACTCTTACAGAAAGAAAACCAGGATAACTCCCTGCTCCTGTGACTTATGTGGAAAGCCAAGGACAATGATCAGAGGTTTTCTAAAAAATGTCTATGAATAAAATACATTAACGTATGATTGAAATGGTACAAACTGTGAAGAGGAGTATGAATACTCATGTTTGGTGTTTTCTAAAAAAACAAAAAACAAAAAAAGACATGTAGTTTGGTGGATAATTACACAGGTTCTTGTAAATGGCATGACAACCTACTTAGTTAAGTCAAGCAGATTCAACCAATAGATATTCAGGAGACTATCGTGGAAAACACAGACGTACACTGAACTCTGTCATTGAAGTTCAGATTGTCACACCTAATAACTTTGCCCAAGTGTCTGCTCTACCAATGGTTAAAGTGGACCAAATGGTAAAGATCTAAAACTTGTTTCTTCCACAAATATTAATAAATGAAGCCGTGCCAAACTCATACAGCTTTAACTCCATGCCCCTCACCTCCCTTCACACAGACCTTACATGGTTGCTCCCATGTCTTCACTGTGGAGGTCGTATTAAAGATTCATTCATTTTCCAGGTCTGCAGTCAAATATTCATGAGGGCTGACACGCTTTTCCCTATGTTTAACTGTTTATTGTTCTATCCACTGTGTGAAATACAATTATAACATATGCAAGTACTGTTTTTTTATATGTAAGAAATGAAGGGGGAGTCATCACTTTATTTATTCTAGGTGTTGTTAAAATGAACAAAAAGACAGCCATCTTTAGTAAATCGTCAGTGGTACAAAGACTTAAGGATTTTGCTACATGGGTAAAGTCATTTATTTATTCATAGACTGTTAATACTAAAGAGGTAAAAGTGGCTTTGGCTACCTATTTCCCCCTGGGTTATAACCAGGTAAAATAGGCCTCTGTATCTAAATGTTACCTGTAGTTCAGTAGGCTGCTTGTGAACACTTTATGTGTCTGATTACGGTTCCATGTCATCATGGAACCGTAATCTGTACAAAATTGTCCCTTTAAGGATTTTCCAACATGTCATATCAGGACAGTTTCGGCAGTGAGTGACGTCATTGATCAGCACAAATATGTGTCCACAGAAGCAGAAAATAACAAGGAAATTGATGAAACAGGGATTTTTGCTGCATTTTTATTTTTACTCTGTGTGTTGAGGACCTGGCCAAGGCTTTTCACTTTAACATATTGAAAGTGTGCATTATCCAAGTGGATAGAAGGAACAGTTAAACGACAAACTTCTGATTTTGTTGTCTTGTTTTACTTGTTCTTTCTCAAGTACAAAAAAAAAAGGTAATTAATACAAATAAATTACCCCTCTTCCGAGTTAGAGCTTATATTAGAAACAATAGTATTTGGTTAACTTAAACAAAAATCGGAAGTAATTCTTTTAGAAATCCGGTATTTAAATTAAAAAGCAGCAGAGTCAAAAAGTGCATAGTTAAGTCTTCAGTTTTCATCTTTATTCTTCTCAGTCTAAGAAATCCCATTCTGTTTCCAGTTCCACTGGAACAACTGTACTCCTCTTTACTCCAGGTCTGTAAATTGTATTCTCATTTTAGGAAACCTAAAGGTAATAAGAAAGATTATGAACTCATAAAATGTGCAACACAACAGGCGCAAGCACGCTGCAAATGCATAGCAGGCAAGAGCATAACAGCAGCATTTTATACTGAGGCAACACAATAAGCAGAAGCACATTTGGAGTAGCAGCAGCAATAAATAATGTTGTTGAATTAAATAATTATCATAAGTAATTCAATGCATGTTCAAGCAGGGACAAAATGGAGCCAATTTCCAGTTTAACATTTATTTTGAACAGATTAACAAATTGCAGTTTACAGAGAAAGTTGCCCTAGTTTCTCTGTGGTCCAGACTTAAAGAAATCTGAACAATTAACTGATCTTCATTTCACAACTTTATAGAAACCGGCCCTCGCCAGGACTTTAGGCGTTTCTAACTCCGTCCAATCAGAACATTTCCAAACAGTGTCTTAGCCATGATTTGCTGTCAGAATCCTGGAGTCCGAAGATGGGTGTCTGTGTTCTGGGTCAAAGGTTCATTATAAAAATTTATGGTTAAATGGCTATCTGCTTCTCTAAAACTTTTCTCCCAGTTTCTTATCTAAACATCCTGCTTTTACAGCTTTGCAATTTAAACTCACCCCAGAGTTTTATGACTTAAAAGCTTTCCTGCATAAACAATGCTTGACAAAACATTTCTTTACTATCATGCAAGCTAATTAAAACAGACTTTTACTTTCTGAATGATAAAAGTTTACAGAATTACCACAATAATCAGAATAAATTGAAAGTTAACAAATAAGCCTGAGAAACAAATGAATGTTGGAACACATACTTTATGAACAATATGCAAACACTGTGCCGAATTCAGAAATAAGAACACACAGGAAGCTGAAGATAGGCTCTGAGCTTAATGCACCAGAAAAAGCACAGCTACACACACCTATGTGCATTAAAAGCTATTAATGTATTGACACATGGAGATAAAAGAAAGAAGACTTATAGAATTATTATAGCAATCCATCCCCAAAGACTACTGACCTTCTGTGGTTCGATCTTAATGCGAACAGCTTTGTGCGTGCTTGCTGCGCTGTTTTTGTGTTTCTAAGCAAATATTCCACCTTTCTAACATAAACAATATAATCCATGCTGATCACACAGGGAGTATTGACATTTTGATCAAGACATTTAACTTTGGATTTCATAAATATGCAACGATTCATGATTTGTGATTTACGTTCTATACAAGATCTGCTCCCATTTAGACCGCAGGATTGCAAAGACTCCTGAGGTTGTCTCTGCCAAGGTAAGCTAAATTTGGTTCAAGTTGTGTTGTAGTTGGGACATGGCCACGGTTATTGTCTTTGTATGATTTACTTCACTTTTTTGTATTATTTGTATCATCAAATTAGTGGGTTCAACAAATTACATATTTATCATCAGCAGTGCAGTCTTATTTTTAAAGTGATTGAAACTTGACCCTTTCTGTCACCACTTTCTGGTTTCATGTGACTTCACAGAACACGAGTGTACCATTTTGTCCAGGTTCCTGAACTCTTTTTACACTCAACTATCCCATCATGCAACACGCCTACAGCACCTAATACTTCATCTGACAAAGACCGATGGCTCTCTGAAAAAAATCTCTGAGTGATACAGTTTCTGCATGTAAACTTTGGTTGGATGTTGATCTGCAACAATGAAAGAGAGGAATCACATGAAAAGGGCTGCTAAAGTGTCTGGAAAGCATATTATTATTATTATTATTATTATTATTATTATTATTATTATTATTATTATTATTATTATTATTATTAATATTATTATTAATATTATTATTATCAGACATCTATCCATTTTCTGAACCGCTTAGTCCTCCAGGGGTCGTGGGTGGGCTGGTGCCTATCTCCAGTTGTCAACGGGCGACAGGTGGGGTACAACCTGGACAGGTCGCCAGTCCATTGCAGTTATTATTATTAATAATAATGTTATTATTATTCAGAATTAAAGTCACGAAAATGAAAAGGTAAAAGCAAAAAAAGCAATACTATCAAACTAAATGTAAACAATTATGGAGGAAAATAAATAAACCTATCAATAGAACTCAAACAGATCAAATATATTTTATTTATCTGTTTGAGGCATTTATTACAAGGGATTTTTATGAAACAAAAATAAATCTCAAACTAATTTAAAAATTACTACCAAGGCTGAGTGTGTGCAGGTAGAAATGAGATGTCTCCAGTCCGTGGTCAACTCTCAGAAACAATCAGTAAAGATAAAATAATTTATGATAAAGATTGCCATTTTGTTTTCAATCATGCTAAGGGGGATGGACAGGAAAAGTTGCTATTAAATATTAACTGTGATAAACCTGGAATAGATCATGTGGGTGGAAGACTCCAAAGACTGCTGCTAAATTAGTAATCAAGCATCTAGTCTACATAATATTTTTAACTTCTGCTTTGATAAATGTCTCTATCCACATTTATGACAGATTTCAGAATTTTGACTCTTGCCTAAAATTTCAAACATGGTTACCTTTATGTGTAGGATTCCACAAGGGAGCTGTCTTAGCCATTTAGTACTTTTGTAAATGATATTTCTTATGCAAACATTAAAGTACATATGACTTTACATGCAGATGACAAAACTATATCCGTTTTGTCTTCGGTCTTGGATCATTTCAATAATGTGCATCAACAGGAGCTTGTGACTGTCTGAGTGGGTGGTGGGAAACAAGCTGAAATAAAATAAAACATTTTCTACACTCTTTAGTCTTGTGTTACCTGGACTACTGTCCAGTTTTTTGGTCGAGTGTTGCCAAAAAGGACCTGGACAAACTTCAGACAGTTCAGAATACGGCTGCTAGACTGGCTCTTGGTTGTCTTGCTGCAGATTATCAACTGAAAGTTCTTGCCTCTAGATGGTGGCATACTCTGAAGAACTGTTTCCTTATAGCAAAAAGGTTGTTGGTTCAAATCCTGGCCTGGTTTCTTTCTGAAAGAGGTTTGCATGAGTCGTTTTGTAATAAATGGATACTCCGGTTTCTTCGTCCCATAGTCCAAAAACATGGCTGCTACGGTAATTAAATATACCAAGAGATCTCTTAGGTGTGTGTGTGTGGGATCACTCAAGTTAGGGATCAGCTCCAACCCTCCCCCCTTTGAACCTTCAAGCATAAAAAGGTATAAGTGGATGACTGGGCCACGCAATAGTAAACACCCTCTCACTGTAGCTCTGTCGTCCTGCTGGTAAGTGGAACTTTGATCCGTCTCAAGTCATCCATCTACCTATCAACTCCGAATATCTTTCAGATATCTTGAACTACATTTGTCATTTTTCTGCATGGTTCTATCTTACCTTGTGTTAGTCCATCATAAAATCACACAACAAAACATTCAAGTTTGTGGATGCAATGACACCTTGTGGGAAAAGGTTCAAGAGGAATTAATATGCTTGCTAGACACTGTAGCTTCTAGTACGGGTCACAGTTCCAAAACTAGTTATTAACAAGATTGTGGGAGACAGAAAAGAAGTACAGAGTATGAAAAACAAAACAGGGAAATGAAAAGGAAACAGATGACGTGAAGAGAAAAGATGAGGTGGTGGAGCGCGGGGAAGAGAAGGGAATGAGAAAGGAGAAAATCTAACACATAGTCCTTGCTGTCAGCCAGTATGTAATTAAGTTCTGCACTCTGTCACCATCGCTCTATAGAACTGGTAATTTAGCTGGGCCAGAGCCAGGAGAGCAGGTCAGGGGAGGGGAGAGCGAGGACAGGGCGACGGGAGAGGGGAGACAGACAGAAACATAGAACGGGGGGGGGGGGTATCAAGGATGGAGGTGGCAAAACGCCAAAAAAGATTATATGACACAAAAATAGAGGGAGTAGTGGAATTTATACATACATACCTGCTTAATCTTGGTAAGGGATTCTGGAGGTGGTCATCATTAGGCAGTTATCAATACATTCAATCACGCAAGCTAATTATTGTTCTAAATTTTTAAGGACATCACTTTTCATTCAAATTGATATGAGTATGTAGTTATCGTAAGTGTCTATGATTAGTTTGCCAATGAAAGTGAGGAACAGGAGCAGCAGGAAATGTACCTTTGGGATACAATATGTTATACTAGATTCTGGTATAATTTAGGCATAATCCGACCTACAGTTTCCTGTAAAGAAAAAAAAAAGCATTCACTGTGCAATGTAAAAAATCCACAGGGATAAGGAGGGCCAAAGTAGACCAAACCCACTAAATCCAACACGATTTTTGATAAAATCCCATTAAAGATACCTTGGGGACATTTTGTAACAGACCATAAACATGATAGTCTGAAGCTAATCTTGTTGAGAAACTAGCTCTAACCATCTCTTAGTGCACTCCAGGAAGATATCAAATTGATGGTACATCTCGTATCATAATTGCTGGTGCGATGTGATAGTTGACTGATTCGCCTGGCAATGTGACACGAAATCACTGTTCTCAGCTGAAGGAGATCTAACCATTAGTCAGTCAATGTTACAGCTGAGACTAAAGCTGTTGTCAAGCTTTGCAACGTGAGGGGGGATATTCTAAATGGGCAGGCTGTCTTTTATTAGTACTGCTACGCCATTTCAAGAAAACACCTAAGTTAATATACATTGGCTTTAAATTTTTTTTAGAATATTTCAACCTTTTTACATTTTTTCAACTTTAAACCAAAGCATAGATACATTTGCTTTGTGAAGGCTAGAGATGTTCATCAGAGAAAATCTCTCAAAATCCAGAAAGATACATTTGTGGAGGAGTTTAAAGCAGGATTTAATTATAAAACAAAATTGCAAACTTTTAAAGTCATACAAACCATTGTCCAATTGATCCGCCCAAAATAGAGAGAGTATATTCCACAAATTCAACTACAAAACTAACAAGACATTGCCTTCAACCTAAACTGATAAGACAGGACAAGATAAATCATCATGGTAGAAACCAGAAGGCCCTGGATAAATCTGGAGAAGCTACAAAGAACCTGTTAAAAAGACAATTATCAGTCCACAATTTTGCATTTAATGGAAGACTGATGAAAAGAAAGCTATTGTTGAAAGAAAATATCACTCTCGCCACAAGCAATGAATGCAGAACAAAAAAGAGGTTGGAAGGGGTTGATTTGTTAAGGTGAAAGAAAATCTTTTAAAAAATGTGACATTTCACCTCAGGCTAACCCCATCATCCTTTCTGTAAACTAGTGGTGGGACCATCACACCATGGGGACGTGTCTTCAATACGGAAAGTTAAGGGTTAAGAAAGATGAGCTGAGGAAGAAATAGTTGGAATTTGTCTTTGGAACACCACCAGTTTGTAGAGTGTTGGAGGATCAAGAAGATGGTAGAAAATAGACTCTTTAATAATGTATCCCGACTTAAAAAGTTCAAAAATAATAAAGCCTGGACTACAAGGATGAGAGACACACAAAGACAACTGACGCTAACAGGATGAACCAACAGAAGACAAGGGAAGACAGAAGGCTACAAATACACATTGGGAGACAATCAAGGAGACAAGAGGGAGCCAGGAACATATAAGGACACAAAGACTGACAGATAACGGGTACAACACAACATGCAGTCACCAGTTAAGTAAGCAAAGTTATTTGTTTGATTGAAAGCATGGTAAAAGTTATATTACTGTTAGCCAATCAGACGTGAGGCTTTAGCGTATCATGGATATTAATGACTGAGTAAGACTCCTATTTCTGTCGTCGTCCGCCTCCACTCCTCTGACAAGCATATAAATGATAAAACATCTCTTCAAATGAAAAGCACTCACAAGACATTCATTCAAACTAAAGACCACAGCAAATTTATTTGAAAAAAAAAATCTTTATCTAGTTCTATTCGGCAACGGTAGTGAAAGCAATATTTGTGCCGATTTTAGGATTTCTTTTTTTTTGTATTTGCAGTTAGCTTGAAAGACAAACGTAACTTGTTTGTACAGTATGGCCAAGCATGGACATATTGACAGTTCTTTTATGTCTTCCATGCATAATCTTTTTTTTTTTTTACAAGAATATCTGATTTTTAGATCTATTTGAATACCTTACAAGACTCCTAAACTGCTAGAATCTTTATTCTGCAGGTCTCATCAGCTTTCAGTTCCATCACTCTCATTTTAACATTCTGGTGCACACCAAACTAAAAGCCTAAGTATTAAATTGGCATCTAATTTAGTTCTCACAAAAAAAATCCATTATAATTCTCATTTTAATTCCATTATAATTCAAATTTCTCACATTGTTATTCGTTTAAACTATGCTACTTGTTATAATATTTAAAATTATATTTAAACCCAATATGTCAAAATCTGATATCCTAACTTTCACAAGTGCAAGTCAACTTCTAAAGGAAGAAAAAAGCTAATTAAGATGAAAGAAACATAACAACCCACCTATAAATAGCCATTAAAAGGTCAGTACAAAGTGTACTTAGGTGTTAGGGTAAATGGCTTTTCACTGTGCAAGTCTTGGGGGGCAGGACAGAAAAACAGGGTGGGTGAAATGGACGTGACAATCATGAACCTTGTCTCTGACCTTTCGTGCGAGTGTATACAGCTTGTGTGTGTTTATGCGCATTTAAACCTGAGGGGAGGGGAATGGCGAGCTGAGAGGGTGAAAAGAGAGTGGCAGATTGAATCCATGGGGAGGCTAAATGGACGGATGCACAAGTGGGACATAGTGTGTGTGAAGATAGCTGCTAAGCATTCCAAGGAAGGACAATTAAAGGATAGTGAGTGTGTTTCTGTGTTTAAGCGATGGCTACAGTACTGCTTAGCTTCGTATTGACATTGTAATTACCAGTGAAGAATGGGGGCCGTGCGTGGATGAATGCATGAGCATGTGGATAAGGTGTATTCAGTTGGGGAGACTTGCTATTGGCATTGTAATTAGACTTAAAGATATACCCCCCCTACCAAGATCAGAGTAGCTCTGCACCATGGCAGTTGGGTGATACAGCCATGTTGGCTCCACCTAGGTGGAGGTTGTGTGCTTAGTGTAGATAAGTCTGGCTTTAAACTGTGTTTTCAAGTGATCAGAGAGCGGTAGATCAGAAAGCCAATGATCTTTTTAGCATCCATATTCAATCGTATCGTGTGTGCATTACATAAATCAGGCATGGAATTGTTTTTCAGAAGAAAAGACTAAACAAGACTAACTAAAGATTCAAACTACTTCACATATCAGAATCAGAATCCGAATCAGCTTTAATGGCCAAGTATGACACATACAAGGAATTTGACTCCGGCGACTTTTCTCTCCAGTACAGAACTTAAATAAGTGAAATTAAAAAACGGAAAAAAAAATAAAATAAATAAAAATAAAGGATAATATATACACCAAACCAGGGTTATTGTACAGTAAGTATATACAGCAGTGCAGAGTTTTAGTTTATTGTTCATGTGAGTGGACTCACACTCTGTGACTATTCAGAGTTCATCAGAGCAACAGCCTGGGGGAAGAAACTGTTCTTGTGTCGGGTGGTTTTGGCGTACAGCGCTCTGTAACGCCGGCCTGAGGGGAGGAGCCTAAACACATTGTGGCCAGGGTGTGAGGGGTCAGTGGTGATTTTTCTGGCCCGCTTCCTGACCCTGGCCCGGAAAAGGTCCTCAATGGAGGGAAGATCAGTACCTATATAAATGTCACTGTAAGTATTGTGACTGTTAGAGGCCAATATTCATATTCAATACATTAGGATAACATTGAGAAGTGCATTTATTTCAGTGAGTCAATTCACTAAGCGAGGCGCATTATTTGGATTAATTATATACCAACTGACATTGTCAAGCCTTTATAATAGTTAAGTATGATCTTTTCCCACTTACAGCTAATTAAACATTTCATTTAAGCAAAGGTAGGTAGAGTAGCCAAATACTGTTCTTAAGTAAAAGTAGCACTACTTCAAAACATGTTCTACTCAAGTGAAAGAATATAGTCAATATACAAAAAAATACTCAAGAGTATAAAAATAATTTGGTAAGAGGCTTACTTAAGAATTGAGTACTTGAGTACTTGTTTTGAGATCATAACAGATAATTTAAGGTTTGCAAATTCTATAGTTGGACAAAATATAAAGTTATGTGCAAACTCTAAAGACTAAATTAGGTTAAAATAAGTTGACTAGAAGAAGTTGTTTTCCAAGAACGTGTTTTCAAAGTAAAAGTAATAAAACCAATAAGTAATGTATATTAGACCACGGTAAGGTAACCCCACTCGACTTCCAATGGCAAAACAGCCTCAGCAAATAGAAAATAATGTCAAAAATTAAGCTTGTGTACAAACAAGAGGTCTCACTGCAACATAACCTCTATGTGTAAGATCAACTTGTACATTATTTGTTAAAACAAGAATTCATATTCATTCAGTAAAGTTACGCATTGTAGGAAGAGTAGACAGGAGCTTTACTCAAGATTAGCGATACTTCATTCAAATATTACTCAAATAAAAGAATAAAATACAGTCTTGTAAAACCACTTTAAAATATTTTTTTTTATCAAAAAGTTACTCATCTACAGGTGCTGGTCATTAAATTAGAATATTGTGAAAAAGTTAATTTACTTCATTAAATCCATTCAAAAGTGAAACTTGTATATTAGATATATTCATTACATATAGACAGATATATTTCAAATATTTTTTTTCTTTTAATTTTGATGATTATATCTGAAAACTAATGAAACTCCCAAATTCAGTATCTCAGAAAATTACAAAGTCAATTAAGACCAATTCAGAAAATAGTTTTTAGAAATCTGAAAACTATGAACATGAAAGATATGAGCATGTACAGCTCTATATATTCAGTTTGGTCTCCTTTGGCTTGGATCAGCTGGTCAGGTGTGTTTGCTGGCCAATCAAGTACAGGAATACCGTGGTCTTTAAACCAGGTAGTGGTTCCTTTGGCACTGTGTGCAGGTGTTGGAAAATTAAATGCACATATCCATAAGTTGGTCAGCAGCAGGAAGCATAAAGTGCTCTAAAACGTCCTGGTAGACGGCTACTTAGACCTCAGAAAACAAAATGGACCAACACCAGCAGATGACATGGTACCCCAAACCGTCACTGATTGTGGAAACTTTACAGTGGACCTAAAGTAACATGGATTTCGTGCCTCCTCTTTTGTCGTCCAAACTCTGGGACCTTTATTTCCCAAAGGAAATGGAAAATTGACTTTCATTAGAGAACATAATGTTTTTCTTTAGTGCAGGCAAGGCGCTTCTGATGCCTTGCCTGTTCAAGAAACATGAAATGCGTCAGCAGAATTCCATGTCTTGCATACATCTGTGCATGGTGGATCTTGAAGCACTGACTCCAGCTGCAGTCCACTCTTTATGAATCTCTCCGACATTTTTGAATGTTTTTTTGTTTTTTTCTCAGTCCTCTCCTGGGTGCGGTTATCCCCATTGGGGAAATATTGAAATATATCAGTCTATGCGTGATCATCATTTATAAGTCCATCAGAAATTTTAGCTGTTAAAACTTGCTAGAATTAGGCCACAAATCCTTACCCATGAGAGCACAGAGAGAGGGACAGTGAGCTTCACATTTTGTAAACTTCAATATGCAATAAACAAACCAAAAAAAATAACAAACCATTGTTTTGTTTTTATTAATATTGTATTTATTTTATTGTCTTCAAATTCAGATGTTGTTGCCTGAGGTTTTGGCTTTGGAGGTTTTAACATTTACCCCAAAGTCGCCTTCCTCTCTGTCTCTCCTGTGCCTTCTCTCGCCCACTCTCTCATTTTTTCCCCTGCGTTCATTTTCAATACAACTTGACAGGGAATCATTAGCTGCATAATGAAAAGCAGCAGACCAGTAATATATACCATCACCGTCTATTAGAGCCTCCTTAGCCTAAAGACCTTGAATGTAAATGAGGCTATGTTACGAAATCTTCAAGTCAGAGTGGATCACAGTGTTAAAAATGCTTTTAGGACAAAACAAGGTAATTGATGTTGTCTTTGCTGTATGTGATGAAAATGAATAAATATTTTTTTTATAGGGAAATGATCTGACTCTCAACTATGAAGCTAATTTGAGAGATGCTCTATAGCTGGTATATTTAAGTCATAAGGCCCATATGCCTCATTGGGATTATATGTTGGAATAGTAAATGAAACAAAAAAAGTAGCAAATGATGTTTGACATCCATCCATCCATCCATCCATCCACCCATCCAATGTCTATAACCATCAATTGTAGGGTGGTTGGGGGACGGGTGCCTATGTCCTTCAGACACTGGGTGAGAAACATGGTACAACCTGGATCCATTACCAGTCCATCACAGACTATAATGTCTTATGCTACTGTGTAGTGGTAAAAACAATGTTTTTATCAGCCCAAATAGGTTGTCTTGGAGATAGATTTTTACTGGGATGGGGGGCATTGGACGAAGGTAATGGACTTGCTAAAAGGGGTTCGGACAGCTGTTCTAGCTCCTTGCAGCTCTACTTTAAATACTTTATCTTTAGCATCCGGATATAAACCAAAGCAATACCAGATTCCAGTAGAAATTGTTGTTAAAGCCAAATACACTCTACATTTGTGTGTTCCTTCATACAGACCAATCTCACCTTAGTGGTGTGCAAAGGGGAAGGTTTAAAAACTATTACTCAGTTGTGGTCTTTGTGTATCTCTTTGGACATTGCAATCTTTCTCTGTCCAGGGGAGCCCCCTCTTCACTCATTCCATATGCACACAGCTACACATTGACATACACACCCACGCGAGTGCACAAATGAAATCCATTTTCTCGCCTCTGTCCCCGTATTGCAGAGCTGTTATTGAGGAGCTGAGGGGGCTCATGGAAAGTGAGACTGAAGAGGCTGGTGGGCTGATAGAGATGGTGAAGCACATGGAAGAGAGCGGCAGAGGGGCAGATACACGGTGTGCGGATGAATTTAACCTCTGGATTTGCTAAAGATGGAGCTGAACACTGAATAACTCCAGAAGAATCACACATTACCAGACATCTTGTGTTATTACAGAATCAGCTAACTATCAGTGTACTAAAATACTCGACATAAGGGGGCTAAGTATGGACTGTTTAAAGTCTATGGGCGCTTTCACATGGTACGGGAGTCCGTACTCGGGTACGGTATTTGGTCAAAATCCACTTATTTCGTACCGTGTGAACACAGACTGTACCGTGCCAGGATACGGCCAGAGAGACCTGCCTTGGAGGTAGTATCCGAGTCCATGTACGGGCGGCCACGTATCATGTGAACACAACCCGTACTCTGGCCGCACTCAAGACAATAGACGCGCTCCACGCGGAAATGACGACACCGCCGGCCGAAATTACAGAATCATCTCGCGACCATACAAATACCAAAACAACGCGATTCAAGCATCCCACAGCAACACAGCAGATTACAAAACGGCGGGTTTACTACAACACTCACCCTGTAGAAGGCTTCAGGTAGCAGCTGACCAGTAGCCTAGTTTGTTTACATTCTAGGCTGTCGCTCGTTTTATGACGTCGGTACTTCTCACTCCCTTGTTTGTTGGAGAACTAAGACTTATTTGTATACCGCCACCTGCTGTTTATTTGTAGTCAAACACTGGATTCAAATACGGGCAGAGATCCGTGACATGTGAACAGAAAAAATTAGCATTTTCTCTGGCCGTTTTCTGGTACGGCCACACATGTGAAAAGGGCCTATATGGAGGGAAGTGTTTTAGAGTTCAATTAAAGGGCAAAGTTTAAATTCAGCATAGGCAGGAAGAAGTGCGATACTTTATCTTCAAGTACATGGATGTTATGAAAGTTTATCCTTATGTAAGAAACTATAAATGTTTGTGTACAGTGTTCAGTGTGAATCATACAGTTTGGTGAGATGGTAAAAAAGCTGGCCAAGGAGTTCAAATGTAGCTTGATCTTAAACTGAATAAACCCCCATCAAAACTTTATTTAGGTACATAATATTCAATGGGTAAAAAAAAAAAAGTTTAAAAATAACCGATTAAATAAAAAATTATGTTTTGTGATTGGTTTATTGGTACCCATGTGTTTGTTTTTCCATAAAACCAACTTCCTCCAAATAGAAAAACCCTTTCTATTAAGACTTAATGCTCATTGTCTCCAGAGTCCTCAGCTTTTTCTGCTGTAGCTCACCGCATATGTTTTCTATTGGATTTAGATGTGGAGACTGCAATTAACATGGAACAAGTTGATTTCCGGTACAGTGAATCATTATGTGGACTTTTTTTTAGGGTTCTGGTATTTCTGGCCGTTCATTATGACACGCACTTTGGATGAGTTTGTTTTCACAAAATCATCCTTTGCTCTACACAAAACACAATTGGAGCATTTGTTGCAGAAAACATGGATCTTAGCCTGGTCTGAACAAAGTGCAAGGCTCCAGTTGTGACCTTTTTCAACAATTATCTACTCAATCTGGCTTGACTCGGCTCTAGGCGGTTGGGTTTTACACTACCCTGCATCGCTGGAGTTTCAGGCATGTGGAGTGGGGCTTGAAACGTGATGTCAGACGACTCTCCGTCACTGATTGGCCCAGAGATGAAGTCACTAGTTGCTTCACAAGGGTGACTCCCAAACAATAATCCGAAGCACCATTAGCAAAAGCTGCAGTCGCACTGGACCAAAGACACATCTACAATTCCCTGAAAAGTTGGAAATCAATGCAGAACAGTCAAGCAACATTGTTAGAAATATTTTTTTTTCCTGGCCCCAATCACATTTATAGGATGTAGATACCATCTAATGTTTGCTATGGAGACTTTGTTACCCAAAGAGCCCACTCTTTATATTTGCCAAGGGTGGAAACAAATGTGTTCATATATGTGATATATCTGTGATTATTCAAGTCGCTGAAGAATACTGTGAATTACCAAAAATGCGTTATTCAACGTAAAGCTTTACAATTCAAGTGATTCACTTCAGAAATAAAACCTTCTATGCCAATGTTTTTATTCTTGTAGTTTAAAGTCTCCAGTTTGTATTCATATCCTATCTTAACCATCACTGCAACATGTGAGGGATTAGTCCGTTGAGTTACGATGAAGCAAGCTTATTCAGAGTTACCTGTTAAGAGTGCAGCCACAGTTAATGATGTGCAGAGAAACTGTTAAACACTGTCAAAAATCCGTTACTTAGAAAATAAGTTTCAGTGATTCTAATTGCCCATCTGGCTGCAAAAGAGCAGTCCATAGTGATAGTCAAGACATTTCTTTATGCCTTTCCTCCTGAAGATAGATAGATAGATAGATGTCCCTCAGGATTTTACTCCTATAGATCATTTTACTCCCTAATCCCAGTTTTTTGCAGATTGTCGGTTACAGTCACATCTCCTTCCCTGCCAACTCCTTCAAAATATCTGGCAGGCTCAATGTTGCAATCTCACAAATCCCATCTTGGAAGAGCTCAAACAGTATGCACTGACCTTCAGTCCAGCAAAGGATTTGCTTGAAATCTGGGACATTTTGTCTGCGACCTCCAAGATTTGTCTGCTCTGCAAAACCACGCTCAGAGTATTTGGATCCAAATGGCTTTGCTTGGAGCACAAAATACAGCATTCGTTTCAGCCAAATGAATGGTCATACTGAGTCAGCTTTTGATCTGATTTTCAGAACAAAATCATGCATCCTATGTGGCGTGGCCTCATGTGAAAGGTTGCATATAAACCTTGAGATGGCAAAGTGTATGGTAAACGGAGAAAATAGCTTGGACGTCACTTGTCTTGTTTTTCCCCGATTCAAGCCCCACTCAAGTCTTTTTACGAGTCGCTTTAAAAGGTGGCTGCATGTCCTTCACAGTCTCCATGAACTTTCTAGTGATCTGGTCTTTAGCTCTAAAGGCTAGAAGCTTTGCATCACTCCAGTTTGCCATCTCAGCTGATACAGTTTCCAAATGCTAACTCCCCATGTTTACTTGCCGTGTTTACTGTACGTACACACCAAAAGCGAATTAAGCGAGCGGCGAGTCAGGTGTACATGTTATGTCAATGGAGGAGCGCGTTAAAGCGCGGCAGGGGGTCCCGCTTCAAAACAGAAGCAGATCTGCTTCACGAAAAAGCTTTTCTGCCTTATTCGCGCAGAGGATTTGTACGAATGAGGCGTCTGCAGCGCGTAAACAAGTCAGCTCAAGTTGAAAATCTCTGAACTCCAGCTTCAATTCGCGCCGCGTCAACCAATCAGGGGACAGGACATGGAGGAAATACTGATAAACATCGTGGCTAATCAACCGGAGCTACATGACACAAGCAGTTTTCAATACAGAGACAGGAAAAAAAGAATAAACTATTTAGACAGGAATACTCTTAAGAGGTTTGTGGGTGGCTCTTAAAATAGCCGTTGTTGCTGTAAAAGCACGTCTCGGCCTAGAAGTCAACCTTGAAACGGCCTCCTCACCTGGTTTCCTGGTAGCAGCTCCTGCACCACGTCCCACGCTGCTCAAATATTATAAACTTTTACGAACCGCAGGCAGATGGACAGCTGCTCAGAAATGTAGTTGGTGTTTCGGCAGGCGAAGCTTGGATCTTCCCGGCACAAACTGAACGGGCAGGTCACATTTTCCAGGTGGCGAGGAGCTGGTGTTTATGAGAGGCTCGCTGCTGTTTGTGGATCCCTCCGCCGTAGCTAGACTGTATCTGTAGCTCACCAAACCCCCAGTGCAGCGGTCCCCGGTCTACCGGAGGCCAGGCCGAACACGTAATCCACTCTGTCCTCCGTCAGCTCGGTCCATAATCTACCGGCAGCTGCACTCTGGCCCCAGCTCTGCTGAAGGCCAGTACGCGCGTGAAAATACCATATTCGAAGCGCGGCCAGTTCACTTTGTACACGCTTCAAGGTGCGAATGTTCAAGAATCCAGCTGGGGGCATGTGGCACGTTTTAACGCTTCTGGAGTGGACACAGCGTAACACTTTTGCTGGCCAGGGCTCATCGCTCTTTCCACACATCATCATCCCCCTCAGTTATGCCAAGGCGTGACCTTCAATCATAAGTCCAGCATTGCACCAATATTGTGATATTATTATCAAGACCGGTTTCCATATTGGCTTCGATGGCCTTGTGGTTCAAATCTTAGCATTTAGTTAATGTTAGTTTTTCAGTATTGCAAAGATCCTTTCAAAAAAATTAGCAAAAATCTTGTAAATCCCTATGTGAATGTTAGAGAAAGCTTGGCCTGAACCATCAGAATTTTGATAAAAACACTCACCGCTGCTAACTTAACGTCTTCCAATGAAACACTCCCAATAATGTTTCGTAAAAAGAAGAGAAAAAAAAGCAACTGTAAGGTATTTTTTCATGCATTATGGTTTGAATAGTTTAAATAATGAAATTGTATTTTTTGCCCTGTAGAAAAGGGGTCTTGAAGTGAAGGACCCTCATCATCAAGCCTGTCTATGAATATCTAGGCTGGCAAATCTGAAAATAACTAGACATTGGGTCAATTTCAAACAGGATCAACGCATAATTCCTTTTTTGGAAGCAGCTTATATTCACTTGTGGAGATCTCTTGCTTTTTTTTTGCGGTAGTTAGATTTTTTGGCATATTCCCTCTTCTGTGTGTTCCAGGTCCTAACGGCAGCATGAGACGGATTCTGCTCTTCAATTCAGATTATGCACTGCCTTAATCAAGCCTTTCATATGCACTTTAAACCACCTCATTTTACCTGGGGCAGGAAAGACATTGACATCTTCATACACACGCACATGCATGCACACAGACACACACAAAATACCTGGCACGATCAGTTTAAACTAGAGAAGACTGATTGCTTCTGGGTTGAAGCTAAGGTAAACATGATTTTTTTTTTATTAAGTCCAGATAGTTACAGCCTAAACAAAGTTATTTCTTCTCACAAAAAGGTCAACTGTACTCATGTAATATGACTGAAGTTCCCTGTAGTGGAAAATCCACAAAAATCTTTTAAGCTGTTAAAATACCTCTTTATAGTACCATCCAAACCGTCATACAGAGGCTAACCAAAACTATTATGACACAGGTACCTACTTTGGTGCTGTCAGTGAGGATGACTGTGGCTCAGAGGTTGAATAGTTGTCTTGCAATCAAAGGAGCATAGGTTCAATTCCAGCTTCCTCTTGTCACATTGATGTGCCCATGGGCAAGTCACTTAACCCTAAGGTACACACCAAGCTCTGTATTGGTGTGTGAATGTATATGTGCAAACAGGTGAATATGGCTCCAATGTAAAGCATTCTAGAAAGGTGCTATATAATTTCAGTCCATTTACACCAAATTTGGTCTGGTTTGCTCTGCATACGGTTAAAACGCACAATATCAATGAAAGTTAAGCAAAGACATTGCACAGTCTGAGTTATGCATGATTTGATAGTCAGTCTGCAAGGAGCTGGCGTGTCTACAATGGACATAAGTGTTGGCATCACAAGTGGTACTATCGGGCAGTTAGTGGAGCATACAACAAGCAAAACAGTGTTTGAAGACAGTCATTATACAGCACTATCAGTGCTTGATGGTTTTTGACAGATTTTGTATTCTGGGTTTGCATGAGGCTATAATTTTTTGCAACTGCCTGGTAGGTGGGCCGTGCAGAGATGTAACAGTAACTGAGAAATGAAGTAGATGCATTGCGTCACCCACACGTAAAGAAGTTCCCGCTTGATTGGAAGGACAACAAAAGTAGGTTGTTGCGATGTGTGCCAAGCACTAATAAACCCCTTGATATCTATCTCTTACATCCAGACTGAATTGTTGGACGCTTCACAGAGCTGTGTGGCATATTGTGACATTGGTGGATGCCCTTATGTAGCCATTACACTGTTCTCAGCACACCAGTTTGCGGTAACAGGTGGTGTTTGTTCATAATGGCTCCTGTATCGCTTTACATTCGTACATTTTTGTTTTACAGGCAGAGTGGTTTTGTATCAGACCCTTACTGCTGTCCAAACACAGGTGACCCACACATTAGAAGCGTGCCTGGATACGTCTTGGGCAGACGCCGACAGAAGGCTGAGGCTACTGCTGCGTTGCTAATGCATTGCTTTCACCGCACAGCCTGTGTCGTCGTCTCCACCAGGGTTTTTGTGATACTACCTATGTCAGTACATTTTCATGGGTTTTTCTTTCGGGGTACTCACAGCAGGATACATGTGCATGAATGACAGTCATATTAGTTTTTCAGACCACCCTCTGTTAGGCAGTATTGGGAATGAAGGCATTGGTTGACTGTAATTTACATTTTCTTTAAGAAAACACTGGAATAAAAAGTTAGTCAATGTCTGTTCAAAACAATTTCAAAATATTTAATCAACATTACCATCATATTATATCATATGCTTAACTTATCAAATGCTCTGGGATGTATTTAAAATACATACCGTACTTAGTGCATTGAAATCATATGATAAAACAATGAACTAACACCAGTTGTATAAGAAAATATTTTTAGCATATTTTGAAAAAGATAAGAGGTTCCTAACTCTCTACCTCCTGAGTTTTCAGCCTTGTGTGGTGCGCAGCCCCTATCACAAAACCTCAAAGACCTGCAAGGGACATATGGTGGTGTTGCGGATACAAAAGGGAAATGCAGCTATTTGGTAATTAATAGTCAAAGGAATGCTTATGGCAGTCAATAAGATTAATAATTTATGGAAAATTATTATTATTCGGGGCACAACCTGTTACCAGGAACAATTTTAATAGCCAAATACATATATATCAGTCTCTAGTAGTCCAAGAGATGATTAATTCATTAGTAAAATTTGAGACCAAATCAATCAATAAATAAATCATAAATTATCATTATTCAAAACAGCCACTTATCAGAAGTTGACCTACTGAATTTTTACAAGAATAACAGGTGTTTTTGTGTTTTTGGCTTAAACTGTGCATTTTTCAAAGTAGCCTCACCTGGATTTAACATCATGGTATATGTATTTTAGATTTCCAAACTGTGATTTATCTTTTACTTATGAACTTAGAGTGTGGCTTCAAAACCTACTTTCTTTTGTTTGCAATCATCAAGAAATTATTGATAATATCATTATATACCTATTCTTCCAATATTTGAACAGAGACTTGAAGTTCTCTTGAAATGTCTGCTTGGGATTGACATTTCTTATGTCCTGTTGTGTAATCAGGAGTCTTACAGAAGCATTCTGAAGACCATGTGGATGTTCTAAGCAGGTTTTCCATCAGCCCTAACATAACTAGATTTCCTTATAAATAACAAAAAATGCACTATTTTTTATTCCTGATATGTTTGTCATAAATAATCTGTAGGTTTTCTAACTTTTAACATACAAATTTTAATTTATCTTACTTTGGTAGTGTACATATGGACAAAGTGTGCTTGTCCTCTGTGTATTATGAGCCCGCGTGTTCTGGATGAATTTTCCCCTCTGACCATTTTTCAATTCAGAAACACTAATATCCCCAAGACTCCTTTGGCCTAGTTATTAGACAACCCAAACACACACACACACACACACACACCCACTCAAATACACATGCCGACATACAGTTTTCAGTTTATATGAGTTCAGCCTTGCCTTTAGCATCATCTCCCACTCATGCCTTAATTCATTCACAGCTTCATTGCATAAGACTTAATAGTCTGTGTGCATCCATTACTGAGTACATGCATGTCTCTCGTAATTTATTTTACCTACATCTGTATGGATTTGGCATCTCCTACTCTGGACCCGGCCGCTTGATGTTACATATTTTTATTTTTTTGTGTTGATCTTTTCTGCCTTGCTTGCTTGCCATAAACTCATATGCATTTCATAATCTGAGTGCAATGGATGAGTGGAAGTGCAGGTCAAAGCAGAACTTTGAAATGTGGCCCACCTCGTTTAATATATTTGGGAATTGTACTCCACAGATCAATAAGCCATAAGCAAAATCTTGTAAGACACAACTTTTTCTCTGTCCAACAGCGGGATGCAAAGACAAGTGCATGGGGAATTTACAAAATGAAAGAGTTACCACTAGTCTGTGTTGTGGGAACTTCAGGGGAAAAAGATTGGATATAGTTATCAGATGGGTTAAGTTTGTACCAAACAGTTTTTCTTCTGTTAACATTGATACTAAAACACTTTTCAGAGATAATTCTGTCTCTTTAAACTCAATCTTGTTACTTTTAGCATATAACTTCCTTTGGTAGAGTTAGTTGAACTTATTATTATAAGCCCCAGATATGAGGGCATGTTCTTTAGGCTTGACATAAAGATTTACTTAAAGATGTAACTCACCCCCTACCAGAGTCAAACTCCACCCACATTCCTGTTTGAAAAATGCCTCAAAATGAGGCATTGCCTCGCACAACTAGAAAGAATAAACAAAGAACAAAGCTTTTCATTCACCAGAATAAAGAAGCAGCTTTAGTATCCTTGCAGTAAGCAATAGAAGCATTTGTTGTTTTTCTTCAGCTGAATGTGTAACCTGTTATTTTGTCAGTGTTGTCCCCTACATATGCGATACTGTGGCGCTCCGCCACTGCTGAAATTCCAGCGAAACATCTACAAAATGCAAACGGCCAACCTGTATGCATTTCCAGCAGCAAGTACGCAATTTTAAGTGTACATACGCTGGTACAACTTACTTCAAACTTCGGACATGTGAGTTCTGTGGCAAGTCTATGGATCATAACATATTAAACATTTTTTCATTCATTTTGATAAATAGGTATTAAATAATTCACTGCAGTCAAATTGTGGCTATCAGCTTTTATACGCACACACATATAGTAAAAGCAAGTGGAACTTTATATTTTACGGTTCAGTTTTAAAATGTCCAGTCAAGATATTAGATATTAGGACAAATTGTAAAAAATATCTACCACCAAACTAGTCAAAATAAGAACTATGAATGTCTGTGTGTGTTTTGCAGACTGTCAATGGTCATATGGGCAAAAAACATTTAAAAATTGTGGCCAGTACAGTACAAAATATTTATATTTCCTTTATTAAAAATATTGCCATAAATAATATAGGTTTTATTGTGTTTTATTGCAAATTTCCAGAAAGTCAATGGGAAAATTACTGCATGCAAAGTAAGGAGTTGCAATGGTCCTTAAAAATTCTTGTAAGTGGCCACAGTTCTTCCATTATTTATTGGTGTACCTTTATTATTCATTTGTTCTGATTGCAAAAAACTGTTTTATTAAAACATATACTTTTTTATATGTTGTATCTGATATTGTATTGTTATTTTAATTTCGCATCACAAATCAACCTCCACACTACAGCCTGCCCCACCCCCCACCCCCTAGCTCCGAAGACCCCGGACACTGGTGGAAAGGCACAGACGAGGACACTTATAGGTCCCTCAGGATTCCAGTACAATGGAGAGTAAAATGGATTAGGACGTACAAATTAGGCAATAGTCATTAAATACCAATCTGTTTTATATCCTAAGTGCAGTTTTATTACAAGGCTGTTACGTTCTGCACAAAACTCACAAAAAAAGATCATGGCACTTATTAATCCAGAGGTAACAGGCCCATGTGTTGACCCAAAGCTGATACAAGCAAATAATCTCTCCATCCTACATGCTGAATAAACAATTACCGTAAGTTGCCGCTAGTCATGTCTAAAATTCAGATCAGCTGACATGAAACAGAAACACAAAAATACTTTAGTGAAAGGTTGATTAACGTGGAAGACAAACAACTAAATTTAGTCTTTTTTGGGTTCAGAAATACTTTTGAGATCTTTATGTTTGACTTTACCAAATTATCTCCTCACACTTAATTAGCACAACACAACCAAACATCAGTGATTTCCTGTTTTTTTTTTCAATTGAAGTAAACTGATGGTTTTCTGTCCGGATGAGTGATAGGCAGCAGAAAACAGTTTATTTCTCCTACTCCCCATCGCTCTCTCTGTCTTTTTACGTAATGAGGTTCTCTTTAATTACATTTTAATGGGCTGGAAACAGCTGCTGCTGCTTTATATCTCTGTAAATGTGATGCTTCTCTCCCTCATCTCTTACTCCTCGTTATTTCTGTGTCAAGACACCGCTACCTTATAAACTGTCCTGTATCTTGTCCTCCGGCACACTGTATGGTTGTGGTTGGGGATCTTCAACCGAGCAGGTTTTGGTAATAATTCTGAGCTTTCATTTTTAAAAAGAACTCAAATTTGATTTTTTTAGATTTTGCTACAGTCTTTGGATTTGATTATGTGTTTCATACTTGGACTTGAAGACTAAATTGAAGAAATACTAAGATAAATGTCCATGTATTTCATAGGGATTATATATGATGGACTGACACAAATTAGTTGATATTGGATGATACATGGCTCAAATGAAGTTTGGCGATTATATGCCTTGAGATCTCTCTATTCTGATTCCCTTATAGATGCAATATGTAAGAATTTTGCAGAGAATTCATCACACAAAAGTCTAATGTCCCAATCGTGTTGGAAGGTAGGTTACATTGAAACAGATTTCGATCTCAGCCGGCAGGGGAACTTTAAAAAAAGCCCTACAGGACGTAGTGAGTGCTTAGAATATCAATATTTCCTGGGCAAATCACACGTGAGCCCACAAGTTTGCCAAGTCTTCAACACTAAACAGGACGCCGCCGTTTGTAATGTGAGACTGACAGGGCTAAAGGCTAACGTTAAGCTAAGAATGCTAGCAGTAAAATAATGGTCTCTAAAAATATCTCAAACTACTTTTTTAAAATACCATTAAATTGATATTGCAGTGAAATGTATTTATATACTTACATGTGTGCATCATCCTATGGCCAATCAGTAATTGGCAACCATGAAATTCATGAAGAGGAGAGGGTGAGTGACTGAGAACGGACTACTTTGTTTTTCTTCATGGACTGCAGTACTCCAATTTGTCCACCTAAACTGACAGGCAGATCAAGAAGAGCAATAACCAGAGAGCCAACCAATGGGCCTATGGTAATGAGCGCAGATTTGTCCTGGCTGGGGTCTTGCTTTCATTTAGGCCTTAATTGTATTGTGGTTTTACTGTTTGAAGTTTATGGATCCACTTTTTATCCATTGTGGTTTATTATATTAATATTTTTTTTAAATATCCATAGCCTGCCTATAGGGGATTGTTTTTATGATGTTTTCTATTTTGTAAGTATTCGTTTGATATTTTTTGTATATATAAAGAGATGTTGATCTCTCTTGGCTTCAAGACAGATTTAGTTAAGGCTATCGCTAAAATCAGCCAAGGATGGGCGGTAATATGAGCTTAATGTTTTATTACATTATTTTGAGATATTGATTGGAAAAAACGATGAAAATTGGGGATGAAAAATATCTACATCTTCTTTTCCAACATTTTTAGACAACTTTCTGGATGTCACTGCAGTCATAGCCCCATAAACACAAAAACTGTTTTTAGGAAAACATACCTATTTTAAAAAAGTCTTTGTGATTTTAACAACCAACATGCACACTGTAATAATACTAATTAATGTATTGATACTCAGTGATCGTCTTATAGAACTGAACCAACAGTGGAGAATACAGTAAAATTACCGTTCAGACAATAGTCAGTTCTGAGGGGTTTTCAGACATTGTTAATTTGAATTATTCATCGTCATTGTAAATGCAAAATATTTTCATGAGGCATTTTTCAATATGATAAATTCAATCACCAAAAACATCTTACTTTGAGTTTATGCTAAGATGGTAATTTTAGCACAACTGAAGAGCTTATAATTATGTCAAGAAGATAATCATTAGTCCTTCATTTTACAAATATGGTGTTAACAGTGGAATTAAAACATGTGGAAGACAGAGTTCTGGTCAGATGAAACTAAAGCGAAACCTTTTGACCTGCATGGAAAATACAACGTGTAATGGAAATCTTAAGCTATACGTTATGATGCAGGGATGCTTTTCTTCAGCAAGAATAGTGAAGATGGTCAAAGCTGATTAAGTGAAGATGAATGGAGCTTTTATACATGTTTAACCCCCAAAAGTTAAATAAATAAATAAAAGGAAGTGAAAATAAAAATGTAAAAAGACTAAATCCTTGTGAATATACAGAATGTTGTATAACAATTATTATGACTTTCTATCTCCAAGAAGCCCCTGAATGTGTTCTGCTTAAGGCTGATCAATCACACTGAAAGTTCTTTAGTGTCTTCCACAGAGTTCCTCAAGCCAAAGACAGATTTTTATGATTGATGACCTGTTGCTGGCTTTGTCTGTTCATAACTGATAGAACAAGTAATTGGGAAGCCAGGGCTCACAGAAGCTGCATGAGAGTCAAAGTGGATGGGGTGGAACATAAAAATAGGTTTTTATTATACATTTCAGCAACATTCATTGCTATTAAGAGACTAATTTATTAGATTTTTTTTTTTACTCTAAAGTCATAATTTTGCCTTTGACATTCAGACTTATAGTATATTGACATACATTCTGAACCTGTAACTGCTGAGCCTACAGTTGTCCACAAAATCACTTATCAGTTTTTTGCCGGAATGATGGTCTTACAATTATTGCCTTTGCTCTAAAGGGATATATGTATGATACATAATCTCTGCTGTCCAGTTTCACTCAGTTGTGCTCCCTGGGGCCTTATAAGACAAGTATTTTCAAACGGGAGCTGAGCTCAAAATACTCTTCAATCTTTCTCGCTGATACTGAGAACTTGTTTTTGCTTACCACAGATGTACAGTAAGGAGGAATTTCAGCTATTGAAACTTTTGTTGAGGTCAGATCCGTCAAATAAGTGGTTTTCATAGTTTAGAAGAGTCTGGTTTGACTCTGTAGTGGGAGAATTGTTTTTAAATTGATCCATTAGATTCAAAAGAACATGAATACCTGATCTGATGTTGGGAACATTTTTTACTTTTGTTTAGGATCTTACTAGATACGCAAATAATAAAAAAAAAGGAAATTACCTTGGTTAGTTTTGGTTCAGAAGTTTAGGTTTTACTACATTAAATGTTCTATGGATTTATTCCTAACATCTAAAGCAGAGCAAAACTGACACACACAAAAATGTCAGACCAAAGCAAGAAAAATATTGAAATATACCAAAGATTTTTTTTCGATATTTTCAATATTCACTCCCCTTTTTTTTTTCTCATCATCTAACTTAATTTGGAAAAGCCTACAACCCTCTGAAGGAACTACTTTACCTCCTGAGCCACAGTCACCCCTATGATGTTCATCTTTTCCAACTCATGTACCAATATTACTGTGAAAGGATAATATCATAACATCAATCTCAGGATCAACACCGGTTGCAAATGGAAGCAAAGTTTTGAATAAGGTGAATGTATTATACTGGTCAGTACTGATTCCTGGTGTGTGCGTATGTTGTGTGTGTGTGTGTGTCGCATTGTTTCTAAGTGTGTCAAGGTGACTGTCTGGGGGTTAATAGCTACTGACCCATACAGTGGCTCAGAATTGGAGTTTTAAAGTACACATTCACTCTCACACACATAGAACCTTTCAACTTTTCCTAAACTGTCCAGGTCCTGTAATTGTGTGGACCATGTCCGAATCAAGGTTTAACACACATGCACAATGAAGTGGTTGTGGGATTTGCTCATTTCATTTTTATTGTACATAGTAGATTTTTCTTTCTTTTATTTAACAAGATTTGAATTCAATGTGAATACCTAAAAGAAAAGTTGAAATATTGTTTTTAGAGTTTGTAAGCTTACTGTTATAAACCAAGGGAGATATTTAGAAAGGGATATAGATTATATATATTTTTTCATTAGGACTACCTTGTTGATTAATCTACACTATTGCATAAGGCATAGTAAGGCGTAAGATTAGCATAATTGCTTATTAAAGAAAGTTGATCATATATATTTGTTTGTTTGCCTTAGAAGTATTGATAACTTTTGTCAGAGTCAGTTTTAAAGTGTTCAAATGCCATTATCCCTTTTTTCCACCGGACAATTAGCAATGTGTAATGTCAGTGAAGTGTAATACGAGTCTCAAAAGTGCTGTGTTGCCGCCCTCTCCTAAATTTATGCTGCAGTTCTATTTTTTGTGATCTCCCAAGGACCAGGTAGTAGGAAAGCTTCCGCGAGTGATACAATTCTAAAAGGGAAGGAAAGATATCCTGTGTACAATGCTGTTATTATGTTATGCGCTGCTTACATGTCCAGTGGAAAGCAGGGTTTGTCTCTTTGCTCAGGTGCGTTAGGGACTTATAATCTTGGTTTGGTCAAATTTAGTAATAAACAAGCATGTTACAAAGTTTAGCATAAATGAGTACAAACCACCTGATTTGTCAGAATACCTTTTATTTCCTTTCACATAAAAAATTTACTATATGACAAAATACACCCACAAATGTGGGACATTAATTGCAAACAAGAATTGTTAATTTTCACTCAAAATAAAGTAATAGCACCATCATTTTCAAACTATTGAGAGCACCTGATTATGAGACACACAACCTAAATTAAGAAAATGCATTTTCTTCATATATACGCCATACCTGAATACAGTGGGGCAAAAAAGTATTTAGTCAGCCGACGATTGTGCAAGTTCTCCCACTTAAAATAATGATAGAGGTCAGTAATTTTCATCATAGGTACACTTCAACTGTGAGAGACAGAATTTGAAAAAGAAAAATCCAGGAATTCACATTGTAGGATTTTTAAAGAATTTATTTGTAAATTATGGTGGAAAATAAGGATTTGGTCACTTCAAACAAGGAAGATCTCTGGCTCTCACAGACATGTAACTTCTTCTTTAAGAATTTCTTCTGTCCTCCACTCGTTACCTCTATTAATGGCACCTGTTTGAACTTGTATCTGTGTAAAAGACACCTGTCCACAGCCTCAAACAGTCAGACTCCAAACTCCACTATGGCCAAGACCAAAGAGCTTTCGAAGGACACCAGGAAAAGAATAGTAGACCTGCACCTGACTGGGAAGAGTGAATCTACAATAGGCAAGCAGCTTGGTGTGAAAAAATCAACTGTGGGAGCAATTATCAGAAAATGGAAGACATACAAGACCACTGATAATCTCCCTCGATCTGGGGCTCCACGCAAGATCTCATCCCGTGGGGTCAAAATGATCATGAGAACGGTGAGCAAAAATCCCAGAACCACACGGGGGGACCTGGTGAATGACCTGCAGAGAGCTGGGACCAAAGTAACAAAGGTTACCATCAGTAACACACTACAACGACAGGGAATCAAATCCTGCAGTGCCAGACGTGTCCCCCTGCTTAAGCCAGTGCATGTCCAGGCCCGTCTGAAGTTTGCCAGAGAGCACATGGATGATACAGCAGAGGATTGGGAGAATGTCATGTGGTCAGATGAAACCAAAGTAGAACTTTTTGGTATAAACTCAACTCGTGTTTGGAGGAAGAAGAATACTGAGTTGCATCCCAAGAACACCATACCTACTGTGAAGCATGGGGGTGGAAACATCATGCTTTGGGGCTGTTTTTCTGCTAAGGGGACAGGACGACTGATCCGTGTTAAGGAAAGAATGAATGGGGCCATGTATCATGAGATTTTGATCCAAAACCTCCTTCCATCAGTGAGAGCTTTGAAGATGAAACATGGCTGGGTCTTCCAACATGACAATGATCCCAAACACATCGCCCGGGCAACGAAGGAGTGGCTCCGTAAGAAGCATTTGAAAGTCCTGGAGTGGCCTAGCCAGTCTCCAGACCTCAACCCCATAGAAAATCTGTGGAGGGAGTTGAAAGTCCATGTTGCTCGGCGACAGCCCCAAAACATCACTGCTCTCGAGAAGATCTGCATGGAGGAATGGGCCAAAATACCAGCTACTGTGTGTGCAAACCTGGTAAAGACCTATAGTAATCGTTTGACCTCTGTTATTGCCAACAAAGGTTATATTACAAAGTATTGAGTTGAATTTTTGTTATTGACCAAATGCTTATTTTCCACCATAATTTACAAATAAATTCTTTAAAAATCCTACAATGTGAATTCCTGGATTTTTTTTTCACATTCTGTCTCTCACCGTAGAAGTGTACCTATGATTAAAATTACTTACCTCTGTCATCATTTTAAGTGGGAGAACTTGCACAATCGGTGGCTGACTAAATACTTTTTTGCCCCACTGTATGAGCTTCAGCTTTTAATGTTGTAACATGATTAAATGTACACAGAAAGAAGGCACAAAGAGAATATATACAGTAACAGTACAGACCAAAAGTTTGGACACACCTTCTCACTCAGTGAGTTTCCTTTCTTTTCATGACTATTTACATTGTGGATTCACACTGAAGGCATCAAAAGTATAAATGAACACATATGGAATTATGTAGTACTTTTCCAAAAATTGTGAAATAACCTGGCCTCCAAAGTCAGCAGACCTTAACCCAATGGAGATGATTTGGGGTGAGCTGAACCTCAGAGTGAAGGCAAAAGGACCAACAAGTACTAAGCATCTCTGGGAAGTCCTTCAAGACTGTTGGAAAACCATTTCTGGTGACTACCTCTGGGAGCTCAAGAGAATGCAAAACAGTAATCAGAGCAAAGGGTTGCTACTTTGAGGAATCTAAAATATAACACATGAAGAATCTACAATGTAGTCATGAAAATAAAGAAAACATATTGAATGAGAAGGTGTGGGGGGGTATTCATTTATCACTTCAAATAAATTGAGTAAAAGTGCAGATTTTGTGATCCAAGTTATCTCATCATCGTTGAGTTCATAAATGTTTCATGAAACTTAGCCTGAAAATGTTGAAAATTCTTCTTGTGTTCATTGACATTTTGATTAAAATTTTACTCTTTAAGGAGAGGTACTGAAAAATGCTGAGTACTAGAGGTGTATAACTCACATCTAATGTGATGATAAAGTGGAGCCTTCTTCAGTGTTTATAAAATCCATTGTCTTTACCAGATTGTGAATTCATTCAAACACCCTCTGTAGACTGTAGGAAAACAGTCCGGTTCTCTTTCCCACCTTTTTTTTTGTGTCTTTTCTGTTTGTGGGTTTGCAAATTCACATTTCCTGCTCCTACCTTTCATTTTGTGTTTTGTCAAGGACATTTTTTTAACCACGATCTCTCATACATCTGCTGAATAGTCTGCATTTAGGTCCTCCAACATTATACCAAACCTCAACCGGTCCATTAAAAAGCATCAAATAAGGACTCAATAAGGAGGATAAAAGTATGCTATGTGAATAAGTTGCTCAATTGTACACAGATGAGTGTGTTTATCTCAAGAGGGCAATGTTCTGAAGGACCCGAAGCATACACGCTCACACAAACAGTGTCATTAGTTGCATGCTATAGAACAAACGCTTTCATTTGGAACCCCAGAGTCCATTTAATCCTTGAAATGGCTGCAGGTCAGGAAGCTGAAACACTGGCTTGGGTGTGTGTGTGTGTGTGTGTGTGTGTTTTGTTCCAGTTTGGCCATCGCTGTGTCAGAATGGTAGGTTTTTTTTTGCAAGTTTTGCCCCTGAGTCTAATTGAGTTTTCAAGGAGCTCCTATCCTTTGATGGATGCTGATGTTTCCCTGAAAGTGTTTGTTCGGTAAAAGAGGGTTGGAGGTTACCACTTCATGGTGTATGAGGATTTTAGCTGGCAAATACAGAATTTTCGAGCTTTTATAGTTTGGGATTTGTTATGTAATAGATAAATAAATCAGCGGAGCTTTATTTCTGACATACAAACCAGGCTAACAGAAATGGCCTTGTTCTTCAATTTGGCTTTACTATTTTTAACAGCAAAATGTTTTAATATACTTTTTATCTGTATTTGCCAGGAAGGCGACCAAGTTTTGTTTTATTATATTCGAAAGGGTTAATGTGTGACAAGCAGGCATGAGTTTGCAGATGTAAGGTAACAAAATACCCAGAACTAGTATCTGGACCGATACCGTTCTAATATTACAAAATCAGCAAGGGGTCTAATAATTATTTCCCCCACTGTATAAATTAAATTTGCCTATAAGTAAAAGCATGTGAAGATTAAAAATAACTGCATATCTCCAAATAAGAGTAAAAGAATGAAATTAAGACAATAGTAAAGCCAATTGGCTTCTGTGTCTGACTTTATTACGGCTCAATCTAACAGTGATGTTCATCCTAACTCAGTCCAGGCCATTCCTGCAGAAGAATGAAATCAAATCCAATTGGTTTGCAAACCTAAATCACACGGCTGCTGTTAATAGACCTGAGAATTGACATTAAAGAGAGCCAAAGTCAAGGAATAAAGTATAAGGAGAGCTCTTGGCTTGCAGCAGCTGTAGGAGGGTAGAGTAAGAAGCCATTAGCAACGGTAAGACAATGGATTAAATAACATTTGGCTTATTTGAACAGAAATAGCGAAAGTAGATGATATTTGTGGCTCAGTAGAAAAGAGTAGTCATTTGGGAGGTTGTAAGATTTGTGTGCAGATAAGTAAAAAGAACTTTGACTCGTCTGCAAGACTAGAACACCAGCTAACATTGATGTAGACATGAGCAGGTACCTTTTTTCTTACTCGCACAAGTGATTTTACAAAAACAGACAATCAAACAAGCACCAACCACCACATAAATTCTCTCAGATCTTTTATAAGGAATAGGGAGTTCAATTATATTTCAATTCGGAGGCCTGTAGGTGGAGATGTACACATTGAAATTAATATCTGGACACAGCTGGCAGTCTTTTTCTACTAGTTGAACTTCAACTTGATTTCTAGCCGTCTAAAATAATGATAGTCTTTGACTGGGACAGTCCAAGAGATGAATGCAATGTGTAGGTTGTCACACCTGTAGAATAGCATCTCAAAGTCATGATACTGGATCCGCTATCTCATATAGGTGCTGATGTGATGAATAATGTTTTCAGCGTTAGTTTTTGCCTTATATTACATTCGGCATATGCACAAATAGTTGAGTTTGTAAAATTGGAAAATACTGACTAAAATGATAGCTCATTTAACATGTATTAACTAATTATACACTAAAATAGTTACAGCAGACACCTGACTAGTGCTAAGGGTAATGAAATTGCCATCACTACTGTGTATGTTGCAGCTATAAAGTAATACAATAGCGTCTTAGTTCAGAAACTTCATCAAAACCATTGTAATACAGAAGGATCCTTCCAGAAAGATCCTTCCTGCCCGCAGCCATTTAAAATCTAAAGTCAGTCTAAAAATTTAATTCTAAGAAAATAAGTATTTTGTTTTTTTATGTAATGATAAAAAATGATAGGCAGCAGTTTGTTGTGACACCTGTGCTTTGATGTCCTGTAAACAGCAGCAGCAGCGCTAGCCAGCTGTTCCATCTATGAACCGATAAGAACCAGCAGGCAGAATTAGCTTGGGCCATAGAGGATGTCACATGAGAGAATCTGGACATTTTCATCTATCTATGAATGGCCCCGGATGCGCTGGAGAGAACGTAAAAAGCCGGTATATCCAGGTGGAAAACAGGACATCGCTCTACTGTTGATGCTAATGTTAGCAGCTAATATGCTAAGTAGCTTACAGAGGCTACTGTCCCTTTTCACCTTCACCCGCAACGGGCTTCCTTTTAAGATCCTTAAATAACACTATTGTACTGCCGTGGAAAGCAGGTTCTACCTTGTGAATTTTTGTATTACATATGCTTCTCTTAATATTAAATAAAACTCTCCATAGCTTAAGAGCAACGTCGTCTGCTCACCATGATAATGCTGTATGGGCTTTAACGGTGATGCTGCGGCTGACCCTGATTATCACAACTGTACATGCGTGTCAGGAAAGGCAGACAAAGCAGCGAAAGGTACAGCGACAGCTTTAGGAAGAAAATAAAAAAATGTAAAAAAAAATTAGCTATAACAACGATTACAACATTTTTTGACGTAAATTTTGCACATTGACATTGTGACAAATCGACTGCTTATAGCAGCCCTAACGGACATACACTTTTTTCAAACTTTTAATGTGAACAAACATTGACCCCTATCTTCTCACTTTATGCATTACTTTATGTTTGTTTATAACAAAAAAAGTTGAAATAAATTACATTGAGGTGTACTGTAACACAATTCGAAGTTAAAAATAATAATAATAATAAAAATAAAGCATAAATAGCTTTTCTAACAGCGTTGCCAATGTCTTCCCGCCGCAACATAATAAGACACACCTCCATGTTCAACTGCTGAATAATATCTGACTTGTCAGATAAGTATTATGTTTTTTTTTTATTTGTCTTTGATGATGTGTTTAGTAAAGTATATGCATCCAGTAATGAAGAAATTGCTTTTTACTTACTTGATTTGCATTTTAATTGGGAGATCTTCAAAAAAATAAGCAAAATATTTTTACTGTATATTTTCCCACTTGTTCCGGTTTCCACTATTACTCCTTGTCGAATGGTTTGGGCAGTATTCCACGAACAGTGCAGATTTCAGCTTTTGTTTTACCTGTAGTACTTTATAACCGAAGTAGCAGAGCGCAGCAGGGAGGGTTGCTGTTTGAAATGAAATGTCAAACTGAGGCTTCAAAAGAAGTTAGGATCTTGAGGCTATCAACAAAACTTCAAGAAGAATCAGAAACTGCAGGGGAATGCAATGAGATGGGTGGCAGAGTTAACATGCAGGTACAATAAGTCTTTAAACAAGTAATCTTGCTCTGTGTCAAAAGAATGATGGAGCAAGCACACCAGATAATTAAATAAAGAGACAAGAACGCATGTGGTGGATAGGGAAAAAAAAAAGAATTAAACCAAAATACTACTGCAGTGCTGCACGCACACAGACTGTTTAAATTATATCGGGAGAACCAAGAGATCGTGCAACAATGTCCTTCATGTGCTTTCACTCAGGAGCTGAAGCATGTCAGGTTACCTCTGAGGAGGGAATTAGAGTCAGACATAACAGAAAACTGTGAACTGAGTTTAGCTCCCCACTGCTACCAGAAAGAGACGACCAAAAGATGGAAGGGAGAAAAAAAGCAATCTGTGACTGTTCCTCCAACTGAGTAAAAAAAAAAAAACAGGTGAGAAGCAGGGAGGATGATGAAGTTTATGCCAAAAAAAAAAAAAAAAAACTAGGAGGAAAGAAAAAAAAGTGTCAGAAAGCAAGGGAAATGCGTGAAAACACTGAGGGAAACAAATTGTAAAAGGAGAGAGTGACTTTAGGCGGCAGCTGCTCCTTTAGTGCCAAATTTTACACTTGTACACACACTCAGCAGACCATTAAAGACACTTTGTCTTCAAAACCTAAGGTCATTTTGACACCTGGAAGAGTGTTAGCTTGATCAAAACAGTGTCTTACAAAAGTTTTCAAACCCATTGGAGTTTTTTTTATTCACATTTTGCTACATTACAACTAAAAATACCAGTATATTTAATTGAGATTTATGAGATATATCAATATGACATGGTTTTTAGTCCCCTTCATTTTTATTCCCCTGAATTAAATCCAGAGAAACAATCTGCAGACAAAAGTCACTCAATATGTAAATAGTAAAAAGTTAATGTATGCTTAACTTAGAATCACTGACTATTAATGATGCCTTCCATGAATCTTGACTTTATCGAAGAACGATGAGAAGAAAGCAATTGTTGAAGGAAATGTTGCTGTAGGTCCTGTTTGCTGCAGAAGAAGGCATGTGGGTCAAATATGTTGGAATTTATACTTGTGGGATTAGTAAGATTGAGATTTACAAAAAGAACATGCAATTTGTCTGGTTTACATCAACAGCAATAGTTGTGAATAATAACTTAATATTAATGCAACTATTGATGAGAGTTAATGACTCAATTCAAGAGTAACTCACCCCAATATCAACTTTTTTGTTGATAAACCATTTAAATGAGTCTATAATAGCACTATCTACATAATAGTGACTACAGCAGTCCGGCCGTGGTGGGGTATATAACATGAGTGGTCTCGGCCACACCTCCGTAGCGAGGAGCCATGAACTGCCTGCAGCACAATCGGCTCAAAACCTGGGTGCTCCATTATGCAGGTAGTTACTCCTACTTGCTGACATTTGCTCATTACCTATGACAAAGGGAATAACTGATATATCAGTAAATGGAAAATAAAATCTAGGCTACGAGTTCATATTTAATAAAATAATTGTGATGGTGGTTGTTTTTTGTTTTTTGCACATTTCTGAATGATTATCTTGTCATGCTTGGATACTTCATATATACCTTCGGCATCTCTATGTAATACACATTTTCTGTTGCGGACAATGACGTACAGTGCCCGCAGTTGCTCCTGTTGAGGTAGAGTCACAAAATTACTCGAGCTAATCTATATTTAGCATTAGATTTAGCCGACAACGATGTACCACTTAGAGAAGGCGCTTATTCTATGCCGCGATTCTGCTACAGGGTCGGCATCTGCTGCTCCTCCGGGTAGAGAACAAGACAACAGCTCGTAACAAAATTGCGCCACTCCCCTCCTCCACAGAACCTAGCTCCCAGATTATTTCCAGGCAATGGAGCTCGCGTTACTACGGCTCTCTCCATCTTTCTGGCCGTCTGTGACTCTGCGCTGCTGCCTGCAACATGTCAGTCACAGCCCAGACCATGCCCAACCCTTCCTCCTGTAAGAGGCTGAAAAATACTTGAATCTGAGGCAGAGCTTAACCTTTCAGCAGGACAACAACTTTGAACATACTTCCAGATTGCAATGTTTAGATCAAAGCCTGGATTAAAAGCAGGAGAAGGAATATTATAGAATAGTAATTATAGCTATTCCTGTATGGAGAAAGAGTGGCAAAAAATATGACTAAAATTTATAATTGTGGTTATCTTTGGCAGGACAGTAGTTGTGCATCTGACAATTAGTGATCACTGCATGAATCAAAGTTCACTTTCTAAATTAATACATTCAAGATTATGTGCATGTATATGTAATTATTTCCTCACATCATACCCGGATGGAATTCCCACAACACTATTGTTCAGATTCTGATTCATTTTTCATGCAGGTCTAACACAGACAATAAAATGCATCAAATCCATTCGATACAGTTGTTACACTTAATCTTACAAGGGAGCAGTACTTCACCTTCATGCTGGGTTTTTTCCCCCTTTGCCTGAACAGTCAAGGAGAACAGCATTCATCACAGTCTCATCTGTTTTCAGATATCATCTGTTGTGCAAGGTGTGCAGGTAGACCTGCATTTGCAATGCTAAATACTTTACATTGTAAAGCCTTCTTTGCAGTGGATTTATTTGTTAGAAGAGTTTCCACCCTGGTGCCTGACTTTGCCCATCTGCAATCCTCTTGACTGCATGTCTGACTGAACCTTTCTAATAACAGTATGTTGGATTTAATTAAGTTGCCGCTGGATCAAGAACCAATCGATGAATCAAACAGCCCAATCCTGTTACTGTTTCCCTCCATCAACCCCTTCACAGGATGTTTGCATACCTGACCTCAAGGAGTTGTCATTTTGGTGTGGCAGGGGGAAATACTAAAGCTGTTGTAGATGTTAACATGACTAATGCTGCCTTTTATACTGCCACATCAGATGCACTTTACTGTTCTTATTAAAAACTGTGAACATTGTTTCAGGGAAAATGTACACAATTTCAAAAAGTACATGTACGACTGTATGATTCCTCCAACTTGAAAAATGTACAGCGTACAGTATCTATTTTATCTGGGCTGATTGAACGCTAAAGGTAGATTGTCAAGATTCAGCTTGAGGTTGTTTCAAGTGAGATACTGAATTCAGGTCAGTGTATACATTGAGAGACTCTTTGATCTTATCAATGCTGAAAACATAAAGTTTTGGTTTTGCCCACCTGTTCTTTTTTGCACTGTAGCTACATTAGAAACCTTAATGTTCCCAAATAGCAGAGTATGGTGACAGCTGCTAGTCCTCTCAAATTTGTGTTGGGGTCACAATTTAAAGTAGCTTTGTGCACTTAGTACATAACATTTGTGTTTATGTTTAGATGTAAAAGAATACTGTATTCATTTTGGTTCATTTGCGTACCAAACCCACACTACTGGTAAGACTACTTCTAGTGTAACACTCCCAGAAAATAGCAGTGTGACTATGAGCAGCTTTAGCTCCCAATGGAGACATAGACAAAGAACAAAACTGCTCTGAATAATGCCTCTGAAGAGAACTGGTTTGGAAAAGATCGCTGGGCTACATGTCATGGAGTGTCTAGTAAGTATTGGGGGGAAATGTGCATCTGATGCCAGCAATGTGTTTTGCCCTGAAGCCATATATAGCTACATCCTGTGCAGTGGTTGTTAAATGTTTGTTTCTCTTTGTATTTTAAGACATTTACTGTTCTGTTTACTTATTACTTGTTGGTATATGCCCCCACATTGGTGTTGCTTCCCCATCATCCAGGACAGGACTATACAAACAGGATAAACAGAGGGTAAATGGACTTCCCTTGGGTTTAAAAAAAAGGCTTCATCATTTCATACTTTGGGAGTATCAGGATTATCACAGTAGAAGGGATGTTAGAGAAGTGGTTCGCATCTTTGAGGATATTTGCCCTCCATTGCCCTCTCAAGGCTTCCGGAATAACGTCACTTTCATAAATCCAAATCTCTATGGAGCACATCTGAAGAGGCCATTGTTCTGACAGTTTTACAAGCTCGCTAGCCAAAACAACAGAACGCATCATACTAACCATGTGTCAGCTGTTGCACCGTCAAACTTTTTTCCTGGCACTGTATTGCATCATCATGCCCGGACGAAACACAAATTGCAAGGTGGTTAGTTCAGCATCCGTATGTCATCCCGTTGTTTCTCTAAGAGCTCTCTAGTGAGGACTCTTGTCTTGCTCTATCACTCATTTTTCCCTCACTTCTACTGGTTGTGTTTTCTTTGATTTCTTTGGTGGATCTGCATGAGATGAATGTGTTCTTAAGGGAGACTTCTCTTGGAATAGCTCAGATGCCAGCAGATTTCTTGGCTGCACAAACTGGAAGTTGGGTAGCTTGGCAAAATGTACTCCGGAGTTTCAGGAAAGGTCCTATCCTGGCCAGCGGGTTGGAAGCAGAAGAGGTGAATTTCGCTAGCTGCTGGACATCTCCTTTCGGCTCAGTGGATGAGCAGGGATTGGCGATCATCTCCTCTGCTTCAGATTCCTTATCAGCTCTACTTGTTATCACTGGCCACAGACCGATGAGAATTTGTTGACAGTGGTGCAAAAGGGATGCTGGTGGATGCAGTCTTTTTTTTCCTCAGTTCTACGGGTAGTGTTTTCTTTAATTTCTTTGGTAGATCTGCCATTGCTCAAGTATTAAAAAAGGATTGTTTATATCAGTTTGGTAGAGCTCGACCACATGTCGTAAAGCGAAACTCAGTCAGTACTTCCGGGAGGCTTTCCAGGAGAGGAAGCTGTATAGTGCGGTTTTCAGCATCCGGACGCTCCCATGCAGTAACAGCTTTAAAAATGGACATAATAATAATGGTCTGCCGCCAAAACATTTCGAAAACACGTTTTTAAGGTGTAAGAATTACGGCGTATGTCTTTGAGGTCATTAATGAATGATTGTTAGGGTCATAAGTGTCAGTGACCAAACCCTCTATGTAGCTCAATTTTTAAGATCATTGTTTCTTTTAAAATGCCAAAATGTGAGTCGATTTAGTCAAACTCTCAAGGTTGTACAAACCTCTAGCCTAGATATCTAGATATCTATATCTTTGTTAATTGTTGTTTTTGCTATCATACCGCTCATTGACTGAAAGCCCTCAGTATTATATTTTGTACACTTTATATGACTTTTCCTTTTTTTTTTTTACATGGGCCACGGCTCAGGAGATTGTCCTGTAACCAGAGGGTTGCCGGTCCTTGCACTGTCATAGTGAAGTTACCTGGTGGCAGCCTTGCTTCTATCAGTTGTGTCTACATGGTAGCTTACCGTCACCAATTGCTAAATGTAGTTTGAACCTTTTTGGGACCCTCAGGACTAGATAAACTGTTATACTAGTACAGGCCATTTAACATTTACAATACAAAGTCAATGTAATCTAATATTATTAACAGTTTATTTATGAATTGTAAAATTTGTTTATTCACTATGGCCTCGTCCCTATATTTTGAATTTCTCAAAGTTTTGGACATTTATTCATTTACATACATACAATTTTTTTTAATCTAGGAGGATCACAAAGGAGTGACAATGACATTACAATTTATGACTTTGAATTGCGTGCCAAGGAAAATGACAGGCACAGGCATAGACGTGAGGGATTCGGCCCGAATGTTTCCGAGCTGTGAGAAAGTCCAATCTCTTTCCCAATGGTAGTTGCAAAGCTGGGAGTGATAAGGGAGCATGCACTTTAAACAATTTCTTAGCATTTAAAAAAAATAGCTCTGCTCTCACCATGAAGGAGCCCATAAAGTGTTTTCAGTCCCATAAAGTCTACACCTCAAAAGTGCAGGGGATTTACAGCCTTCACAGTACACAAAACACGGCTGGGTTATAAGAGGTCAAACAAATTGCTCAACTATTTGCATTTCATCTTTCCCCATTCTCTCCCACTGGATGTTTGATTCAACAGAGGATCTATTTTCATATGAAATGTCATCATTAAGGAAGCCATTCGAAAGGGAAGTCTCGCCGTGACTACATCAGCATAGCTTGTGTATGCCGGAGGCAAAATGAGTCTGTCAGGCTGGTAGCAGATTGTAGCCCCATATTGTTGGAGTCAAGAGGCCAGCAGAGACAGATCATCAGGGAGGTGGTGCGTAGCAACAAGTGATAGGGGAGAAATCACACCCAAAGGACATGGGAAGTACCGAAAACAAAATCTATTTTTTATATTTAGTACAGCCTTTCAAAAAAGGCGCTGATGACATTCGGTTGGCAGTTTCTTTCGGACAAGAAAGACTAAGCAGCAATGCAACAGCAATATTTAACTGATGAGAGTCATAAATAGTAAATATTTATGCATATGGGGCAGGATTGGAAGTAAAGTTACTTCCTCCGACTTTAACTAATTGCTCACCCTTATGTTCTTTATTGCTTGTTGTAAACTTTATCTGTAAATTATGAAATTACAGTTCTAAGGAGCTTTGGTTATGCAGAAAAAAATGTAAGATGCACTTGTGGATGTTTCTCATGCCTATTTAGGGTTAGCTATTCTCTAGCCTTCAACAAGTGTCTCTCATCATTCTACATTGTTATTTTTCCTCCTCAGAATCAATAGTATTCTATAGTATCCTAATTTCCTGGCACAGACCTAGTTGTTAGACACAGTCCACGAACTTTATATAGAGTGGAGGTCAAGGTTTTTCTAGAGGACTAACATAAGCCTGCTTTATCCGTTCCAATGTTAGTGTTGAGGTCAAAATGGAAAGATTATTCAGTTTGAACATCTATCTGCCTTCTAAGTTGAACTTTTTTGGTCTTGATTTGAGTTTAAGTTTTAAAATATTAAATTGGCACTTTAGTCTTCCCAGCAGTTTATGCAGAGGTTCTGAAGACTTGGCTTTTCTTTTTAATAGCCCATTCGCTGGCAAGTGGAATTTCAGATTAGCTAAATATTTTGTTTGGTGCTAGATATTTAGTTTGTATGATTAATATCTAGCTTCTTAAATGGGGGCGACCGTGGCTCAGGTGGTTTGTCCTGTAATCAGTGGGGGGCCAGCTTGAACCGCTGCTCTTTCAGTCAGTACACGCATACATACAGTCGTTTACATGCACATCTAAATCAAGCTTTTCAATCCAAACATGCAGTCTTCGGCCACCTCTGTAATCGTGCCCTAGGGCAGCTGTCGCCACAGTAGATCACCTGCAGCATGTGACTGTGTGCATGATTGGGTGAATGACTGATTGCAGTGTAAAGAACTTTGTGGTCCTCTGACTGATAAAGCGCTTTACAAATGCTGGCCATTTATCATTTTCTACTTAAATATTTAGCTTTAACTGACTATTATAGTATGTCGTGGTGAAAATTTGACTTTGAAAATGAAGCCCCACTTCTTTCTCTTAGGACAGGTTAGATAACCCAAATCGTTGCAGTTAGTTTCTGAGTATATCATTTTACACACCACACCCCATAGTCCTCCTTTTTGAGTATTCCACTCACCTGTATCCTGTCAGCTAAGCAGCCTTTTAAGCTGGACCCATTGTTTGCAGGAGGCAAAATATCACAAATAATCAAAGGACATTTTTGTGGATACAGCTTTTCTTGTTTGTTTTCTCCAGGTCGCATATGCTTTCAGAGCTCTGACCAGCAACACAGTTTGATGGTAAATGGCACCTTTTATACTGTGTCACACTGGACTCAATCTAGACTCAATTTGATTTCAGCCATGTGACAGTGCATCTTAAACAGCAACACTCCATCATTATTAATCAAACCTCAAACTAAATTACTTTCACATCTAAGAAAATAATTCTAAAACCTGTACAAATCCTTACACAAGTATAACTATATTCAACTGTCAGTAACACCATATAAATTTTAACAGCAAGAACCGACACCCCTTCATACCCTGCATAATTCTAATTTGCACTCGTTTTGAGGTGGAATCAAACATTTCCCACTCGCTGGAAGCAATCAAACATTTGACAAATTTTAGAAAATGGGCAAAAAAAAATAGAGCATATGAGTAAGAAAGCTGTGTCATTCATTGCTTTGAGAGTTAAACTACCCCATGGTGTGAAAACGTTAAAATGGTCACCAGTATCCGTCTCTTCTTTTACACAGTCTGTCAGGAGGACGATGCAACTGCCATGCTTTGGAGTTGGTTTGGTATCACTAAGTTTCAAAATCTCACCATTACTTCTCTGAATTTCTTTGTTGTCATTGTATCCACATAGTTCACATCTTTGTCTCATATTTTAGAGAGTAAATTGTGTATGGGGGTCTGTGTTTGAGCCTGTGGATAAAAGAAAATATTTCTTTAAATTTGTTTGATGTATGATATTGTACTGACAAAAAACTCTAAATATATACTTAGTAACCTAAAATTAATCAAATTGTATTGCTATAGGTGTTTACATGTTTCTAATTGGCACTCAACAATAGATTTTTACTAAAACTAAAAACACCTTTTGTATTGATAAGCTTCAAATAGGCCCATTAGATGACTTGACATTAGAACAAAAAAGCTGATTGTGACCTGTGATGAGACCGAGAGGAACAGATGGCTCCTTGGTAATGTTAGTGGAGTTAATCAAGCCATAGAACTACACCAGCCACAATGTGTGCGCTTATTGTGGCTCAAATCTTTATGTCCAAGCGTTGTGACTACAACTTTCATTATCTTAATCATTGTGGACGAAATCCAATCGCAGACCTATGCTGAAAGAATTAAAGCTGCATTTGTGGCAAGTCCAATTAAATGAGTTCTCTCCGGTGCAGTATTGTTTTATTGATCACACAAACATGTATACAGATATTCACCAACAGCGCAAGCACGGCTACGGATCTTATCTGTAGCTCTAGTGGAGAGCCTGAAAAGCAGCAGCCGAGTTAAAAATGGAAGCTGTTTACACCGCCGCGGTCTCAATATCTGTGTCTGTCTTCACCCCTCGTATCAGCTAAAGTACACTCACACCTGACTACAGCTCCAACATCCATTAGAGCAACAGGAAGGATATTTTAAACCTCCCTTGCATACAGGATGTAGAGAGAGTGCTAAGAGGGTAACAAAGTGTATGCTCATTGCAAACAGTTCTCAGCAGGTGATAGATACACAGTATACTCCACGGGCCATAAGCTTTCACACTGAACATTATATAAATAGAAAGACAGCGGTGTATACAGATTAGCGTATACTGAGATAGTTTTAACATTTATAATGTAATAATCAGTGTTTTGTTAGAACTAAAAAAAGCATGAATCATATAAATAATATTTGGGAGTGGTCCACCCAGAATCCCAACTAGAATCTAGAGGAGAATTTTTGCAGGTGGATAAAGATTAAGTTAATTCCTCAGAGGCCTTCCAGCCTCAAACACTCGCCCAAAAATAAATTGTGAAAACACCAGTGGATACATGCAAAAAACCTACTTAAGTAATGCAAACAAAGATTTTTCCCCCCCAGTAATTATTGAGAAATATAAAGTATTTTTAACATGACTTTAAGACAATACAAATGTGAAAACAAGCAACTGTTTCTTTGTAAAATAGATTTTTCTTTTGACAGAGGCCTGTCTCATTTCATAGCAGAACTTAACATTTGGGAAAAAGAAAATATTTTTCAGCATATAACCCATTTAGCTGTATTTGATCACTTGGATGCACTTTTAAATGATATATGATGATATAGAATTTAGTCATGTGGAATTTGATGACTAGAACACCAAAGCTCACAGACAGAAGTGGGGATGTTGCAAAGATGAAAAAAAAGACAGAAACAAATGTCCTCTCTCTCTGCCATCCTATGGGTGTGGAGGTGGACTGGGATGTTTTATTGTATTTCGTTGTTCCCCTTCCTCTCTTGTATCTTCAATTCTCTTAACTTTATCTCAGCTTTTTTTCTATCTCTCTTCATTTTCTCTCTTTTTCCCCCCTTTATTTTGCATCTAAGTCTCCATATCAGATTAAAAAAAAGACCCACAGCAATTTCTAATAAAGTTTTATTACACATATATGTGAAGTACTTTAGAAATACTGCTTCATGTAATGCTTCATATGTGAAAGAAAATCTGTTGGGCATCTAGTTAGTACTCGGACACCAATTCTGAATGCCATATTGTCATAAAAAAAAAAAGAAAATAATCCTCATCAGCATCAACATATTCAGTTGAATATTTTCCTAAAATCAGGCTGCCATATTTTGTTAAATCTTAGTGTAATGATGTTGTTCTAAACAACCTGCGCAGCTGTCAGGAATTAAAAGCAGAGGAAATATTCATAAGCCACTCAAAGTAATTAAAATTTGTAAAGGATTCTTGTTTCAATACAAACTGGACCTCAAAATCCTATTTAGCTGCTGTAGTGTTGTTTCTTCTTCTGACTGTTTCCTCTCACTAATTCGGTCACACACTGAACAATGTCTGATTTCTTGTTCCTAAAGATATAGCTTCTGTGTTTAGATGTAGATAATGTTGACAAATACACTAGTACTGACTTCCATCACAAACCGTAGTGAGCCTAGCCACAGGTTTTCTGACTTGTTACTTGAACCTGATCGAGATTGCTATAGGGCACTTCCCAGGTCAATGTCAAAGTCCAAACTCTTCAGGGGGAAATCATTTTCGCATTTTTACATATAAATAGACTTATTTTACCTGCGTTCTGTTTTATGCAGGAAACTTCATCCTAACTTACAGTACATCTATTCATTATCCATAACTGCTTATCTTCGCGGGGGTGAGGGGGCTGGCAAGGGGCCTATGTCCAGATGACACTTGGCGAGAGGTGGGGTAATACCATAGACTGTAAAAAAGAATAGACTGCGCCTCCTCACTCCTCCCCGTTTACCAGAATGACACACTGTCATGGGGGAATTCATGGCGGATTCACAGACTTCTCCTCCCCAGCTCTGACGAAGCATGTTCATAAAAAGGGCATAGGGGCGGGATCTTCACTCTAGACTCTGTTGTAATCGCGCCCATTATGCTCCCGCATCTTTAGCTCTGATGCTAAACTTGGCTCGGCCCCCTCATTAATTATGCAAGACTTCAAAAAATTATCTTACGAAAACCAGCCTGGTGCCTATTTTTTTGACGAGCCCAGCGTTATCTCAGGAAGAATATGTAGCCATAGAAAGTTTAAAACAATGGGGCACCAGGCATTAAAGTTGTTTTTAACGTGTTTAAAGTCCAATGCTTTTCAATGGGGGCCTAGCGGCCAAATGGAGGTACTACAGCAATGGAGGAGCAATGGCGGCCTCCATGGTATGCGGTCACAAAACAGAGCAGCCAGCGGCCATTGGGTAATACTTGGACCTGTCCCCAGTCCATCACAGGGCAACACAGAAATGCACAGTACCAACAAACGTGCACACACAATTTAGAGAGTCCAGTCATGTTCTTGGACTGTGAGAAGAGGCTGGAACCCACGGATGCACAGGAAGAACATGCAATCTCCACACATAGACCCCAGGCTGGGATTCAAACTGCTAATTTCTAATGACCAATAATACCCAGAGAAGGACTTTGAAAAATGATTATAGTTAAAGACTGATTAGTTGCCTGTTGAGTAATTCTCTTCTGATGCTCATACGTTAGAGGAATTTTGAACTTTCCAGGCCCCAATTAGCTCAGTGGTCAAAGACAGTATGGCCAATTTGTATCCTTACTTTAGGGAAGCAAAGTGGTTTGTGTAGAGGTAACCTAATCCATCTGCCCAGTGACATATTCCAACAGATTGTTCCCCACACGTACACACGCCCACGCACGCACACACACACACACAGCTGCAGTGCAAGATAAATTGGCTGCATATAAATGCAGAAGGAAGACAATACATCTTTGGTTCACAATATTCTGTCCCGTCTCTCTCAAACACACAAAAAGTGTGCAGCTGTTGCATCCAATCACTAGTGTTTGTGCACAGATGCACATTTAGGCACACACAGACAGAATGATTTGTCTAGCAGCTCATTCACAGACAATGTTAATTTGTTCAACGGATGTGATAATCCCTCAACTTTCCTGATGTCTTTGTGCTTTGAAGATGTTTCAAAGCCTGTTCACATTCAAAGTCCTTTTTGAAAATCACACTGTTGAATATTTGTTCATCATTTACAAAATACAAAGATATGAAATGTCCCTTCAAATCCATCTGCTTACAGGGACAGGTTACCTGACCGGATAACAGGTTGGGTGCATCCCGGACGAGTAACAAATTCATCACAGTTAAGATTAGGGATGGGTACCGATGTCCAGTGCCATTATGGCACCGGTTCTGACATAAACGGTGGTAACCAGACTGAAAAGCAGCACAAATTTCGGTGACTTATTTCAGTTCTTGTTTTGCCAGAGATGTCAAACACTATGGATTCTGGGAATGTAATCAGAGCGATTCCCTATATCACCAGAAAAGGTAAACATGGCTATCTTTGTGCAAAAAACTGCCAAAACTTAGGGCTGTCGAAATTAACCAATGTGGATTGATTCATTCCTAGAATAAACTCTTTTTTTTTATCCTTTTTTTTACGCGATGAAGCCAAACTGAAAATTGTTGTGCAGCAGCATGTGTTTCTGACGCTAAATGACATGTGTGTATATGATCATTGGCATGTTGGCTTTGTGGTGATATGATAAATTCATAAGTTGTCTGTGAGAATAATTTGTCAGCTTCGGATGTCAGTGCCGGTGTGTGCGGCGCAGAGTTAAAATGCTCCGTATTTAAGTTGATTTATGCATGTTGGCTCAATGTATAGCTTCAGTACATTTCATAGTGAAACACCGCTGCGCTAAAAATACGAAATTATTCAGTTAAAGGTATGTTTTCGGACTTCAATTAGTGCTAACTATTAGCGGAAGTAGCTGTGTACATCTTTTCCTTTTATTTCCACTGAAAACTGTAGTTCTTTTTGGTCATATTTAGGAATGGTTATTAATTTACAGCTACACTTTGATTAAGTAGATCGCAATTATTTATTGTTTTGACAGGCCTACTACAAATAACTAAATAAGAGGATTTTTGGACGAAGTTTGTATGTTTTCCATTCTTAAAGCACCGTTTCAAGCACCATTTAAGCACCGGCACCATTTCAAAAGTACCGGTGTGGCACCGGTATTGGATAAAACTTTAACAATACCCATCCCTAATTAAGATGTGCTTTCATTCATGAACACACATTTGATATCACAGATTGACAAAATTTGTATCTGCAGGGTAAGAATGCAACATTTTACTGACATGCAGCCTGCATGCTTAATCATTGTATTTTACAGGAAACTGAAGGAAACAATACAAACTCTCTGCAACAAGTGTATCAGAGGTTATTTTATCCAGCATGTCAACCTGAATCAGCAGTTAAAGTCTATTTTCTTGGCTGTTGTCAATGCAAAAACCATCTAAACCTGCTGTAGGCGGTTTAACATGCATAACATATGAAACATTTGGGTCAGCGGAGTTCAAAACATGCAGTGTTTTGTGTGAAACCAACTTCAGAGGAGCCACTTTGGCTTTAAAACTGAAAAGAGCTAAATAATTAACCGTATGGCTTTGGGAATGTGATTGTCTGTTGGCTGATGAGCCAATTTGGAACAGACTGACAACTTTCAGAGGCTCTCAGACAGATTGCCATGAGCTCTCTTACACAGACATTTATGGCCCCAGATGAGAAATCTTAATGACATTGCTGATTCTCCACCCTTCTTCCTTGCAGGCAATCTTTCAGCAGTATGGCACATTTTTCACTTTTCCAGTCAAACACTTCAACATTTGATGAGAATCAATGCCTCTACACTTAGAACAAAGGCCACATTACTCATCCACAGCAATGTTTCTGTGGCAAACTAAGTCATAGTCATGAGCAGTGGACTCATGCTGTATTCCTTTTCCTTATTTATTACAATTTTGAGAAGATCATTTATTACCTGAGAGTTTGATTCTGCATAGTGTAATCCATGAGGATACAGGATGTCTGTGACATCCTGCCCTGTTATTAAAGCTTATCAAGTCAGTAAAATTGGTGACCTGAAGTGACCAATGCTTAATATGTACTCAACGGTTATCCTCGATATTGCCGAACTGAAATGGAAAAGTCTGGGTATGGATGGAAGGTAAGAGAGGAAAAACAGAGTTTTCAAAGAGTCTGATGCTTACAAGGCAAGTACAAATGTAATGGGATTCTGTAATGTTTGGCACACAATACATTCATCTCTCTTTATTTAATTATTTATTTTTCTTGGTTGACTGACTTGGCTTTTCTCAAAAGCCTTTATGATTTCTGTTGTGTGTGCCAGTGAGGTACTTGTAAGCTTCATATTCTCAAAACTTTCTTTATACAACGGTCCAGCCTTTAGCAAGCACACAATATTTGCAAACTCAGTCAAACTAGTCACATCGATGTTGCCTAACATGTCTACAAGGGATCCTGTTGACAGACTGTTAGATGATCCAGCAACTACCTGATGACACGGTCACTCAACCTGTGGTGCCACCACTTAAACATTCTCTTGTGGCCGTCGTAGTCGTGTGTCATGGTTCCAAACGGGACCATTTATTCGCCCATTTTAAGACTCCATATGGACCAAATTATCTCAAAATTCCACCATTCCTTTTGGGTTCTGGTGTTTATAATTCTCAGCAAATGTACTTCCTCAGTTCTATTAAAGATTAATAATCCTTGCCTTAAACCTGGTTTGCAGCAACTTCAATAAATCAGAGTTTATGTAACTGGAATAGTGCAACTGACTCACTAGGTGTAACCCCATTTTTTTAATGGATTCAACCCTTATTATCTCTGCAATATTTAAACCAAGCTAACAAAGTACCTTAAAACAACCAGTTAAACCTGTCACATGTAACATGTTACACTTTTAGTGTATTCACTTTATAAGCTCTAAAGAAGCTTGTTCACGACAAGTTTTATCGAAGGGCCATGCGATGTTTTAAAAGTCACCCAGAAACCGTCTACATCAATTGTTCCCAAACTTTCTGGTATCTGACCCACAAAATAAAAATGAAGAGGCCTGTGACCCCAGCTCTTGATAGAATAGAGTAACATCAAAACCAAATATGTAGAGGATTAGATGTTGCTTTTATAATTTTAAGTCCTGTTTATTTTTTTAAAATAATTTATTAAATTTAGAGCTTCCAATATTAGATTTACCTCTTTTAGCTTTAAGACCAGTCTGTTAAAACATACTTCATTGAGGGCTCTTAGAAGGTCCTTCCATCCATCCATTTTCTGAACCGCCAGGGGTCGCGGGGGTGCTGGTGCCTATCTCCAGCTGTCAATGGGCGAGAGGCAGGGTACACCCTGGACAGGTCGCCAGTCCATCACAGTTCTTAGAAGATCTGGCATATTTCTTTCTTTTAATTTAATACAAATGTTGTCCAGTTGCTAAGTAATTAAATATTTGTATTTCCACGCTATTCCTTACCCTCATGTCAAAGCGTTCCACTGTTTTCTGACATTCCGTGGTTTTAGAAATGGTGAAATTCTGTATTTCTACTTCAAAAAATATGAAACCTGGATAGAAAATCATACAGAACAGAGGGAATACGGATAGGAACCCTGTTTATTGCAGTTAGAAGCATATAAGGAGACAGCAAAGACATTAATATTCAAGAACTATTCTGGAAAGTCTAGAATTTTTTGTCCAAAGTGACAAAAAGAAAAGTGCATTCCAAGCTTCCTGAGCCAAGAATTAGATGCTGCATGAATGTGTTGCTGGCAGCGGCTGCCAGTTCTGCTGATGACGTTCTCAGCAGCCAATTTTCTCCTGTGAAAACATATACAAACACTCTTGGCTGTGCGTGCATACCCATGTGTATGTACAAAAGGCTTCTGTGACTGTATATTTAAGATGAGCAAAAATAGTTGAGTGTATTTGGACAGTGTGGGTGCATGTGTGAGTATCTACGGTTGGATGTTGAACAATCAGCGGCATGGAGCCCACTCACTCGGTTCTATCTCACCAACACCAACCAAAGCATGGGTGACCACATTCATGCTAGTGGATGCAAGTGAGACAATGGCACAGGCGGGAAAATGTGTGCTCACTCACACTCTGGCACATTTGGACTGAACAAGGTGAAAATGAAAGGAAGATCTCTTCAAGGTGTGCGTGTGTGTTTGTTTGTGTGTTAAAGTGAGTTTGGTGAGAGACACAATGTTAAGCCTGCAGGCTGGCAGTTTTTAGCAGTAGCCCTGGAACTGCACCGTCCTCACGCTGTGAGTGAGAGCATTTCTGTGAACACACTCCCACAGAAATACACGCGCAGTGCACACATGCAAACATGAACATGTAAAGGTGTGGGAGTATTTGCACGCCTCTCAGTCCTTTGTTTAGTTACTGCAGGCCTGCATTCACCTTCTAAACTGACCAGAGGTGGGTAACGACTAGTTACATTTACTTGAGTAACTTTTGGGGGTAAAAAATACTTGAAGAGTATTTTTCCTACAGTGTACCTTTCACTTTTTTTTTTTTCTAAAGTAATATTTTTGTGAAGCAACACTACTCCTACTGGATGTACCTGTTGTAACAAAAATACACCACACACAGACACACACCTACAGTTTATTATGGTAGACCTCCTTTTTCTAAGCAAACTTTATTATCCCTAATGTAATTTCCCATATGCAGAGCTTGTTGGATTTTTTTTATGAATTCTGATTCTGTTATGAAAGCAATTAAAAGATATTAAATAACATGTTACTCAGTAGTCAAGTACCCTTTATACCAAATACTGTTTTACTTTTACTGAAGTCTTTTTTTTTGGACAGCTACGCTTTACTTGTGTAAAAATATACTAAAATAGTACTACTCTTACTTGGGTTCAATATTTGGGTACTCTACCCACTTTCTGAAACAGACAGGCCGCTAGTAGTGCTAACAACTGTGGTGTTAAATATACTCCTATTGTATGTTGTACTATTTTAATTTCGACACCATGACTGGAACAACTTTCAATCAGTTGAAATTGTCTGTCTTGTGATAAAGAAGAAGATCCAGAAAAAAAGCGGGTGGTGAAGCCTCAACACTGCACTACCTTATGCTTTAAACCACACGTGTCAAACTCAAGGCCCGGGGGCCAAATCCAGCCCTCCATGGCCATTTATAGAGGACCCTATGGATTGAAAAATTCTATTTTTGTGCACCCCAATACAGTTTTTATCAGTAAAATAAAATCATTATTTATTTGAACAGTTCTAAATCACATTTTTATGTAAAGATGTTCAGTATTATCAAATTTTAAGACATACTTTTTGGGATGTGGAGGCTGATTTTAACAGTTTGTTATAATTTTATCAATACTTTCTGCTACAACCGGAGCTTTAAGGATAGTCATCAGCTTGATGTGGCCCAAAATGGAAATTAGTTTCACACGGCTGCTTTAAATCAAGAAGAGTTTGAGAGGAAAACTCTGTAAACTGTAGAGATGGTTGGATAGATTTTTTTTTCTTCAAATAGTAAATTTAATTACAAAAAGGTTCTACATAATAATATCTTACCTAGCTTCATGACTGATCAGACAGAAATAGATTGAAAACTTTAATTTTGTATGCGTTAAGAACATTTTCGTTTTTCAAGTTTTAAAAGTCAAAGAAACTTGTCATTTCATTGTCTGAGTCATTACCAACAAATTGAACTAGCTGCCTTTTTTTCTATTTTTTTTTTTAATGCAAATGTTTCACAAATTAAAACATTTTTCTCAGGTGAACCACCAGCTTTGATAATATTCTTTATAGCTGTTCACAGCTTTCACCAAAGGGTGTTTCTTATGTATAGTGAGGAACATAAATATTTGAACCCCCCATGGGATTTTGCAAGATCTTCCTCTTAGACATCATGGAAATCTGAAATGAAAATTGTAGGTATATTTCCAATGTGAAAGTCTTCATTTAAAGACAAATTAAGGAAATCAAATTGTGTAATAAAAAAAAAAAAGATTTTCTTGCTGCACATAAGTATTTCAACACCTGGCAATAAGCTATAATTCTCGGTCTGAAAAACTTGTTATTCTGCCTTTAAAAAGTCCACATCTACTCCACTTATTAATCTAAATTAGTTGCACCTGTCTGAGCTTGTTAAACACACCTGCCCCCCCCCCTACAGACAGTCAGACTCCAACTACTACCATGGGCAAGACCAAAGAGCAGTCAAAAGACACCAGAGACAAACTTGTAGACATCCACTAGGTTGGAAAGGGCTTCGGGGCAATATATGAACTGTTGCAGCAATTGTTAGAATGGAAGAGGCTAAAGATGAATTTCAGTCTCCCTTGTACCGGGGATCCATGCAAGAACTCACCTGGTGGGGTATAAGTGATGAAAAGAAAGGTGAGGAATTAGCCCAGAACTACACAAGAGGAGCTCGTCAATGACATGAAGAGAGCTGCAACCACAGTTTCAAAGGTTACTGTCGGTAGAACCCTACGCTGTCCTGGTTTAAAATTACGCATTGCTAAAGTCATCATATGTCTGACGTTTTCCAATCACCATCTGGATGAATGAGAAGAGGCATGGGAGAAATTCAAGTGGTCAAATGAGACCAACATATAACTTTATGGTCTAAACTTGTTTGAATATTTGTATAATTGTATTGACTTTTGTTGTACAGTGCCTTGAGATGACATTTGTTGTGAATTAGCGCTATATGAATAAAAGTGAATTGAATTGAATTAAACTTTACTCGCCGTGGTTGGAGGAAAAAGGATTAGTTGTCCCCTACTTTGGGGTAAACATAATTCTTTGGGGGGTGCTCTTATGTGAAGGGGACAGGACAACTTCACTGGATAAGGAGAGACTGGGTGGGCCCATGTATCGTTAGATTTTTAGCAAAAAGTGGTTAAGCCAGGATCGAAACCTTAATCCAACTGAAAATCTTTAGAGTGAGCTGAAATCCATGTTGCTCAGTGACAGCCCTGAAACTTGAGAAGGTCTGTGTGGAGGAGTGGGCCAAAATCCCTGTTGCAGTGTATGCAAAACTACAGGAAATGTTTGACCTCATTAATTGCAAAGGCTTCTGAACCCACTATTACTGGTTTCGTCAGGTGTTCAAATACTTATGTGAAGAAATAAAATACAAATTGTTTAAAAATCATACAATGCGATTCCCTGAATTTAAAGAAAGTCTCAGTAGAAATGCACCTACGGTGTGAATTTCAGAGCCCTCATTGATTTCTAAACGGGAAAACTTGCAAAATGGCAATTGTGTTGTCTCTAAATTTGTACTATACTGGTGCCTATCTCCAGCTAAGTTAACATATGAAGCATACATATTCAGTTTCTTGTACTTATTTAACTATCTTACTGGAATTGTGCTAATATAGTATTGTGCTGTCTTGAGCATATCCAGGTGGTATCACCAAGATCTTTTTTCAATATCTTATAGCAATGCATCGGACAGCACTTAAGCCTACAGAGGATCTTATAATGAAAAGATGACAAAGCCATTTGACTATCATGTTCCTAGACATGATGTCAGGATTTTTTGTTATGATCGCATTGACACTTTGCTTTTAAGGAATGAGGTATCTATTCTGAGCAAGTGACAAACTTTTGACGGTTATACACTAGGTTTGGCAGTTTGTTCTCATTGTTTTGAGAAATCCAGTAGCCTGTTGAGCTCATGTTTGTAGTGATGTGAGAAATTCCCCAGAGCAACTGAGGAAAAACAGTAGCTTTTACATGTATAACATGTCTAAACAATGTTACAGAGGCTCAAACAGTTTATGTTGCAGTCTAGAAGATGAATGTACTATGCAACAGTGTTGCTTTGACTCAGTTAAGTTTTTGTCTTCGCCACAAAGAACCGTAATCAATTCAAGCACACAACTGAGCAATCCAGTTGGACAAGAATGGAAGCAAATCAAAGAGAAATTGCTATAAAGTACTTGTATCAAGCTCAGTTGGGTGAAGTGAACTAAGAAGCAAGCAACAACAAATGACTAAACGCAAATATCAGGCAGAGACATTCTGACAGTAACCCATGATCAAACATCATGTACTTTCATCATGACTGCTTTCTACCGCTTTGGTCTTCAGTATTGATTTGGTCTTCATTTTTCATTAACTCTTTTCTAAATCATTGATTTAGAAATGAAGCTGCTGTTGAATTTCCGCATGATCATATACAATCAAAGCCAAACGAAAATGTCAGAGCGCTGGCCGACAAAAAACAAAAAGAAAACCAGAACTGAAATCAGCTAATTTAACGAAGGAATTTTACCTTAGGCTGTCACATCTGCCTGCCGAGCAGTTATCTAATAAATAAGGGAGGTGAGAGTAATTCCTGTCACATACATGCACATGTGCTACACAGGAGCTTGAGTTTTGGGGCATGTTGGGACAAGTGTGTCAGTGTCCATAACTACATAGTGTTCCTGTGCGTCTTTCGGTGTGGATAGAGCTGTCTTTTCTCTTGAAGACAGAAGCACCAATTAACTCTCACAGCTCTGCTTCTCTGTATGTCTTTTTTTCTTTCTATCTATCCACCTTTTCCTGCCCAAATGCAAATACTAATTATCCTTGGGGGTGTGTATGTGTGTGTTGACGCATAATGTCCTTTCTCCTAAGGTAAAGAGAGCTCATTGGGTTCACCAATCGTTTTCTCTTTATGCTTCCATGTACTCACCTAGTAGCCTATACTTGCATTTAGATTAAAGACATGATCATTCTCTCTCTGTCATTAAAGCATTCATTCAATATGCTAATTGAGAGAAACTCTTTCAAAGGTAACACCGTGTCTCAAAATACATATCCCATATTTCCTTTAGAACACCATACATCCATTTATCTTTTATGTGCCAAAATAAATCCAAGTGAATCTGTATGTTCTTTTTTAGCTATGAGGTGTAAAAGCACTGCATTTTTTTTCCCGAAGGCTAGGGTCAAGTTGACACATAATGTTTCTTCTTTGCCAATTCTAATGCCAATTCGCAAGTCAGGTGTTTGTCATGGGCTTGGCAGAAAATAAGACCCTCTGATGTTTTTCAGTTTGTGATGAAAATAGCAGATGGACATTTTGAACAAGCAGCGGGGTACAAAGGCAAAGACACTTGAAATATATAATACATAGAGGCAGTTCAGCACAATAAAGACAACCAAAAGCTCTACTACTGGTGGGGGGCATTATTTGTTGCAGTCAGGGAAAAACCTTAATTCTTAACTTTTAGCAGTTTTTGATTTCTTATGACAAATTTTACATATCTCCCGTCATACACTGTCAGACACAGGGGTACAGAATAGGTACATTACTGTGCCCCAAGATACAAAAAAAGAAATTAACACAGTGTAAAGACAAATATTGAACCTCAGGGTAACTATCTGTACCTTTTTCATTGTCTGAACAGTACATACATGTTACTAAGTACTTAAAAATACATTTTTGTGCCATTTATTGGATAGGGTACAATTTCTGGTGATTATCTTTTTTACAAAAAAACAAAAAATCCATCCATTAGCAAAGCTAGATTTATGTAAATGATATTCATAGTTTTAACTCATTTTTTAGTAGTCAGGTGATGTTTCAGTCATGTAAAGTCAATAATGATTGGCTTTCAAGATAGCACTGATAAAATGTATGGACTACAGGGGTACAAATAGGTACCTACAGTTAAGGATACAAAATCGTGCCTTTGAGGGTACCACCCCTGGGATAAGATATTGCACCCCCTAAAAGTTAGAGCTGCAATCAGGCCTTAAAAGATGGGCCTGACCCGACCCGAGCCCGAGAGAATTCAGCCTAAGACCGAAGAGTATATCTGGATTGACAGCTTGTTAAAGCCTGAACCTGATTACAGCTCGACATTATTAAAAAGTCACCGGATTCTAGGATTTCCGCTAGAATAAAAACTGGCACCGGACAATGTGACCTGAAAGGTTTTCAATTTACTGGACAAATGTTTGAAATTCGGATCAAATAGGCCTATTATCTGAAGCTTCAAATGATTAATGAGACACTATAAGAATTATGTCAAGGCATGTTGATTTATCATTTTTTTTTTTATATGAAGCTTTAACCACTTCTGTTACGTAAAAGTCTGTCTTGCCTGCGTGCGTTTCTTTGTTCACTCTTGACCGTTTGCTCTAGATTTCAGGAGATTTTATCTGACCCGTGGGCATCAGGGAGCTGCTATATGAATGCAGGAGATTTCTACAACTTGAGACTTGGGATGTCTGGTAATAGTGCATTCACACTTCAGCATTTTCTGTGAGAGCACAGCAGTCAGAGTGTGTTTTTCTCTTTTGATCTGAGAGAAAGAGAGGGTATTTCATATCATGATGCACGCTGTGAGCATGATCGGAATAATGTTAGTGACCCAGTGTGGTGCTTTATTATACATTTCTGCCCTAATGAGATGATCAGCTGACTGCTAAAGCCCGAGCCTGACCCAAGCAAGTGGACTATAATAGAAATTAAGCCTGAACATGGCCCGACCCATCGGGTCCCGACAAAAACCAGGGCAAAGTTCTTCAGCTCTACTAAAAGTACAATTCTGTACTTAATTTCGGAGTGTATATCCACCTGTGAATTTTATTTTTATTTTTTTCTTTCAAAAAGAGCCTGTTACTTTGACAAACAGTAGGAATTTACATTTAGGAACCCTATGTGGAGGGAGGTGTAAAAAAACACTAACATTCTCATGTTCACCCCAAATCTCTCTCGTGGCATAAATATCACGTCCAACTTTTAAATCAGAATCAGAATCAGAATCAGAATCGGTTTTATTGCCATTGTTTGAGAACAAGTTCACAAACTAGGAATTTTTTCCGGTACAGTTGTGCACATAAAACATTTAACATAAGTAAAAATAAAATAAAATAAAAAGAAATAAAATAAAAAGAATGAGCCATAAGGCTTAAGTCTTTATAAATATTATAATCTGTATGTAATATAAAAGAACTATGAAGAGATAAACATCCTTTTAACATTAGAACAGCAGCAGGGTTCCATTCACAGATGTGCAGGTGAATGACAGCAGCAGATCTAAGTGTGATCAGACCACACAGTGCAGTAAAATAAAGTTACGTAGTGCAGATGGTTCTATCCTACATGGGTCTTTAACTGAACTATCGGGTCTTGTTATTGTTCATGAGTCTGATGGCGGAGGGGAAGAAACTGTTCAGGTGGCGGGAGGTGTGGGTCTGGATGGACCGTAGCCTCCTGCCTGAGGGGAGGAGGGAGAATAGTCGGTGTCCAGGGTGAGAAGAGTCAGCTGTGATCCGACCCACACGCCTCCGGGTCCTGGAAGTGAACAGGTTCCGGAGGGATGGGAGCCTGCAGCCAATCACCTTCTCAGCAGCACGCACGATGCGCTGCAGTCGGTGTCTGTCCCGGTCTGCGGCGCCGGGGAACCACACGGTGATGGAGGAGGTGAGGATGGACTCGATGATGGCCGTGTAGAACTGCACCAGCATCTCGGTCGGCACCTTGAGTTTCCTCAGCTGCCGCAGGAAGTACATCCTCTGCTGGGCCTTCTTGATGAGGGAGCTGATGGTTGGCTCCCACTTGAGGTCCTGGGTGATTGTGGTGCCCAGGAAACGGAAGGAGTCCACGATGGAGATGGGGGTGGGAGAGTCCATCAGGGTGAGGGGATACGGTGGGGCTGTGACTTTCCTGAAGTCCATGATCATCTCCACTGTCTTCTGGGCGTTCAGCTCCAGGTTGTTGTGACTGCACCAAGAAGCCAGCCGGTCCACCTCTCTCCGGTAGGCGGACTCATCACCGTCTGAGATAAGTCCGATGAGGGTGGTGTCGTCCGCAAACTTGATCAGCTTTACGGACTGGTGACTGGAGGTGCAGCAGTTTGTATACAGCGAGAAGAGCCAGGGGGAGAGTACACAGCCCTGAGGACTCCCAGTGTTTGTAGTCCGATTGTCCGAGACAATCTTCCCCAACCGCACGTGCTGTCTCCGGTCCGACAGGAAGTCAGTGATCCACCTGCAGAGGGAGTCGGGCACGCTGAGCTGGTAGAGCTTGTCTCGTAGCAGTCCAGGGAGGATGGTGTTGAAGGCAGAGCTGAAGTCCACAAACAGGATCCTGGCGTAGGTTCCTGGGGAGTCCAGATGCTCCAGGATGAAATGGAGGGCCAAGTTCACTGCATCATCCACAGACCTGTTGGCTCTGTAGGCGAACTGCAGTGGGTCCAGGAGGGGGGCGGTGATGTCCTTGAGGTGGGGCAGAACCAAGCGCTCAAATGATTTCATGACCACAGACGTCAGCGCCACCGGCCTGTAGTCATTAAGTCCTGTGATCCGTGGCTTTTTGGGGACAGGGACGATGGTGGAGGTTTTGAAGCAGGACGGCACGCGACAGAGCGCCAGGGAGGTGATGAAAATGTCCGTGAACACGGGAGCCAGCTGATCCGCGCAGTGTCTCAGGGTGGAGGGGGAGACACCGTCCGGCCCGGGGGCCTTCCTCCTGTTCAGCCTCAAAAACTGTCGGCGCACATCCTCCTCCTGGATGGAGAGGGCAGGGGGGGAGGAGGGGGGGTCTGAGGAGTCCTTTGATGAAGTGCTGGGGTCGTTGATGGTTGGGGTGATGGTGGGGGGAGCAGAGGTGTGAGGAGCAGACGGCTGTTCAAAGCGGCAGTAGTGTGTATTCAGGCCCTGGGCGAGAGTCCGGTCGTTCAGGGTCTGGGGGGCTTTGGGCTTGTAGTTTGTGAGAGCTCTCAACCCCCTCCACACGGCTGCAGAGTCATTGGAGCTAAAGTGTTCCTGTATACGGTTGGAGTACACAGATTTTGCTCTTCTCACTTCACTGCTGAAGTGGTACTTAGCTCGTCTGTATGTACTCCAGTCCTCGCTCCGCCGCGCTACTTCCTTCTCCTCACGTAGGCGCCGGAGCTTGGGTGTGAACCAGGGCTTGTCATTGTTATAACAAATCCTGGTGCGCGTTGGGATGATGCGCGTCTCATTAAACTGAATGTATGAGGTCACAGTGTCCGTATACTCGTCCAGATTGTCCGTAGCTGCTCCAAACGCTCCCCAGTCTGTCGTCTCCCAACATGAGCGCAGCTCCTCCACAGCTTCAGAGGTGTATTTCCTTGTTGTTATCACGACAGGCTTGGCCAATTTCAGTCTCTGTCGGTATGAGGGAATTAGGTGCACCATCACGTGATCTGATAGTCCGAGGGCAGCGCGCGGAACAGCATGATACGCTCTGCTGACTGTAGTGTAGCAGTGATCCAACGTGTTCTCCTCTCTGGTCGGGCATTTAATGAACTGTCTATACTTTGGTCATTCCTGGCTCAGGTTTCCCTTGTTAAAGTCACCAAGCACGATAACAACAGAGTCCGGAAAAGACCGCTCCGCATGTAATATCTGGCCTGCAAGCGTGCGCTGAGCCTCGTGCACGTCCGCGCTCGGCGGAATGTAGGCAGCCACCAGAATGAATGAAGCGATCTCACGCGGTGAATAAAAAGGCTTACAGTGAATGAAAAGATATTCCAGAGAAGGAGCGCAGTGTTGGGAGATAACAGTCACATCCGTGCACCAGCTGCTGTTGATGTAGAAGCAAACGCCACCACCTTTTGTTTTGTTGGAGAGCTCCGCGTTGCGATCCGCGCGGAGGAGATGGAAGCCTTCCAGGTAAAGCGCGCTGTCCGGGACAGTCGCGCTTAGCCACGTCTCCGTGAAGCACAAAACACAAGACGAGGAAAAGTCCTTGTTACTTCTCATCAGCAGCGCTAGTTCGTCCATCTTGTTGGGAAGTGAGCGGACGTTTGAGAGAAAGATGCCAGGTAAAGGCGTGCGCGCGCCCCGTCTGCGCAGGCGGACGAGTGAACCCGCTCGCTTTCCACGGCGCCGTTTCCTTCTTTTGGTCAAAAAATGGACCAGGTCCGCAGCTGATGCTAAAAAAACTGGTAATAAGTCCGTAGGGGTGGTAGTTCTAATGTCCAGAAGCTCCATGCGGGTATAAGAGCACGCAGACGAACAGTTAACGCACAATAACAAACAAAACAGAGCGCACGAAAGCACCACGGCTGCCATCCTCGGCGCCATCAAAAAAGTGGGACATGAGAGTTCCTTGACGTAGTGTAACATGATGCAACAATATGTAGTGCAGTGATATGTCATCAAGGGCGTTGGTTGGTTTTAAATTTTGTAGGAGACAATAACTTTAAACTTGAGTGTGGTTTGAGTGCTGGGGACAGTTGATCTCAATTATTCATATATACATATTCATCCATTTAATCATTCATTACAATATCCAACAAAGTGTATTGACAAGTGCTAAAAATTCTGCCTTTATTTAATCAATAAAAGTTGAAGAATGTGCAACAAAAACAAACGTGTTTCCCTTGTAACCCTTGCAGGCCTGTAGTGTTGTTAGATAAGAAGGTCACATTATCGTGGACATTTCCAGAATAGCTAATCTAGGTGGAACATTGTGAAACTTGAACAAAATGTGTGAAAGTGGGAAGAATTTCCCTTTTTATATATACCAGCAACACTTCCTTCCATCTACACATATTAATTGGTTGAGTTCTTTATCTTATTTTCTGCTATTTTTCTCCTCAAGTTTTTGTCCAATTTATGTACGGTCTTATTCAGAGAGCCTGTCCCGGTAGTAAACAGGTGAAAGGCGACTCAGTTGCTAATGCAAAGCCCAACAACATGCAGAAAGCTGCACACACACTAACCACAGGGCAATTTACACTGGCCAATTAACCTAATGTATAGATGTTATGGGAGTGAGCTAGAGTACCCAGAGAAAACCCATGCATGGAAAACTTAACAGTGAAAAAAATCTGTTGGTCAGCCCTCCAGCCATAAGATAAAATGCAAGCCATGTGCCACCATAAAGTCTCCTCTGAGAGTTAGAAAGCCGCAGGAATTAACAAACTTCAGATTCTGAATTTCTAGTCTTTCCAATAGAAACTTTTTATGCTTTTGATTTATTGCAGGTATGACTGTTTTGATTGGCTTCCATTTTTTTTTTCAAATTTCACAACTGATAACTGTGTGGGTGAGATTTTATCCTGACATCCAACCATCCATTTTCTGAACTGCTTAATCCTTAGGGGTCGCAGGGGGTCTGGTGCCTATCTTCAGGTGTCAATGGGCGAAAGGTCGGCAGTACAACGCAAATCTTGACATACAATTCAGTGTAATCATAATTACATATGTTTTTCTGTTGTTTTTTTTCCCAGACTTCTCAAAAGTAAATGAGTGGATAATTAAAAGGCATGAGTTGCCAACAGATACAGAGTTTGCGTTTTGAGCAGGTGAAATAAATTTATCTGACAAAATGAACACTTGGATTGTTTTCCACTCTTTGGTACACTCAAATCAAAAAGTTAAATACATTTTATTAGAACTGTACTAGATGGTTCAATACAAGGCAGCGCACAGTTGTGAAGTAGATGGAAACCAGCATTAGCATTTATACTTATCCTCCCTGAGTAAGTGCTCTATGGTATTTACCAGCTTTTCAAATCCAAAGACTGTGACCATGTAGTATTTGGGTCAGAGCAGCTAAGCACTGTGAAAGCCTATTGTATTGGTATTGTTTGTTATTATTCTTTCAGTAAATGAATTTGCTATCTGAGTGGAAGGGTTGAGGTGGCTTTGAGGAGCAAGGGCGGTGAGCTAGGAGGGCCATTTGAGACTGCTTGCTGCTTAAATGTAATTTTTTTTGTCACAGATTTCAAATTGGATTTAGGCCTACATGTTGACGGGTCAATTGGAGCATGCATATGTCTTGACCTAAACCATACGATTGTAGCTCTGGCTTGTTTAGAGACATCTGCACCAGTCTCAAGACTGCTGTATCTTACATGATTTATGGAAAATCATAAATGGGAAGAATGATAGGTATCTTTTGAAATACCTTTCACTGTTTCACATTGTAACTTCTCCAGATTAACCACATGAATCTTGAGTCTTTCTCCGATTAATGCTCTCCCTGCCTGGCCTTTCAATTCAAGTCGAAGGTCATGTCTTGGTAGATCTGAACTGTGCTCCGTGATACTTTTAAGGGTTGATTTTATAACTTATCTTGACTATAAACTTTTCTTCAGCTCCATCTCTAGAATTATATCACTATGTTCTTTGGTCTTCATTTTTCTTTGCAAATGTTCTCTAAGAAACCTTCACAGAACACCTGGGTCTATACAAATATTTATTTACACACAGGTCATCAAAATCTGGCCCAAGAGTCAAAAAGAACCCAGAAGTACAGATCAAAACAAAGTATTATGTTCCATTGACTTCAGTCATCCACAACTGTTAGTCAATCATATGAATTTCCATGGAAGTGTATTGATGTCAGTAGCTGTAATGAGAGAGAAAAGTTAAAGGTATATAACTGCTTTAGCAAGGTTCTCCGTAGCTAAAGTTCCTCAGTGATCCAGCTCTTAGTGCTTGACTTTAACTCTCTCCCTCTCTAAAGAGCGCGGACTTAAACCGAAAGTGACGGTCAGTAAATGTCACTGACTGAAAATATGCTCGGTAACACACACAGGCACACACAAGCTAGAAGTCATACCATCTCCTCTCACCCTTTTCATCTTCTCCCTCCATCTCTCAGCTGCTACTCTGTCCCTCTGATTAGATCATCTCTGTCGTCTTCACTCGTTAAAGGTCATGGTGAATAAGTGCGACTGCTAAATAAAGTGCAGTATTAGATGAGCGCTAGTAAATGCTTCTGAGTCTGCGTGCTTACAGATGAAAAATTACACGATACGGCTTGATGAAACGAAAGCGAGTGGTTGGAGCACCAGAAGGAGGCAATTGCCGTTTTCATTTTGGCACGCGGACGTGTTGGAGATAGGATGATGCTGTTGACGTTAATAACAGGACAGGGAACCTACACACACATATGCACGCTCTGTCACGCAAAGATATGGCATTTAGCAGCCATTGTGTTTTATAAGCTGAGTAGATCTTACTCGTGGACTGGAGTGCGACGCCAAGTAATGTGAATTTGTCATCCAAATGTCAGCTGTTGGAACGCAGTATGCAAATGGAGTAGATCAGGATGGTAGACAGATAGGCAGTCGGGAGATTTAATTCTCTTAAAAACTCCTCGTCTGGCTTGAATGGAGGACAGGCAGGTGGTGGTTGGGAGGGCGTCTTAGTTAGTACGGGACATCCAACCACATGTTTATGTCCCGACCCCCTCTCGGTCGCCGGTGCGAAGAGCACCACAAATCAAAGGCACAACGGCGGCGAGACGGAGAGACGGTAGGAGCTCGCAAATCAACCACGCTCCGCTGCAGGGACAGAGGCTCAGAGCGCGTTACAAATCAAAAGACGTTTCTTCGGCAGGAGAAGCACATGAAACAAATCACACCGATCCCATCTCATCTGCCGCATGTCCCGAAGTGGGGGAGAGTGGGAAAAAAAAAAATTTTTAAAGGGCCGATGACAGAATGATGAAGAATATGACAGAGAGAGACGACTATAGTAGAAGCGTTGACACCAATAAAGAAGGAGCTGGAGCAAGGGCCTTCCTATTAGTTGGAGGCCAAAGGGCAGGCACACATATACACGCACTTACTCACCTACAAACACAATTAATTACTTTGGAAGAGTTTTTCATACCTTGTAAAAGCACTAATAATGGTGTGTGTAACTTTTGGGATTTGTATTTGGAACTGCCATCATGATATAATTGGACAATGGCCAGGTAGAGATACAGAAATTGTCAGGAGATCAACAAGCCAGTGCCGTCTAACATCCTGAGAAAATGAGGAGAAAACGGTTGTTGATTTTTACACGGAGGCTGAAATTCTCCTCTCTCTAAGCCTCCATGATCCCTTCAGACCTCACTGTGTGTTTGAGTGTGTATTCACCTGTGAAATATCTTCCATCTATTCAACATCATGCTTGACAAGTTGTAGAGATAGCTAAACCTGTGCCTGCTGAACCCACTTCCATTGCTTGTTTAGGCTGCACACAAATGGTTTTAACGGATTTAATGTGGGAAAGGGATTTTTTTTTCTAACAATGAAAACAAACTTCTTATATATATATATATATATAACGCAGCATGCTGAAGTGGTGCTCTGGTAATCTGGTCACTGAATCAGATCCGTAACTTTTAGGGACATGGGACCTGAGCTGTTAGACAGGCCAGGCCCGTATTCAACTCCCAACACCTAGGTGTGCACCTTCCAGCAACCCAGCTCTTGCTCTCCCATTTGTAGTAATGTTGGGACGATAGTTTTTTCTGCTATTGTCGCTGATACTATCAGACCTACCAATTAATCAGTTATTCTCTACTATTTTGGTTATATTTTTTTAAGCAGTTAAGTTTTCTCTATTACCTAATATATTTTTTGAACTATTACATCTGGCTAAACACTGAGTGAATCCGTGATCTTTTTTCTCGCTACCAGTTTGTAGTCCTAGTTCAGGAATGCCGAAAGTACAAGTTGAAGAGTAAAAAGTTTGGTTGTTGAATTATTAACCTACGATTCTTTACACCATCCCCTTGCATCAGAACCCCTCTGAAGTGCCTGATTACGTTTTATTTTTCATGATAGTTTTCCCACATATGTGGGTGAAGTACTTTTTGTTAGAGGGAAGTAAGAGTGCTTTAGTACCTCCGCAAGCATCAAGAAGGATTTATTGAAAGACTTTGTCTTAATGCGGGGTAAGTTCTTTCTGACAATTGAAATGACGTACACGGCAAGGCGATAAGCTTCAGATAACAGCAAAATGAGGGCAATATTTATTTTAGATTTTCATGTATTGCCTCTTAGCCATTGTTATGATAGGATTAGCGTTACACCGTCTGTTTATGTTAGGGCTATGTGCTGGGTATTTTACCTCCCCGATGACATATGTCTTTTAAAAGTACTATTACATAAACAATATTTGATTATTTTTAAGTTTTTAGTCTTGGGAGAACGCAAGATCCTAACACATTTAATGACGTTAGCTTGACGCTGACAGAAGCACTCTAACAACCTTGGAGTCGTGTGTGGAACATCTGTTGTGAATCGGTGCTATATAAATAAAATCAATAGAACTGAAGCCGTATTCAGCTCATTATAGTAGTTTTACTATAATTACATGGTAACCGAAGTACCAGGCTATGATATTTATGGGTCTAACTAGCTCTCAAGTCATAATTATGAAGTGAAGTGGTTAAAGTCTTCCACTATGAAACAAAGTACCATTTCAAGACACGATCATTTGCCAACAAGACCTTTCATGAAAACAGTGGCAATATGATGATGATGATGATGATGATGATGATGATAGCAATGGTACATCAAACCGGACTGTAAAATGGCTCCTTAAAATTTATGCAAGGGTAGATTTCTATGCGTGCAGAAAAGGAGTCTTTGTTTGGTTTGATGGGCCAAATAGCTCCCCACCTTCACTCATACATTTCAAAGAACCATGCCAAGTCTGCCTGTGAGTGTTAAAGTAAGGCCTAGTGGTACGGGTAAGACTGTGATATTGGGTATCGTTTTTCTGGCTATTTAAGAGTGTCCACTTATTGCTTTTTCCCTTTGGACTAAAGTCAATCTTGTCTTTTCCATATTTAATGAAACATTGTTGTTGTTTGTGGCTTAAATCTAATAATGTCTACATTATTCTATTCAGATGGAGGACAGTGCCACTGACAATTTTGTGGGGAAACCAGCAAAATGGTATGGCATTAAAAAATGAACATTCTAAAAAAAATATTTTTAGGATACCATCCTAGTATGTATGACTCCGATTTGTTAGCTACATTAAACCTGCCTCTGTGTTCCTGTTACTGTCATACGGTCGCACAAACTAAGTCTGCTGGTAAAGTTGAACACTGAGGTGAGGAATATTCATCTTTATGAAAAAAAAAATACTTTCATAGGCACTGTAAACATTTTTGACATTAATTAGTCTACATGTTCAAAAATAACAGTAAGATATTTTACTATTGTGTCACCTGCTTTTTAAAATCCACATCTGAGCCTCGTTCCCATGTTGGTTTCGATTTTTGTTTTTCCCATTTCGGTCTCCAGATTTCTTTTAACTCCTCCTCTCTTTTCATCATCCCCCCACCCCTCTGCAAAAGTACCCCCAAAGAACACAGCCAAATGAGCTACAGTTCTCATTAATGAATACAGTTTGCAAAAATGTTTCAATACCCTGTTTGTTAAGTTACCGGAATTGGTGTGGAAGAAATGTGCGAATGTGAGAACAGAATGTAAAACAGAAGTTACCATGGCTTTACAGTCACATTTCAATTTGTAATCTTTCCTTTAATTTGTTTGCTTCCTCTAGCACTCTCTCCTCTGTTTTTCATCTTTTTTCATGGTGTTATCCAGGATTCAAACATAAAAATGCAAACAAAACAGAAAACCTGAAGTGAACTTTAACTACTTGCTTCTCGAATCTCTTCTGATCTCAGCTGATCGATGCATCACATAACTAGGATGGATCTCATCTTTGTCGAGGACTGACTTGGAATTACCGTGAGATGTTTTATAGGACACTTCCAATAATCTTCCTTTTATTGCATGGCTGACCTGCACAATGATTTCAGACACCTTTTTTTTTGCTGTTTGTGACCTCATTTTCCCAAGCATTGCTCACTTGAGCATTTCTTTCTATTCCCTGGAGAAAAAAACCAGGACTATCTTAAACAAGTTTCAGATATTATCAGAAATAAAGTCTAAGAATACCAAATCTAACAAACAAAAGTGTAGCCTTGTTCACACAGAAAGACAATGAATTAATGAAAGAATTCAACTGGGATGTCCAACCATTTCTGAATTCCTATCTAGGTCAGGTTTCATCATAGTGTGACGTACTATGACTGTGTGTTCTAGAGGCTATAATCTCCTAACAGAGAAGATATGCAGGGGTGTAAAACATGTGGGAAAGCACAGATAAACTGGATGACTGAATCAGTCACCAGTAGACTGCAGTTGGGTATTATAAGGACGGGAAGATTTTGAATGGTACAGGTTTTTTCGAATAGTACAATGAGAAACCGCGTAAGCAAATAAATGAATCACAAACGCAAAGGAATCTAAACCTAGTTTGACACATACTGTTACGTTTTTTTCAAACATTGAAAATTAATTTTTCTTAACTTCAAACTATGCTGAAACATACATCTAAAGCTAATGTATTGTAGCCTTTATATAAATGTATGAAATGTTAATCAGTCAGACTACAGCGGTTGCTTTTATGCTGTGATCATGAGGTGGTAGTGAATGACCACCACTCTATATCGTAAAGTCAAAGAAACACAATCACACCACGTGATCCCACTGTTGGGTGGCATCACATCATCACAAGTTATGGTCTATCTGGTTATATTGGGAATATTAAATTAATAATTTATGAATTATGAATTTATTATTCCTTTATATAATTTATTTATGGGGTACCAACCGATTTAAACTGGTAAATATATACTTTTTTGGGGTTAACTATATCAAACAGCAGTTTTATAGCTAATTGTTAAGATTTACCAGATACTATTTCCCTGAAGGGTAAGCCTTTTTGCAATGAATTATACAAACACACTCAAATAAAAGAAACAAAGATTTGATCCAGTTTAACCAATATTTTTACTAACTATCACACCAAACAGCAACTTAAAAATTCACGCTCAGCTAATTCGCATGCGGAGGGGCAGAATGCCGAACGTTTTTTTAACAATTTTTATTACCCGTGTACCAATGAACTAGCCTTCGGCTAACAAAGAAACCTGAATTGACTGATCACAGATTGAGCAAAGGGTAAACAGAGGCTACGTTCGGCTTTGCCCACCCCATCGCTCTCAGCTGCTCCTTCATCCATTCAAAGATGTGTAGTGTCCAGGATGCGCTGGCAAGTTGGCGCTGTGACCAACAGATGTGTCGGGGCTTACCGGCCCTCCGGGGGTGAGCTCAGAGACAGAGAGAGACGCGGTGTCGCATTGTTTTCCATCTGGGGGTATGACGTTCCTGCTCTGGATGAAACGGTGGCACTTGGAATGCTGGAGTCATTCATAATCATAGAGCCCTTTAATATAATTTCATATATTCATGGATCAGACTCAACACCACAGATCTGCATGAGGGTCAGTTTTCGGCTGCCTTGTTTGTGGTGTGAGCACTTACACTTCAGAACAGTTCAGAAGCTTCCAGTCATTGGAGTCTCATGTGCAATTTTCAAACTGTGCAATAACTGTGAAAACACCGTAATCTAGACAAAGGTAAGATAAGATGCGCTCTACTTATCTAAGTAACCTTTAGCGCTAACAAAATTCGCACATGCTTTTATGAATGTGTTTCAAAAGTGTTTAGATGCAATACGCTACTGTCGTATATATGAATGTCACCTATTTGCGTGTATCTACACATTACAGAGAGGCGGGAGGTGTGGCCGACCTGTCAATAATGACAGGTCTCTGATATCATGCAGTCTCTGTGGCCTTAATATCAGTGTGGCTCCAGTGTAAAGACGTTGCCCAATCTGGGTGAGAGGTATAGATTTTATTTGCTGGTTTTCCTAGTAACAATCAAAATCGTCATCCTTCAGAAGAACTTGTGTTTTTTATTGTGCTTGCATTAGCCTATGTGTTGGTTTGCGTGTCATGGTTAGCATGTCATGGCTGAAGCAATGAAATGCCAATGCAACTTAACAGAATGAATGGTGTCAATGCTAACACGCTCTCAATGACACCGGGAGACTCTTGACGGTTATGTTGGTTCACCTTACAGCTGCGATCCAAGGCATACCTCCAAGCAGGAAAATATTAGACTCTTTTCCACCTTTTTTCCTTGGCGATCATGTGTTGCGCTGTCTCACCCCACAACAAAGCGACGATTTACCATGGTTGAGTAATAATAATAGTATATCCAATGAATAATAGACGAAATTAAGCAGCAAGGCAGAGAGTGAGTACATCTGTAAACAGCGTACTAATGATGTATGGACGCTACCGTCATGGCAGCCACGCCGGGTGATGATGACTCAATCCCAAGCCCTATTGGTAAAAGCTGATGGTAGGAATAGAGCTAAAACTGAGCAATGACAGAGAAAAAAACCTGGCAGACTGGGGTCCTGGTTCAACTTCCATCAGGACAATAACCCTAAACGAGCGTTAGATCAAAGAATTCCAATCTTTTAACATGGCCCGGTGAAGCCTAGACGTATTTCTGAGGTAAAATTTAAAAAACAAAAATTGTTCACAAAATACATAGATACTGTCCATACAATCTAATTGAGCTTTGACTATTTCGCAACGAAGAATAGGCTAAATGTTTACTCTGTAGATGTACAGACATGGTAGAGACACACCCGAAAAAGGTTGCAGCGAAAGGGGTTCTAAACGATTTATAGGCATGAACACTCTCACACGGCACATATTTTGAGATAATCTACGCAGCAAATGTTGCAAAGCACTGTGTGTTTTCACAAATTTTTATCTTTTAAGGAGTACTTTCTTGCAAATTACTAAATTACCTTTTAAAGGTCCTTGTGATTATCGATGAAAAGACCTAAGTGTTTGAGATTTTGCTCTCATTAAACCATTATCTGCTTAGTATTTAGTTAAAAATCTCTTGCATGAGGTTAAACGCCCCTCTTATATCCACTTCTCCCTCTTCAAGTCACTTATCCTAGTCAAGATCTAGGGGTAAAACAGAGAGAAGTGAATTAAAAAAACATCCCCTCACCCTCTCAGCATCCATTGGGAGAGAGAAGATAAAACCCTTCTAGCGTATCCTGAGTCTGCCCCAGAGTCTGCCCCCAGTCAGTTGTGCTTTGATCACAAAGACACCTCCACAGACTCCTCTCCATTTAAATGTAAAGCGGCGTGATACCCAGGTCGTCACCGACCGGTGAGTTCTTCATTCCACCCTGCTGAGCGAGAGCAACCGCTCTGCAGGGGAACCACATCCCTCCTGCTTGTGCTTTCCATCTCATTTGTTCAGCGTAACAAAAAGCCAGTGTTCCATAGACAGAGAGTCGGAGCGGAGATTGCTTGGTAAACTCTCTCAAAATGTGTTGGCTTATCTGCTGCTAACGGTGGATGTTGACTTTGATTTCACCCATTTCTCAAAATTCTATGAAAACATTGTATAATTTAGGTTCAAAATGTGTTTTAACTTAAAAAAAATGTGCCTCTAGTGGCTTTTATTCAACAGTGGACAGGTTGTAGAAAGAGGAAGGGAAGTGGGGGAAGACCTGCGGTAAATGTTCCGAGGACGGGATAGCCGCGTTAAAGATTAAGGCCTGCATTTATGGGGAGTCACCACAACACTCCAAAATATGTTGAAACTTGATTGAAAGAAAGCCTCCATACCTCTGAATGTCAATTTGTACTTATCAACTATATTTTCATCAAATTGTGACATTATGAATGACACCGAGCATTCTCTGCATGATACTATCCTTCCTGCCCACAGCAATCCTTGCTGCCCATCACCAAAATGATCTACAACAACTCCTTAAAAAAGAAATTAATTAGTATGAGCTACAACAATAATTAATTTCCCTGTGGGTTTAATAAAGTAGTTTTCAACTTCCAGTTGATTAATGCCTACTTAAAATGTTTTTTTTAATATTTATTGTTAGAATAACACTATTACCAATCGAAAAACCCATATTGTGCTCCATACCTTAAAATCTTGAATCTGTAACTTCACATTTTTATAAAATAGTGTGAAAAGTAACAGATGTTACAGATGTATGTTTGCTTTGTTTTTTTGTGTGTTTTTTTTCATTTTAATGTTTCCCATTGTGGAAAAAAAACTCGTACTCCTAACAAGACGACTTGGCAAATGGCAAGACTATGTTGTCCTTTTAATGATGATTCAACTAGTTAATTGTAAAGTGTAAGCAAACGAACTTCAACTGTAATTTCCTACAAAACCTAACTAATGATTACCCCACCCTTGGTTGCTAAAACCGCCATCAAGAGTGTTTCAAATTGAAAAAGTAATTTTGGCTTCCTGTTCTTTACCAAAGAAGGCACCTGATATAGATCATACTTACTACAATCTAGAACAGGTTGTGGATGACTGCATGAATGACTGTGAACTCCACCCAAGTGGCCAGATATGGTCAGAGTTTTAAACTGTTGGACCCAAAATACAAAACTTTATTAAAATTGCATCTAAGCAGTGCTTTGTGATTGCAAAATTGCACATAATTAAATTTCAAAGACAATTTTAACCCAATATGTTGTGCAGTTTTTTTTTTTTTTTTTAGATTGACTTTTTCCTAGTATTTTAAAGAAGATCTTGATGTACTTTTGTTGAATCTGTGTGAACCTTTCAAAGCAGGGCTCTGAAATGGTAGACTAAAGCTTGGTTTATGCTTGCCGCATGAACATTCCTCGCGGAAACGAGACGTGCGGAACCGGCCGAGACGCCTTCTTGCAGCGTTTATACTTTTTGTGGCTTGTCCCTGCTGAGAGCCAATATTCTTGACGACTGTAGGGGGCGGCTTAGGGCTCTACGGCATGCATACAACACTACACCGTAGTAGAAGTAGTAATCACTGTTGTTTACAAGATGGTGACACCCGTGAGCTTAAACAAAGCAGAACTTTTATGCTATTTATTAGGAAAAAAGACGAAAAAAGGAGACCGTCCTCTCTTCCATTAAAACACAGTTGATCACAGTGATCTCTATCGGCCGAATGATAAAGATGTCTGTTTACGAACCTCCGGCAATATGAGCTCTTGCCAGTCTGCCATGTTTTTCCGTGCGGGACCGTCCACGTAGTTACAAATTTTCCTAGGTGCGCGACGTGGAAATTTTGGGGCGGGAGGAGGCCGCGCGGAGAGGCGTGGTTGCTAAAATGACGTAATTTGGCCGCGTTGAGCCGTGCGGACCTTGCGGACGCGCAAGCATAAACCAAGCTTAAACCTCTCATTATCTACAGGTATATGAGGAAAAAGCTAATTAGTGAGAGGAGATCCATACACAGTTGAATAAAAAAAACAGCTGCTGTTGCATGAAGAGATTTAACCTGCCTTTGGTCAACATCTAGGTGACTCATATGTTTGATGCTTTAAAGTAGAACTGGTATGAAACTCCCCGCAACGTTTGGGCCCTTTTTAGCCACACTCTAAGTACCTTAATACTATATCAAAGGATTGCTTGCCGTATTTCAGCCTTGTTGTAGAATTGCAGGTGTACAATGTAGCCCTTCTGTTAGCTTTAGAACAGAACGACCGGGTTAGGCTATGCGCTTCTGTGGTCAATGAGTCTCTTAAGATATTTTGAATGTTCAGCTATACTATATACTCTTTTTTTCCCCCCATAATAAAAGCTCACTAGCACCAATGCTACATAAACAAACTGGGGTATTAGCTGTGAAGCTAATTCTGAATTTTAGCTATGAAGCTAATTGAAAGGAGAACAACTCAAACAATGCCACAATGTCTACTAACAGCTGAAGGACATTATTGAGGAAATATGCTGACTTGTACAGGGATATTTGCTGGTTCACGGAGAGTTGGTATTAATCCTGGTAGAAGTTTAAGACGATCTCCGAATCCACTGGTGTATTGTCCCAAGTTGGAAAAACAGTCGTCCTAGAAATGTTTGCCACAAACTACCACACGCTTCGGCAGTCAGTCGGGCACATTCCCTACATACATAAAATCTATCCACAAGCTTTTAAGTGGCTCAGAAGTGGGGAGGACAAAAATATTTATGTTCTCTTTTGTACAACCAGGTACAGAGCAGTTTGGATGTAGTCTGGACTCCATGCTGTTGGTTTGTTGGTTACCTGTTACCGTAGGAAGGGGGTAATTGGCTGGAACTCAACACGTATTATGCCGAAACGTGTCGTCATACGCCGAACTGCCAAACAGCGTGTTACTGAGTGCTAATTTCAATATGTAGGCAGACATACCCCGGAACAAAGGAAAGACTAATCAGTAATTTTGACCCCTTAGGGGCAGGCTGGGGGAACTAAAAGATATGATCAAAAACCTCAAATTAATATGAATACCAACACAATGTCAGAATGATACCTGTAACCTCATGTTTTTTATCTCTTTCAAATCAAATAACCATTAACAGCTTAAAGTAGTCATTTCAAGCTGCTTTTTTTCACTGTTGCTGCCTAATTAGCTGAAAAAGCCAAATAGGTAAGCAATTAATAATATAACATAATATATATTATGTTTTATGTGTGTATATTGGTGAGGTAAAGGTTGTAATAGGAATAACCATTTGTCCAGGTTTTACTGTCTTGACTTTCTTCACAAAGATTATCTTGTTTCTAGATTGGGCTGGACTCCACTAGGAGCATCCCTTGTTGCTAATCTTCTTTGTGGTGTTCATGGACAGGATCTTAGTAACTAGTTATTGGCTGGAATGAGATTTGCACGCTATGATCACCTTGGACATTAAGTAATGCGCTGTGTTGCTCAATTGTCTATTAAGCAGATCAAACCTTAGTTACTCCCCACACGTTCTCTGGCCTCTCATTGAAAGTACTTTGATAAGGTTTTCAAAAAGTGTTTTTACATCTTAATACTGAAGAAGAAAAATGTATACCTGAATATATTGTTGTGAAGAAGAGGGTTGCTGATAGGAGAACCTCAGGATTAATCTTTGTTCCTAAATTAAAAATGTAGCTCCACAAGTGTCTTTAGGCCAAGCCGATCAGGGTTTTCTCAGTAACTTTACAGTAGATTTTGAAACCACCAGTCTATTCCTGCAAACTAAAAAGTAGCATGTTTCCTTCTTTTTAGTTTTTTTCAGTGTTAGGCCGGGAACATACTTGCCATCAATTATGTGTGCGTGTGTTTATCATGGCTGTCTCGTGAAGCTTACGTCTGTTTCAAGCATTGTTTGTGCACGTCCTCTGAAAATAACGGAACGGATCCTCACGCGGCAATATGAGCGTTACCACTAGAGGGATTGTAGAGCGCTATCTGACAGGCTGTACGTACACGGAGTCAACATCGGCAAAAGCAGAAGGGAAAAAAAGCACAAATAGCGGTAGATATTGTGTTACACACCTTCTACGACACTGCTGCCGTCTTTTTCTGTCGTAATCTGAAGATTAACCATTTTATCATCTCCTCTCTTGTCGCCATGTTGGTTTTGTCACATTACAAATCCACCACTCAATGCGGTCTGACTGCTGTACTCTGCCCCCCATTGGAACTCTCCAGTAGTACGTGCAGTACCCAAGCAAGTTTGTCCTGAGTACGCAGCTTGCTGCTTTGTTTCAAGGCAACATTACACAGGGTTAAAAAGCAAGTATGTTCCTGGCCTAAGGGGTTCAAGTATCTAAGGCTGCATTCATACCAGCCCTGTTTAGTCTGCTTGAATCGAACTCTAAAAACATAGGTATCAGTTCGACTGAAACAAACGCTGCTGCATTTTGATTGCATGTGTGAATGGCAAGAGCACCAGGACTGCCCCTAAAGCAGGAAGCGTACTATTGTGCAGGGCATTATGGGTGAAAAAAATCTAAAAAATTGTGCATGCTGGATAGATAGATGGTTGTACACTCAAAAAAAAAAACTTGTCGGGGGAACATAATAAAATTATTTAAATCATTTGCACCCAACTGATTTGGGTTGATTTAGCAATAGTGAATTTTGTTGAAAGAACTAAATTACAAACGCTTTCCATAGCGAGGAGAGACAAAGAACCACTGTTTTAATACTAACAAAATAAATCGTATATAATCCAAAAACATGTGACGTACAAGTATTTGCAAATGCAAAAAAGCAGCACTTGTGAGAGCAGGATGAACCCCTCCATTGTGTAAATCTCACTGTTCACACAAATACAGTTTTTGTTTTCCCATTGTGGGTGTACGTATATAGTTGCACTGCAAGGATAGATGACGTTTTGATGCATCACCGACTAGTCTCTGCATGAGGAAAATCAACCGGTGCTTTGACAGAATCAGCGAAGAACTGACTAACCACCGGTTCTTTTTTTGGTGGGAAAGCCCTATTAGTTTTCATAAGTGGACTTTAGGAAAGCCTGAGACAAACTTCTGATAGAATCAGAAAGATGTGCTGTAAACCATAGTCGTCATGTTTGTTTTATTGAATAGAGATCTAAGGTACAGTATAAGGCAAAGCTTTTAATAAATCACTTCATCCAGATTCTGATCCTCAATTCTTGCCATAGGAATGGATGTAAGGAAGTCTTTATGTGTTATGAAAAAAAAGAAGTATATTCTACTTGTGTTGTATCAAAATGTGACAACTGAAACAGTTCAGGCCTCTCATCAAAGTGCCTGAAAAATATCTATTGGGAGGTTTGCTGGACATGTCCTTACAGAGGGAAGACATGGGGTGGTGGGGGTGGGAACCAGGGAACTCAGTGGAATAGAAATCCATTGGAATACCCTAAAAAGTGTCTGGATGGATAGAAGGACAGCCATTTAATTGTAATTATTATGTTGCATGAGCAATTTTAAAACTGTACAGTTATAAGAAATTACATGGCACATAAATGTTGTCATGTTAAATAAAGCAAGAAGAGATGGAGTGTATTGATGTTTACAACAGTCTGTTGGATTTAACAAACCAAAGGAAAACTGATAAATAATGCATGTACAGTAATTGTTGTTGTAACGTATCTAGCACAAAATAAATGTGCTCGTTCTTCCTGGAGACACTGCTGTGATGGAGTTAAATTAGCATGCTCATCCCATGACAGTGTGTGCTTTATCTTCTAGTTTCCAACCCTGTCCATCTCTGTCTCGTTTTCCCTTCATCTCCCTCAATCTACCGCCACTATACCCCCTTCTGCCATCTCCATCCTCTCTCTTATCCCTGCTGTTTGGTAAAGATGGCGGACTGTGAAGATATGATGGAACATTTCCTGTCATTATTATGAATTAGCCTGCTAACGGACTTGCACACACACACTGCTACAAGGGTTGGAGAGACACCCAGGAATGCCCATGCATCATATCATGGTCTCCTGAGCCAGTGTAACCGTGGTATCATTGATCTAAGTTGGCTATCATTGGGGAGACATGCACAAACTGAAACAAAACACTCACAGGACATTTTACTCAGAAGGTAACAGGGTCTGGAAATTCACTGCCGCTTATCTTTGATTTTGCAGTTTAACCTTTTGACTAAACGATGCTTTAGAGCCAGTATTATATGCAGTCATGCTAAAGTATTATAGACCATTTTTCAGCAGAATATCTGAGCATGATAAATATGTTCTGGTCTTTATCAGCTTCTAGAATTTGTACACTCTAAAGTGCAATAGAGAGTGCTACATCATTCAAACTGTCAGTATTCAAAAAAACAAACAACCAAAAAACAAACAACCAAAAAACAATGAGCCAGCTGCTATAATCTCACATTATTCACACGATTCAGAAGCATCTGACTGAAAAGTCTGAAAAGTCTTATAAAGCCAATGATTCCAAAGTATACAGTTGTACAGGTAGAAAGATTATGTAGAAGTAGAAAACACCTTAAACAGCTGCCATACCTTCCAGAAGGGGGCGTCAATATTCTAAAGCACCCCGTTTGTATGTTAAAAGTCAATGCTTGTGACAGTAAAATTTGAAAAAGACTGACCAGGTCTGTCTCATTTGAAAAGGAAGCCCTTATAATTGTCCTTAGTTGGCAAAATTGCATCTAAATGTCAAGAATCTAACAATGTCCTTTAGATATACAGAAAAGGAAGTGATGTTTATCCCTAATTTCAATATATGGTATTTTAGCGTTCATCAAAACACTTCAGACAACTATGAGGCATAGTGTAGGATGGGTGATGATCTGAGTTTAGATTGCTACCACAGAAACCAGAATCCTAGTAGCCACTGATTTCACTCTCAACTGTGCTGTATACTAAAGTATTGTTGAGTTAAATTGTGTGGTCATCTGTTCTGTCATCTAAAGTCAAGGTCATCTATAAAACTATCATCCCAAAAACAGTAGCACATCTTTGAGAATAGGAAGGCTCTTGCATTATCAATGCCTAGACCTTTTTTGCTGTTGTTGGGCGTTTGCTGAAACAATGTTGGAAAGAAGTCTGAGCAAAAAATGTCTTCACAGCATCAGAGCCATGTGGAAAATAAGTCATTCATCATTCCAAAAGGTTTATTTTTTTATGTTTTTATTTAGTAAGGAAACAAACAAAGCTTACTCATTGTTTAATAAAAACTGACAACCTCCTATCTTTTATTTTTTTACAGCTGAGGTTCGGTATGAATACATTTTAGAATGTGGTATCTATATTTTCATCATGTCATGACACGTTAAAACCCCAGACTTTCTTTTCGGGTACTTTCTTCTTTCAACAATCTCATACTGAGGAGCACCATATATACTAGATGGTGATATGATCAATTTGTCTATCGACAAATCTTTTGAAACCAAAGAGAGAATTGTTGGTGGCTCAAGACAAAGGCAGCGAGAAGCACATTGTCTGGTACATGTTGTCACAAGGGGCGGTCAAAGAGGTTCTTAGAAAAGGCCAGCAAGCCACAAATTGATGGCAAGCCATTTCACCTCTGTGTGAGCCAAGCACACGGTGTCCCAGGGTATCCATGGGAACGACTATGTCGAGACATGCTATCAACTGGAAGCAGTTGGGGTCATGCAGGATGTAACATAGTGTATTCAAGGTCATGGTTGACGGTGAACCCATTTAAGCTGGTAAACCTGTGATGTCTGAGGAGAAAAAGTTTAAGTACTTAATAATGTTAATGTAATGTGTCAATTTAATTTATGGTATTAGCAATTTAATATGTAAGAACATTACAGCTCTGACAAAATTAAAGATATTTCACTCAATTACTAAAATTAAAATGATTATGGACAACCCTGAGCATCCTTTTTAAGAGACTATCCTACAGCAATAGAGTATCTTCAGTCGGAGGCTTCTTCACTTTCTCCCACCCCCCACCCCCCAGCCATCATGGTCTATAACAACTCATTGAAAAATGAATTAGTTTTGAGCTACAACAACACTTTATTTCCCTCTGGGATCAGTAAAGTACTTTTTAATTTAAATTTGAGTCAACACAAGGTGCAATCAGCTCCCAGTCAGCAACATGCCTTGGTCAAAGTGTCTGGGAATCTTTTCGTTAATTGACTGATTTACCTGGAATCCAATTGTAAAGTTGAAAACGTGTGCGAATTTGCAAGAAGTAGTCACTGTCTGTCGTTTTTACTAATGTGTAATCTTCAGGCCAAAGTTGGATCAGGGCTTCAGGCTATAGGCAATCGTGATGGACGGACAACATGCTGTGGCAGTTGCCTGCCCCTATCGTTAGTGTCTGTGGGTGTGGACTTGCGTAGAGAGTTGATACTATGGCGGTGGACAAGATGTGCATCCAAAAATCCCCTGATTTTAAAGAGGCTGTTATTAACGGATTTGCATCCTAAAAAAATCATAAATCGCCACTGTGTGACATGCTTAGAATTCTGTCACTTTCCCCTCCATTCCATGTAATTTCAGTGAAGCATAATATGCAGCTGATAGCCTCCATTGTAGTTAATGGGTCCATTTCCACCGGCCACCAAGCAGCGCAAATCGTGTTGTTGCGGACCTCTCCTAAATTGATGTGGTAGTTCTATTTTTTAGAACTACTCTAAAAACTACTACTCTTTCCATTTTTGGGTTATGGATTCAAAAATACTATGATTTAATAGATAATGTTCCTATTATAAAATAGTTTTTTTTATAACTTGATCCCGATTTAAATTCTTCACATTTCTTTCTCACATGTCTGCTGTATTGGACTGCTCTCCAAAACTTCAAATTCATGTGCAGTTTGTGAGGCACTATCAGGCTTTATTTTAACAGTAGCAAGAGAGTACGAGAAGAAATGCAGTAAATGGCCCAGGGCCAGGAATCAAACCGGCCACAACTGTGTTGAGGACCAAAGTTTGTACATGTTGCTCCTGTTCTACAACTGACTCATTATTTTTATGTAAAATGGAAAATTGAAGTTTTCTACTCGATCATACAAAATCAATCGATCAAACATACTTTTGTGAAGCACCTTACTGACTTATATAATTAAAATAAAATGATTTATTTTCTGCTCCACTGGTCCACAGTGAGAGATTTTGATCTGTTGATAGTGACATATGCAATATGTTCACCGAGCCCTGGATCATCTTCTGTGTTCTGAAATATTCTGCTGGCCAACTAAAACGACTCTGACATCAGATAATGGTGTTATTCGCAAAGTTTGAAAGACTTCTCAAACAACATGTACGTCCACACGTTCCTTTAAAAGGGTCGCAAATGCTCTGCTGAACCATGTAATTTTTCAAACAACTTGTTACGGAAGCAGCGGACACATTGAGCAGGGTTGCTTCCTTTGCCTAAGAAGTCCCATTTAATATTCACACGTGAGAAAAGGCAGAGAGGGGCAAGTGACAGGTGCAGAGCCCCGTGAGTGCACATTTTCTTTTTCTTACAGCAGGTAGTGACACTTGAACATACTGAGCACAGAAACACACACACAATATGACTTATGCTAGCAGAAGATGTAGGCTACAACAGGTGTTGATGATTGCTTTTGTATCTCGGCTCTTTCTTTATTATGTGACAGAGAAAAGATTTTCCTAAAGATTAAGAGGATATTTCATAGGTCAACTTGACAGGGTTGTTTATTTTTTTTAAGGAATGACATTCTTTCCAAATACAATGGTCCAGTAATAAAAAAAAGAAAGTATACCCACCTTTAGTTCTGGTTTACTACACAAAACAGGTTACAGTATATGTGGAACAAAGATAAAAAGCCAAATTAGAAAGATATGTGTGAAAAAATAAGAACAAATAAAGCATAATACCTTCCAAAACCACTCTTGTTTCTAATTTTATTAAGGATAATTTTTTCACACTCATTTACAATTTACAGACACTCACACATGGCCAGAACACATTTTTTGTAATAAATACTCTAAAATGCTTTAAAGGATTCTGTCTCACCTTATTTTAAGAACCCATCCATCCATCCATCTTCTCCTGCTTATCCGGGGTCGGGTCGCGGGGGCAGTAGCTTAAGCAGAGAGACCCAGACTTCCCTCTCCCTACACACTTGGGCCAGCTCCTCGGGAGGAATCCATCTCCACCCGAGTGCCCAAAACATGCGGCCGCAGATCAGATGAAACGATAACCAAGTCGATCAGGACACCCTGCGGTCTAGGGTGTCCTGATGCCAAGTGCACACATGAACACCCTTATGCTTGAACATGGTGTTTGTTATGGACAATCCATGACGAGCACAGACGTCCAACAACAAAACACAGCACGGGTTCAGATCAGGGGGGCCATTCCGCCCAGCCACGCCTCTCCAGGTCTCACCGTTATTGCCCTTGTGAGCGTTGAAGTACCCCAGAAGAATGAGGGAGTCCCCAGAAGGCACACTCTCCAGCACCCCCTTCAAGGACTCGAAGAAGGGTGGGTAATCTTATCTTATGTTTGGTGCATAAGCACAAAAAATAGTCAGAACCCGTCTGAACCTACCCTCTCATTCACCGGGGTAAACCCCAACGTACAGGTGCCAGCTTGAAGTCGCTCAACGGGAGCAACTCCATAGTGGAAGAGAGTCCAACCCCTCTCGAGGAATTGGGTTCCAGAGCCATGCGTCCAGGCAAGACCGACGATTTCCAGTCGGATCCTTTCAACCTCGCACACTAGCTGCGGCTCCTCCATCAGAGAGGCGACGTTCCCAAGAACCAGCTTCTGCAGCCAAGGATCGGACCGCCAAGGTCCCCGCCTTCGGCCACCGGCCATCTTGCACTGCAATATTTGTAGAAGCCTGAGGTAATTTTCCCGATAACAATGATTAAAGACCTGCAACTCTTGTGCATCACTTTTCATAATGATGATGAAAAACGCACAATGTGAACAGGGCTTAAGACAACTCTTAGGGACAGTGCATATACTCACCAGAATTATGATCAGATCAGTTGAGTCCTAAAGACCTGAAGACGGGACTCTCATCCATGAGCAAATGTGCATATTCTTTTCAGCCATAGTTGTTGTTGTCCGTTATTTGTCATTAACTGTATTCTTTAACATTCTGACGCAGTGGAGTCTGTGGTGCAGTTCTTGGGTTTTTGAAAAAGTCCTAGAGAATTAGAAGATTTTGCGATAAACTGGCTGGTACTGTTAGGAAGACTGGCCCCTGTCTTACATGTTTTTAAGACTTGTTAGCAGAGAAAAATACGGTTCATTAATGTTTGGAAAAAAGCTTTATATGACCTTTAATTGTCTGCCACATCAATCGCCTTTCTACCTACAAGTGCAGAACATTAGCAGCAGTAATATTAGTTGGATTCTAACAGATTCTGTTTGCTCTTTTGGAATTTTGTGATAAATAAAGCCCTCTGTCAAAGCTGACAGGCTGATGAAAGGAAACATTGTAGAACAGCAAAATCTGCACTGTCACTTTAAGTCAAAAAGAGGGTTATATTTTGGGTTTTACAGCATGTCAGCATTGCTTCCCACATGAGGAATTCAGGTTCTGAACACAGCAGGGGCGTAATTATTAGGATAAATGACATGCCATTAATATAAAAATATCTACTCTCATGTCAACACTGTTATTTCAGCGTAGCGTTATTCCTGAATATTCACCTCAAAATATCCAAATTTGACACTAATTGCTTGAATGTGAGATTTATTAAGCCAACTCTTTGATTGTGTCCAAACCAAAGTTAGGGACTTTCTCTTGACTTGCCCTTTAGCGACAGACCTAGAAAGGAGTGTGAGATTTAGCTTTTGAAGCTTGCTGCCATATGTTTGTGGGGTATTTCTTTTTTTCTCTATGAGTCACCCTGGCTTAGAGCAGGACACAGGGGTCACAATGCATTTTTCCTTTCATGAACACAATGTTCTTTTTATGTGCTCTCCTATTCAGACTTACAGCATACCCTTTTTGGAAAGATAAAAGCCCACTTCCTCACATCCAGACGGAGTTTAAACACGGAACTATAATGCTGTGCAGCAGCTATCACAACAACAAAACCTCTCGAATACAGGCTCCCTGATCTGGCTCCTTCTTAAGGTATTCTTAGTTTTCCTTTTCTTCCTTTGAGTTTTTTTAATAAAAGTCCACTTGTGGCTGAAAGAGAAATTTTACTCTTGTCTAATCAAAGAAAATATGTCTCCTTTCCAAAAGAGAAGGTTGCTTTCACGAACTGTGCATCACAGTTAAGTCCATGCTAGACTCGTGTCATCTCCCCAGGTTTCTCCGGAGGCATTTAGTTAAACACGCAGAGAACATGATGACAACACAAATCAGATGTTAGATGGATGAGAACAGTGAACCAGTAATCGTAAACCTCCTACAGTTCTCCAGATCTCTCTTTAGATTTCTGATCTCTGTCGAAGTCTCATCTTTTCTGTCTGAGCTTGTCACTCTCGACGGTGATTGTCATTGACTGCTTTCTCTCTGTCGCCAACTCTTTTCTAGCCTGTATGATGTATTCAGTAATGGATTTATTCCAGCACCCTTCATATCATGGCAGTCTGATTGTGCACTCTGAGAACTAAAACCTCCTCCGTACCTCAAATTTGGTAGAAAGCTGCTTGAAAAGATGCATGTGAGGTAAAACATGGCAAAAATAATGCCTACTTTAAGACTGGCTCAATAGGAGACATCAGGTCCTTTCTTGTTTTGGCTTTATGGAGACAGGAAGGACACATATGAGACTGCTATCACTGATCCCAGCATCAGACCTGTAGTGTGATGTGTGATCATGTGAATTGATCGTCGGCAGTCGGGTGTGTTGACTGAAATGTCTGCGTGTCAAGGTGTCTAAACAAGAAAATATTTACTTGACTAAGCCTGCAATGACAGCAAAGCATGCTGGTCAGTTTACTGCTTTACGTTTCAATTAATTTCAAATTTAATTCAAAGATACCTTATTGATCCCAGTGGGAAATTGGGTGTTAGTTCTAGCTCCTACTATTTAATTCTTCTAGATGTTATTGTAAGCACTGACTCTTAGCAGGAAGGATCTCCTGTAGCAGTCTGGGCTTCAGCGAAACTGAAAAGGCCTCTGACTAAAGACACTGTTTTTGTAGGATAGTCTTTTGGATTTGCAGTTTTTGTTGTTTTGTACCCAACTGGAGATGTTATGTACCCACTTTTTTCTCATTATTTCAATAACTAATGGATAATGCACTTGGTGTGCTGCAGTTCTAGAATGTGTACCACCAGGAGGTTATTTTGAGTTATTTTGGTTTGAGCAGGTGTATTTTTATCCCCCTCTTTTAATAAGAATTTCATGAAAGGGACAACTGTTCTGTGATCTTGGGACTTTGGTTTGTTTTGTCACTTCAGTCTTTAGTTGGCACATTTATGACTTCGTATTATTTATGTTTGTGTTCATTATTCTCTTCTCATTACTTCCAATTCATTAATTTGGTCGGTACCTACACAATCAGTCACCCATCAGATCACCTAGAAATAAGTGTTCGCCGACTAGAGAAGAACTATCTGGGAGATGTTTTTTTTTTCTTTTTCACATCATCACTCTTTTAAAATGTACAGTTTCAGTTATGTATGTGAATTGAAGATGCGAGAACAGACCACCACCCTTCCCTGACTAGTATTTCTTGAGCTTGTACATCAGGCCAGCTCGAGCATTTGATTTTATGCCTTTATTTATCTTAAACTAAAAGTAGAGACGAGAGAGAAAATTGTACAGATGTGTAAACAAACCTCACTTCATCTTTAGACAATTTTTTTCTCTCTAGTTCATTTGCTGTCTCCATCTCTCTGTTTAAAGCTAGACATGAACCCCAGCTAGTGTAAAACCAGTGCAGTTTATCTTTTGACAACCCTCTCTTCAGCGTTTTTAAAACTTCTAATTCGGAATCAGTTCTCTTATTACAAGAGTTTATATGTTTGATTTGTTTGAACTGGGTTATTTTTCTTCGTCCCTACAAGAGCTGGGTTGCAATAAGATTGCAGCCTTTAGATTTCTATTTTCAATGACTCATGTGTATTATATAGTAACACATCTGTACTGCCGCTCATTAATTGGAACAATTAACTCTTACTGCAAAATGTGGTCGTTTTATGTGATATAAAACCAAAGGAGCGCATTAAGCCTACTTTGTAAATAGATGGCAATGAACTGCTTTCATTCACTTACTTGCTTTTATACGTCAGCCCTGCCTAAAACTGTCAGTCTCGACACTTGCTTCTTGTTATTATGCATGATATATGTAAATGCTGCTTTATCAAGCTGTTAGCTTGACAGTAGTGTTTGCTCCACTAACTCTTCAAGAATAGCAAAATAAAGCCTAGATTAGGAAATGATAATCTAGTATCACTACATGTGAAAGTCACTGTATGGAGAAGAATAGAAAATACGTTTTTACAACCGGCACCCACACAGCACACAGTGTTAACTCGAAGCCTGGCGTTGGTAAAAGCAGGTGAATGATGTTCTACATGGTATTTCAAAAATAAGACCCAAACTGAACATTGGCATATGTCATAAAGTAATTAGAAGTTAAAATCGAAAACTGCCTTCCATCCGAAAGAACGTTCCATTTCTTGCGACTTGCTCGTATCTTCTGACTTTAGCCAGTTGCTAATAAATGCCAGCGAGTTGTAGTGGATAGTAGACCTTGCCATGAATTAATCTGTCTTCCACATAAAGACTTTGTTACGTCTTCAGCACACTACTTTTACACATTTTATTTCAAGCACTTACTGGTTTTGACAGAATAACTTTGGTGTCAGAACTGCTCTCTGATCATTTCACCAGAACAGTCATGCTGCACAGGTTTAGTCTCCAGGAGAAACCAATTACTAACCTAAGACAGGCTTGAGATGTCTAACCTAGGCCAAGCTTGAGATGTCTAACCTAAGCCAAGCTTGAGATGTCTAACCTAAGCCAACCTTGAGATGTCTAACCTAAGCCAACCTTGAGATGCCTTGATTATCATTACTACCACTACTCTTTACTTTGATTCAGGCTATGAAGGTACTTTACTGATCCCATCAGAATTGTCATTGAACTACTGTGTTTGTTTCCTAGCTCTGTACCATAGTGTTCTAACTATGTTGTATAATCTTTATCTAACATCTGGCTAAGAAAAATGCTATCTTTTTATTTTAGCAACACTAATGAAAGAAAAAGCTAAATTCAGCTGTGAAGGCCAGTCATTGCTGTTTGTGATGTTTAGTTTTTCTGCTTTGATGCACATTGCCACATTATTGAATATGTTTCAGGATTTTCTCCCCAACAGTCTTGATAATCTCCCAAAAAAGCCATGCATCAGTTAAATATGTGCTGTGCATATTACCCTCTTCGTCATGTGCTCTCATCTTGGAAACAACCTTTGATCTGTTCAGGAACAAGGACCGAAGGATTTCACCTCCACTTTATTTTCATACATTACCTTCCTCAGATCCCACAGATCACAGGGTAACTACGACCGAGTTTCACTTGTGATCCAACTCATGTCATAGTCATGAAACAAGTAATTGTGCTTATGATTTCTCTTATTTATTAGCCAATTAGCCACCAAGCTGTCATTGGTGAAGACGGTAAAAAAGGAAAGATGTTGAAGATATAAGCAAGGATTCTAATAAAGATACGAATAAGTAGAGTTAATGTCATGATCTGTGACATCAGTCCAATGAGATCTTAATTTCTACTTTCGTACAACGTCTTCTGTGTGATGTGCTTTTGTGTCAAGTTTTTTTCCCCTACATTATTTAAAAAAAAGTATATTAACTTAAACAACAACGTATCAAAAATATTTGTGGGCTTCACTTGTTTTGTTTTGTGATTTTTTTTTTTCCGTGCAGTTAATAGTAATGAGAAATGTAGAATTTGGACTGGTATTTAGCAAAGAAACAACGTGTGGTGTATCTGTCCTCTGTCTGATTCTCGAATATCCCAAAGCAACAAATGTACCACCAAGCACTGTGCACTGCCTGGATTAGGCTGATGAGCTTCACCTTTGGAGGTGTCGTACGAGAATTGTGGACGTCATAGAGAGGATATAGTTTACTGTCTTCCTGAAGAGAACCGTTCTAGCTAAACATGAAAGGTTTCTACCTTGAGTAAACCCCACCTTTTATACAAAGTGGAAACCCTTGACTGGTGAGGCTGTCCAGTGAGGCACTGGGTGGAGCTTTAGTGGAAACTAAATGAGTAGGGCTGAGTCAGAGGAGGTCCAGTGAGCTAGCCATTCTATTGTGGAAAGCCCGGTCCCCAAAGCCCTTATTTCCACTGGATTGGTTTTCAGACTCACTCAGAAGTTAATTGTATTGTTCCGTTTTGATTTAGATCAATTCAAGAATAGTTTATTAATCCCTAATGAAACGTAAATGTTGTTTTATCTCATATTATTCAAGGTTCTTCAAAGAGTTGAAAGTGCTGAGGGCTATGTCCACAAAGGGTTTTCTGTAGCAGTCTGTATTGCAGCGGCTCTCAAGAAGCCTCCGACTGTTGATTTATGATGAAGAGGATGTTCGGGGTTGTCCATATTTATTTATTTTTTGTTGATTTTATGAAGAATCCTGCTTGGCACCATCATCTTTATCATTCCTTATCAGATTGTTGAGCCTTTTGAAGTCTCTTTCTCTGATGTCACTACCCCAACAGATGTCGGCCAAAGAGATTACACTCTCCACACAACAGATTTATAGAGATCTGAAGCATCTTGCCGCAATCCTTGACGGACCTAAGCTTTCTCAAGAAGTCCAGTTTGCTCAAACTCTTCTGGTTCGCTGTTGGGTCTCCAATATAGTCAACAGCCTGTGATCATAGCCGTTTTTAATTCTATTGGGGTTATTCTGCTTCCACTATGCTCTATCAAGTTTCTATTTGTAAAAAGAATAAATGAGCAAAATTTATTTAGTTACAAACAATTGGCATCTACTTTTAATTCGAGTTACACAAACTAGACAGAGATGTGGTGAGAGCCAAAAGAGGGCAACTTTTCTTTCTTTCTTTCTTTCTTTCTTTCTTTCTTTCTTTCTTTCTTTCTTTCTTTCTTTCTTTCTTTCTTTATTTCTTCTTCTGAATGAATGAATGAACGAACAAGTACCCACGTAGATAGTTCAACTAACTAGAGAACTAAGATTATTATTCCCTTCAATAATCAACACAAGATTTCAAATCTGTATGACTATATTGCTGCCAAGATTTTGTATATTACTTTTAGACATTTTGTTAACACAATACAACCATGAAACTGAAATTTTGAATCAAGGTTCATAACCTGATAATCTCACAGCTGCCTGTACATGGTGCTGGTTGTAAAATGAAAAACAATTAAAAGGGCCCTTCACGCTGAAGACTAAAACTAACTTGAGGATGTGAAGAGCTCTTTGAAATACATTTGTATGAATATATTGTGAAGACCACTTGATTGTTCTGTTTAGATGACCTGTGCTAAGAATATTCTATTCATATATCTGTTTCTTATATTTCTCTTAAACTAAGTCAGGAGATTCTGCTACCCCCTTTATCTCACTCTCCCACCTGTCTGTCTCTAGAAGTCAGTTGAAGAGGTAGCTGAAGAAACTGAACTGAAACAAGGCTGCAGGTCCAGATGGTGTCACTCCCAGAGTCCTGAAGACCTGTGCAGAGCAGCTTTGGGGGATTCTGCAGAACCTCTTCAACCTTAGCCTGACCCAGGAGAAGGTTCCAGTGTTGTGGAAGACATCCTGCCTTGTTCCAGTACCAAAGAAAACTCACCCATCAGTCATCAATGACTATAGACCTGTCACCCTGACATCCCATATCATGAAAGTCCTGGAGAGACACCTGTTGCCCCACCTGAGTAAGCATAGTAGAACCTATAAGGACCCCCTGCAGTTTGATTATTCACATGGAGTTGGTGTTGAAGATGCCATCATCAACCTTTTTCAACCAACCCACTGTCATCTGAACAAAGCAGGAAGCACTGTGAGAATCATGTTCTTTGATTTCCCCAGTGCATTTAACACAATTCAGCCTGATTTGCTTCATCATAAACTCCTGAAGATACAAGTGGAGGCCTCAAGCTGGATCAATGACTACCTGACAAACAAAACAAATATGATTGCAGATTTAAGAAGAAACAGGGATAAGTCAAACACTGTGTCCGTCATGGGAGAAGAAGTGGAGGTGGTTGAGCAATGTAGATACTTTGGAGTTCACCTGGACAACAGACTGGACTGGAGAATCAACAGTGAAGCCATCTACAAAAAGGGACAGAGCAGACTGTACTTTCTGAGGAAGCTGAGGTCCTTCAAGATTTGCAGCAAGATACTGCAAATCTTCTACAAGTCTGTTGTTGTGAGTGTTATCTCTCTCTGTCCATCATCTGTTGGGGTAGCAGCAACAGAGCCAGGGACTTTAAACGGCTCAACAAGCTGATAAAGAAGGCTGGTTCTGTTCTGGGGACAACTGGAGATGATGCAAAGAAGGATTATTTGCATCACGTGTAACATCACGAGTATCTTCAGCAATTGTAAATACATAAATTTAGGAACAGTGAAGGACATGTGTTCGACGGGAATTGATGAAGACAGAGGAGTGGTGAAAGAGAAAATTTGGAATAAAATGTGAATTGAAAGCTGGGAAGTTGTGAGGTCAAATGTTTAGGGAGACAAAAGGACATGGTGAAAAATGACAAAGAAAGGTGACCTTTTATACATGTGAAAAGGCAGCTATGAGTGTATCAAATCTGGCTCTGTGTCTAAAATGACACCAATATCTCACATTTTGAGTTACAAATGTATGTCTATACAGTGGGGAGAACAAGTTTTTGATACACTGCTGATTTTTGAAGTTTTCCCACTTACAAAGCATGTAGACGTGTGTAATTTGCATCAAAGGTAACAAATATTGAATCATGTTTGTGTGATGTATCAAATACTTGTCATGCAGTAAAATGGAAGTTAATTATTTAAAAATCAACAACTGTGATTTTCGGCATTTTTTTTAGATTCTTTCCCTCGCAGTTAAAGAGTACCTTTGATGCAAATTACAAACCCAAAAGTGGGAAAACTTAAAAAAATCAGCAGTGTATCAATACTTGTTCTCCCCACTACATGTGTCTTTGTGAGACCTTCAAATCTGCGTTGAATGGGGGAGAAAAGACAGTTCAGCCTGCAGGTAAAACTTATCTAGATCTAGTAAATTATAGTCCTTGAGTCAGCAATCACTGGAACACAAACATAAAAGGACACATAAATGGCCCTCACATGAGCCGCTGTATAATAACTCCTTTCCTATTGTTTCATTACAAGTAGTTATTAAACTGTCAAAAAAAAACGCTCCACATACCTAATCAGCATTATCAACACCAACTAATTATCATATCAGTTATCATATCATTAATATTGCTGTTGCTTTGCCTCTGCATTCCAATTGTATTCTAGGATGTGAAAAATAAAGCGTGCGGATATGAAACTATGCAAAATTAAAATGCAGTTTCAGATGTGACAATTCATTTGGTGACACCTGGTAGCAGCAGATGTGTCTAATACCTCTCTGAAGCCTAGCTTATACTTCTCAGTTTATGTGGAAATTGATAGACGCAACACAATTATGCGTCATCGCATGTGATTGGTCAGCTCAACACCAAAAGCTCTGTATTGAAAGGATAATATTTTTTTCTTTTTTTGTTTATTCTTTTTTTGTTTATTCTTTTGTTTTAAGGATAATTTATCTAATCTGGTCTTTTGGCGATTTGATTACAAGGAAGTGTAGTGAAACAACAAAACAAGCTGCGGTGTTTGCTTACATGCGTTTTTTGTGTTCTGAGTTGCATTTCTAGTAAAAGCTTTTCAGCTCAATCAAAACATATTTTCTGTCCGTAATTGCTCCTTGAGTAGGGAATGCATTTACAAGCTGAAGAAAATAAACTCTAGTTTACCAGAAATGACACTGCAATGGTAGGCCGACCCGCCATAAAAACTTAAGACCTCCTCCTGTCCTGGTGGGGAATTGCTTTGCAACACTGAAAAACCAATGGAGAACTATAAAGAAAAAAACTTCTCCATCAGTACTTTTGCGTTTGCGTGGAAACTTGCTGACATAGAAGTATAGACAAGGCTTAACTTGGTACGCTTGAAATAGAGACTTCAAATTTGCATCAAGCCCAGTTCACAGTGGGTTTTTTTCCGTGTGTGTGTGTGTTTTATTTTAGCCACCGTATAGGATTGCTTAATATCACACAGTGCTTTAGACGTGGCACAATCTAGCTCACGACTTCAATAAGTCAACCTGTATGACATCTCGCCAACATCACAAGCATATGTGGCAGAAAAGCATACGTAACAGCTGACCCTTCTCACCATGGACACGGACTGTTTAACCTGCTCCCCTCAGGGGGGGGGCTCCGGGTTCATTCGGATCAGAACCTCTCGTCATAAGAACAGTTTCTTCCCCTATGTGAATAACGCTAGGACATTATTTGCTACAGTGGAGAGACTAACTAACCCTCCAGTGACAATACCCCCTGAACTAAACTCCACCAGGGCCTGTAATGATTTTGCCACCTTCTTCACTCAAAAGATCTTGAACATCAGAAGATCAATCAGTACATCAGTTCAAACCCCAGTACCAACTATGAGCCCAACTAACACTCACCCAGAGAAAATGACTCACTTCCAAACAATAAATCAATCAAGCTTTGATGAAATTATTGACAAACTAAGCTCTGCCACCTGCTGCTTAGATATCTTACCAACAAATTTTCTAAAAAAGGTCCTCCCATCCATCAGAATGGATCTTATCAAAATAGTTAACTCATCGCTCCTATCAGGTGTTTTCCCCAAAGCCCTAAAAACAGCAGTTATCAAACCAATACTAAAGAAGAAGAACCTAGACAGCACTTTGATGCAAAACTACAGACCAATCTCTAATCTCCCATTTATCGGTAAAATTATTGAAAAAGTTGTGTTCCAGCAGCTAAACAGCTTCCTAGCAATGAACAAACGCCTTGATGTTTATCAGTCTGGTTTTCGTAGATACCACAGCACAGAGACAGCCCTCGTCAAAGTTTTTAATGACATCCGTACAAATACTGACCATGGAAAAACAACAGTGCTGGTACTGTTAGACCTCAGTGCGGCGTTTGACACTGTTGATCATGATATATTACTGGAACGTCTAGAGAGCTGGGTCGGACTCTCTGGTACAGTACTCGACTGGTTCACATCCTACCTCAAGAACAGGAACTTCTTTGTATCAGTTAGCCAGTTCTCATCACAAAACACAGAAATAACATGTGGGGTCCCCCAGGGCTCCATCCTGGGGCCCCTCCTATTTAGCATCTATATGCTTCCGCTTAGCCAGATTATAACCGCCAACCATGTTAAATACCACAACTATGCTGACGACACTCAGCTTTATATCTCAGTGTCACCAGATGATGTTGAACCCATCCAAATCCTCAATAAATGCATTGAGCAAATTAACAGCTGGATGTCCCATAATTTCCTACAACTGAACAAAAACAAAACTGAAGTGCTTCTCTTTGGACCCAAAAAAGATCGATTAAATATCAGTAAACAGCTTCAGTTGGTCCAACTAGAAACTACTGACCAGGCCAGAAATCTAGGTGTAATAATGGACTCAGACCAGAACCTCCAGGGTCACATAAAGGCAATAACAAGGTCAGCTTTCTATCACCTGAGGAACATTTCTAGGATTAAAGGAATGATGACACAAGGAGACCTAGAAAAACTCATCCATGCATTTATCTCTAGCCGCCTTGATTACTGTAACAGTATCCTCACAGGTCTACCTAAAAAATCAATCAGACAGCTGCAGCTGATCCAGAACGCTGCTGCTCGTGTTCTCACTAGAACCAGGAAAGTAGAACACATCACCCCAGTTCTAAAGTCCTTACACTGGCTCCCTGTAGCTCAGAGAATAGACTTCAAAGTGCTTTTATTGGTATATAAATCATTGAATGGTTTAGCACCTGAGTACATTAGAGATCTGCTATCATGGTACAAACCATCCAGATCACTCAGGTCCTCCAGCTCTAATTTACTGATCGTCCCTAGAACCAGAACCAAACATGGAGAAGCAGCTTTCAGTTTCTATGCTCCTCATCTCTGGAACAAACTACCAGGAGAATGTAAAGCTGCAGAGACACTGAACTCTTTTAAGTCTAAAATTAAAACGTATCTATTTAAACTTGCTTATGAGTAACTTTTTATTTTTTTTATTTATTTTTTTATTTTTGTAAACATTTGATCTTTATATTATTTTATTGTTGTCGTTTTAATTTCTATATTTTATTCTATCTTTTAGCTTTATTTTTAAGTGATTGTGTATTAATTACGTGGATTTGTTCCTTACAATATCTTTTCTTACTGATTGATTACTGTTAAACTTATATGCTTTGTAATCATGTGGTTTCATTATCACTGAATCATGTAAAGCACCTTGAATTACCTTGTGTTGAAAGTGTGCTATAGAAATAAAATTGCCTTGCCTTGCCTTGCCTCTTTTGTTGGACTCACGATCAATAATCCTAAAACTGTTCCCACCACCTGCTCTGTTTCAGTCACATGACCCATACTGTGTTTTTACACCTCTCTGATTTGCACTAAACATTACATGCACTCTTCTACATATATATCTGCTTAGCATATTTTATTTAAGTGTTTTTTTTTTTTTTATATTTGCACAAAGTACAGCAGCAATTCCTTAATGTTGTAAATCTGCCCAAAATTTGGCAATAAACCGTTCTGATTCTCATTTTCTTCCTAATACTTTATAAATTTACCCCACAAACACCCAAGGCCATCACAAAATAGCTTTATTCTTACAGAGCTTAAATTAGGTTATTAACTCAATTGGTTGCACTTGATTTCATGTAGGTGTATTAAAGTAGATAAGGCTAAATATAGATATATACCACCCATCTGAGATTTTTGATTTTACATCTGCATCCTAATTATGTGCCACTGTGTTGGGCAATCATATAGAACCTGAATAAAATCTGTAAAGGTTGGGGTTGTAATCTGTAAAAAGATGGATACATAGCTTTGCAGGATACTACACATGTGAAGTTGTTTTACAAATAAATTTAGAGTCTGATGCAAAGGAATTCCATTGGCATAAACTATATTTCAGTTAATTTACTGCTGATTTCGCACTTCAAATAAAATCACGTGTACCTAATTCTGAGGGTATAAAGCCCTCCTTTCCTTGTGCAGTTATCTTGCTTCTATACATGGTTCTAGCAGTATTCTCTGCTTCCCAGGAGGTAATGGGGCAACAGTGAAGTGAGCCTATTCTCACTTCTAAGATGTTGTATTCACTGTCAGAACCCTTCAGTGGCAACATCAGCTGTAAAATGTCAGATTTCAATATGTTGGTTTGCAGACCTTTCTGACATCTGATTCAGCGTGCTGTGAGTCATTGCACCCTGACCGGTTCTTGTACCTCCCTGTGCCAGCTTTGTTGTATCTTTCTAAAGATAAACTTCAAACTGTTTTTGCTTTTAGTGTCTGATAATGCCTTTGGGGCTATACTACAGCCTTGTTTAGTATGTGTCTTAGAAACCTCCTGCATTACAAGTGCTCTGTTTTATATATTTATTAAATTAATGTGAAAATTGACTAGGGAAACAATTGAGTTTACAAGATTAAAGAAATGTCACATTGAAACAGAAATGGTGCCTTAAATAAATATATAGGTTTTGTGCAATCTTTAAAAGATGTTTATTCTCAAAAAACTGGATGTTTAAAAATCTCTCCAATAAAATGGTGATATATCAAAGTTACACTATTATGCAAAACATTATCCAATTGCCTTCAGGATTTGAAACTTTTTTTTCTGCAGATACAGAACACTTAGAACACTTAGAAAAAGAAATGAAAGAGCATGAAATTACTCCTTGAGTTGCCCTGCCTTGTTGAAAGATACAACTAATAAAGACTTTTAACTGGGCTGTTTTACAATATAAAGTTACATAATCATCGACAAAGCTTCTGGCATTTTTAAACTATTTGTGTGCCATCTCTTTGAGTACCCTCTGGAAAACCAGAAACATGACACATGACGCAATTTAGAGAAGCTGTGAGAATACAACAGTAAACATCATCATATATTGTTTAGTCGTGAGCTAGATGCAGTGGGGGACTGGCAATTCTATTCAATTCAATTCAAAAATAGTTTATTAATCCCACAGGGAAATCAAGTGTTGTTATAGCTCACAACTAATTCATTTTTGAAGGATTTGTTGTAGACCATGATGGCTGTGGGTAGAAAGGATTTTCTGTACCGGTCTGTGTTGCAGCGAAACTGAAAAAGCCTCCGACTGAAAATACTCTGTTGCTGTAGGATAGTCTTATGAAGAGGATGCTCAGCGTTGTCCATAATCTTTTTAATTTAAAAAAAACGGAAACGATGCTTCGATAGTAGGCAAATAGTAGGTATAGCCGCTATGAAAAGTTAGCTCCGCCTGCTGTCCTGGTCGTGAATTGCTTCGTAACACTGAAAAATCACTGGAGAACGTAGAGAAAGAAATGGAGAACTATAAACCAAAAACGTCTCTGTCAATACATTTGTGTGCAAATTTGCTGTTGGGGAAGTATAAACTAGGCTTTACTGTTGGCCATGAATAGTGAAGTCAAAAAGGTATAAGTCTTGCTAAACTTAAGCAACTGGTAAAAGTTGTTTCAAAAGTGTGCAAGTCTATTAAGCACACACTTTAAAACTAAATAACTTACAGTATGTTCTTCCTAGTTATAAGTTAGATTTTGAAAACTCTGGACCAATACAGTGAAGGAGTGAGTCTGAAATTGCTCCTTGGATTGTAAAGGTTGCTGACTTAGGCTACGTCCACACTAAGCCAGATAAGGTTATACGGGGAGTTAGACGCCTAATGTTATCCACTCAACACGAGCATTTACGCCCCGTTTAAGGTCCGTTTAAGGTCCCATCATTGCCAATCCCATACCGACCTGTGCAAATACTGGGCATGCGCGAAAAGACGAATGGAACACGCGTATAATCAGCGCCTACATAATACATACAAGAAGCTCTACAGCACAGTACATATCTGCTTGTCCCGTTAACCAAAGAGAACAATAGCTGCTCAGAAGAAGATAGAGTTTTTGGTGTGGACAGACGACGAGATCGATTTATTACTCTTCGCTGTTGACTTTGTCTGTAGTGTCGTATTGTTATTGACACTTCCTTTCGTTATCCGGGGAAGCTGTCCACACTAGGTCGCTTAGCCGTTGAATTAAGATTTACACGGCTCTCTTACCAGCTAATAGTTATCCGGCCACAGACCTTAAACGACGCCGTGTTAGTGTGGACGATAGGGGTTTGTAGACTAAATAATTATACGTTTAAGGCATTATCCGGCTTAGTGTGGACGTGGCCTTAGACCTGGCGCCAGGACAATTTAGCTGGGCGGGCATTGGCTTATTTTAGGGGGGCAACGTTTTATTTAGCCCCTTCATGTTTTTATCTCCCGTCTACAGTGTGTGACATATTTCCGGGTCAAAACTGCCTTTTTTGACACCCTTTCTATACATCCATTAAAGGCTCAGTTTCTTTTAGAGCCGAGGTAGCGTTGGGAGTTTTTTTACTGAATGATAGGTCTGTTCCAGATCAGTGATCAGAAAGGTTATTTTCGTACACCAGAAGGAGCCGCATACGTGCCACTTTCATGCTGTGTCTGCTTGTGTCCGTGATTGAGCGATCTTCCTCTATAGAACATTATTTGGGTTATATACTTGGAAAAGGCCTTATCAAGTTGCACAGCGTATGTGTTTAAGTCGGGCTGATAAATAAATGTAAATGAGAGGTAAAAAGACACTTTACCAAACAACCGACTCTTTACAAATAAGAGTTACTCGCGAAGCAGTTTATGACAACAGCAAACAGAAACAAACATCAAGTCCTACTTCTTCTATGTCGATCTCTTATTTCTGCTGCACTGATCAGTGACACTCACTGCTGAAATTGATAAATGGATGCCTTTAGCGGATTCCCTAAAGGGTTGATTGTTTATGGAGACACTGTCAGAAAAAGATGTAGCTAAATCACACTGAAGCTCCGATAGTGGAAACACACATATTGTCAATTACTGGTGCAGCGGGTAAGCTGCAAATTACATTATTACTTCTCGCTGGTGCGCTCTATTCTGCTGTAAACTATTTTGATTGTTTGCTAGCTGCTACCAGACGTCAGCTGCTAACTTCTACTTTGAAAGAAAACCCGCCTAACCTAACATGGCTTTGTCAAAACTCCCGGGTTGAGATTGAACACCCTCCCAATCCTGCTCGTGATTAAAATTATTTTTGCCAGTCAATAATATGAATCAAAGCTTTAGACACAGTATATGACTTTGTCAAATCACTCAAAAAGCATGAAATAAATACTTACCGATTGAAGAGGAATTCCAAAAACCTGTAAAAGCCATCTCAGACAAAAACTAATTTTTACATCCACAATGGTCCAGTTAATGTCCTTCATTTAAATAGTTACTCCACAACAAGTCTTTTGTCCGAAATCCAACATCCTCTGCTGCTGAACACCTTCATAATTCCTTTCCTTGTCTAGATCTCTCACTAACTTTCATCAGAACTACTGTTAGCATGCAGGTTAGCCACACAGCGCTTCTTCTAGTTATTCTTTGTGGTTATAAACGGCCTGCTAAAAACAAATTGGTGCACTACCACCACTAACTGGTACGGAGTGCGTGCAACAGTCAATACAAAGCCCAGCCGGCTATGGCGCTTTGCCTGATTACATCAGCATCCGAGGGCGGGCACAGCTGTCTCTCTGGGCGGGCACTGCCCCCCAACGTCTGCGCTTTTTCCCACATACTGACCCCTTAAAGCACTTTAAATTAGTGCCACACTCACCCATTCTCATTCACAAACACGCACACATTTAGACACAGATATGTTGGAGTGTAGGTGAATTGGGGTTAAATGCCTTGCCCTGGGAACATAGACGTTTGAAAGTATGGAACTGGAATAACATTTTCGACCTTTAGATTGCAAGACAACTACTCTACCCACTGATCCACAGTAGCTATACAATTTTAATATCACATTTTAAAATGGCTTTAATTAAACTAGGAAAACATCCATCATCTCCATTAAGTTTCTTCAAATACACTCTGATGGAAACCATTGCCTTTGATATCAGCAACCAGAAGGAATGAACCAACTAAGACCTTATTTGGTACATACAAAATCCAGTGATTTGCACTGATCTAAAACATCTAGAATTGGTAACAGGGAGCATTTAGTGGGAGCATCACAAGTTGAAATAATTTTACAGGCAGTAGTAGCATTGAACCATTAGTCAAGATAGTAAGTGAAAGTTACAATGCAAAACAACCATTTTTATTGGCAGATTTAGTTGGATGATTGCATTTAGTTTTTCCTCGGTGAGTGGGCAGGTAGGAGTATAGACCCCTATCTTGGAACCAAACGAGTGTAACATGTTGTAAAGATCATTGTATCAAACTCTTTTTATCTGAGGCATCCTCTGAATCTGTGGCTGCTGACCAGTTCATGATTCTACTCGCTTCAGAAAATCGTTGCCAGGTGCTACTATTTTTATTACAAGTTCATACAGATTTTCTTTGATTACAAAGCAAAGTAAAAATGTCGCCAGCCTGTTCGGCTGTGTAACTCCTGAGGGAAAGTAGCATCTCTTTAGCAGATTGACACAATCTTTTGACAGAACTTAGTCTGCGCTCACATAGAAAAAGAAACATGTCAAGTTTCCAGCTTTTGTCAGTTTCATCCCCTGTGCAGAGAATGCCCTTGCCAGTCAGGGCGTGAATCACACCAAAAGCTACAGTGACACATGCACTGATACTGAAGCTGTCTTTCTTTGTCTCTGGAGTGCACACACACATACATACGTCCGTCCATACATATATATATTTCTTTATTTATTTATGTATAAACGCAGTACGTCTGGTGGGAGGCTGCTTGACTCGTAGATATTGTGTCAGAACTGTCTTTGACAATCAGGATCAAACTCCGCCCCTCTGACCTCATCGTCGTTGTGCGCCTGTCAGACAACTCTGCTGAGATGGCAACTTTGCCATGGTGTGGACCTTGTGTGTATGTGGGTTTGTGAAAGAGGGGGAGGGTTTGAGGTTAAATGTAAGGTTTTTTTTGCTGTGTGACTGATGTACAGAGATATTTTGTTTATTGGTTCTTTGTCAAACTAATAGTTTTCAAAAACAAGTATTTATATGAGAGGCGTGATTCTGCTGCTTTTACGTCACTCAGATTTGAACCAAAATTACCTAAATTAAGCAAATACTTTTTGACCACTCTTCTTATTTGTTTCTTCAACTTTAAACTTGACCAGTCTTTCTGTAGAGTTAGTGTGATTTAGAAAACAAAACCAAAAAGTTTCTACAAGTAGGATAAATGGTCAGGATACACTAATCATTGTTCAAGTAAATGTCTCTCCATTCCAGCGGACATGGTCCAGACACAAGTGAATTATCTTTCTTGCAGTTTGCTTGTCGTCTTTACTGATATGCTGAAAGAAAAATAAACAAAAGTGAAGAAACTGAAAAATAAAAAACCCCAGTGAAATAAAGAAATAAGTAGCAGCTCTCCACCACTACACACACACACACACACACCACAATATACACTTTATTTCCAAGTTAGAACTTGATGTGATATTGTGCCTTTGGACGCAAATAAAAACCTTTTTTTACGAGATGTGACGTACATATGTGGAAAGATAAGAACAACTGTGCATTTGGGGTAGTTACTCAAAAAAGGAAAATTCCACTACATATTACTCAGTACTCTAAAAAGTAATCCCTTACATTACTTAGTTAACTTTTTGGAAAGTAGCTTAGTTACATTACTAGTTGCACTACTTCCGGGGCATGTAATTCTGCCTTTGTTGTTAGTGTTACCTTGGGTTCCTGGAAATTGAGCCGCCGTTGCTTTGGTGTCGGTGCCACGCCATCTTCCCTTTTGCTACGGGGGGGATCGCAAATAGCTGGGTACTACCATGCTGTCTTTCCAGATGCTTTGACAGGTTTGATGTGGAATTCACGGCAATGGAGAGATGTTTTTGACCAGGGAAAAGTTTACACTTCACCATGACATTCTTGTCCCTTCGTACAGAAAATTCTAGGTAGTGGCCATATTTCCACGCATGTAGGGATGTTTTTTTAGAGCCATAGCTCTTCTGCCGTCTTTGTTCCTCCATCTTGCGGCTTCGTCTTGTACGTGATTCGGGACGCGCTGATGACGTCATGCAGGAAATGCTGGTTGAGGTGCAATGCAGAATAGATTATCAATCTTTTAACCCTTCACAGTTCCTGGGGATTTTTTTGCGCAGAGGATCCCCAGTGTAGCATTTATTTCAGGGACTATTAATGGTTAAGTAACAACATCATATTTTCGAAAGTAATTGTAATATCATTACAGTGTTTGCCACTATAACACGTTACACTACTATGTTAAAAAAAATGTAATGTAATGTTATTACGGTAACAAATTCCTTTGTAATGCGATACAGCCAACATTGCAACTGTGACAGCAGCCTAAGATGCTGTCTTTTACTGTAATCTCAACTGGGTTTCTTTCCCTGTTATTAGCTTTTTGAATATGCTAATTTATTGTCTAGTGAGGCCAGCTATCTTGTCCCAGGCTCGGCATGACCTTTAGGCTTCCATTTGTTGGGTCCGACCTTGGATATATGAAATTATATCAAAGGGTTCTACGATAACATGACGCCAACATCACACCGCTCTCTCTCTTACTCTCTTCCCCCGGTCGAGCGAGGAATTGGGCCGGGCTTGTTTTTATTTGAGTGAGTTTGACCCATTGTTAAAACATCACCCTTCAGACAAGTTCTACCAGGTATCTACAGACTGCTGTTGATAGTTAGCTCTGAAAACATATATTTGCTGGGTTAGACCTAGCTGGTGCCCCGTTTAATAATTTAAAGGAATAATTACATTGATAATTCACGAATCATTGATTTAGTGGTCCCTAGACAACCAGATAGACAACAACCTTATTTAATAATCCAACACATATGCAACTGCAACCACGGGCTCATGCTCAACCTGAAAGGAAGTTCAGCAACAGTGTATTAAACAGGCATTTTCCTAAATTTAGAGGCAGCCAAGGGTTTAATTTTTCCAACTTTGCTTGGATCTAATATGTCTTAATTTCCTAATTACAGTAAATATACATTATAAATACATTGGGTATTTATGCTTTACATTTACTACTACAGTAGTGTATTCATTTAACTGCTTTCCCGTCTAAGTGGCAGGTTTCTGTCTCCCACTATAGTTCTATAGTTTTAATCGTCTCTGGGTTTTTTTTAAAGCTTACTCTGCTTATTAAAACACAGAGTACCATCGTTCTAGGCGTCTTTGTTTGCATGGAACAACCTAAGGCCACACAGCATGCTTAGTACACCATCTAACCTATTTTTAGCAGTATACAGTACTGTTTGGAGAACTGCTACTGGGTAGGATGCAAATCTGTTTTCTTCCTATGTTTAAGCATGCTAGCGTGCCATCTATTTCCGTTGTTGTGGAAGGAGGCAAGTTTAGCTTTTATTGCTAGCATGAAACAGACACACAAAACTGAGCCTTGTGTTCTGTTTTCATCCCTGTAGCAAAACTCTGAGACGGCGTGAACCATATTTTCTTACTACTTCCAAATATCTTAACATCAACTATTTTGCATCACTAAATTGTTATGCTTCCTACAGTAGCATACAGTACCATTGAAACAGCAGTAAAAACCACTCCGTCCGATGTTATAACATTGTTTTACTGCCATGTTTTTGTAATTGGACTCAGTAAACAAGCCACTGAACTTCATAATTCAGTGATCCAAAGGCCAAACAGTGAGTAACTCCCTCAGCCTTGTTTCTAAAAGCAACACTGCCCTACAGGCCTCGTTATACCAGCAGTTTTATCCTGCTGTACTGTAGTAACTCTGCTTAGTCCCACAGCAGATGAGTTTGACTGAGCTGGAAATACTTGACTTGGTCAGCCATTATCAATTTGCCGGCTAATTGGTGTCATCCATGAATGAATGAGTAAAAAAAAAAAGTCCTTATACCCCTTGAACTTTTTCCCTCTTTGTAACATTACAGCCAATAACCCCACTTTGTTTTCACAGGAATGTATGTAAAAGAACAAAATAAAGTAATACAGAATAGTAAGTTGGAAGAAAGATGCGTATGTTTTTTGTTTTGGTACAAAAAATATTCTAGAGTGGCATACATTTCTTCTACCTATTCTATGGAGTTTGACAACCTGAATTCAGATTTATGCATTTTATTTTATGTTTTTATATGTAGGCTGTGTTTTATTAGTGTTTATTTGTGCTATGTTCCATTCCGAGCCCTTTTGACCAAATGTTCCATTCTCCACTTTTGTGTTGTATTCTTCTATTCTGTAGTAACTCTTTCCTGCTTTCTATGCTTCCCTAGATTAGGTTTTTTAAGTCCAATTTAATTTTCCAAGTGATGTCTTTTCTTAGCTGAAATCCATTTAATAATTGGGGGCCATGTTGCCATGCAACCAATCACCTTCCCGGTGTTTATAAGCCAGTCACTTTTGGTGTTTTTCACCACACTTTTTTTCTCTTTTCTTGCATTGTCAGTCGTTCTTTTTTTTTCTTCTCTCTTTTGGTCCTTGCCCGCATGATGTTTTTTTCCCGTTTCCTTCTGTGTTTTGTACAGTTTTCAGTACTGTCAATCATTGTACTACATTTTATCCTCCTCAACCACAGACTATACAATTTGAATTCTGCCCCCTTAAACTTTATACCCATAACAAAATCACTACCAGCAGAGGAGCAGTTACTCATTTGAGAAAACAAATGAATTCATTTGTAGAACTGTGTGTATTCCATTATTAAGACAAAGGAACACACAAGAAAAGGTCAGAAATTATTTGTTGGGGAAGTTTTCAGGCTATACAACATTTCCAAAAGTTTAAAATTTCTCACAGAGCACTTTCAATTCATTGACTGAGAATGGAGAGGGTATGGCATGACTGTAAGCCTACCAAGAAACGGCTGTCCATAAAAACGGGCAGGTTGATCAAGGACAGCATGAGAAAACCAGATAAGAAGCCCATAAAAGCCATGGAGGGGCTGCAGAGATCCGCTGCTCAGGTGGGGAAATCTGTCTACACGTTAATTATTTCATATAAGCAATGCACTATATACATGTAGTATTAATTAAAGAGTGACAAAAACAGACCTCATGCCATGACAAAGCAACAAAAATTCCAGTTTATAGAAATGTGCAGGATGCTTTATGGTCAAATCGGAGCAAAGTTGAACTTTTATATCGACACACAAATTCTGAGTTTGGTGGAGTAATAACACCAGGGTCGCGTTAACTCAATATTTTTCATGTTTTACCAGTTTTTGTTTGTTTTTTTATTACATACAAACTGAAGGCCATCCATTTTGACAGTTTGTAATTTCTACAACTGAACACTTGATCAGAAATGTTACATTTTATACACAGAGTTCATAAAAATGGGTGCAGAGTGTGCATTAACTAGAAATAACATGAACTTTTTGATTTTATCAAGTGGCTGTTTCGAAACAAAAAGTGAACATTCTTAAAGGCTCTGAATACTTTACATACCAGCTGCATTTACTGATGTATTTGAAGGTTAAAGGAAAAATGATATGACCAGCAGTGTCTTGCAGCTCATTCTTGGCCATGGACTTATGACTTAATCAACTTATGTTTGCTGGAGAATGTTTTGGATGATAAATATAGTTTGTTTTTTAGCATTAGGCCTGCAATGGGAAAAGTTATAGTAAACGGACACTCATTACATGATTAGTTCAAGAATATTGATTCAAGAAATCCATTTTGTGGTTTTTGGTCTTAGGTTGCCAAATTTTTAGCACTCTATTAAAACCAATAATTATTAAAACACTGTGCAGCGCTTTCTCGACATTAATCATAATCTCCATTTAATGTGATTAAATAGATTGACGGTCATGTGTGTAATTAGGATCAAGCATTTTGGAGTAAGTCTCTTTTTTTTTTTTTCTTCTGATGTCACGGTACCTTACAGTATCTGAGCAGAGCTGTTCGGGAAAAGTGGCCACACATGCCCTTAGTGTCAGAGCTGAGGGAGCAGCTGTATTCTGGTTTCTGCTGTTTGCTTTCAACAAATTAGATGGAGGTTTGGCTCCATAACAGCACAAGAATCAGATTCTGAATTTATTGTGTTTAGCACCATTTATATTGGTGATCAACCATATCACCAAATTTACAATGAAAGAATCATGTAAAACCTTATTTATTTCCATTATGATACAAAAAAAGGTTTTAGTTTCTGTAAAGTTTCCTGAGTAAGACCATTAGTCATGCTATGCACTGAGAGAAACTAGTAGTTCATAATAAATATAATCCGGCCCATAGGTTTGATTGTCTCATTTTGAGGCACGTGTGTCTCTAGCTTCAGAGAACAGATACTAGGATACAGAGTAAAAGGAGATGCCTGCATTAGTGTTGTTTCAACGTAATGACGGTGTGTTGGAAGAATTTGTTTTGATGCAGATCTGTGGTAACTGGATGTTTGACAAAACTTAAACTAAACGGAATAAAAACTATCACCTGGGAATGACCCATTGTCATGGTTCTGCTACTATGGTTTAAATTATGCACCGATATCGGATATCAGGGCCGATAGCATCCTAAAGTACTGGTGTTGGTATTAGTAAGTTAACCAATACCATGAACCGATACTTAAAATGTGCAAATTCTGCAATAATTTCATAGAAAATTTTTACTTTTTAATAATATATATATATATATATTTTTTTTATCTAAGTAAGCATCATTTGTCGTAACAAGGAAAGAAGAAAATAAAATCTGTCTTCCAATTCCTTCCATTTATTTTTTGTGATAGCAGTGGTACATTGGTACTGGGTATCGGCAAGTACTCTGATCCAAGTATCAGTATCGTTTCGGTTTGAAAAACGTGGTATTGTTGCATCTTTAGATCCTAATATACAGTGGAAATGAAAAGTAAACACCTTGTGAAAAATCTTGGTTCATCAATTACATAACAAATCATTTTGGAAAAGTCAAACCTGTGAGTTTAGAATTACATACAGTTGTGAGAAATATTTTCCCGCCTGCAAACATCTTCAATTTTTGCCCAAATTTTGCACATTATCAAACATATATTCACTTCAGACAAAGATAACTTTAGTATATATGGAATTTAGTTTTTTTAAATCATCCAAACCAACCAGGTATCATCTAAAACAGCAATGGTGTGGAGAAATTATGATAATCATAATGTGATGCTTTTTGAAGAAATGCATTTTCCTTGCCTTTTGAGATATTGTAGCTACCTTCATGTTGTCAGACAGGTCCTATGTTTATTAATATTCTATAGGTCAACCAGTGACCAAGCCTGAGTCTTGCTGGTTAAAATGAGCTTACCTTTCCAATAGATAAAACTATAAATCAAATATTAATCAATAATTTTTACAAAGAGCACTTTTTTTAACCTAATTTTCAGGTTATCAGATTTTGAAGATAGTCTGAAAGACATTTAGCAACAAAGACACTTGAATGTAAAGAATTTTTATTTTTTATATCATTCAATTTTTTTCTATCTGAATAGCACTTTTTGTATTGAGTTGGGAGGAGAATCAGTAATCAATGTTAAATAAATTCATAAAAAAAAATTTGCTTTAAGAATTTATTTGTGTTTAAAACCTTCAGTTTGAAGAAAAACGAGTATGAACTAAGTAAACATGAATCTTAAAAGTATGCTTTTTGAAAATTTCATGGATTTATATTGTGATTCATAGCATCATTTATTTTTTGAACGATTTACTTGTAAAGAGTTTTAGGATAACTGACAGTGAACAAATATAAATGAGGGAAGAAATACTAAATTCTGTCTGTCAATTTAGTTTTGCAGTTTTGCTATAATAACGTACACTATATCTAATTTAGTTTGAAGTCTTTCTAAGCGCACAGCTCTGATTTCTTGGTCTTATTTCATCAGTTGCCACGTATACATCCTCAGTGGTACCTTGGTGCATTGCCTTTCTCTTAATATGAGTTAATACCTTCCCCGTATTAAATTGTGCTCATATTGCGATATTGTGATTAAGCTCAGATATCTCTTTAGCCTTCCCTGCAAACACACTTACATTCTTTCGTCCCTGAAGGACAGAGCTGAGTGAAACAGGAAAATCCCAAAAACGCAGCCATGTGCCCGGCTGGTTTGTGTCGAACCCCAGGGAGGCGGAAGTACGCTCACGTCTCGGGCCAGAGTGCCGAGGTAAGCGGGTATTTGACAGCAGACCTTTAGGGAGATAGAGGAGCTGTTTCTGTCCAGAGGGAGGAGGGAGAGATGCAGGGAAGGGAATGACAGAGCCGCTGGAGGGGAGGCGATGAAGGTCTGTATTACATACAGCCGGGAGGAGAAGGAGAGTTTAACGACTCAGTGGAACAACTACACAATAGCTGTCAAATTGTCCTCACTTTGTGGGGCTGAGAAGTGTTACAGGGAAGTTTCTGCTGAATATCAGCGTCTCTGCTTCCACTCTTGTGTCTTTCTGCAGTCCTTTGTCCAACAAAAATGGAAATAGAGACTAAAAGTTTAATACAGCGAAAGCTTCTTAGGAAGTGGCTTTGTTTTGGAATACGGTGAACAAACAGTAACCTGATGCACTTCAGGCTTTATTTAAAGAAAGGATTGAAAGCCAATAAAAAAAACTGGAGCACACTCTCTAGAAGCTAAGAATGTTCAGTAAGGAAATATTGCAAGGTGTTCAAGGTTTTACCTCTTATTGGTGTTATAACATTTATTCTAGTCGCTCTGAGCCCTACCTCAGCATTTTAAAAGCATCGTGTGAAGGACATCATTGTTCTCTTCCCATGAAGCAGATTGTCTGATGTGTGAACGGTTTCTGAAAAAAAACATATTCTGTCTTCTCTTTAGTGTATTTCGTGCTATATCCTCCTTTGGAAGAGAAATAATATGATTGGTCTATAAATGATAACAACTTTAAGGGCGGCTACGGCTCAGTGGTAGAGTTGTCGCCCTGCAACCCAGAAATTGTGGGTCCGATTTTTGCTACCGCATGCTGTTGGCCAGAGGGGCCGATGGTGCGATATGGCAGCCTCGCTTCGGTCGGTCAGCCCTAGGGCAGCTGTGGCTGTGCTGCAGCCAATCTAGCTCGCTTCCACCAGTGTGTGAATATGAGAGTGAATGAATAATGAATTGTAACGCACTTTGAAGAGGTCTTTTGAGGTTTCGAAAAGCACTACACAAATACAATCCATTATTTTTATTTGCAGTGATACATCTGTTTTTGTTCAATGTTTAAATGAATGATTGACTGAACTTATTAGCAAAAGGTTATACAACTAACTGTGATAATGGTGTAGGATAGAAACTCTAGATAGCTAACCCTAGCCTAACCCTAAGGAAAAAGAAAGAAGTCCACCTCCAGTAGCTTGTTATAGAAATTCTTCTTGCTATGACATTAACATGTTACCAGAACATTGGTGCTATTTTCAGGATTTTGGGGACATATTTGGATTGTATTAAAAGGGGAATCTGGTCATTATACCCAATAACAAATCAGTGAATCAGAAAGCTACAGCTGATCAGAATGCTGCTGCTTACATCCCGACTAGAACTAGGAAGGTAAAGCGCATTACCCCACTTCTAAAGTCTTTACACTGGCTCTCTGTAGCTCACAGAATAGACTTAATATAATTTTACTAGTTACTAATAATCGTATGGCTTAGCACTAAAGTTTGTTAAAGACTTGCCGTCAATATACAGACCCTCCCAGACCACCCAGGACCTCTAATTCCAGTCTACTCAGCAGCCCTAGAATTTGAACCAAACATGAAGAAGTAGTATTCGGTTTTTATACTCCTATTTGGATCAAACTTCTAGAAGACTGCAAAGCTGATGAAACACTGAGTTCTTTTAAATCAAAGCTAAAAAGAACACAATTTGGCTTCATGAGGCACTAAGATGAAAATCAACCAGTTTTTATATATTTCGCCTCACGAGGTGAAAAACTCACCGTGAGCACTCTACGTGAGCTGGCTGCCGAGCCCAAATATTCAAGTGACCAATCAAAACGCGATCTCTGCTCACATGATTCCTAGATGGCAGCCTACGGAGAAGATTACATTTTAGAAGACGGACTCGTGGAAATTTGGCCAGACTACACCTATTTTATACATGTGACGACGCCTCGGCAGGCGAAAAACATCAAACCTGTTTGAGTTTCAGTTCAGCACCTCATGAGGCAGAAAACTCACCGAAAATGAAGCGCACCCAGCGAGCTTATGCTGAGTAAATGGCCTCGAAAGACTGTTAGCTCAGCAGATTGATTATGTAGGCGGCAGCAACGTGATTGCCTTCACATTACGGTAGGATTCCTATGTTGATTTTTTTTGTCCAGCTAAGTTCTGTCGTGTAGGTTGAGGAAGGACTGATGAGCTCTTTATCCAGTATAATAGGGCTCCTAAATTGGCCTAATTGTCAAAAGGTTTCTTTAAAAGACCTCACTGGAAAGCCTCACATCATACCAACAGTTAGCACCTTTATTTTACACAATTTGCAGCTCCACTCAACAGCAAAGCCTTCCTGATTAATATTTTATCAACCGTATCAGTCTGTGAGGGTCAACCAGGTCCGTGTTTTGTCTAGCGTATCCGGCCATGATCTTTCAGACTTGAACAGTTAACTTTAGAAAATCAAGTGACTTTCATTTAGAATGAGGGTGAACATTTTGCAGGGTATAAAACTGCTTAATGGAGTTAACTTTGAAATATGTTAGTTCTGAGGTGGAACTGGGAAAGTATGGCTCCTGTAAAGTATAAGGCGAACATAACATTTCAATTAATGGTGTAAAGTTCAAACAGCACTGAAAGCAGGTACCTACAGCACAAAAAGAATTAGCAGCACGTCATATGGTGCTGTTAGCACAGGACCTTCTCCCTTTTCATTTTGAAAGCAAAAGCCTGGTTCAAGGTTAAAAAGGCATCCCTGGGAGTGTGTATGAGAACGCTTGCTTGTTTTAAATGAGTGTGTGTGTTGCACCCCCACTGACTGAGGCTGCTGTCCTCCACCGTTGTCCTGAATGCTAATAAAAACCTTAGTGCTGACTCTAAAGCATTCTTTTTGTTGATATTAATTATGCTTTTTGAGTATTTTTTCCAATGTGATTCTGCTAAAGAGAGTGAAAAAGAGAAACAGATCAAGGTTGAGTTAACATTGTGCTTTGCGTACGTTTTCACCCCCCCCACATTGCAACCACAAACATCAATGTATTTATATTGTATTTGATGTAATTGAGGAACATAAAGTAGTTTATATTTGTGACTTTTGAAGTAAAACTTGTTTTCATGTTCTTACAACATAAATATCTGAAAAGTTTGATGCTCTTGTTATTGCCACCATTTGCTGCACCTTTTGCTGCCCTTCTGAAGTTCTGCTGCCTTTCTGAGGACCGCTGAAGCTTCTGCTCATTGTTCTTTGCAAAAATAGCTCAAGCTCATTTTAACATGTGCATATTACACTTGCAGCTCTGCCTGTATGTTTATGGTCATTCTCCAGCTGGAAGGGGAACCTCCGCCTCGGTCTCCAGGGTTTGCCATCTTCTTCCACATGGTTATGGCTTATTCTATATGTTGTCTTTGTCCCCTATGTGACCCCAAGGGGCATGACTTCTTGTTGCTTTGTCAGCAGATCCAATTCCCAAGCCAGTTGTGGAGCTCTGCTGCTCCTCCAGAATTACCGTAACCACAGGCTCTTGAAGCATTTTAAGCACATGCTTCCCCCTTTTTGTTTGACACAAAAAGCGCTGATTACCCTGCACAAATGTATTAATTTTCGAGGATTCCTATGTTTTTTAGGTCACTCACTGTACAGGGAAGCTGAAATTAATTTCTAAATTTTAGTCTCACCTTCTTCCTCTCTAAGTTATTTCGGTGTAACATATCGCTGTGTTACAGTGTGATTTCAAAATAAAATTCGCCTGACGTCAATGGGGATTAAAAGGTAAATGAATCCAAATCTGAATCAGCTTTTAAGTGTACCGTGTCTTCTTCACTTATTCAGGTATCAGGTAATAAAGCAAACACATTATCATGGGCTTTAGATATTCAGATGGAGTCTGCTTGGACTAAGTAATGTGTGCCACTGCAACATATGAACGTGCACAGGTGTTGTGTAGTCTATCTCTTGCTCCAGTTCGTAGGACCAGCTTCTAGGTGACTGTTTTCTTGCTAAATCTATTTAAAACACCTTTTTTCTATAAATTTATATCAGTATATATCTGAGTGCAGCATGAACTGGCAAAAAGTTTCAATAAGAATCCATGTTGGACTCTATCTGTTCTTCTAAGCCATAAAAAAATCAAAGTATAAAAATGGCTTTATTAAAATGCCATAGATTTCTTTTTATGATTTGTCTGTTGGTAATTTTCTTTGTTCTCCTATTTTATTACATTACAATCAGGCTAGCTCATCTTTCTTCCTGACCCCTCTACTGTGTTCCTTGTTCTTCATGATGCCAATTGTTCGATAATGTCTTCTAACAAACTACTAAAGTTTTTACATTCCAGCTGGATTTTTACTGTGATTAAATTGTTCACAGTGGAAGCAAAGCCTTCATCTGAACACAAACATCACAAAATGTTAATGAAAATGTTAATATTCCACATGGAAATCCTACAATGGGGAAATTAAACTGCCTTAAACAGGTACATAAAGTAAATGTTGTATGTCTAGAGACGGGAGCCATTTTCTTGTGCCAGCTCTGTCTAGTAACAGACATGCCAGCTGATCGCTACCTCGGTCTATTTGCTGTTGAAGCGCATTGTACGACTTTTATTGCTGAAGACTTTATAGGTTCGTAAACTCTGCCCCACCAAATCAAACCCATTCACACACAAGCACACTTCTCTGAGCTACAAATTGCTCCATCTTTATGGAGCAATCTATTGCTCTGTCCAATATTGAGACTCTACTGCTCTCATCTCCGTGAGGAATAGGGTCGAGGAGTTAGCTTCACACAGGTGGAAGTGTAAAGGGGTCAGTCAAATTGCTTCGTTACTAGAATATACTTCTTCAGCACCCATTTCTGCTTCAGTGTGGCTGCAGGAGACGGAAACATTTTGTATATATCTGATATTTGGTCTGAAGAGCTACAGTTTTTGAGGGAAATTGCTGACATTTACTGTAATTATTTTTACATCTGTTTGCTTCCATCTAAATGTCACATCCACCATTAATTTGTTGTGAAAATGCATTTGCCTCTGCAGTTATTAAAACAAATGATGAATAGCGTAAAGCATCCATGTCCAGTTAAATACCAACAGTAGGCATACGATTACAAATCTGAACACAATTATGTCACTGTTTCTCACTCAAATTCACATGCTGTATCTTTCTACTTCAGCTTCATTTGCCCATCTATAAAGTAACTTTCATTACTGCAAACAAGGTTGGATGTTTCTGTTTTAGGTTAAAACTAAAGAAATATGGACTAAATGTTCCAACAAAGGGTCAACGAAACAACATGAGGTAGTAATTCACATTGGAGGTGCTTTTTTATTTTACAAGAAATTGTACTTTTTCTCTGTGATGGACTGGCGACCTGTCCAGGGTGTACCCCGCCTCTCGCCCGTTGACAGCTGGAGATAGGCACCAGCCCCCCCACGACCCCTTGAGGAATAATCAGTTCAGAAAATGGATGGATGGATGGTGGTTTTTCGATTTTTAAATGGGTAAAACACAAATGATAAGACAAACAGTCTTGGTATATATAGAAAGAATACGTAAAAAAGCAAAAATGTAATATATACAGTTTGGAAAAACATATCAGTAGACCAAAAGCTCCTATATTCAATTAATAATGCACCATAATGGGTTGATAAAGTTTGAAACCATGTGCTGAGGTCTAGTCTTTGGGTGGATTTCTCAGTGATTTCCTGTATGTTGTCCCCTTCTCCTTCCTGAACTTTCTTTCCTTTTTTTAATCACTAATAAATAATATAAAATAGTCACCTAAGTTTATGTAAATACAGAATCTTTGTCCCTTTTTAGCCTTGATGGTAAATCAGCACTGTTCCAGATAATTTAAGTCTTTTTTTATGAGATGCCCGTGGACACGATAGAATGACCTGCTGTATGCTGCATGAGTAACAAAGCACTGTCCCTCTCAAATCATGTTTCTAAGTGCTGCCTTTCAATCGACTGAATTACGGCTATTTTTCTTACTTAAAAAAAAAGAAGAATTCAGCTGCTTGGAAATATGTCCAGTGAGAACTAAACATCATCACCCATTACTCTTAATAAGGCCCTAAATTTCAAGCTTAAAAGCTACAGTTGTCAAGCGATGAGAAGTGTTGCTCTTATGAGGCTGACTCCATTCAGCTTTTAATCTTCCTCTGTTACTGTATAAAAAGCAGACTGGTCATATCATTCTCTGCAAAAAGCACTTGAAAACTACAACATTCTACATTTATTTTTCTCTCTTTCTATTGCTGAAGTCTATGGACCCTCACTACAGGGGTCCACCCGTAGCTGAAAAATAAGAATACCTAAGACCCTCTTTCAATGATTTAAACACCAAATATGCCATTATATGTATTCATACGTAAAGCCAAAACCCTACTGGCTCTCCCACAGAGGCTAAAATTCACTATCTTCCTTATTTCCATCCTTACAGCCATTCACCACCAAGAAAAATGAGTGGCATTCTTGGATTGGTTGATTTGCAAATATCAGTCATTAACATGTCGACTAGCAATACACAAAAGTATTTCAGCTTCCCAAGCTGAAATTTTTTTCTGAAATATTCGGATACGGTCTACGAATAAAATCGGCCAAACAGAGGCATTTCCATGAATAACGTAGCCACGTTCCACAGTAAAATCTGTAACTGGGTGATCGTTGAGTACTGAACCTGTTATGGGTGGTGGTCCAATTTAAGTATTATTATGTAATTCATGGAATGGTATTGAAAATGATATAATTGACAAATTCCATGTATTATCTTTGAAGCATTATTGATAATTATTGCTTCATTTCTTTTAAAACAAAAATTGATGTAACACATTTTGATTTCAAATTCTCATGTCAACCTTCTAAAACTGTTCGTACTTGGTATGCTTTTCTCAATCGGAATTTTTAACAAGCTCATCCCAACTACTGTGGAGATGACCCATTCATCATCTTCCTTGAGATACATATTTACTGTAGAGGCTAAATTAGATTCATTTCATAAGATTGCACTGTGGTGAACATAAAACACGTTTTTGAATACAAGTCCAAAAGCATGGGAAACATATAGTTGCATATCTTTGGTATAGGTGATAGAAACAAACTCAATGGTCCATTAAATGCAGCAACATTGTTGTTGCTTCTGGGTGATTTCAAATGGTTTCCAGGCTAGAAAGAAAATATACAGCAGTCCCTCCTGGAAGTTTTCTCAAATTTGTTCCTGGGTCTCCTCACAGGTAGATTGCCCAGAAAGCCTATGAATGGAGTTAAGTCTAAAGCATGGAGACATGCATAGTTGCATATCTATGGTGTTGATCACAGAAATTGTAGGGATGTTTTAAAGTAAAAGTGTGACACTTGATTCTTATTAAAGCAGGAGCTTCAGCAGAATGGAGGTTTACAGCAGCCTATTGCCTTGCTGCAAAGAGATTTGTGACACCAATGTACACTGAGACAGCAGTCTTCTGTGTGTTCTTTAGATTAACACAGGCTGTAGTTATTAGATGGTAGGTAGATTCAAAATGAGTTTTTATGATTCAGAACTGATCATTCTAAAAACAAGGTATTACATTTTTTTATTTTTTTTTTAAAGCCATACGATCTATAGCTGAAATGAATCGCACTCATAAGAATGTCTTTGACGGTTTCTGTTTAGGACACAAAAGCGGTTTTCTGTCATGTTGCCGCTTTGAATGCAATTTGTGCCTTGTTGATCTGTTACAGCAATTTTCCCTATAGCACTTAAACACAGCATAAGATGCATGGTCAGTGAGTAGTTTCGTCCTGGGAGTCACTGTGTGTCTTTGCGTGTTTTGTGGAAGCCATTAAGCCACTCCAAAACAAGCAGAACTAGAACAGGCCCGGGGCTCTCGCTCTTTGTTTCAAACTTTGCTCTCTCCCGTTCACTCTCTCTTCTCTTCTATGTTTTATGTGCTCTCTATCTCATTCTGTATCCCACCCCGTCCCACCGTCTCCTCCACACCAGTCACTCATCTATCCATCAGCTCCATGCATCAATTTACTCCCCCCCCCCCCCCCCTCCCCCATCCCCCCCAACCCCATCCTTCAAGCTATTTCCGGAAGAGTGACACAAAACAAAAATGTCTTGCTGAGCTTGTATTTTTAGTACAGATACACAAAGAAGGAATTGCAGTGCTGTGATGGCCCTTAAGAAAAACCTTTAATTTAGCCTGCCACTATTTCAACTCAAAGTCTCAAACTAAAATGGTACCGGTTCAGGCTGTTGCAATAATCAAACATTTGTAGCATTGATATTTATACGCCATCCGTGTTCGATGCATATACTGTGACCACAACACCTGCAAACACTTCTGCTGTTTTATAATTTTAGAATGTACTTGCTGGTAAATAAATGCTCTGTATAAACGACTTTTAAAGGTTAGTTTGTAAATTTTTTTTTTTTTTTAAGATATCAGTAACATATCCCAGGGCTGGACAATATAAAAAAAGAGCATATCGATAAAGGAATAATCATATTGATAGATATCGATAATTATCAAGAAATATCACCAAATGTAAAAAAATATATATTGGTAATTTTGTTATTCTTTAATGAACTAATTTTAACAAAGAATTTAATTAATTTTTTTTCAAAACCTCTTTTTATCATAAATAAGTTTGTATGACAAAGAAACAAATCAAGAGACCTGAATAAAATCAGTAAATACAAAGAAAAGTATATTATAGATTTTTTAAATTATACTAGTAATTTAAATGAAAGGCTTATCTTGATGCTTTTTAATCTTTTAAACATTTTATTACACCCTTTCATATTAATGGATGATACCTTTGGTTTGTTTTGTCAATAAGGCTTATTCTAATTCACTTCAGCTCTTGTTCAGCTGTTGGGTAAAGCTAACCAGCTACTCACCAGAGTATAGACCGAGCCCAGAACACTTAGCCCAGCCCAGTCCAGTCAGTGAGACCTGAAGCTGGTAGTGTTTTTAAAGCGTTTTTCACTTCTGAGGCTCGGGAGCAGAACCAACGGGACATTTTAAAAGCCACAGGTGTTGTTAGCAGCACAACCTGGGTAGGTTTCCTGTTTCTCTCTGTAACCGGGAGAGGGGAGTCCTGCTTAAGACAGCTGATTGAAATGTTTTATTTGGTTTATTATTGCTACATTTAGTGTTTTTAGTGTGTCGAGGATCAGTTAAAAACAGGACGCAACCTTTATCTGAGCCAATAACATTTATCCAGAACAACTTCCTCCGCTGCTCCCTTGCTGTGACTTCTGACCAAGGTAAGTATGGCAATGGTTCGCCCAGGGACTATCAAAAATTTCTGTTTCAGCTCAAATCATTTGATAGTTTTTGTGGTTTGAAAGGAGAGAGGGGTGGCTGACAGAGCGTCCTGGGTCAGCGTTAATTATTTGTTTGGAGTAAGTAATAATTGTTGTATTAAGCAACCTGTTAGGCTATAATTAAAAAACGAGGGGAAACTTTTTTTTCTATCAAACTTTTTTTATTGACCCACACGTCTATCGATCGATATATATTGAATTATCACCCAGCCTTAATATAGCCCTTACCTGAAAAAATAGGAATATTATATCACACAGACATGATAGTAAAGGGAAGAACTCTTCAGAGCAGGGGGAGGCATACAGCTAATCAGCTGGCATTTTGCTTTATCTTGTTTTTAGAAACAAAAGCTCAAAGAAAAAAAAATTCTTATCAGACTCATCTCGGATAGGGATGAGTTTGATAACAGGATGGAGACTGAACATCTGATGGCCTGATGCAGCCACAACAACCTGGTGCTGAACGCCCAGAAGACTGGACAGATTATTGTGGACTTCAGGAAGCACACAGTTCCCCAGAACCTCTCGTCATAAAAACAGTTTCTTCCTCTCTGCTGTGAGACTCATGAACAACAATCCTTAGACTGTTCCCAACAGCTGCTCTGTTTCAGCCACATGACCGTTTTTTTTGTGTTTTTTTTGCACCGGTCTGATTTACAGTGAGCGTTATCTGCACTCATGCATATATCAATCTGTCTAGCACACTTTGTTTTTATTAAAGTGTTTGTTTTTTCGTATGTCTGCACAAAGTACAGTGCCACAGCAATTCCCTAATGCTGTACATCGTCTCAACATTTGGCATAAACCCTTTCTGATTCTGATCTCTCTCATTGCCAACCAAGCTTATTTGGAACAATTATTGAGGTGAGCTTTGGTTTTTGACCAAACACTTAATTTCTGCACCATTATATGAATAATTGTTTTGAATTTATGCAATATGATTTCCTTTTTTTTTTACATTCTGTCTGTAACGGTGGAAGTACCTATGATGAAAATCATAGACCTCTCTCATTCTGTAAAGTGGGACAACATGAACAACCGGTGGCTGCCTAGTACTGTTTTGCCCCATTGTACCTTAACAGACTTCTTCTGATGTGCAGCAATAGTGAATATATTCTAAGATCCCTTCAGATCATGGAACTCCTCATATTTTAGATTGAATCACCCTACGAAAGTAGCTCAGTTTAGACAAATGTGTCGAGGACCTTGTAATGGTGAGGTGGGGGTCAGAACATTCCCACGCAGGGTACATTCAGATCTTCACTTTTTATTACACCTGTATCTTCTGCTCTATCCTATAAGCACAGGTGACCACTAAGTTACTTAAATATAATCAGAAGAGTACTATTTATACTAATGTCACAAACATTTTTATCGTTTTCATTTTTTTGAGTATTGAAGATGGCACCTTCCTTTAATTTTTAAGGTCATGTGGTTTTTGTTGAAGATAATCCATGCCAACAATAATTTGATCTGCCTGGATTGATTAACTGGTGGTCTCCACCCAAGTAGTTTCAAATGGTAGCAATGGCATAATTTGGTGAAGAATGGGAACAACCCCAACAACGGTCTTTTTGAAAAAAATCACGTACACCACGAGTGAGAGAACATTGTGTCTCCTGCATATATAAACTCTGTCAAACCATCTAACTGTCATTCCTCTTAAAATGACATCCTGCAAGCTTAGCTATATGAAATCTTTCTACTACAAGTAGGAGATCTATTACTGAATATGTCTACACAGAAACTCACTTCAAATCCTGGCTCCTCCTTTTAAGGTTTTATATTGGACAGAAAGTAATACACCTTTTTGGACACCGTATCTTAAACTACAGATAAGATTTTTCTTGGAGTGATTCATAAAAGTGGATAGTTGTCATTTTTGGATTCAGCGTCCCAAATGACTCCTTAACTTTCAGTGCCTGATCTCCTGTGGCACATATACTCAACAAAAATATAAATGCAACACTTTTTTTCCCTCCCATTTCTTATGAGATGAACTCAAAGATCTGAAACATTTCCTACATTCACAAAGTAACTATTTATCTGAAATATTGTTCACAAATCTGTTTAAAGATCTGATAGTGAGTTATGGTTCAACTCAAGCTGGAATATGGTGTGTACATGCATTTCAAAAGTCTAATTTCAGTCAGACTAATGTAATAATTTGACTTTCTGTTGCTGTATGTAAATGGCTTGGCTGGTGCAAAGCAACTCTCTGCCAGGACAGCAGGGATACTAACCTTTTCTTGTAGGTCTACCAACCATTGCAGTGACGTCTCTAATTAAACAACTGTTTATTTACTTCAGCTTGTTAGTACATATCCACTCAAATAGCAATGGCCGATGGAAAGTGAGTTTTGATTGAGCTGGATTGTTTTTCACTCGAAGTGCATCTCATATAATACTATAATAAACAATCACACGGGTCAGTTTTGTTCTCTTGACTCGTGGTGTTCAAAATTGCCAAAAGACCATATTGCATAAACTGGCTTTGCAATTTAAAGCATCCAGCACCCAAAAGCTGCATTGTCTGCATTGACTACTATATTAAATTGACCATCAAACATCATTCTATTGAAATGATCTTGGGCTGATGTTGGGCTGACCAACCACAAATGTGCGCTCTCTACTGTGTTTGACAGATAGTTAAAGAATTGGCTCTACTCTGTCCGTTGTTGCGTACCGGTCAGAGACACAAGGCAATTTTATCTGTATCGCACGCTTTTACATTTAGCCCTTGCTTAAAGGGATAGGCCTAATGCCTCTGCGTGTATAAGCTAGTAGTAAAATATACACTAGGACTTACATCCATTCTCAGTACTATTTTCTAAAAACTCAACAAAACATTAGGTTGTAAGATTCCTGTACGGGAGACACAACCAACCAATCATCGTTCCAGTTCTGCCACCCACTTTTGAAACTGTAGTATTTCACAATCAAAGGGCCACCATTTTCTGCTTTAGAATTTCCGAAAGCATTTCACACAATGACGTGCTTTACTATCCAGTAGATTAAAGACATACAGTGTGCATTAAACGGATCACACTGAGATTAAGTGCTGCTGGACAGTTGGTTATTCAAGGAAAATCAGTTATTGTCTACTTTAAAAATCAATTGTTCTCGTAAGAGATTAACCCAGCACATTATTTGGTTGAATTTGAATCTTTGTAGAGGCTGACTGTGGTCATTTATTTCTTTCAAAATACCATTACGCAAAGCCTTAGCTGCCAAAGTTCATCACAAGATGACAGGAGTTCTAGTGGTGGTCAGGACCTTCAGATAGGATTATGTCATGAAGCCTCACAAAAAATGTTTTATTAATCAGATAGGTTTTTAGCTGTCACAAAAAAGCCACAAAGATTGCATGTCCTTTTTTATATGAATAACCCTGTGGCTTACAGCTACCCTGACTGACCCAACTAATTGCACAGTTTTTTCAAAGGTCACGGCAAATTATTTCAAATTAAAGAAAAGTTGCATGTTAACACTTCTTCCCAACCTTTAACACTCATACCCCAATTAGGACACTGTGGAAAAGGCGTTTGGAGGAATATGGTTCTGTGTGATCAGTTGGCTACGTAATAAGTCATCCTGTTAGTGTTTTTGTTTTTTTTATCCTACATTTAACCTTTTTTCACGACAATGGTATTTAGAGGCTCGATGTAAAGGTAAGGTAGGAAACTGTAAGTGCATCATTATTACTATTACGTATTATTATGTTGGGTCTTTTTGTTGAAAAATATGATCTCAAAGCTCCAAAACTGGATGTAAAAACCATAGGCATACAAAGGTTGACAGGTTATGTGACAGTTGCTAGAGATTGACTTTGCAAGACTAATCCATGTAAAATAGAGATGCTAACATGACTAATCCCTCAAACTAGCTAATTGGGAACTGGCACATAGGGATGTGAGTCTTACAACAACTCACGATTAGATTTGATTCCGATTTGCGGAGTGATGATTCGATTCAGAACTGATTCTCGATTCAGAATCGATTTTGTATCGATTCACAATCAATACTATTGGTAAAAAAAAAGGAGCCGATTTGTTGGGCTTAGACAATATGTTTGTCTCCGGATTCAATTGTTTTATGATTAAATTTCAATTGAGATTCTTCAATATTGCAGATTTTTAATTCATTATAGTATGGAAAAGATATATAATTTCTGAAGGTTGCACTTCCCACATCTTAAGCCTTTACAACATTAATTAATTAATGAAAAGTAAAGACATTCTAAAGTAAACTGCTACATACTTAAATATACTTCATAATAAAGTGAACTTAAACTTTTTTTCCAAGCCTGGGCTGCATCTAAAACATAATACTTTTTAAATCGATTTTTTTATTTTAAGCAAAGAATCGAGATTCTTATGTGAATCTATTTTTTTTTTCTTCAACCCTTACTGGCAGACATTGAGAACTGCACATATATCTTTTTTTCTTTTTTTTTGGGGGGGGGGGGTATTTTAATATCTGACCATGTTGTCTTTACTGCATCCCAATACTTTGTCAGGTCTCAGGCATGGGAATCAGATGGCCTTCCATCTCTTGTTTCTCTGAGCTCATCTTGTCTTTTATTCATATATATTAGCAAATAAAGTGGAATTTAGAGTACTGGAACATTATTTTTCTCCATAGAACTATAACAGACTGTATAGACTGTATATATCTTTTTGCATCAAGTACTGTTTAAGAATACTTTCAGAATATTTTTTGATTGAAAGATGGTGAATTGAAGCATGGTCCTCTCAGCGAAGCCTCAGCATGTTTAGTGTTTTTGAAGCATGCTCGAACTCCAGGGCAATTCTACTAGAGCAGCCAAAGTAGCTGTGAAATACAATCCACAGGAAAGTTTTTCATAACTAAATCTGGTGTTCATTTATATTGGAGTCCCTGGTATGGAAGGCTATCCTGGAAGAAAAAAAACTAGAAAAACAAGAAAACACGTTAAAAAAGTAACAACACACAAATAAAAGCATACATCTACACGATACATGATGCACATGCATTCACATCCTTAGATACACATTACTTTAATTAGACCCATAAAAAAAACACCTAAAAAGTCTAATCAAATCTGCCAAATCGCAATAAAAGGGACCTATCAGAAATAAACTGTCAGCAAACACAGTCATCCAAGATAAACTCTATACACTACATTAAATTCTCCAAAAACGCATTAAAAACTGAATTACATTAAGAAGGCAGATGTGTGTAAGAGTTTGCGGGGCTACCGGAAAACAACGATTGTTAACAGAAGGTGGATTGAAAAATAAAAGCAAAGGGCAGGGGTGAGTATTTATACATAAAGTTTGATTTGATTTAAATCCTTCATAATCATTGTCATCAATAGAGCTAGAAATATTTACAGCATTGTCAATTTACACTGTTCATGAACAATAGGGTAGTAGATGACTGCTGACACTACAATAGAATGTTTGCTTTTTCACAGTTTGATCTATCTCCCAGTAACAATAGCATCAACATGTAAATGAAAGTTCTCCCCATTTTTCTTTCTTTTTTTCACAATATATTTCAAGGTCAATTAGGCTGGATGATTTGCTTCTTTAAAGATTAATATTCAGGTCTTGTGAAAGATTCTTTGTTTAGGTCGTTTGGACTGAATGGTGATAAAGATGCTACAGGTTGTGAACAGGTTTTGCTCTCTGCAGAATAAGTTACTGTTTTACCAGTAGCGGGCTGTCAGGGCCTGCACATTCAAAAAAAGGATTTTTTTTTAAATACTTTAAAATTAAACCATTCTCCCTGGTCTTTTCTCTTTATTTCGTATTATATCCACTTGGTTGCGATGCTCCAAGTGTTATAAAATATGGTAGAGTGTTATCCAATTATATTTCACTTAGCTTGCTTACTACAGATAGCTTACTACATTTTCTTTTATTAAAAGGTAGAATATTAAAAGCGGCCGATAACACATGCTCCAAACACTTTTCAGATTTTTATATGTAACAAACACAAAGCAAAAAAACACTCTTTTCTTTTCACTTAGTAATTCTGCACTGCTTTGTGTGCTTAGTCTGTGATAAAATCAGAAATTTCTAGTGGGTTAAATACATTTGCAATGCAATATAACCTCATATAAATCCATGCAGCTTCTACATTTCCATCTCTATTCACAGTTGTCAAATTATCAGCAAATCACTGTGAATGAAGTAGTTTAATCTGATGGTCGGACAGTGATCTCGTCATACATCTTCTACCTCTGGCCTGTCTTTAACTATATTCAGTGAATTCCTTGTTCCTGCTCTTGCACAACCCGCCAGTAGCCTTCCAAAGTGCAGATGTTTCTGGCTTTTGGGGCCGTCAGATTAAATCATGTGCTTTGGCTTTACACCTGATGTTTTATTCACTAAAGGTGTTTTTGGCTGTCAGGTAAAAGCTGCCTGGAGAGGCGGCCACACACATCTGTGTGCCTACTTTTAAAAACCACAACGGTAGACGAGATGTTTTTGTTTTTTTCCCCCTTACCAAATGATTAGTGCCTATGCAAGCAGAGTACACCGTGCGCCCTCACTTTAAAAGTCATTGAAAATGCAAGCAAAGAGTACACTCTTTGAAAGGTTGAGTACTTCATGGTAACAGAGGTAAACATACCTACACAAAGTGAGAATGCCGTGGTGGCAAACATACCAAGGTTTAATGTAGAAAATATGTTTAATGCTTTATGTTTCTATGTTAATGGCAAAGAATTAGGTGTGTAATAGATCCTGCTCATTGGTTTATAATTTTTAGTTTGAGAAAAAGAAAATACTTTGTTGTAATGTGCAACAAAGGCATAATTTCATGTTTTAAAGGCACAGTGCGTAATTTTCTGCCAGTAGGGGGCAGTGCATACCTAAATTATCACAAGCATGCAGTATATGTGTCTTCGAGTAAGAAACTTAACAACAAAGGTCCAACTAGGGCTGTTTTCAAACACTCAATTCCCTGAGAATTCTCTATTTGCAGCAACATGACGAGCACATCAGTCTCTCTTTCATCGCTTGGAACTAGCGAAGAGGTAAAAATGTATTTATGGCGAAACTTTTTTGCATTTTTAAGGGGAAATCAATGATTTAATAGCGGGCGCGTTTCGTGCGCTTTGTCCGTCCGGGCTCTTGTAGAAGTAAAGACGTCATCTAATGTGGCTTCCCCCTGAAAAGAGGACCTGCGCCTATGTATTTTAAAACTGATTTTTAAAGTCATATTTTACAATATCACCAATATTTTGCAATTAATGTGCTTCACGTAATTATTGTTACATAAGATTTTAATGGCTATTTTCAAAGATGTACTGGAAAAACTACACACTGTCACTTTAAGGCAAATACAAACAAACAAAAGGGTCACCTCTTAGTACAATGTACCTGTTGCCATATTCCCTAAATTTAAAAAGTTTAGAATAAAAAATGTGTAACCGGCCGAGTCATTCTCCTGATATGGAAAAAGTCAATTCGCTTTAAGTATGGGTTTATATTATAAAGTTTTTCCTCCAGAAGGCTAAAACAAAAAATCTTTCATTGTGGGCAAATAATCTATCTATCTATCTATCTATCTATCTATCTATCTATCTATCTATCTATCTATCTATCTATCTATCTATCTATCTATCTATCTAAAATATGACAAATGGGTCATTTATAGCCATTTAGAACACATGTTGAAATTTCAATGTTTGAATGATTTTGTATTGTGAGTTAAAAAAATAATCTTCCTTCTATCATTTTTTGAAACAATGCCACTTTATGTTGATAATAACTGCGTGGTGAACCGCGAACTTGGAGGTACTTTGAACCGGTTTGGTGTAGCAGCAAATGGCTCATGGGACATTTGTGGTATTATAAAGTGTGAAAATGTTGCTTGTTTTTCGATTTTAAACCTAATTTGTGATATTTCAAATATAATGTAATCACCATGAGTGAGGAATGTACTGTATGAGACCAATATATATTTATTGGGTTCACTTATTAATCGTGGTATAATTATTGAAATTACTATTTTCATGCACATTAAACTGGACTGTCTTATTTAAGAAGATTTTAATATAAGATCTAGGGCGTCTCCTTGTGGGGCAAATGAAATATCTGGAGGAGTAGCTTTGGACCACGGGCCCCTGATTTAAGTGAACAACCAGCAGCTTGTGCTGAGCCCTGTCAGCGTTGTTAGGTGATAGGACATATGCCAAGGTAAGGAGGAACAAATTTGAAGGTTGACCATCCAATTTTGCTTCCGCTTATTTCTGGTCTTTGCAGTTGATGAAGGTCCAGGCCTACGCGGTCAATGTTAGCCGGGTTCTTCGTCGCCCGAAGAGTGCAACCCGTGTTAAGTCTATGGCTGAGGCCATCAGAGTCTCCACTGTGCTTTGTGTGTCTTAACCACACCACAACCACAGCGGCAAAAAATAGCAACGCATAAACTAAGGTAGCTGAATTTCCGCGTCAGTCCCCTGAGCTTCAACCAATCCGAGTGTCTCACTGTAGTGACGTCACCCGACGTCTATGTTGTCTAGCCAACAACGATCATTGATTGAAGCATCTGGCAGAGAAAAGCCCTCTTTACACTTTTGCAAAATGCAGCCTTAAAATATATAGGCTTCAAGCCATTGACGTTATGTCTACAGCTTCAAACAAGTAAGTTGGTGAGCATTGCTTTGACGGCGACAAAGCGTGCGGTGTGAATGTTTGTGTCTGGAATGTTTGCGTAGAGGAAACTTTTGTGTTGCCTGGCAACAGCCTTGACTCCCTTCCAATTTGAACTATGTTTCTTGGCGGAGCTAAAAAAATAATTAAATAAGCAAACAAAAAAAACATAATTTATTTTCACTTGTTATTGTTAAAAAATGCTATGAGCTTGTAGAACTGTTGTATAAAAGCAATATATGATTATCTGCGGCACTCGGCCTACGGCTTCGAGACTACAATCAAATCACACCAGTGCTGATATTTGACACAAAGCACTCACTCTCGTGATATTGCTTAAAAAATAAATAAATGGACTTTATACAAAACAATTGATTATTTAGTTTTTTGTAATATTTTTTGTCTTCGATTTCAATTAATGTTGTCTATCTGCAAAACATTGTTTGATAATAGTTCATAATGTCATCTTTTTTTTAAGAGTCAACTAGTCTATACAATCAAAAAGTTATATTTGTAAGAAATTGTATATTTGCTTACTTTTTGAAACAAAAGTAGAAAATTATAAAAAGGAAAATGCATAGGTACTAATTGGCACTAATAGTTGCTTGGGATAGGCTCATGTTGAGCCGTGGTGGTCTCACCTTCCCAGGAGGAGCAATAATAACTCCAGCTTTCACCTGAAACTCCCCATCTTCCCATGTTCACAAACACATCCAAGATGTGTTGAATATTTTAGCTCATCAAAGCCAGTCTTTTTAAGTTGCATCACTTCTTTTTTTTCTCCTGAGGCTAATTGACTTGGCAGCCCTCGGCTAATGGGTAAGGTTTGAAGAGTGTGAATTGGTGTTACTGTCATGCAGATGCTTACGCAATTGAAGTGTGCACTTAAACGTTGCCTTGGAGCTGCAGTTTGGCCTTCGGTTGTAGAACACACCTGTATGTACACAAGAACTTGATGCAGTCATTCCCAGTTATTTTGGTCACCTTTAATTTTGTAGTTCTTTTTTGATTAGTTCAGATAATTTCTGATTGCTTACATATCGAGTCCTTTGCTATCACACAGTGTTGGTTTTCAAAGCATTAAGGACATTTTAGTGTGCTTGAACTGCCACCTTGGAGAGTTGGTCAAAGGCTATGCCTGGGAATTAGTGTGAAACGCGGCCAAATCAAGTTCCTTCACTCGTGTTAAATTCAGTGTGTTCATGTAAGCGATAGAGCTCCTATGCTTCTTGACCCGATTTGCTTTGATATGCTGAATTGGCTGCCTGCTTCATTGCAGCAGAGGTTATTTTCACATGATTGTGGTGGTGTGCAGACCCTCGCTTATAGGGTAATTTACACAGCAAATCCATGAGCTCGTTAGGGAACGTCAGCTCGGCTTTATGTTTTCAGATGAATGCTTTCCCCGACCTTATTCGCTGGTGTCCGATTCAAAAGATTGCGTTTGTTCTAATAATCGGATCATTTAGCTCTTTTAATTTAAAACCTCCAAGTAATTCAATTTTTTTTCTCACTATTATCCACAGTTCTCTTCCATTTGCTTCAGTTTTCTCTCACAAAATACACAGCTAATTTAAATCATCGACTCGCTTAGCTGCTTGTTTCAACAGCATTTGAAGGTTCCTCATTATAAATATTTCCACTGACCTTTTCTTTACTAACAGCTTTGTGTGTGTTGTCTATTTCCTCTATTTCTGTCCTCTTCCTATTTTTCATGCATCTTTCTAAATCTTCGTGGCAGTGTGTTTAGCTATAATAGGGCTTAATTACGCACATTACGTATGCAACAGTCATGTGAAAAAGTGTCCCCAAAGACGTCAGAGAAATTTTTACAGTCTTTCTGGACAGTCAAAGTTGTTTTGTGATGTTGGCGCTAAGCCATACCGTATAAACAGGAGAAGCCAGCATGTGCAGTACAGTGCCTTACTCATTAATGCCCCCTAAACCTTATCATATTTTCTAACCTTAAAATTAAAAACATCAACCCATTTCTTTTCATTAATGTGATCATATTGAATTTATTATGTTTGTAAAACATGAAAAAATACAAATCTGAAGTTTGCTGTGCACTCTAGTCCTCTTGTTCTACACCTCTCTCTAAAACCTGGTTTTGTTGCAAATCTTCAGTGGTTTGTCCCTGCCAACCTGCCACATCTATAGACTGAAAGATTTTGCACTTTTCTTTTAAAAAGGGAATCTTATGGTACTCAACCTCAGTAGTATGGGATGGAGATTTTCCTTGGCCCACAAGCAAAAGATTCACAGTTTGATTAAGGTCTGAGCTTTGACTGGGCCGCTCTATCGTAGAGATATGCTTTGTTCTAAACCTTTCCACTGTATCATCTTCATTATGTTCCTTATGTGTGACATTCTATCTATATCAGGGATTCTTGTTTATTTTTTTGGGTTTTTTTAGCAGCACTGTTGCGTTTATAAGAACATCCACAGTTGTAAATGTGGCTTCTCCTTCCACTGATTACTTGCAGGCTGGAGAGGATGGTGCCCTCTACTTCCTGCATCCTTCTAGAGCACCACATTCCAAGTGTAGACTCCTTCTCTTTTCAGCATTAACAATGTGCATCTCCTTATTTCATCTGGCTCCTCAGTCCATTGTTTGAATTTTTCTTGTTCTGTTTTTATGATTTTTAAGTTGTCTCAGTCCATTTTGTGATTTTTCTCTTGCACAGGGATCCGTTACGGCCAATTTCTTGATGGCGTTGCCTTCCATTGTCACTCTGTGCTGTATGTTTAGGGCTGTTTTCCTGAAGGTAAACCTTCAACTTTAACATGTTTTCTTCCAGTATTGCAATGTACTTGGCTGCGCTGATTTTTCCATCGAGTCTGACCAGTTTTGTTGTTCCAAAGAAAATACCTGCAGCAAGAGTCTACCACCAATATTTACCATGAGTTTCTTTACTGCTTCTCTTACTAATGCTCTTCTGCTCCTCCCCATCAATTTACGTTGATGGCCACGTCTTGTTAGGTTTTCAGTTGTATCATAATCCTCAGAGTTTTGCAATCAAAGCATGGATTATGGTTTCATTACCTAATACTGCTTCAAAGTTCTCCCTGATGTGTCTGCTGTGTTTATTGGATTGTCTGGATAGTGTTTGTTCACTAGTGTTCTCTTACAAACCTCTGAACCCTTTGGCTTTGTACTGAGCATAAATAACCCGTCACTAATGATATGACCTCTAAAGGCAGTTGAGATGAGTATACAGCCAAAAACACTGGACAAAAGTCTGGGTCTAAAGTAGTTGCTATAAAATGCGTGAATCAATGGAAATACTAGAAATGAAGACTGCAAACTGTTTGGAGCTTCCATAAAGTATATATAATTCCATTTGCAGCTTGGTTTGGGATTGTTCATCTAAAAGGAACAAAATTGCAAAAAGCATGACTTTGCCAGTATCTTAATCTCACCAATTTGTCGAAGTAGCTCAAACTGCCAAGTAGAAGAAATCCTGTCCAATCTGGGATGAAGTATTCAGCTCCTAATGTTGTCTGGTGGAGCTCAGACAGATGATGTTGCGCTGGCCTCCCTACGAGCTTTCTAGTACAATCCCTCTCACTTCCTTCTCTTTAGGCTTTCCATATTTTAACACAGAAGGGCAGACACTCCTGAATGCCTTACCGGGTCACTGTAGCAATGCGCACACTGAGATCCTGCAAGTAGTAGAGGTCTGGGTAAAACATGGCCCGGAGTGCTACAAACAAACACCCACAAACACTCTGTCTGCCTACCTATGGCAAAAACATACAGAGAAGCTCCACGGGCGATTCTGCTGTGTCATACGCACCTATCGTCTGCATCTATTAGTTGTGCTTTGCTGAGCTGACCTGACGTAGCCCAGACCTACTTTGTTGTTTTTCTCTCTGATTGTGTGTGCTTCCCAAGTAGAGTATGGCTGAAGGTATAAGGTACTGCACGTGCACAGAACAGCCTCTCCCAGTAAGATTATTGTCTGTTTCGATAAAGAACACCCCGTACCTGAGGGGGAGGCTTCACTCTGCACAAGTATGTGTGTGTGTGTGTGTGTGTGTTGCTTGTGGGGACAGCTCTCTGAAAGCTGAGACACTTGCTGAAGGGGAAAGCTTTTCTTAACCTCTGTTAAAACTCACCTTGTGACTGAAGATGCTTCCCTCTGAGGAGACTGACAAAAACACGTTAAACTAAGGGTGGACGCACGAAGAGTGACATCCGATCAAAGAACGCCAGCGAGCTTGAAAAGCTTGAGCCACAGGTGAGCGGGCTGGCGTCGGCTTTCAAGTTGCTGGAGTGCGAACAGATTCAGCATAACTGCAGGTACCAAGAGGATCCTTCCAATAAGACGTTCCTGCTTTTATTATGAACGCTTTAGGGTTTTTGTGCAGGAAACATTTTCAAAAACAGAGATTCATCATTAGTTTCAACCTAGATTGTGTTTGATTTTTAAATGAGTTACATTTCAACTTATAATGCTGAGGAAATATTGCTTATTTTTGGTTATTTCCCAAGACTACAGTACACCAGGTATATGCAGCACTAATACCAGAGACAAACTCACTGCATACCCACTGGATATTACTCAAAGCAAAGCATCCCAGTGAGGAGAGAAAATAATTAATCATTTTGTAGATTTGAGTTACTTCACTTTGCTCTTTTCAAACATCTATGGTTGCTGTTAACTTTCTTATTTATTCTTTAGCCTCAAACTTAATTGCTCACATCATATTCCAAATGCAGCACTTCAGTTCAATTCAGTTCATTTATATGGCGCCAATTCACTACAGATGTAAACTGGACATGATGTTTCTAATTTTAGCAATATTCCGGAGGTGAAAGAAAGAAATCCTAGAAACGTGTTTAATATGGGATTTTAATGTTATCTTGTGGTCAGAAATTACACCGAAATTCTTTATATTATTACCGGAGGCCAATTTAATGCTATCCAGAGGAAGTGATCAACTAAGCAGTTTCTTTTTTAGAGCTTGTGGTGACAACTGCTGTCTAGTATGTACACCTTGCTACTAGCAGTTTGTACATCATTTTCCTTGTGGTATGGATTCAACGAAATGAGATTTTTTTTCAGCGTTATCCTCATAGTGTACACTTCCATGATGTAAATATCCTGCTTCATCCCATCCCAAAGGTGCGCTATTGGATTGAGATCTGGTGACTGTGGAGGACTTTGAGCATTAGTGAGCTCACTCTACTCCAAATACTAAACTGAAATAATTTGAGCTTTGTGAAATGGTGTATTATACTACCAGATAAAGCTTTCAGGTGATAAGTACACTATGGTCAGAAAGGGATTAAAATGAACAATAAGAATACTTCTGTAGGCTGTGGTGTTTATTTGGTCAGGTGGTATGAATGGTACTCAAGTGTACCAAAGAGATATCTCTCTTTACACCACCATCAGTCTGTTCCATTGCTGCAGGACGAAATAGAGACATGATTTTGCTTCCAACATATTCTTACCAAATTATCTAAATGTTGCAGATCATACTGAGATTTATCAGACCAGGCAGTTTTTTTTTCTAGTCTTTTTATTGACCAGTATTATTCAGCCTGTGTGCAGTGTGTTCTTCATTTCCTGTTCTTTCCTAACAAGAGTGAGAACCGGGGTGGTCTTCTGCTGCTGGTGTGCTTCTGCATCAAGATTCAAGATTCAAAGTATTATAAATGTAAGAGATTATCTTGACCTCCTAACATCTCAAACCAGTCTACCCATTCTGCTCTGTCCTTAGACGATGGATTTTTTGCTAAATAGCCACCCCTTACTGGATGATATCTCATTTCCTGGTTCTTCTCTGTAGAGCCCAGATATAGATCAGTAGATCAGCATGTTCTGCAATAATCAGCCACTTTCATGGTCATTTAAACCCATTTTCTTATCCAATTCTGATGCTCATATGAAATTTTACTAATTAAACTACTGGATGATAAAATACACAATGCAGCTGCTATGTGATTGAACAGGTGTACCAGATAAAGTGTAAATAAAGATATGTAATCAGATAATTTTATGTAAGCTTAGACAGCAGCCAAAGTCAACAGTACACATAGGTAAACTGGCACCATAAATGTTATTTATTTATTATTTACAACAGTGTTTCATTTCATTTCATGTATTCCTTCTGCTGGGACAGGAACACCGGATAGAACTGGCGAGATTGAAGACTGATTCTGCTTTTGCTTCTACACAATATTTAGTCACGGGGGTTAGGCTTGAATTTAAGCTCATCCCTCCTTCCAAAAAAACCTGGTTTCCTATGTTCCCAACAATGCTGTTTTTCAGGCTATCGTGTAAAATCCCAATAAAAACTTTTCAAATTTTGTGGTTAGAATTGAAAGGGGGTTTTACAGGTTACCGTACTTTCAGGCTGTATATTTTAGTGTTTCCGGAAATTATATTGCTGGCTTGGCTCATAAATTATTTCTTCTTTTTACTGAATTCTATACGAGATTCTATATGTTATACAGCTTTAACTAAAAAGACTAGCAACATTTCTATTCAATTCAATTCCGTTTATTTATATTATACCAATTCATAACAGATGTCATCCGAAGGCATTTTACGAGATAATTAATTACAATTCAATCATACAAACATTCAGACAGTATAAATGTCCATTTAAGGAGTCCCAACAGATTCCATCGAGCAGAGACAAAGGACGAACAAAAGGAAGTGATGTTTATATTACAGAAACTAAAAAGTTGATAACAGGACCTGGAAGATGTTTGGTCACTGGGCGCATCATCTGAACTGATACCAGACCAGGTGTAGCGTCTATGGAGAGGAACTACCAGTAAACCAACAGTCTAATGGTGCATTCACTCCGCCCCAAACGGCAGCCGCAGCGAGGTCAAGATTACATGTTAAGTGTAGGGTTGAGGCCGTTGGAGGAGCGTCAGTCTCTGTGGCGCTTTGTGAGCTTTGGCTCCGTCAACTTTTCAAGCTTTTTCAAGCTAGTTGAACTTTTGACGGCAACCAATCAGAGCATCTCACTGTAGTGACGTTGCCCGGCATCGACGTTGCCTAGCCTATCACGATCCGCGAGTGTTTTAAACCAACCAGCAGAGAAAGGCCCGCCTACGAGCTTTGCTAGCTTCAACTTAAAAATGTATCTTCAGTGTATATGCGTCAAACTAGTCGCTTTGTGAGCGTTGTTTGATGCTTACAAAGCTTGCAGTCTGAACGCACCATAAGAGCAATGTTAAGAACATATGGAACAATCAGGTTTCTGATGTATGATGTAGCTTGATTATTAAGATCTTTATACATAAGGAGGATTTTAAACTCTATTCTGGATTTAAGAGAGAGCCGATGACTATGGCCTGATTTGCTTGCAAATCTGTACACACTGGCCCCTTAGGAATACAAAGATCCATACTGTACATTCACTTGTTCCTTTAAGAGTGTGAGTCAATGCAACACTGTGCTGTAACCATTCTCATCTCCAGTAATCATAGTCTAGTTGATTAGATTAATAATGGGATGGATTGGTCTATAGTTGTGATCTGAATATGGTATTGATTCTGAAATAACTTTAGTAGGGATAGAAGTATTGATTACCTAATAACTGTGAATGTTCCTGAGGGAGCAATATATTGATTGTGCATTCACCGGAAAAAGGCACAGTGCTGTGGCCACCAGACAAAAAACAAGAAAAGTGACAAAAGACGAGCATTTAACACAGCTGACACTACTGATGTTTTCCGTGGCCTGCTGGGTCTAAAATGCTGACGATGCACATGCATGCTGTTGTGGGACAGAATAGATACTAGCCTAAATTGTTTTTAAAACACTCTCACAACTACTTATAGTTTTCTCAGTGGTCCCCAACCCTGATCCTCACCTGATCTAAAGAATTGCGTCATTAAATGGCTCATGTAGAACTTCTTGACATCCCGAGGAGGTGTTGGAATCGTTTAAATCAGTTCTACCAACTGCACAGGGGAAAAGTTGGCAGCACTGTTGCAACAATGAGGTCCTGGGTTCAATCCCAGCCTGGAGTTTGCATGTTCTTCCTGTCTATGCGTGGGTTACTCAGACTTCCTCCCACAGTCCCCCAAAAAATCCAGGTTAAACAGTCTTTCTAAATTCCCCTGACATATATATATATGTGTGTTTTCCTTTTTTTTTTTTTTCCTGTGTTGTCCTGCGATGGACTGAAGGCCTTTCCAGGGTGTACCTTACCTCTCTCCTGATGATTGCTGGAGATGGGGACCACCAATGGTAGTGACCTCATGGTTAAACTGGCATGGCTCCCAATGTGAAGGATCCCCATGGACGGATGAAGAGCAGAGTTCATTGTTTCATCAATTACAGCAAATCAGGTCGGTCCTGAGGCAGTAAAGCTTTTTTTCCCCCATTACACGTGTCAAGTTCAAAGTCTGCGGGCTGGATCTGGCCAAACCATAGCTATGTCTGTGGCCCTTTAGACTGTCGAGGGTCACATAATTTGAACCTTCAAGATCACAGTTGTGCACACAAATATTTTTATTAGTCAAATCAAATCAGTTTTTTTATTTGTTCAGTGCCAAATGACATCAATGTGAAAAGATCTTCTACATTTAATTATAAGCAGTCCTCAAACGCAAAGGAAGCTTTTTATTAAAATTTAACATTTATTTAAAGGTAGTTTTTATAAGTCCTTTCAGTCATAACCAGCCCTTTGAGGACATTTATGATCTTGATGTGACCCGAAATAGATTTGAATTTGACAACCCTGCCCTAATACATCAAACCAGGGCTGCCCAAAGTCAATCCTCAAGGGCATGTTCTAGTTCTTTCCCTGGGTCAACAAAACTGATTTAAAAGATGGATCGTTAGCAGGCGTCTGTAGAACGCCGCCATGCTGAGGAGGTAGTTGGACCATTTGATTCAGCTGTTGGAGTGGAGACTCATTTAAAACTGGCACAGCGCCGGCCCTTAAAGCCCTGGATTAAACAATCATTTGAAAACAGCTTTTTTTTTTTTTTTTTTACTCTGATTGTTTTTGGCTCATATTAAAATGTGTACAACATTAAATTGAGGCAAATGAATCATGCAAAAACAAAGAAATCTCTAAAGGAAATCTCTAGGAAAAATACTGATTCAAGGCAGTAAGTTTTGTGGGATCTATATACTGAATCTTTACAAAGTAATAAGAGGTTTGGCTTTTTAGTAATATATATATATATATAACTTGGTAAAAAAAAGAAAAACACCACAGGAAAAAATAAAGGACTTGCAGAGGGTTAGGACAGAAGAAAGTAAAAGCAGGGAAGACAGACAAATGATTAAAGTGAAATGAAATTGACGTTCAGATGTACCAGTCAATCAGTTCTCAGCTTCAGTTTTAAAAGTATATAATGTCAGACCTGCTTTTCGTAGCAGCTGAAGTCCGGAAATGAAGAAAAACATACCATTCAAGAAAGAGGCAATAATGAAGAGACAAAATTTAACTTTTAAATGTCATGCTTTTTAGGATGTCTTCCTTCACCTTCCTCAGTAATTATTGCTGAACAGCAGTCACAGCGAGTTGGTCTGTTTCCAGTCAGATTCCGTAAATAACTATAGCCAGCAGATACATTGATTAGTCACAACATTGAAGCTCCATTTTCCTCAACTCTGTGGAAGAAATTTTTTATTGTATGAGCATTCATGTGGGTGTCACTTGGAATAAATGCTTCCAATGAAGCTCATTCTGTTGACAACAGTACAACCCCGTCACACTGCTGAAAATTGTACAAGGAACAGAACAAAAAGCCCAAACCAAGGGCCAGACTCGCAAACTCTCTAGACTCCAAGCCTATTGAGCATCCGTGGGATCCTGGAACAAATCCGATCCTTAGAGGCTTCAGCCCCGAAGACATCAACAACCCACTGCCAGCTTCCTATTGCCAGACACCACAGGATACCCTGTGTCTATGCCTAGAAGTCCAGTTTTGCTTGGCTTTAGTAGGTTACCAAAGCCCTAGGAAGAAATGCAGTTTATTCATTGGCCTATTTTCCAACTGAATGCCTTTCCTTTGTCGTATCTATGATTGTGTGTGAACGGCACCTCATAAAGGTACTTTAAACCCCTTGAATATTTTTTATAATGTTTTTAATCTTATAACACAAGGAAATATTTAATTACGAAAAGAGAAGGCATTCTCTTGTTTTTTAACGAATGTGGCATGCGTGGCATTGCCTTTTTGTTTATTAAAACAAGTCTATCAGATTTGAATTAATATGTGAACATATGTTTCTTTTTGAATCTTTGATTTAGATCTGGACTTTAACTAGGTCACACCTGAATATACTTTGAACTGAACTGGTCCATCATTGGCCTGGGTGTATTTTTAGGGCTGTCCTGTTGCTAGGTGATCCTCTGTCCCAGTCTCAAATAAGTTGAGTTGGCTTCCCATCAACTCCGAGCAGTCGTCCTCTTTCGACTGATTTAAAGCATCCACACATGTAACGCTGTTAATCTGTTGCATTCATTTCCTGTAAGACTGAGGCTTGTGACACAATATGGACAATTTCAAGTGGTAGGAGAAATTTTTTCTGCTTTCTTTCAAAAACTTATGATGCATTAGGCCAAAGAACATCAATGAAGTTTCATTAGGATAATTTACTTCTAATGTGGTAAGAACTCATTCAGTTAAAGTGTTCTCATCAGGTGCTGTAGGAGTTATCGCAGTCTCAAATCTTTAGCATTGGGCTTTTTGCTGGAACTCCGACATGTACTCTTCTTACTGTTTCCAGCGCGCACACACACACACAAAAAAAGCAACGCGGCACGGCTCCTGTTCAACCTCGCTCATTATCCCTCTTCTTTCCTCCTGCTTTGCCATGGATAGAAAACGTGTGTCTTTCCTGTCAATACAGCATCTACCCACGCTCACCGCTATATATAGGAGCCGCTGTCTTCCAACAGTCCCCCTCCTCTACACCTCCAGCTCCTCTGTTCAGCTCCCCATCAAACATGCTCATTTCACTTCAAAACACATGTTGAGCACTGGCGGAAGAAGAGCGAGGAGAGGGGGGGGGGGGGGGTTGTAGAAAAGCTAGAGGAAAGGATGGAGGGGATGTGGGAAAACAAGGTAATGAGGATGAAACTAAATGACTCTGAAGTGAGTAGTTGAGAAGCTTTAAGAAAGGTTTAGATAATAGGTCTTTTGGGTCTTTGTTAGGGATTTCCCTGTTGAGCTGGTGTGATGTGATCTTAACATGGACACCTCAGACCTTCTTACTTTTGCCAGTTTGCTACACTGTTAAGTCAAGGAGCTCAAACAAGGGCTGCTCTTACATTTCTATATGGGTCGCTTCATAAACTGGATGAATCTATAGAGATGGACACAGCAGAGCTGGAAGAAATACAACTAAAAATGCAAAGGGCAAAATAAAACTGATGAATTGTCCGTGAATCAGATGTTATTAAAAAAGAACAACTTTGGTTATTAGTCAAAACCTTTCAAACACATGGATGGACCATACTTTGGCTTTACCTACAAACTATAAGGCTAATATCCAATTGCCAAATTTACAGATTTTGATGCTCAAAGCTGGACTTTTGAAGAGAGAATTTGTGTTGGAGATTGTTTTTTGTCACTTCACTGTCCCAAGAGGCACTAAAGTAAAACATCTACCCCTGACTAATAGGTGGCTTAGTGAGGTAGATGGTCAAAGGTCTGAAGGCAGTGAATAACTACCAGATTAACTAAGTACAGTCAGTGCAACAGGTCGTTCAAGATTTTAATTGCATATACTTGTGTGTCTACAGTTCTTTAAACACTGTTTTGCTTCTACTTTGAAATCACTTTAAAACACATAGTAGCCCTATATTAACAAAAAAGTAAGACTCAATATACTTGCATGATAAATTAACTAGAGAGAAATACATGTGATGAATTAATGGAAATCTGAAAAGAAATGCAAAAAGTCGGGGTTGCAAAGACCTTCTTTGTTGCATTTTATATCAACAGGCTCAATTAATTACATGAATGCTTTTTATTTTCCTTTTGGTTGTCCTTGCACAGGCGAGGCACCAGAAGAATTTAGCTGGGAACATTATACAGTCTTTTTGCGATTTTGTGTCCTGTTAGTGGTACATTATGTACTTCTAGGTCAAATCTTCTTGTTTTCAGAAACCCCTTTTAGGTACATATACACATTATCCATCAATGGAAAGCTAAGATTCTTGTGATTCCAATGACATTTGCTAATCAAAGATACAATTATAACTGTGGACACAGTAAAAACCTTTGTCAAACCACATTGAAAGCAACTAATCATTCATCATCAGTTAATACACCTGTCACTTACAAAACAGAACAATGTTGTACAAAAACTGTCTTTATATCCATAACATTTCACATTCCATGAATTATACTCCAATATACTCGTTAGTCCACAAGTCTTTAGTCTACTAATCAAATGAATCTACCTTTGTCATTTCCTTCCTTTCTCTTATATTTCTTACAAAGTTATCAAAAAAACCAAAGGCATGCACATATTAGTTTTAAAAAACTGCACAGTGTCCTCCTTCTTCTTTGTGATTTTTACTGGTGGCTGGCAAACAACCCATTGGTTCATTACCCCCACCAAGTGGTATGGAGAGTGGACCAGAATGTTCCTAAAGGTTTTCCCTGCTATTCCTGGCTTTGCTCATGTTTTTATTTAACTAATTTTAATTTATATAGCACTAATTCACAACAGATGTAATCTCAAGGCACTTTGCAAGAAAAATCCTTTCAGATCAATCATACAAATATTCTAATCAGTTTAAAATTTTGACTAGCAATCCCTCATACTGAGTAAGCATGAAGCGACAGTGGAGGTGAAAAACTCCCCTTTAACACGAGGACACTTCCATCACAACCTGGCACAGAGCAGAGACACAAAAAGAACAAAAGACCTGATGTACAAGTACTTTCTAAGACAGTAAAACAAAAAATTAACAAAAGTAAACTTCTAATGTCCATTTTGGCATGGTACTGCACGGTAGTATCGTCTTAACTGCCTCCAAAAGCCCCAATTAATAGCATACAGCACCCTCTGTTGGTTGTGTTAGGTCAAAACATTACATGATTGCAACTCAATTTACACGGGTGTTGTCATCTGTCTTGGGTGGGCAAATCTTAAGTTAGAAGGGAGAAACATGCTTTAATGGTCAAGCTGAAATGGGTGTTGTTTTTTAAGATGTCAGTTCAGGCCAGCACATATTTAAAACATTCAAGCTTGGAAGTCTGAGTTAAACCTACTGTGTTTACAGGACATCTTATGTGAAATGTTCAGAACATTTCAAATGTCCATCAGCTGTACTAAGCCGCTGGCATAACATACTCCATGTAAACGTATATTTATTTTATGATATTGAGGTTATGCTAACTCTCATGAGCCCATATACAGACGGAAACCGAAATTTTATTCTTTAGGTTAATTTAGTTTTAATCTGATCAGCATAAAAGATGCAATCACTCATCTTTTTAATCAAAATGGCCAAAACACAATTGTCTCCTTCTTGCGGCTAAGACAATAATCCGTCATGTTATCCAGGTAATGATGTTCAGCAGGAAAAGGTGTAGTGTAATGGTTCTGCAGTTCAGTAGTGAGCTGTGTTCATGTAAGTGTTCTCCTGCCATCGCTCCATCTCCAAGCACATGCCGTATATCGCCACTTGCTCAGCTCGGTCAGCCAGGCTGCCTAATCAGCAGCTGGTGATGGGGCTTATTCTCCATGATAAAAGATTATTGTTCTTCAATTTGTTAATGCTTATCTTCAGTTCAATAATAAGTAATAATAAAACAAAAACATTAAATGTACGTTTCCATGTGCAGCCATTCTCAAATGCTAAATCGTTGTTTTAGGTCAGCCTGGTTGGGACAACCGACAGAGGAAGATGCATCCTAATCATAAACCTCAACATTTTCTTTATACCTCTGTACTTTTTTTCTTCTCCAATGAACTTAAAGCTATTAATCAAAGGTGATGATCAGGTTATAATAAGGACCAGTCCAGGATTTGCCTCTGACCCAATTTTTCATTGGGATTGGTTCCAGCACCATCACCTACCTCCACCTCTCCTGAGACAATAGCTGGCATTGTCAAATTGCCTTTCGATTGCTGTAGCACGCTGTTCACAGAAAGAAACATACATAAACTCACAAACATTATTAAAAACAAAGGCAAAAGGAGGTATAAGAAGAATGAGCACAGCTGGAGAGAAGAGCTCGAGTCCTGTTTGTCTTTGCTTCCATTTGTTCAAGCTGTGCGCCCCGGCAGCACCCGAGGATTAACTTGTCAGTTGTCAGAAGCGCTGAGTGAAAAACAATATCTGGTAAATATTTGCAAGTGCATCTAAGAGCCATGAGCAAATTTAAGAGGGGATGCATTAAGTTCTGCAGCGTGCCTCATGATGTCCCTTTTAACATGAACTGTGATTGTAAATGTTCCACACAAAACAAAATGAACCTATTAAAAAAAATCTGAATCTGTATTTTTGGTCAAGATTTGGCAGTGGATTTTGTTGAACTTAAATGCAGGATGAAAATGTGTGAACATAAAAAAATAAAATAAAAATCTGTGTTTGACCCTGTTTAATACTGAATGTGCAAGAATATCAATTGTGTATCCAAAAGCTCGGAGCATGGAAAACTTCTATGGTATATTTAAGAGAAAGTAAAAAAAACAAAAGAATTGTTAAAAGAAAATTCTTCATTTTTTTTTTTTTCAACAGTCCTGCAGCAGCGTAAATGTGTATTACGTCCAAATCGGCCCGGAAGAGAATCAAGAAGCACTCTTGGGGTAGATTAAACCTTATTACAAGCGGAATTTGTCCTGCCCTGACCACTCCCATTATATGGATGTACAGTATATACTGATGGAGGAAGTGAATATAAATACTCCTGAACTGCTCAGACTGGCTCCAAACTTGTCAGGGTGTGTAAAAACACAACATTCCCTAAAAATAAGGTCCAGGTAGACAAAAAAAACCAGAATTTCCCTTTAAAAAAGCATTTAGATGCATATCAGATCTAAATCTCTAAGATGCATCTACGACTGAGTAGAGGGCATGACATAAACATATTAAAGTCAAGATATGCATTCAGCATAAAACCTCAAAACAAAGCCTCTGGTTATTTATTCTAATCTGCATATTTTTGTTGCCATTTAAGATTGAATACTCTTCACTCCTTCAGCTAAAACTGTTACTGGGAAAGATGGCAGAGAGGAGGAAGAAAGAGAAGTATAAGATTATTACCTTTTTTAATTCTAAGTTAAAAAGAAGTCCTTTATGTGTGTGTACAATATGAACCAGTCTTTACCGCAAAAGCAAACACAAGACAACTTGTCACTGTTTTGTAGTCATTTATTTGCCACAGGCATGTAATAGTCCACACATGCGCATAGGCAGTCTGAAGGCATTACAACATATGTTTTTTTGGGTGTTTTTTGTGATGGTGTGGAATAATTTTAAAGGGAAGGAATATCTTAAATTTCCCCCTAAGATGTTTGGGGCCCTAGATGATCACCTACTTTTGCCAAATGGTAAGTCCACCACTGAGCATAACACCAATGGAGTTTCATTGTTTAACTGCTTTCATGGTGATTCATCCTTTCACCACTTCCTGCCTCCATTTAATTTTCCTTCATAGCCTTTTGGTCCTTAAGCAATAAGCAAACCATGTCACACTCATCCACCTAAACAACAAATCATTGATTTGTTTTGGGGTTGTTTTCAGAAAGTATTTTGAATAATTTTGGACATAAATTCTTGCATCCAATATAACTACATTTGATTGAATTTCTTTTTAACACTTTCTATTGTACTTTGTCCATGTTCTGATACAAGTTCGGATAATGTATTAAAGTTAAGGTCTGATCAACTATATAGTGTTGACAACAATGAACCGCATATAATTACTGGACTGTTGTATATCAGAGTTTGCAAGAAGCTTTTTAAAAGTTATGTTAAATGTTTATGAACTAACTATGTACATAATTAATCCAGCACATAGCCTACGCTTGTTAAATTTCTGATCTCAGATCATCTTTTAAGAGAAGACGTCTTCCAACCAGGATTTCTAAATACAACCTGGTAATGGTATATGGTTTCAAAGTGTTTATGAACAAGTTACAAAACTGTAATTACTCATCAGTAAACCTGAATTCAGCTCTAGAAAATGTACTGACAAAAAAAAAAGGAAAATGATTGGGCTGGTGCGTAGTATAGAGGTAAAGCGGCTGCCACATATACAGGGGACCATTGTTGCATTTCCTACCCCCCCCCCCCCCCCCTTCTCTCCCTGCCTGTTCCCTTTTTTAATTTTTATATTTGGTGCCATTCTTAATCAATATTTCTAGCAAGAAAAATATATAAACCATCTAAAAACATGTAAAGAAAAGAAGAGCTAAAGGAGGGCTGCTGGGCACAGCGGAGGACATGAAATAATAACAGGCGCAAGTAAAGCAAGGTACGATCCCATTGTTTGTCAAAATCTGTTTTTTATTTACACTTTAATTTTCAAAACAGGGAAAAAAATATTAGATTTGTTTTCCTCCTTTTTTTACAAAAACATCATATTTTCTGTGAAAACACAGTACATGTGCAACGGTAAAGGTTATAATATTCAATATTCTAATGATTGTATTCATATGTGTTGCATTGAATCTTGTTAGAAGTTTTCACTTCAGATGACATTTTAATTTTGAATTTATAGATGTTTTTACAAGCTAAAAAGCTGAAAGGTCATTTTAGTTTAAATAAAAAGCTTTATGAACATATATTGCTTGAGCCTCAATGGTTTAAATGTGGCATACCCTCCCAAACTTGCACAGGATTAAGCAATGACAGCAATCGACATATTTTTCCCCTTAGGATCTGACATTTGCTATGCTTCAGTAACAGCAAAAATAAGAAGAATTGCATTCCACATTACGAGATTCCCCAATCAGATAAACATGGCCTTTTTGATCTTCCATCAGTGATACACTTTTAATTTTATTCTTTAATGATCATAAAATTTCAATAATTGTAGGTGAGATAATGCCACACTGACATTAAATCTAATTTACTAATTCAAACAATGATAAAATATTAAAAAATGTACTATTCCAACTTGCTTTGTATCTAAAATAATAGCCAGTAACACAAAGCAACCTGTGTTTACAGACCTATACATAAAGTAAAATGTCTTTTTATCTAAAGCAAATTGCTTAGAAACTCAGATTAAAAGCTCAAAAACTCAAAAGGATAAAAAATAATATTAATTTGTTCTGATATGGTAATCCTTCCTGCTATCTTCGGAGGTCTGCTCCAGGTCAATTTGCTTAGTTGCCCATTTAAATGAATTATAAAGCAAGTACAAATTCTTGGGCCAGTTTCATATCAAAAGAAAACCGTATGAGCGCAGTATGGTGAATGAGCAAATTGTTTTAGCTCAATGCTTTAACAGGCTAAATTGAAATACAGCAATGCTTTACATGTTTGATGCGCTACCACTGACTTCATTTTTGCAACAACCACTAATACTGGTTTTCTTCCCACAGTAACAAATTCATCACCAAATAATTTTGTCAGTTTCATTTTGTAGCCATTCCTAGGTAAATTTATTTTCAGTTCAAAATACAATTATTTTCCTTCCTCATATGTTTGCGTTTTTATAATTCATCTCATTTATTTCCGGACAAATTGACAAAACAATATGGCTTTATATTTTCCACACATCATGAAACACAATACACGTTTTATGTATGATAAAGGGTTACTTCACTTTATTCATCTTTTAGTATCTGGATTTACTGATGCTGGATTATTCTTACACTAAATGGATGTTTAAAAGACATATAATCATTGTTGTATTTGCAAAATATTAAGTCAGCTCTTTTTATTCAGATTTGTCATGTTGCTTTAAGTTACTGGAGGAATAAATTCTTACAACTAAAGCACTTTCTATACTTTTTCTTTTTGTCTATACTTATCCATATTCACTGTTTGATTGGGGTGGAATGCAGGCTTATATATGGATCATTCACAGACCAAAAAGAAAAGGTAAAGTTTGACAAAGAGGAAATTCCTGCAGAAAAGATCTGGGTCAGTTGAACTGAAATTTGTCCGATTGTGGTCACTTTCTCTGTAAATCTCTCCCACTTACAGTGGGGCAAAAAAGTATTTAGTAGCCACTGATTGTGGAAGTTGTCCAATTTAAAAAGATGAAAGGTCTAATTTTCATCATAGGTACACTTCAACTGTGACAGACAGGTTGTAAAAAAATCCAGGAAATCCTACTATTGGATATATATATATATATATATATACACACACACCGTACAGACCAAAAGTTTGGATGAGTTTCCTTTCTTTTCATGACTATTTACAGTGTAGATTGAATGAACACATAGGAATTCTGTAGTACTTTTACAAAAAAAGTGTGAAATAACATGGCGTCCAAAGTCACCGGACCTGAACCCAATTGAGATGATTTGGGGTGAGCTGAACCGCAGAGTGAAGGAAAAAGGGCCAACAAGTACTAAGCATCTCTGGGAACTCCTTCAAGACTGTTGGAAAACCATTTTGGGGTGACTACCTCTGGAAGCTCAAGAGAATGCAAAGCAGTAATCAGAGCAAAAGGTGGCTACTTTGAGGAATCTAAAATATAACACATGTATTCAGTTATTTCACCCTTTTTGTTTAAGTACATACAGAAATTCCATACATCATCCCTTCATCCATAGTTTTGATGCCCTTAATTGAAAATCTACAATGTAGTCATGAAAAGAAAGGAAACTTATTGAATGAGAAGGTGTGTCCAAACTTTTGGCATGTACATATGAGGTATAATGGCACACTACAGCAAGAATTCTCAATGATTTTTACTTCTCCTATTAAATACTCTTCTATCCTCCAAGAAGCTTGATGAGCAGAGATCAAATGTTTTAGTAATTATTAGAAACTGGACCAGTGACAATCTCCCTTGTCCTGGGGCTCCATGCAAGATCTCACCTCGTGGGGTACACATGATCTTGAGAACGATGAGGAAACAGCCTAGAACTACACATGGGCATATGTTCAGTGATCTGAAGAGCTGGGACATCAGAAACAAAGGTTATTATTAGTAATACACTATGTCGTCATGGATTCAAATCCCGTATGTCACATATCCATACACGTCTAAAGTTTGCCAGAGACCATCCAGAGCAGGAATGGAAAATGTCTTGTGGTCAGATGAGAAAAAAATTGAACTCTTTGGTACAAACACCACTCACCATGTTTGGAGGGAGAAAAATGCTGAGTTGCATCCCAATAACGCAACACCCAATGTGAGGCAAGGGGGTGGAAGCATTATGCTTTGGAGCCTCTTTTCAACAATTTTGTCGAAGTCAAACACGTCAGAAAAGTCGCCACCAACAGTCTTTTGTTAGATTATTTTGGTTTTGTAAGTAAAGAAGCGCCCTGTGATGGACTGGCGACCTGTCCAGGGTGTACCCCGCCTCTCGCCCGTTGACAGCTGGAGATAGGCACAAGCCCCCCCGCGACCCATTAAGGATTAAGCGGTTAAGAAAATGGATGGAAGTAAAGACGCTTTGACATTTAAGTCAAAAATCATTTTACAAAAACCCTGCCATTGTCTCACCGGGCAACAGAAACATTTCCACCATACCTATTCATGTGGTTTTAATCTAGTTGATTAATTGGAGGGTCCAAAGGTTCACAAAATATTCACACATATTTTAAAATTTAGAAATTTAAACAAGTTATATTCATTTATGTTTTTCTTTAAAACATTGCTTAAGATTTACAAGAATGAATGGGTCCACGTATCTTGAGGTTTTGGGGAGAAAACCTCCCTCCATCAGCGTGAGCATTGAAATCGAAACGTGTCTGGATCTTCCAGCATGACAATGATCCTAAACACACCGCCTTCTCAGTGAAGGAGTGGTTACGTAAAAAGCAGTTCAAGGTTCTGGAGTGGCCTAGCCTATCTCCAAACCCCAATCTAATAGAGAATCTGTGGAGGGAGTTGAAAGTCAAACATCAGAGCTCAATGGGGAGATGTGCTTGGAAGAATGGGACAAAATACCAGCTACAGTGTGTGCAAACCTGCTGAAGACCTACACGAAATGTTTGACCTCTGTCATTGGGTTATATTATAAAGTAATGAGGTGAACTTTTGTTTTTGACCAAATAGTAATTTACTGCAACGTTTTGCAAACAAATTGTTTAAAATTCATACAATGTGATAGCCTAGATTTTTTATTTTACATTCTGTCTCACAAAGTTGACTTGTACCTATGATGAAAATTACTGACCTCTCCAATCTTTTTAAATGGGACAAGTTGCACAATTGGTGGCCACTAAATACTTTTTTTTGCACCACTATATTTGTAGTGACTGTGTAAACTATTAAGGAACAGATGCTAGCATAATTGGTAATGGGGAGCAAACTGGAAAGCCGAAGAGGAGCGAAGATACCAGAGGAAGAGTGGGGATAACGTTTTAATATGTGTGTAAGTCTCATTCTACTGGAAAGGATAATGTAATAATTTACCACGGACAAGCTAATCGTTAGATTCCTTTGAACGTTAATGGGATTGAAATAGTAAAGCGAATGGAACAAGTTTTTCTCCTCTTCATTTGAGTCTCTTTTTTTTCCCTTTTATGCTATCTCATCCCAAGCGACATCTTCTCTTCATATTCAGTCAATTTCTCTCCCCTCATAACAAAGGGTTTATTTTTCTCTTGCTTGTGTACCTCCTGCTGTCCCTTTGTGAATAAGAGAAACAGTTTCCACTCTGCCAAATACGAAAGCATTTCTACCCAAACGGATGTTTTCCTCTGTGATTTTTCCGTGGCTTTTACTGTGTGTGTGTGTGTGTGGGGGGGGGGGTGTGTGTGTGCTCCCGTCTAACATTTGACAATTCAACAACTTTTCACACACTCCTGTTTTTCACCTATAAAGTGAAGACTATTTACTACAAAGTGAGGACATTTGCCTCGTCCTTACCTTAGGAAACTGAACCCTGAGCCCTACTGGTTGGTTTTAGAGGTATAGTATAAATTAAGTTTTAGTTAAGGTTAGAAAAAGTGTCTAGGTTGGGCATAATACAGTCCCTAAAATGAATAGAAGTCAATGAACGTCCTCACAAACACTAGCAAGACAAATGTGTGTGAACTTGTTCTGCATGAGCAAAAGCTCCAATCTCTGCCTTCGCTGCTCCGTGCGGCCGCTCCGACGGCTGGGCCGAATCACTCCTTGGAAACTGAGACAGTAATCTCACGTCTCCTACGCTCTCACAGCCCATTCTCTCTTTTCGCAGCGTAATGAGGCAGGAATAAGAGTCAAGCTGTGAAATTAGGAAAAAAGATTTAGACGAACAGAGGCCGTGCCAAGACAAGAAGGCCATCAAGCTGTTCTGTTTATTGCCATCTCATCCCTCTCACATATACTGCTCTGTATTGTCACTGAAATGGCTGTCAGTCCTTAAAGACCCAATCTGGAGCGCCTTTGCTTTCAACAATTTCCCAGTTGTCTGTCTGATGAGTTTGGATTGTGCAGAGAAAATGAGCTCTGGGCTTCCATGTCCACTGTGACTGAAAGTGACAGCTTGAAACACGTGTATATACCGTTAGTGGCTTAAAGAAAGGAAAGCCAGGTACCATTAAAGAGACAGTGTGTAGTTTTTACAATTTATCTGAGGAAATATCCATCAAAATATTTTTGAAAATGAATAAAATGATGTCCAATCATTGAAAAGTATTGGCTGCAACATAACATATAACCTTAAAAAGCGGGTCTAAAATACATGGGCGCAGGTCCTAGTGTATGGGGGCCGACGTATAGGAATCTGTGCTTCCTTCTACGTGAACCGATTTGTACAAAATACGAGGTTAAACCCCTATCCTCTCATCCTATTTAGAAGGTTAAATGAAGAGCTCTATGAACTGACTTAAATAAAATAGATAAATAAAACTTTGTCCGACCCTGACCAACCGACCAAGCTGATCCCAGACCCAACTCCAGGTCGCTGTCCCTGCTTAGGGAGAGGTGCGCAATCGGCTGTTGTGTCTGTGCCTTCAGCGACATGGACCCAGCCCGCTTCGCATTACGAGGCAGAAGCCTGCTGAAATGATCAACACCACCAGACAACTAGTGTAAACATTTAATGGAAACACTTAATGGAGCAGCAAAGTCTAAGGAAACACTCTGAGGTTGCATGCTTTCTGCTGGACAGGTAACAACTTTCACTGTAATGCTTTTTGTTTCGCTTTGTTTTCAAACTAGCACCAATCACTGTGAAACTACACTGAAATGTCTTCTTTTCCCATTGAGGTCATTCTGTCTAACATTACAGATTATTCATTGACACAAATATCTGAGTAATATCGCTAACCTCCTAAATGCTGAAAACGTTTGCCTTTAACTAATGTTATTTTACACATTTACCTGTTCACTTGCTGCCTGTGATGAAATAGTCTGATGTGCTTCTCATTTTGCTGCGTATATTTCTCTGGAGGTTAAACTATCTGCCTTGTAGTAGTGGAAGCTACGCTTTCACCGAGCCCCACCCCCCTTAGTTACTGTTGCTACGTTCAACAAACAACTGGTCAAAGACGACTAGCGTTGCAAAGCCTTCACCGTAACTGGGGATGTAAATTGGCACGAATACAATTTTGCTGAATGAAGCACAGCGCAGGTTTTCTGACAGTCGCACTGCAGCTGCAGGGAGAGAGCGCAGGTGTTGATGATGAGGACACCGCTGCAAATATGATGATCATGATGATGATTTGGTGAGTGGGCAGATACTCTGAGTGCTCTTACTGCCTGCATGCTGGAAGAAACTTAGTTGTGAACTTAGTTTAGAGTTGGATATTAGGCTCTTTCATTAAAGCAGACAGTCCCTCCAATGTTTCACCTAGAAATCTGTTAATAAAACGGCTGCATCACTGCTTGTTTCTGAAGGCGGTGGGTGTAGTTTTCAATAAATCTCAATACATCCCGAAAAATCTGCGAGATCTACCAACAAATTAACCCGAAACTATTAATAGTTACTCAACACCTGAGGAACATGACACACCAAGGTTTCTTATTAATATGTTACTGTAAAATAAGAGGGGGAGCAGGGCCGTCCACACTTTTTTTATCCTTTGTCGTCATCGCTCACGTTGTTTTTTCGGCTTTGGGAATGGAAAAACAACAACTCCTCTGGACAATCTCCTGGGATTATCTAGTGTCTGATTTACAAATGCTCTGATCTGTGATTGGATAATGGATGTTTAGGGGGCGAAGCCGGCGAAAGGTCAATTGTGATATTTGGCCTGTATGGCCATCCTTCGTCACTCAAACACAAAAATACCACTGGCTTGCAATGATTAAGTATGTACTCTCTCCTATCGTCAGGAGACCACACACTGTCACTTTAATAAAACAATTCAAAGGTTGTGTATGGAGCCAAGGAAATGCATTTAATCAAAGGAATGCATTAAAACTTGACCAAGAATCCAAAAATAAAGATTTCAGAAATCATGAAGTCTGTTTTTGAATTGTCTGTAGAACATTTCATTAAGATGTGACTGCTCCACATTCTAGTTTTTCTGGCTCTTTTCATTCTTGGGGTGCATGTGTGTATAAAAAAAGTGCAAAAGTATTGTTGATTTAAAGTAGCAAAGCAGAACAGATTCCTTATAAAGACACACACACACACATAAACACAAACACTATAAAAAAACCCTTTAAGTTAGAAAACATAAAAACTAGATGCTGTCTCCCCTGATTTATTTCTGGTCCTGGGAACACTGAGCAAAGAGGTCTCTGAGTACCTAAGGGATCTGCTTGCATATGGTTTATACAGACAAGTAACTATGACATGCATTTAAGCCTGAGACCATTTGGACCCTAATAGAGCAGCAACAAGATTTCAAAATGTCATTTTATAAACAGGAAGACGTTCAGTGTTTTAAAGGCTTACTTTGTAAGATTTCTGTTTAAATAAGGTTCTTGACTGCTAATATCACCAGTAGTTGTCTCTCCTGTAGTAGTAAGATGTTACATCATCATGAGCTTTATAAGGAGTGCAGAAATCCTCAGTATTACATCCATTCTGCGTGTAATGAGGTTTAATCTGCCCCAAACACCTTCATTTTACCATGTTTATTATCCTCTTGGACCCCCAAAGTGCTTCTGAATTTTCTTCCGGCCCGATTTGGACGTAATGCACAATTACGCCACAGCATGACTGCCAGTCTGTGTTTTACTGCAGCAGATTCGCCAGGCTTTAAAGTCCTGCCGGCAGATTTGTCAGCTTTTTCTTATTGTTTCATTGTTAAGCTCCCAAATTTGCCCGGAAAACAATCAAGAAGCACTTCCGAGACATTCGGAAATCCAAGGAGAATATGAACATGTAAAATTAAGACGTTTGGGGCAGATTAAACATTAATACATTACATTTGGACTGCCCCGAGCACTCCCGTTCTACGGATGTACGCTGATCAAGATTGGACATATATATACTGCTGAACGGCTCAATCTGGCTCCAAACTTCTCAGGGTGAGTGCAGAAAACTAAATTTCCCTTTAAGCTTCAATATTCAAAGAATTCTTGCAGTGTCATATATTATTAATTTGAATATGAGCAGTGTGTCAGACCTGGCTGTTACAGTGGATTTGAAACTCCCTCTGAAAACAGAACTGCCTATTTTAAACTTTCACTCAATAAATATACCTTACTATGCAATAACACACACAGTGGAAACCATCTTAGCAATACCACACAAGCTAACATCGTGTATTTTACTTTTGAGTTTTACCTATGAGTCTGAAAACAAACATTCGGACTTTGACGTTGTAAAAGATAACTTTTACAGGTATATTTACGCCTGACCTCATAGTAACAAGAGCGGACTAGTCGCGGTAGGGTATTAGCATTCAGATTATCGCGTAAAGTTTCGGACAACGGGGTGGAGGGTGGGAAGGCAGGGAAGGCTGTGAGTGCACACACTGATTACATGTATATCGTATAGATCAAAGGCTGCTTCACACACCTTTTGATTCGATTTTATTTTCCGTTAAGCTTCGTCTCTTAAGCGCATGTTCACAGAATTGCACACAAAAGCACTGTGAGGAGTTCTGCTGTTTTGTCGGCCCTCTTTGACAAATTACTTTGTTTGGGGAAATGACATATGCATGCCCACTGCACCAGTTATGTCGTATCCAGATGGTTAAAGACCGAATGGAATTGTCAGTGAATATTCCAGATTGTCTATCTGAAAACGGTTTAACACCTACACCAGTTTAGCCGGTGTCACAGAAGCCTACCCACTCTTGTATTAATAGGTTATTTATGTCATCAGCCATATGAAGTATAGCAAGAAAAAACTAAAGAGATGTTTAAAGTAGCCATGTGCCATTGAAAGATAAGCAGGAATTTTTGAAAGGATTTAGGTCTTGAATTTACTTCTGTTAAATAGTCAAAAGGTTTTTTTATTATTATTTGTAAATCACAATTTCATGGACATATTTGTCAGCTAAAGTATCTTGAAGTAACTGCTCCAGAAGGTAAACAGTAGGTTTTTTGAACACTTTAATAAATATATAAATATGTCCAAACTCAGTTTGATTAATTTATTTTTCACACATCTAGTGCAGTAGGCAAAGCATTTTATCTTCTGCAAGGGGCAAAGTGAAATGACTTTCCACCTCTCCTCGTTTCATGTCTCCAGACACAGAAAGGGTTTCATGACCCTCTAACAGACTGCACAAGCTGGATCGATGCTCAGACTGGGTCTCTGATCAATAACCAATCTAATTATAATTAATATGAGATCTAGAAAGGGTTCAAGTATACACATACTCCCTTGCATTACATGAGGAATGCAGGATGGTGTGACGGAGGGGATCGGAGTTTCAGCCACATCCCCATGGGCTGTTGGTTAGTTTCATGCTGGTTTTTTGTCAACCTGTCCTTCTACTCTCAGAGCTAAACACCGCTGTTCTGTGGAAACGCTGACATCCCTCTGATGGTAAGTTGTTCCTTAGTATCAGTGCGGTGAGCCATTAGGCACTGGAATATTGGATGGCTGTATATATAGGTTTTTGTTTCAACCTCCCTCTTACAATGCAGAACTACATATTTAAAGGTTGGAAATGGAACATGAACACAATGTCGACATCTAGTGTGTTTAAGATGTAGTTGCAAAAAAAAGAAACTAATTCCAGCCGGTGGGTTGACTCCTTCTCTGCCAATATGGTCAGTGACGAGTCTGACCTGTGTCCAGTGAGGAATGCATCATAGAGGAGTTTAACTGACAGCTAAAGTTAGCCAAGTTAGCAAGTCAGTTAGCTTACCGATCCAAGAAGAAACTTGTCATTTCCACATGTGTTTGATGCCGTAGAAATGTTTTTTGTGGGTCCATCTAGTGTAGGCTTCACCTATAACTACTCTAGTTTCTGTTCTTCTGCGGTCACCATATAGTTGGAACATAGAGACTGTATCTGTCAATCCGTGGTCGCTCTGACTGGTAGATGTAAACATTGTTATTCCTGTTCAAATATACTTTTTTTTTTTTATTCAAGTATACTTTAAGGTATTGTAGAACTTTTTTTCTGCATCCCTCTAAATCCTCTGTGGATGTTTTAAAAATGTATTTTTTTTAATGACATTGTTCCACATTTAGCCTTTAAATTGAACTTACTTACTCGTGCAGGAATGAAAGTCATGGCTTTTTTTAGCATTAAATCAAAAGCACATGACAGTTTATGTGTTTTTAAGTAAATGATTTTAATCAAAAAGCAAGCACAAGGACGAGCTTTTGTGTTCATACACTGAACTTAATTTCTTTGATAAACCTTGAATTCCTTTTTTTTCATTTTACATGATAGATCAACATAAATGGCTGCATTATTATGTGAAGTGGAAATGGAATATGGCTTTAAAAATGTTTTTTAACAGAAATCTGAAAAGTGACATTTAAATTTGATTTTGCTCTCTAAGTAAGTACCTTTTACTCATTTAAAGCTGCAAACCTAATATACTAAGTATATTAAGGTTTACCTCTCACAGTTTTGTACATAAGCTGTATTCATGACAACAAAAAACATTTTAAAAGCACAATAAATTAGCCAGAAGCATCAGCAGAACCTCAGAACCAGTGGAAGTATTGAAACATCTGAATCCAATTTTGAATTTTCCTCCAACTATGAATCTGATGGACGTTTTACAAGCTTGTATTCCAGAACGCAACCCAGACCACTGTGCTTTTTTGAACACAGCGCAAACTGGCATAGGTATCATTGTGTGCAGCGCTCAAAAAAGTGCAAAGCTTCTGACCCAGCATCTCCAAAACAAAGCCGTCTGACTATATAACTCTGCACAATTAGTACAGTATACAGTACAACAATTATTTGGAACAAATAATGTTTTTCAAGCTGTTTTTAATCTTGCTTTAAAGGGGCTATATCATCCAAAATCAAGTTTTTGTAGTGTTCAATCATCTGGTAGTGCAATTTTCCCTTAAGAAACCCCGCCAGGGTGGTTTTTGGTTTGATTCCTGCATGTCTGAGTAATCATCCTGAATTCTGCTATGAGCAGCTGCCCCGCCCTCTCCTGGAAAACTACTGTGTGGTAACATAGTGACATATTTTACATCACTATGTTACCACTAGGAAGTGATAGAGGTGTCTGCACCACCCCTGCAGAGAGAGCAGCCTACCTCTGGTGGAGTTGCAAACACACCCTACCCTTCTCAAAGCTCATAGCTGCAGCGGTTTTTAGCGGCTGAATTTTTTTTTTTTTATATAATTTTTTTTAATTTTACTTTCTAATATGTCTCTGTGAAAATGCCCATTTTGCTGCATGGATTACAGGACTTTATTCTACATTCCTAAAGAACAGCAGCTGGATCATTTCAAACAACAAAAAGGTGGTGGGGTTATAGAGAAACGAGCCGTTTCACTTCCTGGTCCAAGTTAAATTTCAGGACAAATTAATACTAAAGTATATCAAACCAACAGCAAAATGTTATCATACATATGTCTGTCCCAGAAGTTGAAAGCTGTAAAATAGAATGATATAGTCCATTTAAAGTTCTTGTATTTCTTGCTCACACAGTAACTGAATGTCGGCTGGATGGTTATCTTTTTCGAATGATGAATCTGTGCAATTAAATATAAAATTAATGAGAAGCTGGAGAAATAGGACAGCTGACATTTAGAATGTTTCTTTATTTGGACAGTCAGGTTGTGTCACTGGGTTTGAGGGGTGTGAGGTTCATAATCTGCATGCAGAATGAGTGGATTCTTTAATCCCGATCCATAGAACCTGAGATATTTTAATAGTTCATAACTAGAGGAAATGGTTAATAAAAACTTTACATCAATAGTGTGGAAAAAGGTCATGAGTGATTAAAAAAACATATGAGTGATTAATAAAGCATTGAGGGCAAGAGGTCATTCCTCTTAAGGGAAGCATAAAATCTGATGATCGTACAGGTCATGTCAGTGTCTGTTAGTCAGTCATAATAAATAATAATAAAAATAACAATAGTAAGAGCAAAACACAGCAAAAGAAAAGCAACTTTAAAAGTAACGTGTTTAATTTTGAAATTTTTTTTTAGAAAAACATTTTTTAAAACATTTTTTTATATACATTTTTTTTCGAAGCTGCACACATCAGCAAGGCTCTCTCTCTCTCTTTCTGCTGTGTCTTGTTAAAAGAGACTTCCCACTCTCATCTTACCCACACCTGTCCTGTCACACCTCATATGGTTTATCTTCCACCCCGTGAACTCTTCTACTACCACAACTTTGTCTTCAACCAAGTCAGAATATGCAGCTAACCCCTTTATCTCACTCTACCACCTGTCGGTCTCTAGAAATCAGGTGAAGAGGTAGTTGGAGAAACTGAACTGGATAAAGGCTGCAGGTCCAGATGGTGTCAGCTACAGAGTCTTAAAGACCTCTGCAGAGCAGCTCTGTGGGATTCTGCAGCACCTATTAAACCTTAGCCTGACCCAGGAGAAGGTTCCAGTGTTGTGGAAGACATCCTGCCTTGTTCCAGTACCAAAGGAAACTCACCCATCAGTCATCAATGACTATAAACCTGTCGCCCTGACATCCCACATCATGAAGGTCCTGGAGAGACTCCTGTTGCCCCACCTGACTAAGCATAGTAGAACCTATCAGGACCCCCTGTAGATTGATTATTCCCATGGAGTTGGTGTTGAAGATGCCATCATCAACCTTTTTCAACCAACCCACTGTCATCTGAACAAAGCAGGAAGCACTGTGAGAATCATTTTCTTTGATTTCTCCAGTGCATTTAACACAGTTCCGCATGATTTGCTTCGTCATAAACTCCTGAAGAATCAGCTGGATCCCTAACCCTATCCCTCTATACACCTCCGAATTCCAGTATAAGACAGAGACCTGTCATTTGCAGAAATACTCAAACGACTCTGCAACTGTCGGGTGTACCAGAAATAGAGAAGAAGCTGAATACAGAGAGCTGGTGGACCGCTTTGCGGCATGGTGTGGAAACAATCATCTTACCTTGAATGTGAACATCTGTTGGGGTAGCAGCATCAGAGCCAGGGACGACAGCTCAACAACCTGATAAAGAAGGCTGGTTCTGTTCTGGGGACAAATGTGGAACAACTGGACATAATGATGCAAAGAAGGAATTTTTATAAAATTAAAAAGATTATGGACAACCCTGAGCATCCTCTTCATGAGACTATCCTACAGCAACAGAGTATCTTCAGTCATAGGCTACAGGAAATCATTTCTCCCCACAGCCATCATGGTCTACAGCAACTCATTGAAAATGTTATCAGTATTGAGCTAGAACAACACTTAATTTCCCTCTTGGATCAATAAAATGAAACAAATGGAAAAAAAAAAGAAATAATACTTGATATTTTTGCAGTAAAGAGATAAAATATTTGCCAGTGGAACAAGTGATATTTTTCATTGAAAATATGTCTTTAAATAAGGTTTTGTATAAAAAAAAGCAAAACTTTTCATAAATAAGGGATTTTTACTTTCTCAGAAATCCGTTTTTCAGTGTATTGCTGCTGAAGAAAAGTACAATGCTGCAACTACCAGTTTTTACTTTTATTCAAAAAAAGTTTAATTACTGTATAGTGTCCTCTGACAAGCAGGCCATCTCCAGTACGTAAGGCGTATCCACTACATAGCTACCAGTGATGCCGGTAATGCGTTCTTTAGGCATGTAAAAAAATACAGCACTTTGTTCTGTTGTTTCTCTACACCTCATTGTGTTCAAAACCAGCGAAAGACCAGGCTAGATAAATTGTCTTTTCAATATAAAGCATGTAGTGCCCAAACGCTGCATTAAATTTCTGATTACAACAACCTTAGAGCACCGTTCTGGTGAAACGATCTCTGGCTGTTGCTGATCTGACCTATCACAGGCATACGCTCTCTGTTAATGGAGACGGATAGTTAGAAAATTGGGTTCTACTCCGTCTATCCTTGCGTAGGTGACAGAGATACCTTGTGTCAATGGATAATTGTGCTATGTCTATCCGTTTCGACGTAGATGGAGAAGTATAAACTAGGCTTTATTGTCAAAATGCTTTTCCAATAGAGTGAGTGCTCGCAAAACCCATTATTGTTTTTATGTTTAGGCAGTGGGGAGTGTTGGTAGAAGCTGATGAGAGTAACTAATAAAGTAACTTGTAATCTAATATAGCTACTTTGAAAATAGAATATTCAGTAAAGTACTAAGTAGATTTTGGGAGGAGTAATCAGCAGTCAATAATCAGATTACTATTTCTGTACCAACACTGATGGCTACATGCATCATTTATTTGTATTCCTCCACATTCCCTGGTATGCATATGTTTTGAATTTGTCACATAAAATTCATACAGAATACACTGAGCTTGAACGTTGCAATGTGAGAAAATGCTAAATTTTAAAGATACCATGATGCTGGTTTAGTGCGGTTGTCTCAGACCTATGGAAAATAGTTCAAACATATATTCTTTGAATCAATAAGAGGCATTTTAGTTGCCAGATTGAGTTGAAAAATATTTTTTAAATTTTGCGCAGTTATCCTCCCACACTGAGGAGATCATCAATATGCTGTTTTTATTGGAAGATATCATATCCTCAGTTTGCAATGAAATACTACTTTGCTTGAGGGTGAAAACAGCACAAATAGAATGCCTTTGCAGCTTATTAAACCCATTTCCCACCTCTATAGAGTGGTTCAATGAATCAGTTTCTGTTGCCAGCGTTGCGTGTGCGTCGACGCTGCGACGATTTTTCTTGACATCTTTCTGCTTGCTCCTGTTCCCTCGTCAGCAGCGTACAGCGGTCTGTATCTGCGAACAAGCAGCCTCCTTCATCAACATTGCTTCACATCCGTCAGTGGGGCATTCATCTCGCAGTGCATGGGTGTTGTTTGTGTGTCCCTGTTAGGTGAGTCAGCGATGGTGTTTTCTGAGTCTTGTTGTGCACTTTTTGTTGTCTCTCATGACTCACCGTATATGCATATTTTCAGAGGAAATTTATCACCATACAGATAAGAAAGAAATTAGGTTATAACAGGAGCTCACTCTCTGGCATCTTATTTTATCAATTGTTTTGTCTTTCCCCTAAATCCATTGAATTTTAACAGGGTAGAGACAGACATACAAGCATTTCTCTGCTAGCTTCAGGATCCATCCGCCCACCTTCACATGATAACTCATTAAAGTAGACTTCCTTAAGCTCAAATGAGAGCACATACTCTCTCACAGGTAAAAATAAATCATGCCGCGTGTTTGGGTGAGATAAATATCTCAAAAAATCTATTTTGCTTTCCAAGTCTAAAGCTTTCCAAAACTATCCTCGCACCAGCACATAAACATGTTCTGAGAGAAGATGTGAATGTGTGAGCAGCTTGGAAGTGTCTCAGCGTGTGCCTGTTTAGATTGCCTTACATTTTTGTTACATTTACCCCTTCCAGTTTTTCAAAAAACATTTTGTGTTGCATACGTATTTTAGCAAAAATTCAGTTTTACTTTTAAAGAAAAAAAAGTTTATTACTATACAAAGTTACGTAAAAAATTAGAGATGCACTGATCTGATTTTTCCCCCAGGCTGATGAAGATTTCAGATTTTGACAGATTTATTTCTCACTAAGGAGTGTAACACACAAAATGATGAAAAACTATTGCAGGTTCCATGAGGGAGGTTGTAGTTTTGATACAAAATTGATAAATTATGGTTATTCCTAATTATCCATCAAAACATATTACCCTAAATCCAACCTGATTCTTATGGCAAACTTTTTTGTTGAAAAACTAATGGAATGTATTAATGTTGAGATAATTACTAAAATGGGATTTAAAAAGATCTTCTTCAGAATTCAAGCGGCAGAGCACCAATAGGCCCAGATTAGGGGAAAATAGGCTGATTCCAGTAGTTGCCTGATCAACTGTTGCATCTATAGTAGAAATTAGTTTGCTATAAAAGTTGAAGTAGTGAACAAGATTCTAACAGTAGCAGTGTTTCTTTTTTTTATTAATCTTTTGATGAACTCTATGATCAGTCTATCATCTTTTCTTTCCTAAAGGCTAAATTTATTTATTTACTTGGTAAAAATACTTTTACATAACGTAAAATTATAAATTTTGTAAGTCAAATTTCTTACTTAAATTATTTAAAGATGTGGACATTTGAGGATTGTACATGGAACATTTGCATAAAAAGCTAGGGGCTTGTAGAGGGGTGCCTATTGAAAGTGAAATATTTTCTTAAAAACTTATATTTGAATTAAAATAAAATAACATTTACATTTAAAACGGGCACAATAATACCGTTAGGTTTACATCAAACAGCCAGGAGTGGCTACGGGTTGTGGGTTGACAGATATGCTCTCTTTGATCCAATTCTATGGTCAGCTCAGCTCGGCTGGTAGTAGGAAGAATGGTGGAGTCAGCGAGTCAAGCAGCTGATTTAGAGAAGCGGATATATTGTTATCCGTCTCAGGAGAGGAGTGACCTCAGAAGAACAGAAACTAAAGTATTTTTAGCCTGCACTAGATGGACCCACATAAAACATTTCCACGGCATCAAACACACGCAGAAAGGGCTACTTTCCTCCTCGATTGGTTAGCTAACTCACTTGCTAACTTTGCTAACGTTAGCTGTCAGTTAAACTCCTCTAAAATACATTCCTCACTGGACACAGTTCAGGTTGCTCAATGGGCGTATCGGCAGCGAACCAGGCAACCCAACAGCTGGAATTATGTTTTTATTGCTGTAACAACAACCTAGATAAACTAGATATCGCTATCGTGCTCATGTTCCATATCCAAATTTTAAATCAATCTGGGCCTCTGTGCTAAGACTGCACAATAATATATGCTGGCAACTGATCAGTCAAATGTGCAGACAAAAAATAATAATGATTTTAAAAAATGCAAACAAAAACAAATTAAAATTGTTATCGACACAGCCTCTCTAGCCCAGTGTTTTCCATCCCTGGTTTTCAAGGCACACTGCCCTGCATGTTTTAGATGTCTCTCTACTTCAGCACATCCGATTTGTATTAATGGCAGATTAAAAGGTTTTTCCTCAAATGCTGTCATTTCAATAAGCCATATCGGTATTGCGCTGCGCGCAATGCATTCTGGGGTTTTGGACCCCAAACTGCCATAAGCAAACATGCATATACATAGTGAAAGTTGCAAAATTGATGATTTGGAACGGTGAAAAATTGACAAACTAAAAACATATATTTGCCGTAGAGGGCTGCCTGTGTCTGCGAAGCATAAGAAAGAACTTTGTGCACCAGCATGTGTAGCTACAGTGCAGAAACTACTGATTGTTTTTGACGAAAGAAGAGGAAAGTGGCGTATTCCAGGCTGATTATACCAGGCTTGTTGACATTCCATGGAGTGACAATCCTGGATCCACAAATGCTGTTCGATGGCTGGGAAGAAGGGAATGCTGTCATGCAGAAGTGGTCTCAACTACTTTCTTACATTTCTTACCTTGTTTATCCACCTTGCACGTCCATTCAGATCCTTATTTTCTGTATGTAATGCAAATAAAATAAAATGGTGGTTCATTACAAGGGTTGTATTAGGGGTGCTCCGATTGAGCGGCCACAGATAATTATCGGCTGATTTCCGTTGAAAAGTGTGGGATCGGTGTTCGCAGATCACTGCCTTTTATTTCCGATCACAAGTACTGGTACTGACTTTATGTTTATAGTCTATGTACTGACTATGAGACGCTTACTCTTCCCAGCCAGCAGAGGCGCTGTAGTTTACCCTTCCCCTTCACTCTACTGAGTGGGTATGGCGGCAAACCCACAATAACAAACATGTCTTCCGTGTGGAACTTTTTCTTGGTCTTGATATGATATTAAGTTTGCGTCTTGCAAAACTTGCAATGAAAAAATACCCCACGGAGGAAGCATGTCTAAAAGCTCCAACACAAAGAATTGATCCACGTTTAAAGAATAAACACTCGACGGAGGATGGTGAGTTTTCGAGGCTCACCGTAGAGAATGATAAGGCGGCTAATGCAGCAACAGTCAGACGCCAGCTAACACAGCCTACGCTTGGAAACACCCTCCTATATGAGCGTGACAGTCAGAAAGCTAAGCAAATTACCCGGAAAATCATTCAGTTTATCGGACTAGACAACCGGCCCTTTTCAGTGGTGGAGGACACCGGCTTCCACCTACTACTAGCGCTGGAACCCCACTTGGAACCATGTTTTTTTTTCAAAATTAAGGTGATTTTTATTGTTTCTTTTTCCGAATCACGTGACACATGCAGTAGAACTCACCATAACTAAATGAAAAATTTATAGCCAAACTATGTGATTGGTGTCGGTGATCGGCAACGATCGGCATCTTGGCTGAGCGGTTTCGATGATCGGCAGCCTAAAACCTGATCGGAACATCCCTAGTCTGTATCATTCATACACAGGTTAATTTTGCATTCTCCTCCGTTTAATTTGGTAACTGCCGTTTCTACAGCCAACCAGAACACAATGAGTACCAGGTATACTTAAAAAGTCAGCCAAAAACAGCCTTTAATAGGCTCCTTATTAACGAAAACACACGCATGCATATGCTGTTTACAGTCGGCCGGGGGGTTGTTTGGGGTCCAAAAGCTGTAACCGGGGTTCCAAGCCGCATTTGTGAGCACGCTAACTCGAAATACCAATATGGCTTATTCAAACAGGGAGACATCTAAAACATGCATGGCAGTATTTCCCAAGGGCCAGGGTTGGGAAACACTGCTCTAACCTCTCAGTAAATTCTGTGGAAAAATAAACATTCGTGGCTCATCAGTCGTTCCTTTGTCTATCTCTTCTCTGCTGCTAGTGGGTGGTTCTTATGTCTGCAGTTTCCAATAAATCTTACAAAGCTTCCAAACATGTTTTTTTTGGTCTCAGTTGAAGAACGTCCATACTTTACACCACTTTAGCCTTTGAAAACTTTTAAAAAAACATTTATACCCTGGCTCTGTAGGGACAGAGCAACTCAAAGCAAAAGGAAATAATCTTAAGGAAACAGAAAATATTGAATTATAAAAACATTTTTTACCAAAACATTTTTTTAATAGTACATTAATTTTGATACTATTGGTTTAGTCGAAAAGCAGGGGTTGTTTTTCAAAGGTTAAAATGGGAACTCTTTCCTCTAAGAATATCAGAGTACATTGATTTGGGCATGTGTGCATGGTCTGCACCAGAGATAAAGATGATGCTGGCGCAACTAAAAGGTGCATGAAAGCGTGAACCTCTGAACGCATGCAGTATAAAAATAAACTGCTTTAAAATCTGCTCTGTATTCATGGTGCATGACTGGCTGGATGAAATCTGGAAGCATGGGTTTTCTTCAGGCCAGTGGTGTGTCTTTTTTGCCTGTTACACAAGCGGCAGCCGGCAGATTTAGCCCCAAGTTTAACTGCTGTTTGCTGGAGAACTGTAGTGGTTGTATAACCACAGCGAGACTCGACAAGCACCATGTAGGTCTAGCATACTTATGCACTTGATGGTACCTCGATAAGGCACCGACCCTAGTCGAGGGCTTTTTTCATCAGCCGGTATCACCACTTTCCACCTCTCTCTGTCTTTACATCTACCCATAATATTGAGCACAAGGGACCATGAGGGCTCTTATAGGTAACACAGTGTTGCACACATGGTGTTTAGAGACTGAACTTCTCCTATATGATGCTGCGGGATGTAGATTCAAACTGCTTCACAATATTGCACTCCTGATTTGTTCCATGCTGAGGCTTAATGCAAGCACTTCTGCAAGAGAACTCTTAAGAGGAAGACTGAAAACAGTACAATTGTTGCATCAGACATTTTTTTCACTGTTTTTATAAAATGTAAAATATTTGTTTAAAGAAAATAAACCCTTACAGACACCTTTAGTGAACAAGTATTTACTCCTTAAACACAACTGATTTCGCCACCCTTTGCAGCAACAACTGCCACCAATCATTTGCAACAAGGGGAAATGAGTCTTTTACATTGTTATGAAAGACTTGTTGGCCTCTGTTTTATAATTGTTCAGTTCAGCAACGTATAGGTGATTCTGAATATTAACAACCTCTTTCAAAGTCCCATCCATTCTCCTTTGGCTTATCCGTTGTCGGATCGTGGGACAGTAGCCTAAGCAGAGAGAGCCAGGCTTCTCTATGCCCAGCCACTCTGTCCAGCTCCTCCTGGGTAATCCCGAAGTGTTCCCAGGCCAGCTGGGAAACATAGCTTACACCCTGGTGCTAAAGTCAAGCCACAGCAATAAGAGTCTAGACTTTGACTAGGCCCCTTGAAAACCTTTTGTTTTTGAGCCATTCAAAGGCAGATTTGGTGGTGTGCTCTAGATCATTTTCTTGCTTCATAATCCAAATGTGCTATAGGTTAAAGTCAAGAACTGAGGGTAATATATTGTTCTGCAGGGATTTCTGGTAAAGAAAATAATTCATGTTTCCATCTAATATTGGAAGTCACCCAGCTCCTGAAACAACAAAGCAGCTAAGGACTCTTATGCCACCAAGTTAAACCTTTTTTTAAATGTTCTTTTCTGGAAATGCTTTTGTCAGTCCAACACTTTTTGTTAACATATGTAGGCATATGTGAGGCTGTTTTTTTGCATTCCTTCTAGTCAGTAATGGTTGGAAATCTCGAGTGGATTTTTGACCAGTCTCTTACTACTTGTTGAATCATGAACACTAACTTTAACTGAGTTTGGCCTTCAGTGGTTTAAATTTTGAAAAATTTGAAATGAGAGTTATTACATTTTCTTATTTGAAAACGTAATCTTGGGCTTACTCAGAGTTTCGCTTTATATATATTTTTCTTTTTTATGATCGGAACATTTAATTAAAAGAAATCCACAGCTTGTGGGTAGTAACTAATTACAATTACTCAGTAAGATTTACAATTACTCAGTTAGATTTATTACAATTAACCTTTTGCACTCTTAACCCTGTTTTAGTTGACTTTATTCGCAGATCGCGAGGAAACCCGTTGCCTTATACCACGTTAGTTTTTACACAAGCTAAAACTAAATACAGTCAGATCCATAAATATTGGGACATCGACACAATGCTAACATTTTTGGCCCTATACACCACCACAATGGATATCAAATGAAACAACAAGATGTGTTTTAACTGCAGACTGTCAGCTTTTATTTGAGGGTATTTACATCAAAATCAGGTGAACGGTGTAGGAATTACAACAGTTTGCATATGTGCCTCCCACTTTTTAAGGGGCCAAAAGTAATGGGACAGAATAAGAACCATAAATCAAACTTATACATTTCAATACTTGGTTGCAAATCCTTTGCAGTCAATTAAAGCCTGAAGTCTGGAACACATAGACATCACCAGACGTTGGGTTTCATCCCTGGTGATGCTCTGCCAGGCCTCTACTGCAACAGTCTTCAGTTCCTGCTTGTTCTAGGGGCATTTTCCCTTCAGTTTTTTCTTCAGCAAGTGAATTGCATGCTCAATCGGATTCAGGTCAGGTGATTGACTTGGTCATAGCAAAACAGTCCACTTCTTTCCCTACAAAAACTCTTTGGTTGCTTTTGCAGTATGCTTTGGGTCATCGTCCATCTGCGCTGTGAAGCGCCGTCCAATGAGTTCTGAGGCATTTGGCTGAATATGAGCAGATAATATTGCCCAAAACACTTCAGAATTCATTGTGCTGCTTTTGTCAGCAGTCACATCATCAGTAAATACAAGCGAACCAGTTCCACTGGCAGCCATACATGCCCACGCCATGACACTTCCAGCACCATGCTTCACTGATGAGGTGGTATGCTTAGGATCATGAGCAGTTCCTTTCCGTCTCCATACTCTTCTCTTCCCATCACTCTGGTACAAGTTGATCTTGGTCGCATCTGTCCATAGGATGTTGTTCCAGAACTGTGAAGGCTTTTTTAGATGTTGTTTGGCAAACTCTAATCTGGCCTTCCTGTTTTTGGGTTCACCAATGGTTTACATCTTGTGGGAACCCTCTGTATTCACACTGGTGAAGTCTTCTCTTGATTGTTGACTCTGACACAGATACACATACCTCCTGGAGAGTGTTCTTGATCTGGCCAACTGTTGTGAAGGGTGTTTTCTTCACCAGGGAAAGGATTCTTCGGTCATCCACCACAGTTGTTTTCCATGGTCTTCCGGGTCTTTTGGTGTTGCTGAGCTCAGCGGTGCGTTCCTTCTTTTTGAGAATGTTCCAAACTGCTGTTTTGGCCAGGCCTAATGTTTTTGCTATCTCTCTGATAGGTTTCTTTTGTTTTTTCAGCCTAATGATGGCTTGCTTCACTGATAGTGACAGCTCTTTGGATCTCATCTTGACAGTTGACAGCAACAGATTCCAAATGCAAATAGCACACTTCAAATGAACTCTGGACCTTTTATCTGCTCATTTTAATTGGGATAATGGGGGAATAACACACACCTGCCCATGGAACAGCTGAGAAGCCAATTGTCCCATTAATTTTGGTCCCTTAACAAGTGGGAGGCACATATGCAAACTGTTATAATTCCTACACCGTTCACCTGATTTGGATGTAAATACCCTCAAATAAAAGCTGACAGTCTGCAGTTAAAGCACATCTTGTTCGTTTCATTTGATATCCATTGTGGTGGTGTATAGGGCCAAAAATGTTAGCATTGTGTCGATGTCCCAATATTTATGGACCTGACTGTATGAGTATAATTAATGTGGAATTTCAAGTTTTTACACAAGTCAAAAATAAACATGTTAAGCATAACTAATGTGGAATGTTAACTTTTTACACTACTTAAAACAAAGTTTGTTGAGTTACTCATCTTTTAAATTTATCAAAAATCTTTAATAACAGGATACAGTTATTTCAGTGAGAAACTTCTGAAGGTGATAGCAACAACTGTCAAAAGTTGTTCAGCTGTTATATAGATGATGGGATATCTGACCGTTATCAACCAATGAGAAGATTGACATCAGCAATGATGTTCTAACATAGAAACATAATCTGAACATTTTAACTACAATGTATCACAGTTATCTTATTCCCTTTAAATGACCTCTTCACTCACTGTGCCAACCATGACACCAATAAATAAAGGTCCCATTTGCAACACTGAACAAACAATAACAACACCCAACACAAACCTCACAATAACATTGCAGCAAATGCCCCAAATAGAACAAAATAACCAAAAACATGGATACCCACAATGCACCTCACACAGTGCAGGCCATGCAGCAGCCCCTCCCCTCTCTTATAAAACTAAACGTATGACGTTATCTCTACTAAACCTGATTAGTAGAATTAATCTTTCAGTTAAATAGTACAATCAACTAATGTTGTTTAGTAATGACAGCAAGTTTTTACGAAACTTGACAGCATAAGTAGTGATCACTCAGAAGTTTGACTAGAAACAAAATCTGGGTTTACAGTGTGGGAAAAAATGGGGTTCTTGTTCACGAATGAGGGAAAAATGGAGCGGGAGATCGATAGATGGTTTGGTAAGGCGTCTGTAGTTATGCAGTCACTGTACCGGTCTGTCATAGTGAAGAGAGAGCTGAGCCGAAAGGCAAAGCTCTTGATTTACTGGTGGATCTACGTTCTTACCCTCATCTATGGTCACAACCCCTGGTTGGTGACTGAAAGAACTAGATCACGGATACAGTCGGCTGCAATTAGTTTCCTTTAAAGGGTGTCTGGACTCACCTTTAGAAATGGGGTAAGAAGCTCAGTCATCTGGAGGGGTTTCAGAGTAGAGTCACTGCTCCTCCACATCGAGAGGAGCCAGTTGAGGTGGCTCAGGCATCTGGTCAGGATGCCTCCCTGACGCCCCCCTGGTGAGGTGTTTCGGTCACGTCCCACCGGGAGCAGACCCAGAGGAAGACCCAGGACTCGCTGGAGGGACTATGTCTCCCGGCTGGCCTGGGAACGCCTCGGGATTCCTCCCAAGGAGCTGGACCAAGCGGCCGGGGAGAGGGAAGTCTGGGTCTCTCTGCTTAAGCTTCTGCCCCCATGACCCTACCACGGATAATGTATCATTACTTTTTATTTTATTTTAGTCTTTAATATACCAGCATTTGACAGTAACTATCTTTTTTTTTCTGTCAGAAGACATAATGTTACAAATCTTATGGCTTTTACTCAGATGATGCTCAGTGTCCAAGTCGTCTACTTTTTACCTGTATTTGAGTGAAAATATTTTATAGTAGTGCTACTATTACTCGAGAAGACTTTTTGGATACTCTACCCACCTCTGCCCACAAGAGGTCAAAAAACTTCTACAGCAGCATATACTGTACAGGCTTTTGTTTCCAATGAATGCCGGACTGGAAAACCTAAAATTGGATAGCCTCTCATGACTGCGTGACAGTGTAAATGAAGCCCAGGATTTGTCCCTGGAGAACATTGTCGTCCTCCCGTGAAAAGATGAGTCAAGGGTCTAAACAGCAGGCGCTGGGAGGAAAGAGTGGCAGAGGAGTGGAGACAGAAATGTGAAAAAAGCCAGAGAGTGAGTCAGCGTGGGATGATACGAGGGTCGTGACTCCACAGCTTTCCGTGAATCTGTCTCTTCCTCCTCATTACTCACATGACCCAATCTGACTGGTTGATACGAGCAGCCTCGGCACTCACCGACTGGTTGGAAAGATGGCTGATTGGCTGGTGAACTGATGAATGGATGACCGATCTGGTGTTTGTCTGGCTTTTATTCTGGGTGGATGCAAGACGATGATTGATGACCCGCTGATGAATGCTCATGGATGCATAGATTATTTGATGAGGAGGAAGTGACTCTATGGAAAGCAATCAATACATGACCCAAAAGAATGAGCTGATCTTATGTTTGCTGGAATCTATAATTTACAGTCATGCTTTTGCTTCCCATTAACTGCAGGTGAATTAAAGTGTGTAATTGAATTCGTATACGTTTTAAAGTTTGTGCTGGTGTAAAATAATACAGACAAAGCAAAACGCAATTCAAATGAGCCATTCAGCACTGGCTCCTTGAACTTCTGAATTAACAGAGCTGGATATGAACAGCATTGTTTTCATTTTAGTTTTAATTGCATGGATTAGCTGAAGAAAAAGACAACAAAGAAGGAAAGTGGAGTAACACCTTTATTTAGCTGCACAGTAAGCAGCAGCAGACAGCTGCCTTTTACTGGCTGTGTGGAATCCCTTTCAGTTACAGGAGCTCACTTTCTTCTGCTTTAATTCGCAAATAGGGGGCACAAGTGCGGGAATGTGAATGAAAACACATGGAACGGTACAGGCAGTCCCAATCCTGAAATCTAAATGCCTTCTGCTGTCGTCAGCAGTTCTGCTGGAAACTTCTTACAAGCTTCCAGCAAGAAGTGGATGATAAGGTTCATAGTCATCGCTTTTAATGATTCGTTTAGCATTATATCTGCATTTCAGTTTGTTTCTTGACTAATTTTGTGAATCGTTTCAAGACTCACACCTAGTTTTGCCCTTCTTTTTTTAACGTAAAACCCATTTACAGTAAACTATTGTATACTATAAGGGTAGTAGGGATACATATATTTCAGTATGTAAGGGTTAAACCATAAGATAATTTAGTAGTGGGTTGTGCTTTGCCTGCAGTTTCTTTTTTCCTTAGGACGCCTCCATCTTGAATCTATGATTTTAAAAAATCTGAATCAGCACATTTTATAAGAGGTTGAAAGCTCAAAAGAATAAAACAGAACAAGTTTGTAAAAATTTGTTAAGCTTTCCTGGTATCGGAAGTTCTTCTACGCTAATCTGATGGAATGTCGTCAAAGGAAGTTCAAACTGAGAAATGGCATGAGTACCAAATGAGAGACAGGAAATGGTTACAACCTGCTGAAACCTAGTGGTTTATTGGTAGCAGTATGAATGAACAATGGTTAGCTCACTGTAGAAAATCCAGTTTTTATGCATTTGTTGGTCTTTCATTACAAGCTATGTCTTTGAGCTTTGTCTTTGAGTTCTGCATCTGCATGACCAGTGCTTCTATGTCACAGGTGGATTTTTCAAAAGGCTTGGAAAAATGATACAGGGTTAATTTGGGACTCTACATGCTTTCTAGCACTGTAAGAAATATAATAAAGAAAGACAGATATGGGCTCAGTAATGTCCAAGAAACAAATTAACACACCAAGGCAAACTTAGGGGAAAATGTTTTATGTAAAAAAAAAAATTAAGAATAAAAATAGGACAATACTGAATAATTTCAAAAACCTATTTTGATGTTTAACAAAACTATCAACTGAAAATGATATGTTGAAGGTATAATGAAATAAAAAGGTGCATAAGTATAAAAATCCTTAACCACTGACATAACCAATTGGTCTCTGTGTTTTTTAAGGCTCACTTGGTTTTGTATTTCTGCTTGGATTCTTGACATTGATGCTTTTTTTTAGATTCTTAGTTCCTCTCAGATTCTGTTCTGTTTATTTTGGTCTAGATCCATTTTTTGTGTCAGTCTCAGGGTTTTGGTCCATTGTGATCCTTTCTTGTTTAGCTCCATCTGGGTTCGTTCTGTGTTTTCGTCATCTTCCCTCAGGTTTTTCTTATCATGTTTCTTTCCAGCTGTTTTGCATTCTTGTAGTCACACTTGGTTCTCATTCCATTTATCAACCCTCCCAGTAGTTAATTGTTGTATCTGTTTCCTCCAAGCTTGTTTCCCTGTTCTCAAGTTGTATTATTCTTTACTTTGTGATGACCTTCAGTTTCCCTCTTTATGCTGGTTACCTTATTTTCAAAGTGCACCAACCGTTGGCTCTACATATGGGTGTATCACAACCACAATCTGACACCTTTTGACTCATTCAGTCTTCACTAGTTACAACTAACACAATCTTGAATTACAGTAACATTAAATAAGATAAGAATTAAGTTGAATTAGCCAAATTACTAATTTGCTTAGAAGTGATTCAGGATGAAAAAATACAAGGATACAAAGGTATCAGTCAGGAAAAGGTTACAAAGATTGTGAATACACCATGACACACCGATGTCAGCATTACATGGAGAAAGTATTGGACAACAGTGACATTAGAAAGACTAATTCCTCTACATTATCCAAAACACTAGGTGAAAATTGGACAGGGGAGCAGCCTAGAAGCTGACGGCAACACTTAAAGAGCTGCAGGCGTTCCCAATAATTTTTTTTTTTTGTGATAATAAACCCACAACCTTTAGGCATCTAAAAAAAAAGCTAAAAACTGAGTCTTGTTTGTTGTTGTTGTTTTTTTCGATTTCATCATGAGTGAAAATATATACATTAAACGAAATTTCATGAGAGGGAAAAATATCTCTAGTTTTTGTGTGAGATACCCAGCTATGTGTAGATAAGGCATTAGTCTGGTTCAGTAGGAATAGCAATCATGGCGAGGACTGCTGACCTGACAGTTGTGCATGAAAGCATAATTGACACCCTCCATAAGAAGGTAAAGACTCAACAGGTAATTGCTAAAGAAGTTGGATGTTCCCAAAGTGCTGTATCAAGGCACATAAAGTTGTGGGAGAGAAAGGTGCACAAGCAGGAGAGATGACAGTTGCCTGGAGATGATTGTCCGGTAAAGACAATTCAAAAGTGTTGGGGACTGTCAAAAGGAGTGCACTGAGGCTGGAGTTACTGCAACAAGAGCCACCACACACAGATGGATCCTAGACATGGGCTTCAAATGTCCTATTCGTCTGGCCAAGTTGCTGCTGGGCAGTTGCTCAGTGGTCCATAGTCCTCGTTTCTGATGTGCCAGAGTCTGAAGTCCCGGAGTATGGAGGAAGAACGGAGAGGCAAACAATTCAAGACTGGATTGTCCAATCTTGAAGTCTAGTGAGACGTTTCCTCATTCTTTGTTGATCTGAAGAGTCATGCCATCTGCTGTTGTTGGACCACTGTTCTTTATTAAGTCCAGAGTCAATGCAGCCATCTATCAGGACATTTTGGAGCACTTTATGCTTCCTTCCACAGACCAGCTTTATGGGGATACTGGCTTCATTTTCCAGTAGGACTTGACATCTGCCCACACTGCCGAAGGTACCAAAACCTGCTCAATGACAATGAGATTACTGCGCTTGATTGGCCAGCAAACTGGCATAACCTGAACCCCATAGAGAAGCTATGGGACATTGCCAAGAGAAAGATAAGCCATGATACCGAACAATACAGAAGAGCTGACGGCCACTATTGAAGCATTTTGGTCTTCCATAACACCTCAGCAGTGCCACAGGCTGATAGCATCCATGCCATGTTGATTGAGGCAGTACTTGAGGCCAAAGGGGCCAAACCCAAGCACTGAGTACATATTATAATACTCTCATATCTAGGATTAACGTCATATAATGAACACGAGTATTGAAAAGCTGTTTAGACCGACAGCTAACGTTAGCTGTTAGCATCTTAGCCATTAGCCATTAGTGTCTTACCTCTCTCCATGAGAAACTTTGCCATTTCCTCTCAATGTTTCATTCATCTCCATCTGTTGTAGGCTTTAACTAAAGTAACTCTGGTTTTAGATCTTGTAAGGTCTCTCCTCGTCTGAGAAGGACAAAATCTACGGGGCTCAGCTTAACTCCTCCGCGCGGTTGTTTACAAAAGTATTTTACAACCCACCCAACATTGCCTGGAATATGTAAATATAAACACATTATCGTCCCCATAAAATGAAATATTTTATTATGTATTTAGTTGAAATATAACTTTTAAAAGAAATTGTGTACTTTCATTCTGCACACCTCTAAATGCCCCGTGGAGGTATTTTTAAATAGATACCTTTTAAGAAAAATGTTCCATAATCAACCTTTAAAAATATCATATTTTATATTATATTTATATTTTCCAGAGGTTTGACATTTCTCTATTTGAAATCCTTGTTTTAAGGTTTTCGTGTTATATTCCAATTTTCTGAGATTTACATTTTTGGGGGTTTTAAAAGATGCTAGCCATATTCATTAAAATTCAAATTCAAATAAAAGCTAGAAATACCTTGCTTTGTATGTAATGAGTATATCTTAAAGATGAGTTTCATCTTATAATGGGAATCACTGAAATACATGAACTTTTCAACAAAATTCACATTTTTCAAGTTTCAACTGTAGACAGCAGATTACAGAGTACAAACATTTCCCTCCCTGTTGACTTATGTTCAGTCTTCAGCTTGAGCCTATCCCAAAGTAAATACCTCCTCTCCAGCCCAGCCTCTTGCTGATGCTACGATAGCTCAGTCTGTGCTTTGTTTTTGTTTTTAACAGTAGTACCAGACAAAAACCACACATTCTCTTGGGGGTTTTGTTGAAGTTTGCTCATGCAAATGGCGCTGTGCAAAGTTAGACTTTATTTTTAAAGTTTCATTTCTTTTACAGGATACGTTCAATCGAGGTGAAAAAGGCAGGAATTAATTCAGGTTCAGCTGCCAAAACTTTTCACAGACCCCTTTAATCCATTGTCTGTCTTTGCAGCATTTAAAGATCCCTTCAGCTCTGCCTGAGAGGTGGATAAAAGATGGGTCCCTGCTTTATGCCAGAATGCTCCTGTTTTTGAAGGTGAAAAAAGACGGGTGGGTGGTGTTCCAGGCTAAAAGATCCTGACCCGTCTAAGGACACCACCCTCGTCTGTCGCTACCCTTCACCAGGAGCAGGAATAGGAGAACTTTGTTCCTCAAGAGGCTTTGAACTGCGACAGATCAGCAGAAAGTAATGTCACACATTACAACAGATAACTCCCTCCTCTTTACTCCCGACCTCCCTCGCTCGCTCGCGTTCACTTGTTTGCCCTTGCTCGCCACCTCTCTGGGCCTTTATTCTTCCCGCTTTATTATCAGACGCCCACGGTCAGTGAGTTCATCCAGACAGCCCGGCAGAAGTGTATCAGCATCTCATCGGGGGAATAAAAACTGTTGTTTATTCTCACATGCAACACTCGAGGGAGGGTGGGTCACATCCTACTGAACTCTGGGTGACTAAAGCAGCTGTCATTTGCCGGCTCCAAAATGAATTAGAACAGCATAGAAAACACCAGGCATTGCTGGATGTCAGTCAAGTGTGCATCATCAAATGGCCTTCCATTTGCCTGTAGGTGGATTTAATAAACAAGGACAAGAGGAAGGAGTGAATAATGGGGTGGGAAATGTTTTAGTTAGACGGGAAACAATTTCACTGTGATTATATTTCTTATTAAAAGGGAAAATGACACCAAGAAAACAACCGGCAGGTGATTTTGTTTTAATGGACTTTTTCATTAGAGGGGATTTTGTCTTTATAGGTTTTATTTTTTATAGACATGAAGGTGACGTTTTTCATGGTATGTTGAAAGCCAATGGGGGTTTTAGAACATGCATTTTATCATCGAAAATGTTGCATTCACAAGAAAATCTGAATCGTCATTCTTCAGTGACTGAAGTCTTACTAGTTACAGGCATGCAAAAACCAAAAATTTCTCCTGTATATTTTAAGTGAAGGTTTTTAAATTCAAATACAGCACATGAAAGTATCTACACTAAAGCCTATGGTTTATGAAGCACATACAGAACTGTAGAAAAAGTTTTTTTTTTTTCATGCAACATTTACGTTTTTCAGATTAAACTAATTTTAATAATGCATAAAAATAACCAGAGTCATTATCCAACTGGGTAATCAAAAAACAAAAAGTTGTTTATATTTGAAAAATGAACTTGTGCTCAAAACTTTGAATTCAGCTTGTTGTTGAAATTGTGTTATACAAATAAAGTTGCACTGCCTTGTCCTGCCGTTACTTTACACCTAAAACCAGGTAGTGCCACCCTTGGAGGCACTGTTGGGGTGTGCAATAACTCCTGCAATGACTAATATTACTGTGGAGAAATTGTTGCCCATTCTACGTTGTAGAATTCAGCTTTCTTCAAGGCCCGTTCAATATCATGCCACTGTATTTCAATTGGATGTAAGTCTGGAATTTAAATTGGCAACTATAAAATATTTCATTCAGTGAGTTATGTCCATTGGGAGGTAAACCTGGTGGTAAAACTTAGGCGTAGTTCATACATCTTTTTTTTTTTTTCGGGCCAAATTCTCCCCTTCCAAAAATCGTAAAAGCGATCCAATTATTGTGATGGCTCTAAACATATTATATTCTGACATTCCTGCTGTGTGTGGCATGCTCAGAGGGCTCAGGTCTGCTGGAATGGATGTCAGCACCGCTCCGACTAGAAATGGGGGATATCATGCATGTTGGATGGTCCGATATGGCAGCGTGTGGGATATGTTCTGAGGACGAATGAGCGAATTTAGCCTGTTCAATGTGAGGGCCAGCGATACGCCCTGGGAGTGTCTAGTCTGCCTTTCTCCTCGTCTGGTATGTTTATTTACTCCAAGTTTTGCAGGATTTTGTGTCTGACCTGGGAATGTCCGTGAGTGGGAGTGAAATCTATTCAGGTGTGACTGTCACATTGGTATTTAATTCCTTGACCCACGTGCAGAAAACCACTAGGAGACCAGTTGTAAATATTTAAATATTTTACTGAGAACAATGAAAAATGAGTGTATGATAATGATGATAATAATGGAAGGTGGGAATCAGGAACACTAGCCCACAGGAGTTGAGTGATTGAGGGAAGGATGGTGGTATGTCAGGGACGAAATGTTAGAGCTTCTGTGAGAGCTACCTTCTGGGTTTCTGGAGTGGAGGTGGTGGTTAAATAGGAGATTTAGGAGTGAGCACAAAGAGCAGGCAGGCAGAGCATGGAGATGGAGCACGGATGAGCTAGGAACTTGGAGGAAGCCAGACATGGACTGGAAACCTGGGGCCTATAGAACAGCAGGTTTACCGATCACAAGGAGATCTGACTTGGAGAAGAACTTTGGGGAAACACCAAGAGTAGACAGAGCAAACATTAAAGTTTTTTCAAGCAAAACAAAGGAGTAAAAACGCAGAGGACTTGGGGTTTACCATATGGCAACAACACTCAGGCTGCCAGTCCTAATATCTTCAGCTGCTGATGAGTTTCCTTGAGCTGCATGTGGTGAGTGCAGCTGGCAGGCTCCGCCCCCTGGTTACTGGAACAGCTCCTCAGCTCAACCTGGGCCTCTGGTGGAATCTTCCAGAACGATGAAGAGCAGAAGGAAGCAGACAGAGAGTTACATTCATGGCTCACTACTACATCACAGACAGTTGGCAGATCACCACACGGCCACTAATGTGAATGTGATGTTCCATGCTGTAGCAAATGAATGGAATCTAACAATATCAGATATGGTTGTAGTTACATATAATGCTGCATATATTATGGCCGCTGAGCAGCTTGTAACTTAACATATTCCAGCCTCTAGAACATAATAGTTGATGCCGGAATGAGCAAATCCCCCCACCTCCGTTACAAAGTGTATTGATTTAGAAAAACTAGTTGATTAGAATCGAGAATCGCTTTTGAATTGAATCGTCGCCCCAAGAATTGGACTCTGATAAAATCGTGAGATGTAAGATTCAAGTTTACTTCCAGTGAAGATTCTTTACTTTTTCCCCTTTTCTTCATTTTTTGGTTATTGGATCCTGTTGTTATTCACTGGCATTTCAAAGTCTGAGAAATTGCTTTGCATCTGTTTCCAGATGATAGAAATAGGCACTTTTTTAAAATCTGTTTTTGGGGTCAGAAATATATGGTCAGTCACAGTTTATTTATAGTATAGTAAAAAAAGGGTCATTCATGCTTTCTCAAAAGTTTGGAGAGGTCTGTTTTGACATATATGACTAGATGGTTATATCTGTATGCATTTTTTAGATAATTTGTCACTAAAGATGTTTGTAAAATATTTGGCTGTAAGTTTAAACTTACATTGTGTCTTCTGCAGCAAAGCAGAATCGTGATGGATTGGTGGCTTCATGCAGATATCCATTCCTCGATTTAGCATCGAATATGTAATTTGAGTTGTCTCATGTCTGTCACCAGCATGTGCTACTGTGAGCTCTCATTCCCCCATTGTTTTTTGCATGTAAAAAGCTGTTGACTACAGGAGACCGTAGTTTTCTGCAACTATTCATTTTATCAGCAGGACTTACAGTAATTGGCTAACTTCATTGTTGGAGGCGGCTGGTGAAAATCTGAGCCTTTTGAGTAGATGATGCTTAAAAAAATGTGTTTTTCTATCGAACCTATCCATACAGATTATATTGGAAAAAAAAGTTGATCTAGGATGGACGATGATATTTTTGAACTTTTACAAAAATCCACTTATTGCTGCACATAAAGCCCATTTTAAATATATGTTACTGAAATACCTCTCTGTTTAAAACAAGAGGAATTTCTGGTGTTTTTAGATATTTAAAGCAGATGTCTTATTTAAAGCTTGTTTATCTGATCCACTTCATAAACTGGCCTTCTGTTCTCAAATGGATAGAAACTGTGTGATCTTGACAGCAAAAAAAATTGCTAAAAATCTGGTAATTTGATCTTTGTTCCCAAATATCAGTTTAGGATTTCATTTCATGAATTTAATTTAAAGTGTGTAGTTTTTTATGTAGACCTAACATGCGTCATCTCATCATGAATTTTTTTTGCTACACATTCCAGAGCTGTCACAAATATGAGGATATTTCCCTGGCATTTCGATTAAACTGAAGGTCAAGATTTGCCTTTAGATTTGTCAGAATGAACCATCTGAAAAAACAAGAAAATGCCATAGAAAAAGAAAAAAAACAGATCGTAAAGCCTAATTAAGTGACATTTTTTAAATCTCTACGCAGGGGGAAAAATGTTTACGGTTTTTACTTAGATGTCAGTGGTTCCATCTCTTGAGGCTTCTGTTTTACATTTCCATAAAAATCCTTTGGGGAAGAAGTGAAACATTTGAAAGAATATGAAAGCAATTCACTTCCTTTGCTATGATATTGGATCACAAATGGGAAGAAATTTCCATTGTATTGTTTTTAAAGAAAGATTGCTTTCTGTAACCTATTTGCCTCCTGTATACCTGTAGAATTCAAATTATCAGGAGTGTTAGGTGCGTTGTAGGAGATGCTTTACTGGAAAGATCAAGAGGTTCATCTGAGGATTGCACTTATTTCAGGGAAAGTAATCTAAACCTTAAACATGGTGGGCTGTTGACAAAAGTATTTCTTATATTTACAAGATAAGTGCCCCAGTCAGCATTTAGGGCCCAATTTCTCATGTTAGTTTTTTTTGTAAAGCTTTGATTTCTCAGATGATTTCTCTGATTCAACATATTACCTGACATAAGGGCAGCAATCAAATAGTGTGGTACTTTTCCTACTATGACTGGCCACTATTTATTCTAGGGTTAGAGGCAACATCACAGCATCCATCGAAGGGAAAAGTGTTCCTGCATGATTCTTAAATAAAGAAACTGATTATGGAGTTCAAATTTTAAACTGTTTTAGGATGACATATTAACAATTAGCATTGTTAGTAGGGATGTCCGATATTATCGGCCTAAAGTCCTTATCGGCCGATATTGGCATTAAAATACAATATCGTAAATTATCGGTATCGGTTTTTATTTTTTTAATAAGATGAGTTTTTCACACCATACACATATTATATATCAAACTCTTCAGCTACTTCTTTTCTCTCCCAGAATGTAAAAATATGACAGATTTGAAGTTTAGTTTTTGAGAAAATGTTCCAGCTACTTTTAAAGACAAAATAAAAATGGCAATTGCCTAACTAAAATTCTAGTACTTATTATATTTTCTACATTTTTAAAACTCAAGTATGCATGATACAACATATTTCATTGTGGTTACCTAAAAGGGTTGAGTAGTTGTTGTTTTTTTTTATGAGGGAGGGTCCCCACATATCGGTATCAGTTTATATCGGTATCGGAAATTATGAGTTAGGCTATATCGGTATATCGGATATCGGTAAAAAAGCCAATATCGAACATCCCTAATTGTTAGCATAGCTAGCTTTACCAGAACAGTAATTTCCATGTGTGTCTGCTGCCTTTTGCTCTCTCACGGCCTGAACAAACTGAAATATTTATATATTATAATTATATTACAGTATCCTGCTTAGTCAATTGCTTTTCTGTGCTTCTTCTACAAAATATTAGGTTTCCTTTGTTTAGTAACAACTTCCACACCTAAGGGTGGTGTCTTTTTTTCCTTCTTATTTGCCAATCTAAGTATTGTGTACTTACCTTTAAAAAATAACATATTTTTGTTTAGTTTCTTTTTCAGCTGCTTCTCTTTAAGGGGCTGTCATTCTTAATATCATCAAATGTCAGTCAACATTTTTAGTTCATGTTTAATTTTTAAATGTTATTTCGCAAAAGATCCATTGCCATATTTTAGAAACAATGACTCTGTGGGAGAAAAAAAAATGTTTTACTCCCCTTATCTCTCTGTAGACGTTTATAGGTTGCAATATATCTTTCACCAAAAAAAAAGCAGAAGCCTAATTAGGGCTCCAGATGAACATATTTGTGTTCACAAGACTGTATCACCGTCTGTCCGTCTGGCCTGCAAGCTGAAAATTCTCTAATTTGGTGACTTCTTACTCCCAGCTTGCACATTATACGGACGTTCTCACAATCTGTCAGAATGATGGCTAAAAAGGCATGAAGTAGAAACATTCCAAGCTACTCCTGCTAGTTAACTTTTAAAATGTTTATGTTCCAAGTGAGCTCTTCAAGTTTCATTTAAGAATGCTCTGGAACTAATAATTTCACATTATACCATCTAATATGTCCTGAAGCTTTTTTGCATAATACAATTTCATTAATCCTAAATCCTAGAAATTCTTTGCAACACTGGCTTAAAAAGATTGATAAACTTGAGTTGATACACGGTGCCATACTTATGTCATGCAATAATATGGAAATTCATTATTTAAAAATCATCCACTGTGATTTTCTGCATATTTGTTTTAGATTCTGTCCCTCACAGTTGAAGCGTACCTTTGATACAAATTACAGACCTCTACATGCTTTGTTAGTCAGAAAACGTCAAAAATCAGCAGTGTATTAAATACTTGTTCTCCACACTGTACATATATGTACCTATATGCACCTATAATGTAGGATTTTTTTAGGAAAATACAAACATTTATAGGAAATTTTTATACGAAATAGCTAATTTTACGTATGTCAAATATATTCAAAACCTATATCCAAACATATGTTAAAACCTATATGCTTATATAGATTATTTCCATGTGGGATGGTTGACTTGTAAAGGCTATCTGAAGTTCATTTAATTATTCTTTCTAACAACATAGACCACGAATCCTTTAAATATGTAAAAAGTAAAAAGAGAATGAGTAAAATGTTTCAGGATTGGACCATTATTCCTCATTTCTTTTATCTTTCATGGACAAATACAATCTTGGTATGATTTTGAAACATATTTTTGGCATTTGTTGGTTTTGTTTGTGGTTTCCCATAAAATAAAAGTCACGACATAATGTTGTTTGGAAGCTTCAATTAATGGAAATTGGAATGGATTTAAAAGTAGAAACTAGCCTTGGAAAGAATGAAGAAAAACACATAAATGGGCAAACAAAAACAAAAAAAGAAATTACATCCGAATTGTAGTAGCTGAATCCTAATTAAGGGACCCAAGATGGCACACCCCTGGTAACATGGTTTTTGAAACTTTCTCAAATTAAAGGAGACATATTATTATTTATTTTTTTAATCACTTTTCCTGGGATTGGGGGTGTTATTGTGTTTCTCTGGTGCAGACATGCATAAATCTGTTTTGGGGAAAAACATATCCATGTTGTTTTTAGTGAGATATGATTTTCTTAATTGATCCTGCATTCAGTCTCTGATTGAGCTGTTCAAAATCTGTCCGGCTTTCTATATCACAAGCCCGAATATTTGAATATCCACACCTCCTCAGACTCTGTCTCCACCCACCCGGTACACCAGTAAACAGCAGTTATCATTCAGATTCAGAAGGAGATTCAGAAAGAGCTCATAACACTTCACCTGGTCCCAGTCAGAGAGGACAGAAGAGCTGCATGGGTTGAATTTTATTTTTTATTTGTATGGTTGAATTTTTTTTTTTTGTATGGTTGAACTACTGCAGCAGCCATGTCTGTAACTTTCACACATAGTGGTAACAGTCACTATGTGAGTTGGGGGCATGAGCAAAGATTCTAGAAGCTTTGGGTGTGGCCTAGTTAGCATTAGCTTATTTAATATGTAATGAGCACCAGAAAAGAGCAAAATCTGCAAGGGGCTGAAACAGAGCGAAATGCAGGTTGGTAACAATTGTTTCCTACAAGCTATTTCCAGAAACATGTTTTCTGGAACTCAGAGACCTATTTTAAATAGTAAAAAAATTTCATAATATGTCTCCTTTTTGCCATCTTTTGATAAACTGATGATCTGTCCAGAGCGTACCCTGTCTCTAAACCCCTTACCACCACGCACTACATTATTGGGGGTGATTTTGGTTGGTCAGTCCCTGCTGGAAGGGTTTCTGTGTTTTCGCCATGTGGGCTCACCAACCCTGAAATGACTTTGTAGCCCCTTCTAGACTGAAGAGTGTCAGTGTCTACGTTTACATGCGTTATTAGGTTATGATCGGGTTATGGCCACAATTTTGGGTTGCTGAAACATTCATAATAACCTGTTTACATGAGTGAGCATAGAGAGTTAGAGAAAGAGACCACAGACAGAGTTACTGCCGTAGACATGGGATTTGTATGCCAGACGGCTCATACAGGAAGCACCTCTACTCAAAACACAAAGGTTCCTCATGAAAATAACATGCGCAGAACATTAATCAGTATAGGGATAAACGCATTTACATGACCAAATTTTTGGGTTAGTAAAGGGGTACCCCAGGGGTAATATTCGGGTTTATGCCGGTGTTAACATGGCCGTGCACTAGCTCATTATATCAGGCAGGTTCTTACTGTGACAAAAAAAAGCAAACACATAAGTAATCTCTTAGTGGACTGACGGTTCTCAAATAACTCACACCACCAAAATTCAACAGTTTCCACGTAGAGAAAGAATATCCTGCTTACTCAATTCTTAAAGCATGGTTATCAGAGTTAACTAGCGGTTCTGTTTTTTGGTAGACGTGTAGTACACTCAATCATGGTGTCTTGTGTCAGCGTAGGTGTTAAACTCAAGTATTCCAAAAGAAAACCCAGCTTCATTAAACATATTCTGTAGTATGCTCCCCCAGACATGCTGAACTGGACAGATGGAGAAATGGGAAGAAGAAAAAATGACAGGGGGGGGAACAGTCAAAAAAGAAGAAAAAAAAGACAGAGAACAAGTTAAAGAGCAGCTCACTGCCTTTTGGTAAATCTGTTTCTTTCTGGCTCTGGAATTCAGACCATCTGCTACAGAAACAAGCCACAATCCAAGTACCTTAGAGACACGGCGTATACTAGTATGTGTGTGCGATTGTTTGTGTGTGTATATTAGATGGTGATGACATCATTACATTCTGGTGTATTTTTGTGTAGATTTGCCACCATATTTCTTGATACGTCAGTATTCTCTTGTATTGATGACTTGTCGAAAATGCACCATAAAGCACTTAGTATTTGTTGAGTCAGGACCTATTTAATCGTAGTATATTCTAGATATAGATGGCCTGAAGAAGCATATGTGATTAGTTTTTAAAAGTCCAAAGAATTTTTTTTTTTGCCTTTCCTTTCTTAAAGCTGCAGTCTTTGACGCATGGAACGAAACTAAAAACCTTTGAACTCCGGAAGTATGAACAAATATAGATGGGCTGCTTTCTTTTAAAATCCACTGTATCTCCTCATGAATAATTTCCCCTTATAGTTTCAGGTATAAATATTTGCGAAGATGCCAGTGAAAGTTTTCCTAGGGCTTTGTGAATTTCATACACAACTGTAAAATGAATCATCACAAGCATTTTTTTAATGACCTTCTCTTTTCTTAAACACACAGCACAATGCAAGCACAGTCATCCAACTACTTGAGCTTTTCTCATTACAACCAGAACATTTCTATGTATATTATGTGATAAACCAGCAGCAGAGCATAATTGTAAAAAGTCTATGGACTATTTCATCCAAGTACACTGCAAAAACAGATGTGTTAAAATTGACAAATGTACTGAGTGTGATCAGGGACTACACATGTGTAGATTTTAGCACACAGTGTGTAATCCTCCAATCTTCTGTGCTTGAAGATCTGGTACAGGAAATTTTAAGTTTATAAAATAAAATAAACAGATAAAACAAATATACATGAAGCAACAAAAAGAATGCATATCAATTTGTACATACATAAAAATTAACTGTTTAAAATGAACTCAGCATGTGTAGTCCCTGATCACACTCAGGACATGTCATTTTTAACACATCTGTTTTTGCAGTTTATAAATCCTCCAAGATTCATTAGTAAATAACTAGCATTAGTTAGAAGGAGACATATTAAGTCCGTCAGACAAGCACTTATTTAATTTCAAGTGCTTGAAATTAAATAAATAAATAAAATCTCATGATATAAATGCCTATATCAAAATAGTAGACAGTATAATGTATGTCACTTAAAATGTAAAAAAGACTAAAAAAGAGATTCATATAAAAATTTTAGCTCATTAGTATAAAATATTTTGATTTTCCTTTGAAAATTTGTGTATTCATATAAGCCTGTGTGTATTCATATAAAAAAATGTTTAAATATCTTTTTCCCAAATAATATATATAATTTGTTTGCCTTTTTTTTTACTTAATCAGTTTTCATTCTAAATACCTCAACTTTTATTTCATATTGGTGTTCCCCACTTTGACCCCAAGGTCAAAGTGGGGAACACCTTCAAAAGTGGTGGAGAATGACCGAGCAAAGTTCCTGTGGGACTTCCAGGTCAAGACAGACAGGATCTTAATGGTGAACCAACCGGACAAAACCCCGCCGTGATGCCTTGAGGATTAAGTGGTTCAGAAAATGGATGGATATTATTATTTATTTTTTAATTTTACATAATGTTCGTTCGTAACTTGTTTCCTTTGCAAAACTTTTTTTCTTTATTTTTAGCATATGATGCAAATTAAAGAGAAGTTCTGTATTCACACACAAAAAGCACAAATCAACCAAGAAATCTGGAAATTTTGAGTCTGGAAAGATGGAATATTGACATAGTCAAAAAATGAATAGGAACTAATTCAAAAGTGAGACTTTCAGCTGTTTCCATTCACTTTTTCTGTCACAAAACACTTTGCAAAGCTGCATACGCTGCATAATGGGAAGTGTTTTGATGGAATAGTTGTTTGGAAAAACATGTGTTCCCACACATTTGCAAGTTATATGAGAATTGTCTCACTTTTCCATTCAGATGGATTTTACTCGACCTTCTGCTGTTCTTTGACGTGTTTGATGCGTGCAGGTTTTCTGATTTATGGGTCAGTCACCTTCGTTCTCACTTACCTCATCCTTGGCGTGGTCGTCTTGAAATTCACCCATGAACCTTAAGAATGATCCAGTTAAATTAAGCATCATTAACTAGAAAGATAGTAAATAACTGAAACTCATTCATGCTTTCAGGCTATATTTTTACAACAAGAGGGTAAGTAAACACATTCATTATTTTTTTATTGGTGTTTGAGAGGAGGATACGCTGGCAGCTGAACAAATGACCAAAGCTTCTATTTAACATCTTCTACACGAGCACTAGCTCTGATTACAATACAAGGAATTGCAGGTCGTCAATTTTAATGTTCTCAAAAATACGTGAACACCCAATTCATTTCTTTGTCTAGTTATATGCTGCTATTCTGAGCACACACACTCACACATATACTATCCTGGTTAAGTAGATAGTGCAGTGTCAGCAGTAGTGACATGTTATTAGCTGCGAGACAGAGTGCTGTTTGACATGTTGCTAAGAGTGTGCGCACTCTTTCCCTTTTGTTTGGTTTCCATTGTTGCTCGCCACCAGACTGCTGACACTTCATTAGGGATTCACTCCGACTGCAGGTCTGATGGAGTGTGAGTGGTTGCGCACGGGCGAGTGAGCGAGCGGGTGGGTGAACTGCTGGTTCTCTAATCACGATGTAATGACGGACCTGCGCCGGATCAATCTTCAGACGTAATTAAAACGGACAACAGAGGGGGAGAGGGCAGGTTTGCTCGTAAACACGGAGAGATGGAGGGTGGATGTCGGGGAGGTGGAGAGGGGGATGCAGGATAGTGGATGCCGAGCGATCATTACCGCTTCTATGAATGTAAAAAAGGGCAGTTAGAGTAAGGAGCTATCACCCATGCTGATGTTAATGCTAAGTGCTCCAGTCAGGCTAACTTGATTACACTGACAGCCACGATGGAGTGGAGGACATTATCCATACAGCACCTGGCACCTTTTGGGCTTATTAAAGTGCCTTCCCCACAATTTACCAAGATAGAGGGTGAATATTGGGTGTATATACCCTGCTGTAGCCCAACACAATCACTACATGCCTTCAATGCGGTCGGGAAAATCTGTCTAATGTCTTCCTTTGGCAACGACAGCCCTAACCTGGGCCGAACTTCCTTCTAAGTGGTGCTGTTATGCTCAGGTCATTATGGTGACAGTCATGTCGGCGGCTGATGTTGGGGCCATTAGCAAAGTGCTTTGCAGAATTAGAAGGGACAACAGGCCGCTTATTAGGGTCGGAAAAAGCACTTGTTGTCATGTAGCTGTGATGGTTGGACAAAGTAATGGAAAGAGGAAAAGTTATCATTTGTTCATATTGAAATTTAATGGGTGAGCAAATGGTGATTAAACATTAAATCTATGAATGTTCTTAGATCGTATGATGTGATCTGCCTGTAGTGGCACTCAGAGGACATTTTGGTATTAGTTGAAAGCAATTAGACAGTGAGTTACTCAAACATACTGACCTTTGCTTTATCAGATCGCTCTTAAAAGAACCACCGTGGAGGAAAAAAATTAAGAAAGCCCAGTTCGAACTGAATCAAGCTGCTTGCCTTTAAAATTGGAATTGAGATCTAGGAATACCATCAGGCCCATCTTAACTATGCGAACATCATCTCAACTTCGTTGTGTCCTGTCCAAAAGTAGCCCGGTAGCTCACAAAACTGAAATGTTTTTCTACGGTTTGGCCTGCGATCCACGCCCCAAAAATGATTCTTTCTAAAAAAACTACTGCCAAAGTTGACGACCCGGGTTTTCTCCCCTTTTCAGTGTCTGCATGTGGACAGCTGTAACTGTAGTTTTAGGTTTCACTGTAAAAAGTGAAAGAGATAAGCCCGCATCACCTGCGAGACATATGTTTATGCTGTTTCTGAGTGTATACAGAAACAGAATACTGCTGTGTTGAAAACAATTACAAAACAATTCTAAAAAAATCGAACTGCATTGATTTGCAAGTCCAAAAATCGATTTCATTTATGACATTTCATCTATTTAATTGTTGCTAACAGCTAAAAAAAATGTAGTTTTTAACAGCGCAGACCAATATTAATTATGAAATATAAAAGAATACATTTAATTGGATCAGACCGGATTGGATTGTGATAATCAGTTCTAACTCTTGAGGATCAGAATTGAATCGATTCTTAAAATTTGAATTGATACCCAGCTTTACGTCAGAGCTGTGTTGGCATTCCTGATTGTCCAAACGCTTTTTGCTCACTTGTTTTTAAAATATCTATCACTGCTGTGTGTAGAAGTTAGAGAGTAGAAAGTTATTCTGAGTGGACAGGATCTGGGAGAACTACTGCCCCCTACAGGTTTGTCTATGAGTGTGCTTAAAAATGCAATTAATTGTGGGGGGTCTTACGAATGAGGGAAAAATCGAGCAGGAGATCAATAGTCAGATTGGTAGGGCATCAGCAGTGATTCGGGCCCAGTAATGGTGTGTCACGGTGACACAGACAGGTTTTTATGTGTATATATATATATATATATATAGTTGTTCACAGTGTATTGTTTTAACAGGAATGAAAGAAGATGCTATCCTTTCTTTGAAGCACAGAGTGTGTATTGTTAATCTTTAATCTCCAACTGTATCCAGATGCTTGATTGGAGCACATCTGTAGCTACCGTCTGACTGGAAATAGCACTTGTTCTGACTGTTCTTGCAGGAGTGCAGTGGGAATGCGCAGCTGTCATTTCTTTTTTTCAACTGCGGTGCTTCTGTGTTCCTCACATTGTATCAGAGTGGAAAGAAAAATCAAAAATAAAACACAGCGCACGCACATTTGGGGCATGAAGCCATTGTTACATGACTAAAAACACAAGTGTCACAACCATAACTATAAGAGCCGTAGAACAGCTACGGCTACAGCCTGCGCCGTCCTGACAGCTATGTCATCCCAAGGCTGCAGCAATAATCAGAGCGAGCCAAGAGTCCGTCAAAGCAGCGGCCAGTGAAAGACTGCTTGTCATCTCTCTTAATGCAAGAAGCCCATGCAGTCATCAGGGCACAGTGACTCTCACGCCATTCATATCAACAGCACATGTATAATGTAAGACTCCAGATTTTAATGAAGCCAAGCTTCTCCCAAAAAGTTCAGATGAACACAAATAGCATTATGAACCAACAGAAAGAAAATGGTGCAAGAGTCCAAGATTTAGTTTTTCGGGGGTCCTGTAATGGAACCACATGATTCTACATGCATCATTTATTTATTTACTATTAATTGAAAGTGTTTTAAGCTGTCGCACAAATAAAGACAAAGGGAAAACATTTATCTTAGCCAATTACGTTAATGTTACTGTTCAAGGGAAAGTTGTTAAGTCATGCTTAAAGGGATCATATTGCAAAGATGGAATAGCTCCCTACATAGATGAAATCATCAAAATAATAAGGAAACTAAATGTTTGGAGTTGAGTTTACTTTAAAGTATCATTTAGAGATTTTCTTACTGTTTTGTTTGTCTTTATTACTTTTTCATGAACCACTTTCAAAAGTCAACTAGCTAATCTGATTGGGTTTGCATGCCTTGGAGAGACAGTCCCAGATGAGTTGGCTAGTAAGCGTAAAGCGGTTGGGCAACACAAACATCGCTCCATAATGATGAAAAGAGGTGCTGTCCTTCGTTTCAAACTTCCAGGTTTACTTATGTACCCAGTTTGATTGCTGTGTTACGAATGACCTGTCAATAGCAAAGTCAACTTCTAAGATTAAACAAAAAGTATAAGAGCTGCATTTAAAGTCAAATCTTTCTAGCATTTCTGCTGTGCATAGCTGTTAGCTAGGAGCTATTTATCTGTGTATATCTGGTTTGAAAAAATCTTGAAGAGCTTTCTTATATTCTTATAAAACAAACATGAAGTGTTAGAAAATTCCAGATTTAGGAAAGAAGTGTGAAAGTAGATTATAAATTCAGCATTATTAGTACTTTATTTCATAGCATTATTAGTGATGTGTAAAGGTTTGTCTGTTAAGGCAACATCATTTAAGGAAAGAAAACATTGTTTTATGGTGAATACAATATGACAAAAGACAAACTGAAAAGATCAAAAACTGCAAAAGGCTGTAAAAAAACCTGTTAAACTATGCTTTATGGCACAAACTGGATTTCCTTTTCCTTTTTTCCTGGAAGGACTGTTTTTTTGCAACCTCGACCTTATTGATAGCAAGCGTTATATTCAATTACTAACCCACAAAAGTTTGATTTGTCTCTAAGGTTCTTTCTGAGATGTTTTGAGCCATCCGTGATCAGTGTATATCTATTTACTGGGAGTTTTTGTGACACCCAAAGTCCAGTTTCTAAATAAAGGATTATCTGCCACAAAACTCCTTATTTTTACCAATGTTTTGTTATCAATTACTAGCACTATTACCCTCGGAGTATGGAGCGCTTTGGTGTTGTCACCCAGGGTGTTTTTCAGGTTTTTACAGTTGGATTCAACAACTAACACACACGCAATATCAATTACATCACTGCCCTGCATCATCCCAGTTGTAGCCTGAGCAAGACTTTCACTCTGTACTCTACGGCGGACGGTTAGACATCAAACATCAAAGTGGTTCAAATTTGAATATTTTCAGAATTGCAAAAAAAAAAAAAAAAAATGACCACGTGACTCCTTTTCATTCCAGCTGCAATTATGGACGGCTATGACATCACTGAAATCGTCTTTTATTGTAAATCCGAATCGGTTGGATTAAAAGCCTGTAAAACACCCAGGAAGACAACACCAAAGCACCTCAGAAATACTTGGAACTAACAGGGGAACAGCACTAGTGATTCATAACAAAAGGTTGATGAAATAAATGAGTTTTGTGGCAGATAATGCCTTATTTAAAGGCTGCAATTTGGCTGCCCCAACAACTCCAATTATATGGAAATAAGCTACACCAAACTTGTATGGGTGAGTAAACAAATATAATGGAAGCTTTAAACAAGGTCCAGGTTGCTAAATAACTGTACTTCCCCTTTAACACCAATATTGTTTTACTATTCATGCTGATAATCCCTTATTTGTTGAAAAATAAAGGCATCAAATAACTGTAATGGTCATACATGCGTTTGTGGGATCGTTTTATTGGTTTCTGGTTTTGTCTTCACGAAGAACAGGAAGATCAAATATTTTTTGCTGATGGAATGAAAATTGGTTAACAGAATGAAGATAACTAGAAGGATGAGAAGAGGTTGTAAGAGGTTCCATTTTAACTGGTGAAGGGTAATCATGTAGCCTTTGTTTTGAAATAATAGGTAAATCATGTTCTAGTGCAGAGCTATGTAATAAGAAATGTCTCACAAAGAACTGAGACCTTTTAGGGATGGGATGCTGGAGTTCTTTTTAGGTGGTTTCATCTGTGTCTGGTATCATGAATAAATCACTGTACTTGTGTGTTTCTAGTCCTGTAGGGGAAAGACAGTTTTGTACCCTGAATCATGTTTATTTTGGGCTAAACTTGTAATCTTTTAAACCGTGATGTGTTCATTTCCAGTTTATTCAGAAAGTTAAAAAATGTTGGCATTTATATATATTTTAAATAAATTAGAATCGATTAAAAAATCAGAATCAGCAGGTCTGAGTTGGACATAATCTTGGTGATTGGTGCATCGCTAATATACAGTTGCTGGTCATAAAATTAGAATATCATGAAAAACTTAATTTATTTCAGTAATTCCATTAAAAAAATGAAATACATTTATTAATTACACACAAAGGGCCTGATTTATCAAAGGTTTGCACTTGTTAGATCCTGCGCAAACAGCACAGCATCACAAAAACAGGCTCTGGCCGATCTATCAACACGGCGCAGAGCACATTGCGCCTGTTAAACCCGCAGCAAGACGCACGCAATCCATTTAGCGCTTTTGCCCTTGATGAATATGCAATTTGGGCGTTTCTGTAAGAAGACGCAAAATATTGGGAGGAGAACAGGCAAAAAAGTAGGCGTTCCAGGCGCAGTGTGATTTACTAAGCATAAAAATGTTTGCATTGGCTATTTTAGCTTCTATTTTTAGCACTTCTGAATTTTGCGCTGCAACATTCAACATAAGTTTATCATTGACAAACAAAAAATGCCATTCACACACAATATAAACTATAATATAAAGATCAATTAACACTCTATTGGCCATAACCCTGATAGTTATGTAAATATTTACTTGTTTTTCCCCAAAGACGCATCATAACTCATTGCGCTCTCATCACACCTGGAGAAGAAGTGCTGAGCGCACGTGATCCTAATGGTTCCTTATTAGTTTCTCACGTAGTGGTTATCCCTCCTGGAGTCCAATTAATGAAATGTAGTAATCATATCCAATACCACAATAATAATTGGAAGTATATATGACATTTAAAAACAAAATACAGACATGCTGCCGTTTTAATCAGTCTAACCCTGCAATGCGATGTGTGCAGGCAGCAGAGAGCAGCGCATGAACACCGCATGGATTACATTTATTACTGACAAATGAACAACAGAATTCACAACATTTTAGCCTAATTTTTGTGGATCCATTAGCATTAGCCGCCGCAAACTCCCCTTTTGAATACTGCCGCTTGCGACTGTTGAGAATTGCTCACGCAATCTTAGTAAATCACCCACAAATTAAGGATAACCCACTCACGCACATTTTTAGCTCCACACGTAATCGAGAATCTTGATAAACCAGCCTCAAACTGTTATATTTCAAATTTTTGTCTTTTAATTTTGGTGATTATAAATTACAACTAATGAAAGTCCTCAATTCCGTATCGCAGAAAATTAGAATATTGTAAAATGTTCAATATTAAAGACACCTGGTGCCACACTTTAAGCAGCTAACTCAAAATACCTGCAAAAGCCTTTAAATGGTGCCTAAGTCTAGTTCTGTAGGCTACACAATTATGGTGAAGACTTCTGACTTGACAGTTGTTCAGAAGACGAGCATTGACACCTTGCACAAGGAGGGCAATACAGAATAGATAATTGCTAAAGAGCTAGGCTGTTCACAGAGCTCTGTGTCCAAGCACATCAGAGAGGCGAAGGGAGGGACAAGATGTGGAGACAACAGGGAGAACCGCACCCTGGCGAGGATTGGGAAACAAAGCCTGTTGAAAAATGTGGAGGAGATTCACGAAGAGTGGACTGCAGCTGGAGTCAGTGCTTCAAGAAGCACCAGGCACAGATGTATGTAGACATGGGTTTCAGCTGTCGCATTCCTCGTGTCAAGCCACTCTTGAACAAGAGACAGCGTCAGAAGCGTCTATCCTGGGCTAAAGACAAAAAGGACCGGACTGCTGCTGAGTCATGGTATCCATGTTCTTGATTGGCTAGAAAACTCACCTGACATTAACCCCAAGGAAAATATATTGGATATTATGAAGAGGAAGATGCAAAACGCCAGACCCAACCATTCAGAATGGAATTGAATTACTGAAAAAAATAAACTGTTTCATGATATTCTAATTTTATGACCAACAGCTGTAAGCTCAAGACATTTAACTGAATTATGTGGATTTAGATGCTTTTAAAAGTAAATCTTGCAGTTATTTAACCACTACTGTATATATGTAAAATAAACAAAGTTGTCTACCATAATCTTTTACATTTGTCCAGCTTCAAACTCTTTATTATCCAACAATAGATAGCTTTTCATTTGGGTTGCATCTCATACCACATGTATTTTCTGTATGTCGTCAGCAGCCTGAGGCCATAGGACAGCACACATTAGGCCAGTGAACAGGTGTTTAATGGACTCTGGACAAAACCACTAAGACCTCTGCACTCACTGCTATTTATCACACTCAGCAGCACACCCTAGCTTAGCCTACGTAAACAGGGATGGCGAATGAGAGAGACCTGCCAGTGACATCTATCCATCATTTCTCCCACAGCAGCGAGGGAGGCTTCGGCACGCGCGCAGGCGGCGAGTGTACGTGTTTGCTTGTGCATATGTCTCGCAGGAGGAGACCCAATATGACCCGTCCAAAATTATCTCCTCCTGTCCTACTCCATTAAAATGTCAGAGGTTTGTGAGTTGATAACTCACTGTGGGGTTTGACCACATTTTATGTCTCTTCCTGGCAAATTACTTTTTTTTTTATTGGCTTTCCAAAGTTTACTTGTTTATCTATACATAGATTTATATTTATTTAAAGCTTTAAGGTAACAGAGGGTGCTTTTGATTTTGCAAAATGGGCCATTTCCTACCTCCTCGTCATACATCTGCTTAATTAGCTTAAAGAGAAAAATACCGGCAATGTTTTTTTTTATCTTTGTGCAGGAGCTTTGTACTATTTTTTTCTAGAATTCAGCCACTATTTAAGTGTTGAAATTTCTCCTCTTCGTGCTTACTCGGGTCATCTTGTCTGATATGTTTGTTTTTTTATGATCTGAAACATTTGGTTAGAGTAAAAACAAAAAAGCTAAAAAGTATCTACATTTTAATATCTATATACATTGCTGTATATACTACAGCTAGAACCCAAAGCCACCAGCTGCTCACCACTTAGAAAGCAAATTTCCCGAACAAGACGCATGGGTGGATCTTGTAACTTTCTGTTGGGACCAGGCCTTACAGCAGATGTTGCAACACAACTGTATGCTACAGTTACAGAAGACCACGGTATGTGCTGAAGTGATGCAGAAATAAAAATAAAAATATATATATATAGCAGCTGTTATACTTTCTCCTTCTCTACGGACAGAGACAGACTTTTAAAAGAGCAGACATTTTGTTTCGGGAAAGCCAGTAAGACATGGGTGTGACTGAAAGAGAGGAAAGACCAATCTAAGGTCTATTTTTGAGTGGATTTGTAGTGGCAAAAAAAATGAAATTAAAGGATAATATTGATCAGAGATTAAACACCACAGGATCTTCAAGGGAGGCAACCAGTTTTTGACACGCTTGAAGTCTTCTGCTCCACAACTAAGTTTGCTCTAGCTGATCTACATGTCGAGTCAATGAGAATCAAGCGCCACCCCCTGTGATGATTACAGTGGAAGTGCTGTAGCGAAATATCCTCAAGCACCCTGGGTGGTTAATTGAATCAGTGATGCTGGAGTCCAGACACAAACTAAAGGGATATTTCTCTTTTTCAAAGAATTTGGTATACGTATTCCTAATTCAAACTTAAAATACCTGGACTGCTCAGTCGACGTTCCGACATCATGTTAAACCTTTATTGTTTTTCTAAGACATGAACAGTAGGCTACATTCTTTGGTTTTGGGATAAACCTAAAAGTAAGATGAGTGAAACTGATCAGGCCTTGACTGACTTATTCTAAATGGATATGTTTTCTTTAAAGGACACTATTGGTTTGTGAAAACCAAAGAAATGCTATGAAAATGAGATATATTAGAACAAAGGCTTGCATGATGAAATGTTCACCCATTTGCTCAGAAGCTAGAAAACTATTCCTCAGAAGGAGGTTTGACACAAATAGATAATTATCCTAATACACATTAGTACTGTAGTCTATGCCGGTGCTCTGAGCAGTAAAGAAGACTCTGAACATTGCAAACAGCAGTCGAATGTTCAACATGTTGTCAACATATTTTCCCAATGTTTATTTTTCCCCAAAAGGGAATTATAAACTCATAAATTGAAGATCAGTGCCAAACATATGCAAATATTACATTGCCTCTCATGGAGGAAATGTTATTAGTTTAATCAGATTAGAGTATGTGCATTTACACCAAACATGTATAAATATTTCTTTAATCTCATAGTTTTTAGACAGTCTGATCTTTGGAAACATCTCGTTGAGCCTTGTATTCCTTTAATTCCTTGACTACACGGAGCTAATATGTATTTTATTGTCTAAACTCTAATTTTATACTTTTGTTATTGTAGTCAAATTTTAGTTTTTCTAGTTGATTAATAAATTAGGTGAAAAGCTGTCATGATAAATCAGAATGAGTTTTTTTTCTTCATGTAAATGCCCTGGGGTTAGCCAAGGGGATAAACACCATCAGCACATCTTTCTTCTCTATTTATAAGGAGTCCATTCAAACAATAAACGTTAATTAGATTGAACTTGTTTCAAAAAATTACTTTCTCACTTTCTTCCCTGTTGCTCTGCCTTTTTGAAAAAGAGTAAATTGACTTTTAATCTTCTCTTTGAAAAGCAAATCAATGGCAAGATTAACTGACTGGTAACCCCTACTCTGTGAAACCAATTGTGAAGCTATTTTTCTTTCAAGGTGAAGGAATGTGATGTTAACGTAATGATACGTCATAACATTCGTCAGTCTGAAAACAATCGCTAGTGAAGCCTAGTGAGATGATTAATAAGTAACTTTCGAAACCTTAAAGACAACAAAACCAATAGCTTTTTACTGATGTATAGTTGCCAAGTATACTTAATGGCACCCGTGGTAAAGATGTGTTAAAAATAAATTACATTTGTATAGAAAAAAAAACTGAGGAATCAATTTCTCTTCTATAAATACATTTATTCTGTGGAGGAAGATTCATTTTTAAAAGTATTTTAGTGTATGTTTTTTTATTATTGCAAAATAGCTGATTGTATAGGTATCGACACACCTCCTGTCAATTCTTTTTACAAACCCTTTTTAGGACATAAGGGATTGTTTTATGATATTTCAGAAGTTTGGAGCTTTCAGAGGGAGGGATCATTGAGCATTTGTTTTTCCACAGTTTCTATGCATCAGTCAGAGTCTGGTGAAACATTTCTGTGTGGATTTGGTCATGATTTTTTGGATCTCGATCCTATTGAAAGGATCCATCTCCTGGTACTTTGAAGAACTGATACTGTCTTTCGGTCTAACGAGCTCTCCAGTTTGGAGGCGGAACAAGACAACACCGTCATGTGTTCTCCACCATTTGTTTCCAGGGCTCTGTGTTGGACTGCTCACCACTTCAGGATGTATCCTGTTCTACCCCTGTAACTACTGGGATAGCTTCCACCATAACACCCTTTATTGGAAGAAGGTGGCAGGGACGAAATAGCTAGATGATTGGAACATTTTTATTAAGTCATTTGATTTGAGCATTTCTTAATACCCTAACTCATTAATTTCCTGACTTCTTACAACTGCACTGTTCAGGACATAAGAAAGCATATAGGATCCAGTACAGTAACCTGGTTCCCTAGCATCCCTTTTATAATGTAGTGTGATAGCAGCAGGGTGGCAGTGGCTCAGGTGGTAGTTTCGTCTTGTAACCTTTGGGTTCCCTGTTTGAACCCCCACCCTCACTGTCTCAGTCACTTTCGTGTTGTGTCCTTGGACAAGACACATCTCCCGCCTTGCCTTCTAGTGGTGGTCAGAGGGCCTGGTGGACCACCAGTGGTGGTGCAAATTGAATTGCAGTATTTCTCCTGTCAGTGTGCCCCAGGGCAGCTGTAGCTGCAATATACCTTACCACCCTTAGTGTGTGAATGGGTAATGACTGATTCTAAAGTGAAGCACTTTGGAGTCCTTGGACTTGATAAAGCACAATGCAAGAACAGGCCAACGTCTCCTTTGTTATGTAGCGATTCTGACAACAGTAACTTCCTAGATTCTGCATTCAGAAATAAATCATTCTGCCTGATGCAATCTGATTTGTATGTTCCTTAGCTGTCATATAGTCAGTCTAATACTTACTGCACTTCTGCACTGGCTTCCTGTCGCTCAGAGAATAGAATTTCAAACAGCTCTGCTTGTGTACAAGTCTTTTCATGGTTTGGCTCCAAAGTACATCTCTGACATGTTAGAGACATATGAACCATCTCGGGCCCTGAGAACTTCAGCGAGGGGTCTACTGGTGGTTTCCAGAGTCAACAATAAACACGGTTTGGCTGCATTTCAGTTTCAGGCAGCTAAAATCTGGAACAGTCTTCATGAGGATGTGAGACAAGCCTCAACTCTAACAATGTTTAAATCCAGGCTGAAAACAGTTCTTTTTACCCGTGCATATGAAAGTATTTTATCTGCACTCTTGCTTCTTATTGTAATTAATTATTTTTTAGGGTTGATGTTTTTTTCTGTTTATCTGTTTTCTTAATTTATGCAACTGTGAAGCACTTTGAATTGGCTTGTGTATGAATTGTGCTCTACAAATAAACTTGCCTTGCCTTGCCTCACTGTGTAAACTGTGTGATACAAGAATATTAAAGATGACCTTGAGAAATCTGCAAGTCATTCTTTGATTTCTAGCGGCTTATTATTAAAGTACCATAACATTATCACTACAGCACAGCATTTTAAAAATATATCATTACCATGTTATTTTATTGCACCCCATTAAATGTGGACCACATTGAGCAAAGACAAAAGCTCCCTGAAAAGATCAGAAATTTAAATAAATGTTAATGTTGAAGGTAAAAACTGTTTACCAAGCAGAGGTCACACTAGATGTGTTTTTTGTCTGTCATTTTGGCCAAAGGTCCAGAAAATCTGACCATACTTTATTTTAATTCAGTGGGGTTTGGGGGCTGGTGCCGGTCTCTAGCAATCATCCGACAAGTTAATAACTAATCAATAGTATTTTTTCCCCGGTGATGGACTGGCGACCTGTCCAGGTTGTACCCCGCCTCTCGCCCGGTGACAGCTAGAGACCACCCCACCCCACCCCCTGCGACCCCTGCAGGACTAAGCGGTTCAGAAAATGGATGGATGGATAGTATTATTTATTTTATTAATTTTAAATAATGTTTAATCCAAACAAACTGAACAGAGAACTATGTACATGGAACCAAAATCCACGCCCATTTTGGGTTTAACTGAAGAGCGGGATTGCTGCAGGAGTTATTGTCATGGCGGTTTAGATTTTTGCGTAGGACAGATGAGTTCTCTTAAAGGTTTAGATGTTTTGGAGGCTGAACCGGCACTACTCTGCCACACTGGAGACTGAATTTAACTGAGGACACATTTCACCAATTAAACTGAACTGAACTAACTGTTTCTTGATCCTTAAACTACTTTTCAGTGGCAAGAAAACCAGACGCAAGGTCACCGTCGCTCTCCAAAGCCTCAGGAACCTTTCAATGGCAGTCAGCCCCTGGTCAGCGAAATGCTTTGAATATAGTGTCTGGGAAAACTTTCTTTAATTGATTTTTTTCTGGAATCCACACGTAAAGTTGAAAGTATCTGCACATTTGCACCAAGTTGTCAGAGGTGCAAGTACTAATCTGTAAAATTGACAGAAAGCCTTTAGATTGTTCTCTCACAGTTCTAAAAATACGCAGAGCTGTTTAATAACAAATTTCTCACAATGTTTTCAAAACCAATTGAAAGCCCAATGTGTTGGTCTCCTTAGACCACCACAGTTAAAAGGTAGTTTTTTTCTGTGGTACAGATTTGAAATGAGCCTTTTTAGAGGATAATCACATCAACAACTTATAGTGAAAGCTTAGCTTTATTTTTCAATACCACTGTTATGTACTGCATTGGTATCAGTTACAGTTAACCAATACCATGAACCAATACTTAAAATGGAGAAACTTTGCTATTTTGTGGTCATCGTTATTATTATTTTTTTTATATATATAATTCACCATAATTTGTTGTAACAATCAGAGAAGAAAATAAAGCATGTCTTCCAATTCATTGCATTTTTTTTGTGTGGTAGAACTCTTAGTAATCAGCATCAGCAAGTACTCAGATACAAGTATCTGTATCGTATCGGTCTGAAAAAAGTGGCATTGTTGCAGCCCTAGTTATAAGATAATCAAATTGTTGCTCCTGCCCGCTGGTTGATGATGACTCTCGATGCATGGGGCTGGGGGTCCCAGTTGCGGCCCGGCTCGGTCCTGGTGCATGTCGGGCGGGTCCTGGGTGGTCCGGTGTGTCGGGCGGCCGCTGTTTCGGGCCGATGTCCTCCTTGGATTGACTGGGGCACCTCTTATGGGGTGCCGGGTTGTAGAATAGGTTGGTGCCGTCCGGTGGATCGGTGGGGACCGTGCCTGGCGCCCAGTCCTCCTGCCGGTTCCAGGACTTCAGCTGGCTGGTCTGTTCGCCTGGTGGGGCTGTCCGGCATTGGCTGGGCCCCTGATCTTGGCGCCCCACGGGGGCGGGATCTGGACCCTGGAGCTGGAAGATCTGGATGTCCAGGTGCCGGCTGGGCGCGGCCTGGGGAGGGCGTACATCCCCTGTGGCTCTTGCTGTGGCTCCCTGGCGTGTGGATGTGTGGAGGCGGGCCGGGTTGTTGGCGGTGGGTACTGGTCCGGGGTGGCGGCGGCGTGTGTTGTCCGTCGGTTGGCTGCGGGTCCTCCTTGCCTGCGGCGGCGGCGGGGGGCCCTTGTCGGCTGGTCCCTGGTTGGGGCCCCGCTGGGGGGCGGGGTGCCCCTGGTCCCCGTGGCCTCCGGTTCCTGGTCCGGGCCCGCCCTGGCGTAGCCGGTTACCGGCGGAGCCCGTGGGCTCGTCACTGCGATCTCTCGGGCCCCAGCATCGCGGCTGGTGGGTGCTCCCCTGGGACTTCCATCTGTTCCTCTCTTGGTGGGTGATCGACCCTGCGCTGATCCGCCTGTGGACTCTGTACTCTGTGGGACCCTGGATGCATACATCTCTTGCCTCCTCCATGTCTGTGCCGATTCCTGTAGGACGGATTGACGGTTCCTTACACCCGCTATCAATCACTTGCATGGGGAAACCTTATTCAGACCGGCATGCTCGCACACACATAGGTGTGGGGACATAGGTGAGGACGGACATATCTTAAGCTGAGGTTATCATCATAAGTTAGTTGTTCACAGGAGCTTACCAGAAACATTTGTATTATGTTCACTAATCAATGCTTGTGTGTAGTGAATGTGTAATTCTTTGTTTATTCTACCAGATCCGAACTATTGGTTTGGTTCTGTACAGTTTGTTGTTTTTGTTTTGTATTACTGTTTCTCTGCCGTCCGGCAGAGGTGGAGGACTGGGATGTTTTCTTGTGTTCTTTATTTGCCTCCCTGTCTTGTGTCGTCGGTTCGCCCCTCTGTTGGTCCGGTTTCTTTTCTTCACCTTCTTCCTTTCTTCCTTCTTGTCTCAGTTTAATGTCCATGACGTCAGGAAATTGAACCCACAGTAATCACTAATAAAGATTTTTCATACATATACATCAAGTGGCGTACTACAGCGAAGCTGTAATACTCTGCTTGGGAAAGTAAAACTGTTGGGCTTGTACTTGGTACTCAGACACCAATTCTGAGTAGCATACTGCTAGACAGGACACGTTAAAAAAAGAAAAAAAAAAAAAAAAAAGATAATCAAATTGTTTTCTAATTATTGGATGTAGAGCTTGACTGATATATGAATATCATTCTGAAAAAGATCCACAAAATATTGCTTACCAGAGTAGCCTCACCACTTGCCAAGCTGCTACCTGAAAACCAAGCTGATGAATTTCAGTAAAAACTGAATATTCCAATGCCCCATCATTGTGCATTTTCCTCGGATATAGCGTAAGCGTTGGGGCCGACACGTTCTGAGCTCTGTGTGTGTCTGCAGGGCCTTAGCAGTGTAAGCCTGGTTTCAAGCCTGTCAGTGTCTCTATAGTCTCTAATCCATGTGTGGAGTGAAGGGTGACCATCTCTTTCTTGCTTTTTCACTGTCCAACTCAATCTCTCTGCCTCTACCTAAGCCTCTTTTCACCCCAATTTAACACCAATCGTCCTTCTCACAATGCTGCCCATGGCTGCAACATCACCTCCACAAGCCAGACACACACACCACAACCTGTCACTCGCTGTCCTCCACACTAATCTGGAATGTTTCTTCTCTCAATAATAGGTACCTCTCCACCACAATCTACTTATGCCCCCCTTTGTCAGTCATTTCGGTGTTTTCTCTTTGTTTATGTACTGGAAATCTTAATGAAGCGACTAAAGAAGGAGCTAAAAGAGGAATGTGATCGACTGAGGTAAAATTAACAGAATGTCAAAGGGTTTTTGGAGCATCTGGCAGGTTTTTTGACAAATAGGGATGAGGGAAGGTTTAAATTTCATTTTTTTAGAAATTCATTTATTGAACGAAGGATACATAATTCATCTCTCTATAAACAAGGCAATTTTATTTTGTTTAGCACCTTTTAGGCAACAAGGTATTTGAATGTGCTCTGGGTTATTATGCGGGAAAAGCCCCAATTAAACAACAATAAAAACATAAAATAGCATAAACATAAAGAACACAAAAAAGTACAAACCTTTTGACATTCCAGCTATTATTAATTAAAGACTGATCTATACAATTTGTTTTTTTAGGTTTGTTGTAAAGGAACTCAGTGTTTAATAAGCTTTGCAATGGTCTGGAAGTTTTTATTAGACTTCAATGTACTTTGTTGCTAATCCAGCTAGCTAAAGTATTTTCACGTCTATTCTCTGAGCTACAGGGAGCCAGTGTAAGGACTTCAGAACTGGGGTGATGTGTTCTACTTTCCTAGTTCTAGTGAGGATGCGAGCAGCAGTGTTCTGGATTGGCTGCAGCTGTCTGATTGACATTGTTGGTGGATCTGAGAGGACGCTGTTGCAGTAATCAATCTGACTAAAGACAAAAAAGGTCCATTACTACACCAAGATTTCTGGCTGATTAGTAGTTTCTAGCCGTATTAACTGAAGCTGTGTGCAAACTCTTTATCGTCCCTCTTTAGGTCCAAAGCGCATTACTTCAGTTTACTTCTGTTCAACTGGGGAAAATGATGGCACATCCATCTACTGATTTACTTAATACATGCACCTATTTGGATGGATTTAAAGTCACCTGTTGACATTGTAATGTAAAACTGAGTATCATCTGCATAGTAATAGTAACGAAATGTATTGGTTGTCATAGTCTGGGCTAGCAGGAGCATGTAGATATTAAATAGGAGGGCACCCTGGATGGAGCCCTGGGGGATCCCACATGTGATTTCTGTCTGCTCTGATGAAAAGTTGCCTATGAGACAAATACTTTTTTATAGTTGTACGACAGGCACACCAAACATTCCTGAATTATCCCAATTTTCATTAGTTTCTCAATATCTAGCACTAAAACTACAAGGCATTTAGGTTTCTTTTGCTAGAATATTGATATCTGATTTAAACATGGTGTAAAAGCCAAGTAATAGGTGACGGCACATGGGCAGAGGAGTAGTAGGTTTGCAAAGCAACCACCAACCAATCAGATTATTCAAGATGAGCCATAAGTAAAAATATGATGTGGAGATTTTAGAAAAAAGAGTGAAGAGCTTAATAGGAAGCTGCAATAATAAGTAGACGCATCTGACACTAAATCTTGGCGAGTTACAGAGTGTAAACAATGTGTAAAGAGCTATGTGTTATATTCAAACTTAACCCCATGTGTGCGGAGACAGAGAAACAATCCACGCAGCCTCCCACTCAGCGTGACCTAGCGTTCAGACGCAGGTACTCAGGAGACTGCAGGGTCTGACTGGAGGAGTTGGGAGAAACCATCTATATGTGTGTCTGAGAGACATAGCCTTTCTTTACAATTGAAACTGATTTGCAATCAATAATCAGCGATCCCACTGTTTACAGCTGGAATTGCATTCTTGCAAAGAAGGAGTGATTGTCCAAGGTTAAGCAGGTTATCTGTTTCATTTTGTTTTATCAGGGGAGACTGGAAGGTTTCTTGAAATGAAATTCAAGATATGTAAAAAAGTTTAAATTAACCTTTAAAAAGTTGCCTTCCCTATTCCATCAGGGCATCGGTACTAGGTATCGGCAAGTACTCGAATCCAAGTATCGGTATCATATTCGTTTGAAAAAAGTAGTATCATTGCATCACTAGTTTATGGTTTTGCATTTGGCAGATGTCCACTGTGACTTACAAACTGTGACTTACAAACGAGGATCTAACAATGCAGTTCATATCAAAGCCACAATAGAACAAAACCACAGAATTTATTTTCCCGTATACATTGTAACTATGTATGTACCTCTTGTTATATTCCTACCTATCTATTGATCTTACCCAAGAGTAATGACATGCTGCAGAGAGATTTTTTTTTCTCTTTGCTCCATCCCTGTGCAAAAAGAAAATGGTGTGCTACATAATCTGAGAACATTATCAGCTAATCATGTGAACACATTTTTTTCTAAATGGGTTTTTTCCTTATTTTGCACAAATCAGTGCAAGGCTTCTCCATAAAACTCCATATTTCTAAGACAATATGCTTAATACTTGCTATGATGGATGATTTATTGATTGGTTCAATTACACAACAGAGAAATGTCCTCAGTCAACTGTAATCCTCCTGAGACGTCTGATTGACCATTTCACCCAGCCACCAGGAGACAGGAAGGAAGTAAGACATGCTCGGGTGATAATTGGCATCTCTCTGGCTGACAAATCAAGAAACCAAGAGAACAAAGCAGACAGATTAATACAGTTCATGCTGGAAATTAATGCCACTGTACCTTTACATGCTCTGGGAATAGACTGACTGAGAAATGATGTGCTGATTGTCACATACTGGGCAGATGTTGGCTTCATTGGCCTGCTAGACAAATAATGAGTGCATATGTGGCATCCAGTTGTGTGTGTGTGGCCCCTAATTGGCTACTGTAACTGACTTTTCTACAGTGACTAGAGCTGACTGCAGGGAAACATTTGTGTCTGCAGATTACTCACACAATCAGTGATGGGTCTGCAATTAATGATGGGAATAATGTCAGCACAGGGCCAGAGTCAGTGGGAGAGAATGTGGAGACAAAGTTAGAGTGAGGAAAACCAACAAGAAGAGAGTAACACGCTTTACTCAAGCAGTGTCATACAATAAGGAAACATGCATTTTATGCCTCAATAAAGCATTTTACATTCTAACGTGTGCATTTTGTGTTTGCTATATAGCTGTTATTCAGATGATTGGGGTGATAATGAGGCTCAGTGTCAGGCTTGTGAAGGACACGTCATGCATTTAAAAGCATCCTTTTTAGATCTGAATCATTCAGTTATGGTCTATATGGAGTGGAAAAACAATTATTAGGTCAGAATTGCTCATTATTGTAGCTCTAAAGGCTTCTCTCCCAGCCCTGTTCTGAGAAATTTGGATAATAAGTCGTTTTCGAGCGGTCTCTTTAAATTCAGTTGGATGCAGAGTACCAGCCCTTGGAAGAAGGGGCAGTCGAACAAAATATTAGAGTGTGACCACTTTTTTTGGTGGCAATTTTTTTTTTCTTTTTCGGAATTTTGCAATACAATCCCGTTTTTTTTTTTTTTTTTTACTTAATTAAAATCACTTGTCAGTCAACCACACCTTGCTCATCTTATAGGCATTGATGCTTTATTTGCTGGACTCCATTTGACAGCAAGGGTTGAGGCATTAGGTAATGCAGTATGTTGTTCAGCGTTTCTTATTTTGATCAGATACTATTTGCAGGTCCTTGCTTAGTCTCTAAGAAAATATTACCTCAAATCTTATTAGATACACTTCAAAGTAATTTGTTCTATATTTAATTGCTGTTTTTTTAATTATTAAAGTTGAAGCTGGCCTTTCTTTTGGTTTTCTTGAAATAAATTATGTAAACTACAAACTAGTGACATTTTCTTTAACCCGACTGAATATTTAGTGTGTTCTTGTGACATTAAGCAGACAGACAAATCTAATCTGTTTTCCCTCTAGGATAAACATCACCACCGCAGCAATGCAGCATCATCTCTATGACCTCGGTGAGAGCAACCCTTCAAATAAAGGCTGTGTTTCCTCCCCTCATGCTGGATATTCTGTGACACTCTCTGTCGAGTAATCAGCGGGGTATTGGGCATCCAATCATTTTGGTTCTTGCATACAAACCCGAGCACAAAGAACCAACACTCAATCATGAGCACAAATACTCTCAGTTGAACTATTTACTCAATCTAAGCCTGCTGACGGGGAGTATTCCTGGTGGACCCGTGCTCTCTGTGAGACTTTGTGCATTGGACGGTTGGGTTGCTAACTAAGCAGTGCTCGGGTTTAACTACTAGGCATCAGGTTCATGTATATTTCATGTAGATGCAGGAGGCAGGAAGGCTGTGAGTGTATGCAAAGAGGCATATTTTCCATGTGTAGGGTTTGCAATATTTGCCTCTTATTTAGATACATGTGACTGCAGGGAATACGTAGTAATAATAGCTCCTACGTGGTGCCATGCCTTTGTGTTGAAGTTTATGTGTGTATTTTGCAGTACATGTTTATTGATTAAAAGAAAAACGTGAATACGGGACATGCAAGATTGTTATTAGCCCCTAGCTTTTCATAGAACTAAGAGGATTTTATGCTTCTCATGAACCAATTAGGAGTGTGAAGAGGAAATACATTTGTTCTCCTTGTTTGCACACTTTTTACCTGTTAATTCCTTAATGCTTTCTATTAATTTATTTCACTAAGTCATATTGTTCTTGCCTTTCTTTATGTATAGTCCTTTCACCCTCCACTTATCCACTTTTTCATTTGTTTTCATCTCTTGTACAATCTTGTCTCTCCATTTCCCCCTCTCTGTGTTTTTAGATAAATTTTATCTTCTCCATGTTATGCTGTGGCCATAGGGAAAGAGTGTATGCGATCGTAATCTCTGCTGCCTTGATCATATCTTGTTTTTGCCACTGTTGAACCATGAGATGGTTTATTGATATTTTTAGGGGAAGATATATTCCAAAAGTGAGCGTGTCTTGATTTCATTCTTGATTTAACTAGGCAGCTTGGGTATTAACACCCCCTTTCTACTGAAACAAGCTCCAGGGCTCTTTGTTTAGAAAATTCACTTAAACTGAAAGTGGTTTTCATTTCAAGATATGTTGGAGTTGCAGACCAAAAGCACATCAAAACATAGACCCTTTAAAAAGATAAAAGATTTCAATAATGTGTGAAAATAAAGTGACTAAGGTCAGAATCTGGCTTGACTCATATAAATTACATGGTGAGGGTCTTACTCACTATATGTAATCCATTTATTGTTTTCACACCCTCAAATGCTGTCCCCCCTTCGTTACTCCTGTTTGGTTTTCAGATCACAGACTACCCCAGTAGTCACTCTACAAATCCACACATTTCTCTGTAAAGCTCAATTTAATACTAAAATAACATTAAAGGGTTAGACATTAGGGATTTGAATAAAGTCCTATAAAATATGAGATTAATAGTTGTTATTGGTTAACAGTAAATAGCAGAAATACCTTTTGGTTTTTGAAGAGTTATGTACAGCCATTAGCTTGGCTGTACAGTTGAGAAATACTGACTGCACTTTACTCCACCTGGAACCCCTATATAGAAGAAATGTTTCTCAACTTCCTCAAAATAACTGGGATGAAAGTTTGTGACTTTTGTTTCCAAGTCAAGAAAAAAATAATCAAATCTAAACTTAATAGAAAAGTTTGTTTAAAATGTCATTTTCCTTTCCTTTGTTTTTGTCTTTTTTGTGTCAAAAACTGTTTTTTGACAAAAAAAATTATTATTTTCCTTAGAATTCAGTTTGATCATAAACTAATGAACCAAAGCTTGTTGAAGATACAACAAAAAAAAGTAGACTCCATTAGATTGACTTATTAAACTGACAATATTGTCTTCATCAAATTTAGGAACTTTAAATTTTAAGTTATGATTGGCTTAGTTGGGCAAATCCTTATCTGGTTGCTTTTCACTCTAAACATTTTAACCAGATACAGAGTTGTTCTGTTTCTTGATTTGATTTGACACTTGATCACAGTTTGAAGACTCCGCTTTACTCTTCACTTAGGACATTTAATGTAGTTGTTTTTTATTATTATTTTTTCAGCTTTTCATCTTGAGAGTGTTGGGACACATAGGAGTGCAACAATGTTGAATTAACATAACCATCAGTAATTATTATCAATATTTCAACATTAATTTAAGGAAAATGGAAACAGTGACTCAGTCTCTTCCAAAGTATGACTCAAAATGTAGTGGAACAAAATTTCACGCAGACACCACAATAAGCACATAGAGCTGTTTAAGATATGAAGAGTTATTAAGAAAAGAAATCAACCCTACAGCTAAAGAATTTTGTCCATAAATCCCATCTATTCTACAAAATGCAAACTAAACTGCTACCAATTTTAGAAAATAAATATGTGAATGGAAGAAACGATGAGCATCAGAGAATCACTTCAAAACACAATTTTATCATACTGTAATAAAGATAGGGGGATTTGTCTATATGCTAGCTTCTTCACATTGGTAGACACTCCCGCTACATAGGGAATGACTATGTTCTTCTGTATCTCTTTCTCCTATCCTACACTGACCTCAGTCGATTGTTTGCTGAAACGCTTAGATGCTTTAACACACTCCCAGTTGATGTATCCACAAGCTTGGAGGGCATTCTTTATGTCTTTGTGTTCTTCCCTCTTTTTGAGGACCTTTTCATCTTGTCATGTAGAGATTCACTACAATTTGACATCGGAATCCCATGACACAGCAAAGTTTCTGTCTGTTTAATTTCTCCTTGTATTTGAAATAGGTAGTGATCCGACAAAGATCTGAAATAGTACAAATGTGGTCTGGAGTAAACTTAGTGCCTTTTTATTACTGTTTTCCTCTTAAAGATGTTCTCTGACCATCTCAGTTGCATCTGATGTGGGTATGCATGTGCCAAGTAACATAACATTAAAGGACACCAGTGTTTTCCAGGGGCATGCTTCAGTTTGCTGACTTTGCTGACAAAATGTGTGGAGTTTTGTAATTTATGTGAAGTGTTTCCTTCTAATGGAGCTAAAATTAATGCAAAATGTTTAGAAAAGTTGTAGGTAACAGAGTTGATGCGACTAATGAGCGATTTAAGTGGTGCAACTTCATCGTGGATTCTAGACAGGGCATAAATGCATGAAGTTGCCTCACTAGGGTATAACTTGTAGTAGAACGCTTGATCAACCACTTTGTCTTCGTCACATTTTTGTACGTTTTCTTGTAAGAGCTTGTCAGGTACCTCTTTAGTACTTCCTGCATTGAGATATCCTTCAACAGTGTCATGACCTTGTAATTTGAATTGTTAAAAACCACTATACATCTCCCTCGATAAGCTGGGAGGATGGTGATGTCTTGGTCCTTGCTGAGTTATGTGACAGCCTTTATTTCCTGGGGAGTGAGGTTCGGGGGAGGAGGTTTTGCATTGGAGAGAGTAGCTGTAACTTCCATTCTAATTTGTTCTGTCTCTTTGTTTTTTTTGGTCTGGATGGCTGATTCGGTGGCAGTTATGAGATCCACAACTGGTATTTTATGTTCAGAGTTGGCACAGTTAAGTCCCTTAGCTAAAACTGTTTTCTCATGTTGTCAGCTTCATGTCAGACAGATTGGTTTTGACTTTTCAAGCTGGAATTTCTCATAAGGTGTATGGTGCATTCTGATGATCCCAAACAAGGAGCGGCTTTTTAATGAAGTATGAGGAATTTCTGTTTTTACACTTTCTTGGTCTTTTCATGTAGTGAAGCCCATGCTTTATCAATGAACCAAGAAAATCAAATAAAAAACTTGTTCAAGGACTGAAACGGGAAAAAGTGCTGAAAGATTCTGGTACAATTGTTCAATTCTGTGTGAAAGAGCCTCTGTGGTGAAATGGACCTGTCGAATCCTCTCACTAAGAAGTTTTTTTCTGTGCCTTGAAAAGGATCTATTGTAATTTCTAGCATTTGATTGTAGAACTGAGTGGGATGCTATTGGGATGGGGAGTGAGGTGATTCCTTGCTGTCTACATCTTAGGTTGAAACAAAGTTGGTTCCTGTAATCTGCAAGCTTTCCTGACATTTTCCATTAGTTTTTTTTTTGCTTTCTGCTTTCAACTGTCAGCCATAACAGACATATTTCTGTATATTTGTTACCATTATTCTCATTCCAGCAATAAAAAAATCGGCTTTCATATTTTTCTTGTCTCTTAAGTGTGCTCATAACTTTAAGATGATAAAACTAGTGGATGCACCTTTACTGGAGGAGTTTTAACCATGTTCAAGTTATCCAACTTGATGCACAAAAATGTCTTCTATCTAATTTAGTTCCAGCATAACAATCGTCATCAATTTTCTGAATGGATCAACACTTTGTATTATGAGGATGATATTTAACATAAATAGTGTCCAGAACATTTGCCCCTAATTCAAGTCATGACTGTAGAAAAAAATGACTAAAATACACACAGTGAGAAAAGTCTAACTGCTGAATGAGAAAAATAGTTACATTCGGTTACATTGAAAAATACTTTTTTTATCCCAAAGGGAGATTAAATGCCATAACTCATATTATGCAAGCATCTTCAAAGAGTTGTTGCGGATGGTGATGCTGTGAGCAGAGAGGATCTCCAGTAGCAGTCAGTCTTGAAACAAATCAGAAAAAGACTCTGGGTTAAGACTATTGCTGTATGCCAGTCTCAAAACTGTCATGACATGTTAACAGCTCGATTTACGGGCAGCAGGGATTATATTCCTTTTTAACATGCCCCGGATCAATTATAGGCAAACACTGCTAATCCATCTGATTTGCTTTTACAGTTCATCTTTAAATCTGGACATAACGTACAGTTTGACATCATTTTACATTTCCATTTAGCAAAATGAAGATCAACACAAAGTAGGGTACAGAAAAAGGTTTAATCAAACTCAACTTAAACTGTCTACATGCTTGTAATAATTCAACTAAACTGAATTTTTCTCCTAATGAACGTCCTAAATTGATTAATCTGCATTTGATAGATCCCTCCATCCTATCAGTTGGACCAGTGGGTCTGCTCCCTCATGTCCTGCCGCCCAACTGGTCTGCAGTAGGGAGATAATGAGGCACTACCAGAGTACAAGAGTTTTAATAAAGTAAACTTAGATTTTAACCCCAGACTTGCCTGCTGCCTTGCAGCTATCCATAACACACACAAAAATACACGGTGTGCATCCAAAATTCACAACAGGATTTCCCTCCTCCTGATTTCAACATGCCCATGCACGCACACGCAGCCATACACCAGGGAAGAGATGTCAGTCAAGATGAATGTTTGAGCTGGACCCAGATCCCATATGGCAGCGAGTCCTTTATGTGCACCTTTGTGTGCGGAGCTGGTCCCACAGGCTGTACCATAGAATTTGGCACCGTTCAGCTCTGCTACATCTACTCTGCTATTAAGATGGTTAAAGTCCCTCCCTTAAAAATACACACGCACACACACACAAATACTTAAACACACATACTCTGCTTGAGTCAAACATCTCTATTTCTCTGCTGAGCAGCTTTGAAATATCCCCCGGAACACTTGTGGGAATATTTGGGACACGCAGAGAACTGAGACGAGAGATGCTTGCTTGATAGAAACTTAAAGAATACTGGGTGTAATGTTCCTGAGAATTGTGGCCCCTTGTCACATCTTTTTTGCAGCGCTAAATGCCTTTAAGCCTCTTCCTCATTTTATGACATTAATATAAAAACCTTAAATGTTACTCTTTTGGAATTGGGGTTTTTATATGAGTGGCCAACTCAAAATCCGATGGGGCTTTATGTCTGAGCAGCTGCACAAAGTTGACAAACTAATAGTAATCTTATCTAAATTGTTTAGAGACCCTTCCATTAAAACATTGTAAAATGTATGAAGAAAATTCAAGATCTTTTGATGTAACTACTGCAAGTATTCTACTCAAATTAGAAACAAATTCCAGTGAAGTTTTTTTCCTCACTTTCAAGTCCAAGTTGTACATTATCCTGGAAATCCCTGGAGTCCTCTGTGATTAAACCACAGATTCTGGTCTTCTGCTGAGCTAATCTTCCTCATTCATAAATATTTCATAATACACTTGCTGCGAATGTGTCCGCACCGATACGGCAGCTTCCATCTCAAACACGCCAGCCACACCCCTACCCCCCACCCCCCCAGCCCCACACAAACTCGCAGGGAGTTATCCATACGTTGCGCAGAGTGACACCTCCCTCACATGGAACCCTCCTGCCCCAAGTATACGGTACATTTATATCCACACAAGCAGAAAACCCAATTTTTGGCTCCTCGTGAATGCACCCACATGTGCATAGAGTCTAAACCTTGATGCCTGGATCTTTTCTTATCTGTTTGGAAGTGCAGCATTGGCAACTTTCGCTCCATCCTTCAGAACTATGGAGGGTTTCTTGCTCACTCTCCCTCAATATACAGTATCTCTTCAGCTTCCTTACTCTGTAACCGCTGCAATTTTTTTCTTCACTGACAATTACTTTACCCCCTCTTTTCACTTGCCTGGCAAAGTAGAAGTAAAAGAGTACCATTCAAAATCTGTCTTTCATATGGGAGCTAGAGGCTTGTCAGGAGAGACTCATAAGTTTGTTCGCTGATGCATCTGGGTGCAGAACATCATGGATCTGGTCTGAAGTCTCACATTGAGAATCTCTGAACTTATAGAAGACAACAGTAGGCAAAAGATTTTGCTAACGTGACACTCCAGAGGTTCTCCAATTACCATTTTGTTTCTGCGTGTTTAATTACACTTTAGACAAATTACAGGGAAAATACAAGATATGGATTAAATTTGCTTTTATTTATTACCACTGCTAATGTGGGCCTGGTTCACATTTGCATGATTTCAAAATGGTGATATGATTTATAAACCTTGAGAGAATACACACATGGCAATAAAAAAAATCAGATATATAACATTTTTGCTCTTTCTAAACACTAAGAGATTTCACTGACGAACATTCCCAGCTCAGACTGGAAATCTGACAGAACCACATGAGATAAAACGTGACTCCAGAGTAAATAGGCAAGGCAGCTGAGGAGTGGGCATTGGCACTAGTTTGTGGTGTTGTTTTAACACAGATAAAAAATGACACATAAAATGCACAACATAAAGGAGTGGAGAGACACAGCAGTGACAGGGGCTCTATTTGCTACACAAAGATATGGAGGTGAGTTTTTCTTGTTGTTCATTTTAAAACATAACACGATTTGCTCTGATTGATCTTCGTTTCTATGCATCTGTGGACTGTGGTAAAGTGCGCCGACAGTAAATAATAGGAATTGACACTTATAAGGCATATCATGCTTTCTGATTGGCTACACCTCTCATTCAAAAGGCTGCATGCTTGTTTGCCCATGCAACACACCAGACATCGGGCAACATCGGGCCAGGACTATCCAACATGTTGGATATGCGATCGGAATGGTCCCAACTTCCGAGCAGACTAGAGCACTCTGAACAACATGACACACAGTAGGAATATCTGTTTGGATTATCTTAAGTGTCATTCTGGGATGTCCTTGCAAGTGTCCGAACGGGAAAACGGCCCTGAAATTGGCTTAAAAATCCTACAGTGTGGACAAGGCCTTAGACAACTTCAACTAACAGCGATTTAAATCAAAGGCACAAGTACCCTAGAACAGCCCTCGCAACTTAGCACCTCTCTGGACTAGGGCTGTGCGATATGTCGTCAGTACGATAAAAAACATCCATTATTTTATATGAGTCTCTATTGTTTAAGCCACAATAGGGTTTTACGGTAAATTACGTCACAATGCATCTTATAGCATTCTTATACTTGCTGCAATACATGAAAAAACAGAGAGGAAGACGGTAGCCAACATGTTTCAGACCAGGCTTGACTAAACGAGATTATCAGGCAACCCAAAAAAGTTGGTCTCTCTGCGTGTCTCGCCTCCCCTCCCGACACGCAGCTTGAACAGAAGAAAAGTGTCTCTCTGAGGCTCCGGCTCTGAGAGACGCCGGCTCTAAAAGCCGTTTCGTTCGCTTGCTACACATCAGTGGTGTGCTACAGCGTTCTGTATCTGAAGTTTATCAGAGCTTTCTCCACAACTCGACGCTGCTTTTGCTCATTGACTCTCTGTATTCGTTGTCTTGGTTCTTGATCAGCTGATAAAATCAATGTGTGGTGTTGGAGTCGGTTTGTCAGACCGGGAGCTGGTTAACTTTACTAAGGACTGTTGTCTGATCTGCGTCGGTCTTCTTATATCCAAACGGCATCGATAACCATAACTTGACTATTTTCCTAATCCTACAATTTGGGAACTAGTGCCTAAACGTAACGTGATCCATCTGTTTAAGTTTTACGAGCAGCAGCCACCTCACATGTGGGTGTAGTCAGAACACATTTCGAGGGGGGAACAATGTAACACCCCTCTTTTACATAGGAGGCATGCAGATAGTGAAAAAAATAAAAAGGAGAGGGTGCACAAGGACAGAAAAAAAACGTTACGGCCAAAACGTGCTGTAAAGTTAAGAAAATGAGACGAAGCAGGTAATGTGACAAAATTTGGATGTATTTCAAATAATAAGTTTAATTCAAAGGCAGAGTGTAGAGCTGAGCCGCTCTCCTAAAAGATCACTGATAACGTGGAAGGAGTTCACAACATGATGAGTCTGGGTGCTGTTATTGTCATTTATTATTTAAAACTGCATTTTTATAAACTATTCGGGAAATAAATTTACAGAAAAATTGCTATATTGTGAAGTATATTGTTATCGGGATATAAACTGAGCTATATCGGGATATAGAAATTTAGCCATATCACTCAGCCCTGATCTGGACTGTGCCTCAACGCCAACTCTACGCCACCTCGATACTATCTCAACGCTTTCGCTTATCCTGCTGATCCAATCTGTATAACAAAATGTGTTCAAAAGGCACAAAATGGTAACTTTCGATCAAATTAACCAACTCCCTGAGGGAACTGATCCTGGCTTCAACAGACTTTTTGTAGGTCTTTAGAAACTAAATTTACGTACTGAATTCAACAATTCCAGTTGAGTTGTTAAAATTTGGACCTTTCAGAGCAAAACATTACACTGCCTGTTATCAGGGGGCGGGGCTTAAGTCATCTCAGGACTTGACAATTTGGCTTTATCAGGGACTTAGTGATACGCGAAAAGAAGTTTAATCTATCTATCTGTGCATTTATGCATAGCAGATATGGTTACTTTAATGTTTTTTTTGCTGTTTTATCAAAGTTTGATGCATGGCTGTGTGCAGTATACAGTACAGTATACACAAAAAGTCAGGATTTTGATCACTCTAGATCCCCCATCCTAACCAATTTTGAAGCCAATATGTAAAAAGGAGGAGTTAAAGTAAATGTAAAGCCTGTAACGGTCAAAACCGGTTCAAAATCACATCTTAAATCCAAGATGGAAAACTTCCTTTTCGTTTTGGACAAATTACATTTTAAGGATTTGAGTTAGGTCTTGGGAAATCCTACAAATTAACTCATTTTCATTCCTGTACAATAAACTAAGCTATATGAGGAGGCTGCTCTGAAAGTTGCCAGGGGGTGTTGCTGAGTGATTTCTTTGGTGGGTTTTGCATAACCTTTAAATTACATACATTTCACAGACACCTGGATGTATGCATTAAATCTAGACTTTTCGTATATGTTTAGGCCTCAAAAAAGATAAATGCTGAATTTGACGGGCATATAATGGGAAACAATACTTTTCCAGCTCTTTCACTGTTCAGGCCTAAAATGGAAATGTAAAGCAATATATTTATTAACAACTTATCCTCATAGAAACAGGGTTTATATTGGAATTAAGAAAGCTGTTTTCTGTGTCTGAGTAGTAAAACTCTTAATTGAACTTGTGTCTCATTTGGAGAGAAAATGGAGCTTAAATGGAGTATGTGAGAGCTTCCATTTTTTGGGGGGGGAGGATCTGTTTTTATGAATGTTTGGGAGCATTAATGTCCTTGGACACCTTGCAACTTTTCACAACTCACCGATAAGACAAGCTGTCTCTCCCCGTCTCTCTTGCTCCTTATCACTCTCCTTTCCTCTTGCTCACTCCATCTTTCCTCCTGTCACTCTTTTCTGTCTTCTCATCCGTCTTTGTGTGGGAACACCCCTGTCCATCATCTTCATTTTCTCCCCCGTTTGCTGAATAGTCCTGCCTCCATCTTTATTTCCTCACTCCTCAGTTTTATTTCTCTCCATCTTGTTGTGTTTTCTCCCCTCACTCCTCCTCACGCTGGACATTCTGTGACACTTTCTGTCCAATAATCGGCAGGGTATTGGGCATGCAATCATGATTCACCCAGCCATTATAACAGGCTATTTCAGACCAATGTGACACAGTGATATAAGCCTCCTCAGCTGTCTGGTCACTATGTATTTCTTAGATTGACAGCCTTAAACAATAGAGTGGGACTGGAGGCTGAAGGTGTCGAACGGCACGGAAAAACGATGAACAGAGCGCTGGATGAACTCAAAGTAATTGGAGGTTTTAATGCATTTTGAGGCCTCAGGATAATTGTGATATGAGTTATATGTCAGTCAGTTATATAATGTGTATACACTGTGCTACACAACAGAGTGCTTTTCCTTGCATCCGCTGAAAGTGTTAGGGGGTTCGTCCCCAATGGTCTTCCTGTGTGAAACTCCTATTTAGAATTTCACATTTGTATCCAATGTGGGAAACTGTTAGAAAATGAAATATTGCAAAAATCAATAAATCAGCCTTCTTTTAAACAGCTATCCATGTTACTCCTACTAGAAACAGATTACCTGGTGAGTTTTCTGTACATGTTTCATACGGGAAGGTCATTGATGTGCGCTGCCTCCTTTATCCACCTCATGTGTGAATACTAATACAATACTGGTATCGGGTATCGGCCTCGATACTGCTTAATGTACTGGTATCGTTATCGGTTAAAGTTAACCGATACCATGAACCGATACTCAAAATGGGGAAATCGGTATCGGGACTGAAAAAGTCGGATCAGTGCATCCCTAGTTCACACCGCACGCTTTATCGTCATCAAAATACACTCACAAAGTGACTAGTTTGAAACCTATACACTTTAAGGTTAAAGCTTGTAAAGCGTGATGCCTGGCCTTTCTCTGGTGGATGTGTTAAACAATGGCGAATAGTGGATAGACAATGTAGAAGTCTGGCAACATGACTACCATGAGATGCTCTGATTGGTTGACGCTCAGGAGACGGCGCCAAAAGTTCAGCTAGCTCTTCTGCTTCTTCTTTCTGCTTCTACTTCTGCTTTGCTGGCTTTTGCTGCTTTGAAATTTTGGAAAGCAGCAAAAGTTTCAAAAATTGCAACGGCTAAAGCACACAAAGCACCACGGAGACTCTGAAGTCCTTCTGACGGCCGTAACCATGGATTTAAAATATAATCCTGCCGTTCTGGGTTTTGCCGTTTTTGGGCAGTGTGAACACACCATAATGGTTGTCCGCTTAATCTGGGGTTAGGTCACAGTGGTAGCAGCTTAAGTGAAGAGGCCAAGACTTTCCTCTCCGCAGCCACTTAGGCAATCTCCTCCAGGGGATTCCTAACGCGTTCTCAGGTCAACAGTGCATCCTCTAGTGTATCCTCATTCTTCTTGACAGTCACAAGAATAACTTATTTAGGAAACTCTTATGGTTGTGCTCTTTAAAGTACATTTTATTTGCCCAATCTTGAAGGAAATCGTCATGTTGTACCTGTTCTCTACCTGTATGTACCAACCCTGCTTCAAAACAATGATTTTCTAAACCTAATCAAACAACAACTTTCCATAAAAAAATCAAAGATGATGAAACATCTCCACATGATTAATAGACTTAAACAATGTTGTCAAGTTTTACCATGTCTGCCACATTAAAATGTCTCCGTCTGACAGGGGTTTTAGCTTTCATCAATGAGTTCCTACTCATCCTGTCTACTCTTGTGTTTCAGCCCAGTGAGGGTTTTTGAAATGAGCAAGATTAGCAGTTCCACTGGGCGATATTCGAACGGCGACACAGCAAACAGACGGGAAAAGCTTAATTTCCTACTTCTCAGTGTTGCTCTGAACTGTGACTTGTTTATTGTTTATTTAGATGTCAGTTTGGCAGGGAGTCCGTCCCCCACTGAGACTACACAGCAGGTTACTCTCCACCCTACATCTAAGAGGATTTCCTGAATTTTCATTAGTTTTCAAAAGGCATAGCTGGTTTGTGTCCATTAGAGCCATATTGTGTCAAACAAACAGTCCACATGGGTGAAGTGAAGTTTAATCTGTAATTTCTTCTGTGAAAAAAATGATATCTTTACCAAGGAGAACAATTAGCAATGAGAGAAAAACAGAGCTGTTGTTAGTCATAACTGCAGCTGGAAAGAGTTCTACATTAGAGATAGTTTTTTGGGAAGAGGCTACACATCCACACTGAAAGTAACATGATTATTCAGGGTAGGGGGACATTAGTTTGTGGTGTAATTCTTTCTATTCATTATAGCTGTAGGTATTTTCTTCCGTGGAACATTAATATATCTGCAACTTCTGTAGGAAGGGCGATGGTTTCATTCTCGACTCTAACAACACTCAAAGCAGGAGCTGTCGAATTCTGTTTGCTTTCCAACAACTTATTGATATCAAATTCTGTAATGTAGTCATAAACACAGGTTTAGACTGATAAATCCAGCTGGGAGTGAGTGTTCGACAGTATTATATAGGTAATATCACCATCAAAGCAATTACATTTTAACATATCACCTAGTCTGTGGTTTTTATTGAATTATACATTTATTTGATATAAACCTTAGACAGAACATAAAGGTTAACAAGGTTTTAGACACATCCATAATTACACAGAACTATCTGTGTGGGTAGGAGTGTGCCATACACAGTCTCATACCATAAGAGACGCGCGTAGTGAATTGTTTTAAAGGATAACAATGCTGTAATAAAAACCCTGTGAACAAGATGAGGGAGAAGAGATGAAGAGAAGGACTGGATGTGGCAGCAGAGAGGGAGGTGAGTGTAATTTATAGTGATGAGTGTAAACTGGTCTGAACATCCTCTGGGATTCTTGAGTAATTAGGGCAGTACTCCCTGCTCACAGAAGAGAAGAAACAGGTGCACATGATCACATGGAGGCATGCATGGACTCACATGCACATACGCCATGCATTATTCAATTAAAGTCCAAAACATAAACCATGAAAAATAGACTTAATAGTTGCTTGAAAATTGATTAATATTTTTTTCAGAAGTGGGCAAAGTAAATATTATAGAATATTACAGAATATTTGTTTGGGTCAACTGTGGGCAGAGAGTTGTGGGTTTGATCCCAGCTTCCACTTGTGGCTGCTTCTACGGGCAAAGGCACTCATCCAGTTTCTAACTGATCTGCATATTGGTTGATGCATGTATGTGTCTGAGTGTGTGACTTGGTGAAAATGACTCTTGTTTAAGTGGTTGGAGTGGTCAGTCTCTTAGATCTTGTAGAATCTGCTTGCATGGTCATTGTGGAAATACTCCCCTTTTCCAGGTTAAATGTATAAAGTTTTTGGTTCTTTTTGAGCCCATTGTTAAAGTAAGAAGTCCAAAGCTTTTAATACATTTACAACAGATATTTACACAGTGATCAGGATTAAAATCTGTAATATGCAAAAACTGAAGACTTAATAGGAAGTGTCAAGTCAAACTTGGGTTTCACAGGGTAGGAACCATCCAGAGCTACCTGTTGCACAGATACAATAAAGGTGTGGCACCACCCTCTGAGTGGTAGCTTGAACAGAAAGCATGGTGATCTGAGTCAATCACTTTGAGTAATTCTGTGCAGGACTGAAATCAAAACATCTACAAACACCAGAGAGGCAGCTGGTAAGATAGAAATATTATGTATGGCTGGTTATGTGTGGACTTTGCTGCTGTTAGACGCGAAGCAATGTTAACCTGATTGTTTGAAAAGGCGTGGCCCAAGACATTTGAGATGCTGATCTGATTTGTTTGCATTGTTTTAACGGTTGAATATGGAACATGAGAAGTTGAACCAAATTGGCATCTATTGTGTTGACGTGGTGGTTGCAATAACAAAAGCCGTCTGGATGCCAGTTTTAACACCGCAACCAGCCAGCATCGTGTCCAGCGATGAATCTTACAGGGTAAGGACTATTTTGTACTAATAAGTTTAAAATACTAAACAAAAAATAATAACAAAATATGGGTCAAAGGCAACAGTAAGTTTTTGTACCTGTCCTCTCTGTATCTTATTTCGGTAGCTGAGTGGTATCCTCCAATCCTCTTGGGGGTATTCTCTATAAAAGTCATAATTTATACTTTAGAGTTTACATAAACATCCAACAAATTTCACAGCATGTGTATTTGACTGAGGTGTATGGTTGGAGACCTATGTCAATACCGAAAGCTAGCTAGAAATGTCTTTATAATAGTAATTCACCGCAGTGGTGAAAGCGAGCCTGCTATACTGCACCTAGCAGGAGGAAACCGCTTCCTTTTCTTTCCTTACTCGGTGTGGAGGTTGGTGCTCTCACATTTAGGAACATCATATAAACAAGTATTGAAAGCTGTTTTACCGACAGCTAACTTTAGCTGTTAGCTAGCTTTCTTACCTTTCTCAATGAGAAACTTTCTGCGTAAGTTTTGATGCCATGAAAGTTTTTCATTTGTGTCCATCTGCTGTAGGCTTCACCTAAACTAACTTTGGTTTTAGATCTTGTAAGGTCGCTCCAATTCTGAGATAGATAATGAAATATATGGGGCTTAGACACAGCAGCTAAACTTTTTCAATTTTCTACAGTAAATGCCTCTTTGCTTCAGTCCAGATGTTTACAATAGTATTTGGCAACCTGCGAAACACAGTGCGGTGGTCGGAAAAAGTTCAAAATCATTTTTTTTATGATTTTAGGTTAAATATAACGTTTAAAGGAAAGGGTGCGCTTTTGTCATTCTGCACACCTCTAAAATCCCCGTTGAAGTATTACTTTTTTAAAGAGATAGCTTTTAAGAAAATTTTTCCATATTCAACCTTTCACATTACATTGTTTGTGGTTATTAGTAAATTTTGTAACTATTTGGTAACTAGTAGTGCATTTTGTTAAGAATCTACTTCCAATATGCATTCATTCTCTTCTGGGTTATGTGGTAATTCAAAGATGGTAGATGAATAAATGATGTTTGGAGACAGATTTAAGTGATTTGTGATTGAATCTTGTATTTTTTCCAACATAAGTGTTTGATTTTGCCTAAAATTATTAAGTAAAATAAATTATAAGCGATCAATTATATGAAATACTTACAAGTTAATTTAAAATTCTATGTTTGCTTGTTTGAGGTTTTTCACCTGACATGCTGAAAATAAACATAAAAGCCAGAAGAAACGCATTGTTATAGTGACTGAGTGGAATCCAGTTTCTGTACTCTGGGTGGATATTTGTCCTTCTCAAATGGGGAAGCATAGTGCAGAGCTGACAAGAAGAATGCAGGGATAGATGGAAAGATTAATGGACGACTGACCAGAAACAGGGAATGGAACAATGGATGAATGGATAGACACACTAACAAAGAAATGGATTGTTGCAACTTTAAGAAGACTAGGATAGGGAAAGAAAGTTTAAAATACAAACATATTTCCAACATTTCTTTTTTTACACCCATTCATGCCTAGAAATTCTGCACTTTGCAGACTTCCAACGATGCATAGCAAGTTTAGTAATCGAAATTTGAAAATATTTTTTCTCCCAAAGTCTTTATTAGAGCCTTTCTGTTCCATCCTAATTGTTGCACATGCTGCACACCATGTGCAAACTATGCACATTGGGACATTTAGTGAAATGGTATGGTCAAGCAGACCGTTTCAAGTAGAAAAGACTAAAATATTGACAAATGTTGTTTTTTGACAAAAATTTTGTTTTTACCTCTTTCTTTTCAGGTAAAAACCCTATGTCACACTCTCTAATTTGTTTTGTACTCCTGCGCTCAAACCCACGACATTTGCCGATTATGTTCTGTCTGTGTAGTTTAATATTTTTATGCAATACCACAACTCTTTAAATGCTCACATCCAATGTATAATATAGCTTAATTGTGTATTTTCTTAAAACTTTTTATTACATACTGTTTCCAATTAGTGCTGCTCTGATCTTAGTTTGGACCAGTTCACAGATTATTAACCCAGATGAACCCAAAATAGCTTTAACTGTCCTCCTGTTGGCAGATATTTATTAGTCATATAAACACATTTCCTTCCGGCAGTCTGTGGGTAGACTGTAGAAAATGACTTTAAATCTACATTTGTCAAACCATTAATGAAACATCTCATGGAAGATGGAAGTCGGAGCAACTGAAGAACTACAAGGGTGCAACATTTTTTGTTTATAGGGACAAAATTGAAGTAGGCAGTGAATAATTAGTAGTGTGGGAGTAAAAAATGGAAGAGGGGACAAATTACCTAGCAGTCAAAAAGTACTAGACTAAAGACCTAAGTATTTAACAAATCTATTTTGTTTTGTGTTTGGTAATTCAGAATTTTTATTTTAATCCCTTTATTTAGCTGCTTTAAGTACAGGTTTGGACTTAGTCATGGAGAACAGACTAAACAGACCTCCTTTGTATAAACATTCTGTCTTTACTATTCAATTTTCTCTTCTCTCCTTAAAGAGAAACAGGAAAACCTTGGTTACTTTATATTATCTGTGAGGAAAATAGTTTTAGTCTGAATCAGGTAGTGCAACCCTTTCTTAAACTCAGTTATTAGGAATACATTTAATTCATCCAAACTCAAACTTGTAAAGATAATTTTTTTGGTCTCATATAATATTGGAACAGGCCTCTCTTGAAAATGAGAAATAATTTTTTATTCAAAGAGATTTTTCATCTAGAAATATAATTCAAGTCAAGATATTTTTTGACTTAGTAAACACTATTAAAAAACTAGCTTATTACTGAAACTTATAGTGCAGATTAGATTGTCGAATGAACGGGAAATTTGAGAATTTTTATCAGATTGTTTGGGAGAAATTCCTGTTGAAGCAAAAAAACTAATAAAATTCATCATATTTATCTTTAGTTGTAGGTTAAGTGCTTGGACATGTCAAAGGATTTTTTTTACATATTTCTAACACTTTCTGACCCTCTAATATTTAGCTACTTAGAAGTTTTTTGTGTATATTCTAAAACTATGACTTTCATTCTTATGGCACCCACTGCCACCACCGTTTTGCTTTCCTCGCCGAGCCCTTTTAATTGAATCACTTGTCATATTAATTGCATGAAGTGTTTGTGTGGACAAACAAGCAAGGCTCATAATGAGTGCATGAGTTATTAAACATTTGCGCTGTCAATTCTCTGCATCTCATTAAACACCAATGACAGTTTGTGCTGTGCTTTAGAAAAGAACAATGTTGTGACAGCATGAGAGCTATTTATGGTATAGGGCAATGATTTTCATCTAACTGTGGGATAAATTAGCTGTGTGGGCCGCTAAGAGGATATTACGTCTGGTGAAAAGAGATGTGACACAGAGAGGCGCTGAAAACAGTATTTATTACTGGTGAAAGCTTGGCACTCAAAATTTTGTAATCAACAGATATCAAATGTTAAATTATCTGTCACACAATCAACTGGCTCCACTGTCGCATATAATGTTATAATAAATGATTAGACCAATAGATAGATAAAAATGTGGTCATAGATGAAAATGTGTGACGTGAAGATTATAAGGCTTCTCTTGAGGCATTTTCACCAACACCGTGGCGGCATATTAGGGTAATATTGCCGGCAAAGTGTGTCTTTAAAATGTGCTGTGGAAAAGATGATAGTAATATTACCGCAATGTTGCAGCAGCGCTGGATTGATGAATGAAGGTCACGCCTTGCCGGAAGAGAGGTTGATGTATTGATGATGTGTGGAATGGGCATTGTTTTTTAAAACTTTTTTGTATTATAATAGTGGTTCCTTCTTTATCAAATTTTCCTATTCATATTCAGTAATAACTCCTTAATGGAACTCTATTTCTGTTGCTCAGATTTGAGTATTTTATCAAAATCTACATATTGAAATGTTTTTTCTCCTTGTCACAGTGCCCAAGGTAGGCTAGCTTGTAATACATAAAGGTAGAAGAGGAAAACGCTAACTGTGACAAAAACAGTGTTTAGGTAAGAATTTTACAAGAGTATGGGGAATATAATTTACAAGATGATATTTTGATTTTTAAAAGTCACAGCATAAAGGCATCAAAACTACTGGTCCACACTGTAGTCCAGAGGGTGGCTGTAATGCACCTTTAGTTGTTTGACAACTGCCATAGAATTGGGGGAAAATCCAGTTGACAATCAGTAAAATCAACTGGTGAATAGCCTAGGCATACTAGTAGCTAGTCTATCCATGCTAATGGTTAGCAGATATATTAGGCAACCAGTGGGTGGGCAGTCTAGGCATGCTAGTCGTTAGCCTCTCGAATGCTAACACACGTCTCCCTTTCAGATGCCAGCGCCAGCCGCTCAGTTACTCATGCCATCCTACCAATAGTCAGATCACCTGCTGGCTTCGGAGTGGATATAGCCTCCTGCAGCAGGGGAAGTAGTCTCAATTTTCGCCCCAGTACTGGGCCATAATGTAGGAGAACTTTGGAGTGGTGAGGAGGAGGAGGAGAAGCCGAAGCCTGATCTAGGGAACAAATTTTTAGGCCATATCACATAGTCCTCCCTGATTTTTTTTGTTTTTATTTAATTGCACCTTTAGGCATCTGGTAACTGGTCTTAAAGTTGAACCAGGCTTTTGGAAGTCCATAGTAATACTTTTTATATCTTGGCTAACTGGTTTTTTTGAATATATGTTTCCATAGTGTTAACTGAGAAAGCAATATGTTTGACATGTTTGACTTAAAAAAAAGCCTCCATTTAACTCTAGTGATGTGAAAATAACATTTTTTTTTAAATGATGGTTCCATGTGGCCTTTTCCAAATTTTTTAAAGGCTTGTTATTTTCTTATTTCTAAAAATCCTAATATGAGGAAAGAAAAACTTTAAAGAAAAAATTGTACTTTATCTTTGGCAAATATAAATACTTTGTATCATCCTAAATGGCCTAAAACCTTGGATTACAATCCCATGTTCTCTAAAACATTTTTTTGTAAATAAGAAGAAAAATCCACTCATAATCTTAAGAAAAATTTCATTAAAATGAGTCACAGCAGGTACAGCTGTTCTCAGCCCCTTTGCATCTATTATGTATAATTAGTCTGAAAATCTCTTTTTTTTAGCAATTTATTTTTAGGAAGTGGAATTCTTATATTTAGCTAAATGTGATGGGGAGAGTCTGTGGATTCTGGAAACAAATGTTTCTCCATGTTCTATTTAATTTCTTCTATAATGATTTTTTCCCCCGACTTGGAAAATAAAACTCCAACTGTTCCATAGTTTTCAAGACTGTGCTAGTTTGTATTAGACTGATTGCTGTTTGCTTAGGCAGTGCTAGCTGCAGGTAACAACTTTATGTTAAAGTTTAGTTAAATCTTTTTTATGAGGAGTACTGAAAAGTGTTAGCCACAAATATGCATGCATGGACGAACAGAAAACTGAATATAAATAGATTGTTAGTAGTGGGTTTGAGTAATAGGAGTAACCGTGGGCGTAGCAGCAGGTAGCCAAGGTGACCGGATACCGGTATGGTTGGCAGGTTAGGGGTCACGCTACCCTCTTCCAGTATGCCCAGACTTCAGACGGATTGGCACGAATACATTTGCAGAATAATCCCACTCATTCCTGAGACCTGCCAAGTTTTGGTTTTTAGGTACCCATTTTGTGTGCATCCCATTTCCTATCTAAACAGGGCTTCACATCTGTTGCAGCTGGTGTTGGCATTTAACCTGAATCCTAACCTTTAGAGAATAACATTTTCAAGTGCAGAGACAGGATTTATGCTGTGGCAGTACTTGAATACATTCTAAGTTGGAATGAAAAAACACAATTTTGCTGTTTTTGAGGAAGTTGTTCACTTGCCCTGCTCAGACATCTTCTCTCTCTCCTCATTTCTGCATCTTTCTGCATTTAATGCACCTTAGTTTTACCCTGAGAAATAATGTGGCCTTTGTTGCTCCCTTCATGGGATGCATAGGAAGCAAAGTTAGGGTTGAATGCACATTCCTAGTAGCCTTGCATTGTTATTTATCTCCACAGAGGTGTGGCATCAGTGGTAAAGGTTTGTCTTTATCATCATCTTAACTGAGCATTACAAACTGGAATAGTTAGAATAATAAAGCAAGCTTTTACTTGAGTTCTGTCATGACTTTTTAGGGTGCTACTTGCCAAATAGTCCCAGAGGAGAGCTTATGTTTGATAAGTTTGAACACTTGCAAAAAGGTTAAATGCATGTTCATGTTTTTGTTTAGTTTTTTCTACACCATACCTTGCAAAATCCGTTTTACCCATTGAGCCTTTTCTCATTTTTATCCTTCACTACCATGAATCTAAGGTATCAGCATGTTTTGGTATTTTCTCTAAACTTAAATTAGTGCATAATTGTTGAAAGTAATAAATACAAACATTTTTTTTACAAGTTTTACCCAAATCCTCAATTAGACAAATCACAGTTTGGTGTATTGAACCCACAAGTGTTTTGTACTGTGTGTATTACCTTTGCACACCTAGACACTAAGATTATTGCAGACATTTTACAAAATATGTAATATATTATATATGTGTGGACTCTGAGCTTTTCATGTACGCTAGATAAATATGCTTTGTTTTGCACCATGCCACGGTTGGCTCTCGCAGTAAGTCTTTGTTCAGAGTGTTCATCCTGTTAAAGGTGAACCTCCACCTCAGTCATTCTCCCAGCCTTTTGCAGCGTCTTAGCAGTTTTTTTTTAGCAGGACTTCCATGCATTTAGCTTCTTCCTCCAAGCAGCTATGACCAGCTTCTCTCCCTACGACAAGATCCTGTGTGTTCTGGGTGAGGTGCAGTGTACTCACTTAGCCAGAGCATGAACTCCCATACTTATGCTGTGTCTCTTGCATGGCTTGTTGTAAACTTGAAATGGGAACTCCTTAGACGTTTTTATTGGCTTTGTTCTGGCTACTCTTCCTTAAAGGCCAGATTCATGGAGTGTGTGGTCAGTAGCTGTTGTGTCTGCGGATTATCCCACCTGAGCTGTGGATCGTGATCTTCTTCAGAGGTACCTTGGACCTTAGACGTCTGTCACTTGTAAATAATTTTGAGATCAAATCATCTTTTTCTTGTTTTTCAGTGTTGGTTTGTCGCATATCAAATCTCTATCAAATACACTGTTGCTATATTAAGTAGGGATGCAACGATACCACTTTTTTCAAAACCGATACCATACTGATACTTGGATCAGAGTACTTACCGATATCGATACTTCTACCACACAAAAAAAGTGCTATCAATTGGGAGTCAGGTTTTATTTTCTTCATTTCCAAAAAATTGTTCATAAAAATGAATACAGAACTTAAATATAAAAGTTAAAACCTAATATTTTCTGTGAAGTCATTGCTGCATTTCCACATCTCCAGTATCGGTTCATGGTATCTGTTAACATCAGCCGATACCGATACCAGTATATTAGGCAGTTTGGGGCCAATACCCAATACCAGTATCGGTATTGGTGGATCCCTAGTATTAAGAGAAATCTTGATGTCTCAGGACAGGACTACTTTTACAAGACCCTGTATTCTCAAATCCGGTGAGGGGAAAAAGGCATTTCGTCTTTGCTGTCTGGGAGACAATTTACATAGTCATCCCTATATGGTAAGGTAGACTATACTTCTTTTAGTAATGTGCAGGCTTTCCTTTAGAGTTTGATTGAATGTGCTTTAAGCAGCATTGGCACCTGACAAGTGCTGTAAGTTTGCATTAAACTAAGACTTAGTCTGAGTCTGTTTGTTCTGATGTCCAGCACTTTTATTATGGAATTGTGCAATTCCATTGTGGTTAATATAAAATACTCAGCAGACATTTGGGGAGGAAAGGAAACTCACATGTGCAGAGATGGATGTCAAGACCGGGATATGAACGCAGAAAGGTAAGGGTGGAATGGACGAAAGATTCAAGGAAGATTGCAGGAGACTGAAAGATCTGAGTAGTAGAAGTGTCAAATCCAATTTTGTAAAATCATCTGTTATATTACACTAGTATGGTTTTAATTGTTTTTAAACTTACTTAAGCTACATTGTCCGTCATCGACTAGTGTTGACGCTTTTCCACCTAGTTGTGTGCCACAAAGAAAAATGTCCTTTTTGCTTTTGCTGGTCTCTCTTCATCAATCGACGTGATTATATCAGCAATATCTCAAAAGAAGAACGTCAAGCTATAATATGTGCTCTTTATATTAAGTCTTCAGGTTGTCTTGATGACAACAGAATTAATATATAGTCAAACTTACTACACTAACAGAATTAACAAAAAGTTCTTATCTACTAACGTGGATGATGGCAGCAAAGAAGAGAGAAAATGTTCACATGTGTAAAAAAAAGAAATAAAAATGTTTCCTTAATTGACATCTGTTATGTGGCTGAAAAGAAAACTATGACGTAATGCACGGCTAGAGTCAAAATTCTTCTATATAATAGACTTGATCACTATGCTTTCTAATGCAGTTGCTATGCAAATACAGTACTGAAATGAAGCAAATACAAGGAGAAAACATTTGCCAAATACTTTGTCAATTTTCCCCTCCGTGTACAATTTTTCATAAGTTTTTGCTATGACTCAGACTCTGCTTTCTGAAAGCTACAGATCACAACAGAAAATGTCATTTTCTGCACAAGGTTTCTTGCCTCTCTCTCTCTTTCTTTCGGTAGCACTACACCTTTTTTTTTTACTTCCTATAAAACGCAGTTGCACCTTTGCCTGCCTCCCCCTCTCTGTAGGGTCTGTCATTGAACAGGTGTGCAGCTACTTCTCTTTATTAATGACAGGCATGAGAAAAGCAAAGGGGACTACAGTGTGTGGGTGTGTGAGTTGGAGGCCGGAGAACTGACAAATGCGGGAGTGACTCTGCGGCACGCTCCATCGGCACAGTGACAAATGGATGGAGCAGGAGATGTGTGTGTGTGTGCGTGTGCGTGTATAGATACAAGACGAAGAAGCGGTTTGACAAGAAGCAATGTTGGGGTTTTTTATCTTAAAATGTTTCTTTTTTGGTTATGGGATATTTTTTCTAATCCTTTCAATGAAAAAATTTATTCACAATGTCACTATACTGTGAAATTGAAAATGTTTCAACTTTAGCCAGGTATTTAGTCAAAATCTCAATCCTAAAATTCTCATTTTGGTCTGTTTTTATCTGAAAATGCCAACGGAACTATTTACTAAATCAATTATCTCTTTAATTTGTTTTAAGATAAGATTTTAGGTTCTAAATCATTTCTTAAGGTCCCATTTTGATGTGTTTTCTTAGGCCAGCAATTATTTTTTGCCATAGATTATAAAACCACAAGAGAAACAAAGCTGAACAGCTCTTCAGGAAAATAAAACTAATAAAATTAAAAAGAGAAAAACACACTGTAGCACGCGGCAAGCAAATTAGAGCAAGTAATAGCCTAGACATACAGAAATGGGGGATATAAATAAGCTCATCCATCTGGCAAATGTTGAAAAAAATTAGATCATGTAGAAAAATAGTTCAACTTCAAAGTTGAATTGATGGCAAAGAAAAGTTAAGCAGAAAAGTTTTATTGTAACTCTTTGGAACATATGGCTGTACCTACTGTATGTCTCAAAAGTACGTTGTCATTATTTGGAGGTATTTTACTCTTACTTCGTCATCCTCTGCCTCTAGAACGTTATATAAAACAATGAAATTAATTAATAACTTAAGGCATAGGCCAGTCAGGAAATTTCTTTGGTGTTCTGATGTAGTTCCCCGTCCAAAAAACGTACAGCCAAGTCCTCGAGTAACAGGCCGAGCCAGCTGTAATCAGAGCAGATGTTTACCTCCTATACTCACCAAAATAATTGCGGTTATGAAAATCCGGCACCCCTGACTTATCCCTCAATGGGGTACTAAATGAAACATGTAAACTAAAAACTATAAATACACTTGAGTGTCCTTTTTGTTTTACTTTGACAGCCCTGACTACAGACAAAGTAAGATATTTAAAATCGTAAACAGTAAAAAAAAAAACACAGTATGGACAGAAGACATACTCATAACTTGACGGGGGAACCTTTTTTTTCATTTCTGAACTACACAATTTTTATAACTTTATTCTGTATGGTATTAACAGTTCAATAAAAAACAAAGTTAAACTCTTTACATTTTAATCTAATCCTGACAAAATGTGATCCCTAATCCTAATATAGTGTCTAATTTCACACATCTTAGTCTCGGTCTGTATCTTCTCATGAGCAAGATGTATTATGCCTCTAGTAACTAACCTCATTGCAAAAAAATGACCCTAATATAAGGAATATTTTGAAATGTTAAACAGTCTATAGAAATCTTTTATGTATTCCAATCGGCAGTTTTTGTTTTTTTGCTTTGTTTTTTTAGCAAAATATGTTATTCTCCGAATCTCCTTATTAAAACTAACAGTGACACCACCTTTTCCTGCTACTTTAAACACATTGCAGCTGATCATAATAAAGCCGGTGGGGACATTTCATTACCCCTGAGATAAAGCACCAAGGGCCATCAACAAGTCATAAAAAATGAACAAAAAATTGTCGTCATCTGCATAAACACGAAATACATCATCCCTCCTTTGCTTATGAACCAGCCAGATTAGATTTGATTTTAATGATCAACAAGGGAAAAGTGGAATGCTGTTGGATGGACACACACACACACGCAAACACATGCACACACACACACACACACTAGACAGTGCCCTGATAATGCAGAGAACAGTCATGGGGAAAATGTCAAAAGAATTAATACAAAGTAGAGAATGAGGATATTTATTGCATTTGGGTTTGAATTTATGATCATGGTCTAGATAATATTCATCTTCATTATCGTGCAGTAACACTTTTGTTTGGCTATCATTTACTATAAAGTGGGACATTTTATTGAAAACTACCAGGTTAGGGCACCACCTGATTGTCAGGAATTAATTGCCAAAAAGCATTTTTTGTTTTTTCTAGTCTGTCAGTTATTGTTTCATTAATACTTACCTGGGAAGGTGTGGCATGAAAGAAAAATAGATTGTTCACATCCTGAACAAACAGACGACTCTCCAAAACACAAGAATATCTTAACAAATTAGTTCAATTTCCAGTAAAAATTCTTTAACTAGTCAAATAACAATTAACTGTAATTACAATTCAATTCACAGTGAATATGGATGTTTATTAAACCAAGGTCTATTTTAAGGATTGTAGATTGAGGCCAAATTAGCTTTATCGGCTAAAAGAGAACACAGTTGCTACGTGTTCAAACAAAGGCATCATAATGCAAAAGTGAGGGTAAAAAAACCCACTATTACTGTAATGTTTCAAAAATCATTTTCTGAATTAGAAATCGATAAACTTTTGGAAAGTTCAGTCTTAATCTTGTGAACTAGGTATTATCATGACTGATTGAACGTAGGGATCGACTTTTGAACTGCCTGCTAAAGACAGTATGGGTGACAGGCAGCATACTTGTCTTAAAAACCAAAGAAAAAAATCTCCCTCTGCAAGTTAACACATGGTTTTGTATCCAACTTTTGTTTTTAAAAAACATTTAAGTTGTAATTAGCTTTTTGATCTTGTGCACTTCAAAAAAGGACTATCCAAAAAGTAACGCTGAAGCTGAATGTCTGACCAGAGTTGCCTGAAACTTTGTCTTAATGTTAGTCTGTTTCTTTTTTTTCCTGCACATCAGGTGTGATTAAAGGGTTTTAAAGGGGAACTTTTGTTTTCCCAACCAAACATCCCCCGTAGTATTATCCGAATCATCAGTCACCACTAGAATAATCCAATTCATTAAGGCAGTTATTCCAAGGTACAATGTTTAATTAGACAGTGAGTTATTGATGTGGCATCGCTCCAAACAGTATTTTCATACACCCTCCATCTCCCCTTAACCTTTGGACCTCCTAACATTTTTCAAGAGAAGGAAAGGTGAGACAGAATCATTAACTGCTTTAAAATTAGCTTTCCTTTAACATTCATCACTGGTGCTTCCTTTGTTTCACCCTCATCCCGCAATGCCTCCTCCTTGTCACTTCATCCATTCATATCTACCTCTCCACTAGTTGTTATAGTAAATATGGAGGACAATGTGTTCTGTTTCTCAGGAAAATAGGACTCATTACTTTTCATTAAGCAGTAGGAATACACCTTCATCTTCCACATTTTCCCTGGTTCTCGTTCTGCCTCTTTTCCTTATTGTCATTATTGCCTCATTTGTCCACTTGCTGATGGGTCCACTATCTTCCTTTTCCCTTTTCTGACCTGATTAAAAGACAACCACAGTTTAAAGACACCTCTGACTTTAATATACTCAGATTCTTTCCTCATAACTTTCCTGAGGCTGTGTCAAGAGGCCTGTGGCAGTCCTATAACTCAGCTGAAAACTGTGCTGACTCCTGGCCTACACCCTGACCAATCCAATCACATTTTCTTCCTCTTTATGATGGCCGCACTCTGTCCCAGGGCTTTCTGAGTGTTTTGTTACAGAGCGAAAAAGTAAAAAAAAAGAGAGTCCCAGGCAGTTATACAACAAAACCTTATTTTGGAGACAATACAGACACCAATCACCAAATATGAAATGTACAGTAAAGCAAAGTCTGCAAATCTGTCTCTATACTAGTTATATAATTTGTGTTCCATCACCTGAGAACCCAGGTTGATATTGCATCTATAAAAACACTGAATTCAAAAATCTATGAAAATATTGCAACAATCTACTTTAAATGTATTCTCACAGGCAGCTTTAATGCTGTAATACGGTGATCTTTTTTCTATGAATGCTTCTTTTCCTTGTGTTTGAACAGTAGACTCACATTAATCATGCTTCTTTGTGGTTTATTGCCAGCTGTAGAATCATTAAACATCATTGTGATTTGTACTAATGAGTGGGATGGCCATCATTGGCCTCTAGGAGGCAGGGTCTTTGGTATCTATTTATTTATAAGGCTATGCTTGGATTACTGCCTCCTTACATCTGTAGTTTAATCACAATTTCAGTAAGAAAGTCTTTGCTTATGCTGCTCCTTTTGCTTGGATCATGCTTCAGAAAGACTGGCAGAGCTATTGTCTGTCTGAGATATTGTCCTTACATACTTTAAAAACCAACCTGAAAGAAGCAGATATAGCCCCTATGATTTGTAACTACTCATCTTGATCTGTGTTACTTTAATCTATTTTAAAGGTCTTCTTCACTGTAAATCTTGGAAAACTGAGGGAGGGGTGGGGGGGTTTCATTAGAAAAAAGCATGTTAGATATAAAATATTTTAGAAATAATCAAACCCCTGTATCAGTTACGTGAAGAGGAGAGACCAGAAAATGACTGAGTTTGAAAAAACTTATCAACCATAAGTCATAATGCTAACTTAGCATTCATGGCCTCACCTACCTAGCTTTGGACGGCTCACAGTATTATTGTTTTTGGCAAGGTGAAAGCCGAGCGTTCCACCATCATAACGGTGGAACACCAGCTCCCAGGCTGTAAGTAGAAAATAAATTATTCAGTGTTTTACTTTCCAAGTATTGTGTTAAAACGCACCATGACAATGAAATGTATTACCCCGGCTAACAAGGTAATATCTGTGACCACATCCACCTAGAGATGTTGTTTGTTTAACTACCCTAAAACATAACCTATGCTTCAAACCAAGAATTATAATATCAGCAGCTGAATCTGCCTCTGGTTAAATCTCCCAGTCTACGGAGCTCAGCGTGAGACTAGTCAGTGCTCGTTCCAAGCAGACTATTAGCTCTAATCGGACGAGACTACTCGCTGAATTTAAGCATATTGCTAAGCAGATGATAATAAATTATCAAGGAGTAATTGGGTAGCAATGAGGGAAGAGTGTGGCGCCGAATACCTGTCTGAGTGGTAGCGTGTGGCATACTGAAGACTGTAGCTCGGGTGCCAGAGTCCTCCAGCAGCCATTATGGCATCGGATTCTGGTCTTGTTTGGTAATGCTGCCGAAACTGGGTGGTAAATCATCGGCACAATTTTCGTCGCATGTTACTGATTTTAGTAAAAAGAGACAGTGTAAGAGAAGTGTTGAAGTTAGCCAATCCGAGTACAGAAATTTGCATTAATCTTAATGAGCAAGCCCCCGAATATTGTCTCCATGCCCACTCCAACACTGAACTGGCATAAGTTGAAATAAACTGGGGATTTGATTTTTTTTTTTGACAGGAACTGACTCAGACGACATTTTTTCATATCAGAGAACACTGAAAAATTTATAAAAGCACCAGTTAATAAAACCTTTAATGTTTTTGTGTTACAGCTCTTGAATTTTGCTGCCTCTGGGCCAGGACTCCCTTGGAAAACAGACTTTTAATCTCAATAGGATTTTCTGGGTTAAATGAAGGTTTAATAAATAATAAAAACAAAACAATGCACCAAATTGGAAATACTAGAAACATTGGTCTAGCATATAGTAGCATCTTTGTGCATATGATGCAACAACAAAACAAACAAAATGACGGGTTATTAAGACATGGCAAAAACTTCTAAGAGAGTTAGCAGGTGATATATACTTTAACATCGGAAGACAGGAAGAGGTTTAGAGAGAGGGTAAAAATTTGCATACACAAAAAAAAATCAAAGTTATTCAAATGCCATATGAGATCTGGGAAAAAGTTAGTTTAATTCTGCAGTGTCCTGGCCACCAATCTGTTCGAGAGACATTTATTCATATTTATTAGGAAGCCCTGGACCCTTTATTCATAAGAAAGTTAAAGGCTTTCAAAAGTTTGGTGGCATATTATTTTTGTTTCAAGGAGAGGTTGGCAGATCTCTGCAAAACAGAAAGTATATATGTATAAGTATATGTCAATATAGTCACTCAGTTGTCCTGGGACTTGAGAAATACAATGCTATCTGGTCTCTGGTCTCTGGTAAAAAACTGAATATCTGCTCTTACACAATTCTTCTTTTATAAAAATCCAGTTGAAGAGAAATATTCAGTCATGCAGCAGCTTTAATGTTTAAAGTAGAAACAGCTGTCAGGATAGAACTTTCAACTGCTTTATGTTCAGCAGCATTCATAGTCAGGGTGCTGTGGATCGAGTTCTGGCCACCCGAATCAGAACAGGAAAACAATATAACACAAAGGATTATAAAACACCCTAAAAACATCTTCTCTAAATAACAAATACATGGTCACAAAGACTTACCATTAACAAAATGAGCCCTTGAAACTGTCAGATGCTGCAGGAATCCAGGCTTTCCTCTGAGTATCTGGGTTTAATCTTTGTTTGTCCTCAATCATTTTTGTTTTTCTCTGTTCTTTTCAGAATTAAATATTTAAAAAAGCTGTACAATCGACCACATAGCAGGTGTAAACCATCTCCTTTTCTAAATGCACAACAATTCAATTATAGGTTAAATCAATTCACCCTTTTTAATTTCAATTCACTTTTATTTATATATCACTTAGTCACAACAAATGTCATCTCAAGGCACTTTACAACAAAAGTCATTTCAATACAATTATACAAACATTCCAATCAGTTAAAATTTTTCAATGTAAGGTAATCCCAGCAGATTACGATGAGTCATCATGAGGTTTTGCCCGGATCATGCAGACTCCAACCACAGCAATTCTTCAGCAAACCCTCATACTGAGCAAGCATGTGGCAACAGTAGAGAGGAAAAACTCCCCTTAACAGGAAGAAACCTCCGGCAGAGCCTGCCTCAGTACAAGTGGTCATCTGCCACGACCGTGTGGGGGTGTGAGAAGACAGAGAAGAGACGGCATGGAGGATGCTCGGTGACTTTGAGCATCATCTGGACCAATGTTCCCCATCCAGCAGGGGGTATTGTAGTTAAGCAGGGTACCAGACCGGGTGGAGAAACACTCTATTCTAGTTATAACAGGGAGCCAATGGGAGAGAGAAGCCAAAACAGGAGAAATGTGATCTCTCTTTTTAATATTCACCAGAACTCTTGCTGCAGCATTTTGGATCAACTGAAGGCTTTTGATTGCATTTTTTGGACTTCCTGATAATAAGGAATTTCAGTAGTCCAGCCTTGAAGTAACAAATGCACGGACTGGTTTCTCTGCATCACTCCTGGACAGGATGTTTCTAATTTTAGCAATATTCCGGAGGTGAAAGAAAGAAATCTTAGAAACCTGTCAAAATCAAGTGTTTATTGCCACCCAATCCCATGATGCAATGCCAGCAAAAATAAACATTTAAAAACCACTTTAAACTTGCCTGTATTCGTATACAACTATATAGAATTATTATTTTGTATTTGCTGTCAAAAACTGTTAAATTAAGACTGTGGCTAGTGAGGTAGGAGCTCATCCTGTCACCAGAGGTGTTGCTGGTTAGCTGGTCCCCCCTGTCTGTATCGAACTCTGTATCTGTCTGTAAAGAATCTGTAAAGAATCTCTCGAAGATTTATGCAGCCCTGCTTTGGAGCATCAAACACATTAAATGATTTCACTTATTAAAAGGGAAAAAAAGCTAACTAATTCAACCTTGCTATTTGTAAAAAGATAATTTCCACTTAAACCTAATTTTGCCTCCCTTGGCAGCAACAGCTGCCATCAAGAGTTTATAATAGTTGGCAATGAGTCTTTAATTTTGGCCTCCTCTTCCTTGCAGGTTTTTTTTTAATTTATTCTCAAACGGTAGCTTTAATGGTCTGTTTAATGTCTTGCAAAAGCAGATCAAGAGATATGGGCATGTGGAATTTGTTTGGGCCACTTGAAAACCTTTTTTGCTACACCAACCTTTTACATTACCCTCCTGCCTTTACACTTTATTTACTTCTTTAGAAGACAGAAACATACAAGATTATCACAAAAATAGGCACTGGTGGGGAAGTAGTATTTTGTTTTCATTTAGCAGGAATGTTTGAATGAATTGTTTCACGTGGGGTCAAGTTGGTTTGGATAGATTATTACCCTAAAAAATTAAAAAATGAAATGAAAATTGAATGTGGTAGTTACTCTTGCTATGTTTGTTTAAAACAAGTTTAACTGTCTGAAACATGCAAATGTAACAAAAAACAAAAAACAAAACATGAAAACTTAAGAAATCTGTAATGCATTACCCCATGGGGTAAATATTGCTTTTGTAACTTGTAGGGATGCCACAATCCCACTTTATCCAAACCGATATGATACTGATATTTGATTCTGAGTACTTGCCGATGCTAATTACTAATGCCGATACTTGTACCACACAAAAAACTGCAATGAATTTGATGACAGGTTTTATTTTCATCTCTGCTTGTTACAACAAATTATGTTGAATGAGATTAAAAAAAAAAATGTTTTAATAAAAAATGACCACAAAACTAAAATTTCAAGTGACAATCAAACATTTTAGATGAAATTATTGTAGAGTTTTCACCTTCTAAGTATCGGTTCATGGTCTTGGTTAACTTTCATGAGTACGAGTACATTAGAACAGTATTGGCCAATATACTCGTCTTGGGGTACACACAACCATTGGATGGCGCTAATCCGCATTCTAACACCAAAAGGAGAAGAAGAGAATCTAGCTTCAACAGAAAACGGAAAGGTTTTGCTGCAACAAATCCTTTGGCCAAGGAGTCTATCTCTCTCTTCCTGCTTAGCCCATATTCAAAATAGATTGGCTTTAAAATATATTGTTTAAACACAGAAAACTAATCTTACTAGCCGTGTCTGAAACCACCTTCTTAATGAATCAAAAAAAAAGTAGATCGATCAGTGTCGTGACAAATCCATAAATAAAATCAGTTTTCCAAAGTTGATTGATTTTTAATCCAGCAAATTCTTTAGCGAAAAATTACTTTGTCCAAAAAAAAATTTCGTTTTTCTTGCATTGTTTATTGGTTTAGACACAAACCAAGGGTGCTAATTAGTTTAAAGTAATCATATTAGGTAAGATAATTTAGCTTCACAAGCCTTGGTCTTTAACCATCCAGATTCGTACTGAACTGTGACATCAAGGTTTATGATTTTTTATTCCTCGTCATTCTTATCCATTCATTCTGTTATCTTGGTAGTTAGTTTATTCATTTATTTTGATTAGTAGTGTGTGTTACTAGCTTGGTGGTTAAAATGTTTTCCTTCATTTTTTTCTTCTTTGTAAGTAAACTCTTGTATTTTGGAAAGTTGTTGTTTGTCCATTACTCCACATACATATGTAGTAACTTGCTGTTCATTGAACGTGTAGAGCTCACTCCTTCACCGTTGTTTAGTCATCAACAGTAACTAAGACTGAAATATTAGGCTTTTAATATAGTTCCTGAATATCAGATGGTGCCCCGTATTGAATAATTTCACATAAATGTATTAATCTCATTAATGATTGCCATTAGAAATCATTCTGAAATATTCATTGCCAAATTATTGCATCCTTCTCTGTCTCGATACTAGTATCTCTAGTAACTTGTGTTTTTCCTGTGTATTCCTTATTTTATTTACAAGTTGAATTTGGTCTCCCTTCACTTATTTTTCCAAGTTTACATCAGTTAGCCTATAAGATCAATTGACCTCATTACCTCATTTCCACTGAACAGTCTGGCACGAGTTGGTGCAGTTTAGTACGCAATTAGGTCTGTTTTCATTTAAAAGTGACCCGTAATACTGACCTGTACCACACCAGGGTGTAGATAACGTTGCATATCAGTCAGTTGACTGATGCAATGTTAGGTGTATGGGTTTAACCCTGCCCGCCCAGTGAGAGTCCAACTAATGGTGGTAATGCCCTCCTGAACACGCCGGTCCATAAAGTTCCTTGCAGTACCGCTCAGTGGAAGCAAGACATGGTCCAACCGACTTTTCCTGCAGATTTCCACAAAGGATTTTTATGTCGTTTTTTTACAGAGATAAAATATCCTCAAAACAGATAAAGATAAAATCCTTTGTGATCACTAGCTAAGGAAGAAGGAAAGAAAACAATATCTCTCAAATTGAAGAAATCCTGCTTGATCAAGGTTGTATCCATCCCCGATTGGGTAAATCATCCCCCAGGAAACAAAGTAGCTCAAGGTACAAACACCTGCTGTATGTGTTTCCAGCTTTGCTATTCCTTGGTAAATCTAGCTGTCTAAAAACAAGCTCCAGCATCAGTGCAATGCATAGATTGGGTCAAATTTTGTTATTGTACTTCCATTTTTTTTTTGTTTTTAATGTCATCTTTTACTTCTATGTTCAACAACAGTGTTTGGAAAAACAAATCTGAATGTGCGTCCAAGTGTGTGTGATTGCTCATGTGAGAATGAATAAATTTCAGACTGTTTGGTAGCATTAGACAGAGGGCAGATTGTGGTCAACTCCATTTATTCAATGTGTGTGTGTGAACGTGTGTTAATATGAGGTTGAGCGTTTCAGTGTGGATCATGCGTGTGCTTGTGTGTGTTGTGGCACTACGAGCCATGTTGGCTGATAGATGCTGTTGTTACTCTATTCCGGTGAATGAAGGCCATAACCCACACATACATTACCATATTCATACTGCTCCCAAAATAGATTGGTTGTGTGTGAGTGTGTGTGTGTGTTTGTACGTGTGGTTGCAGCTAGCGTAGCGGAGTGAGTTTCTTCTAGCTTTTGTAAGGGTGCAACTTATTTTAAAAGAGTGATTTTGAAAATCGCAAGCTCTCTATCAGGCTTCTTCTGGCTTTCACACTAACGCGCACACACTCTGCGTCCTGCAGACGTATATAAAAAGGTCTATCTAGGCTATTCTCGTAAAATGTGAAGTAAAAAGAAGTAACCATCAGCTTGACCGTACTAAATTGAACATCAATCCACTGGCCCGAATGCCTGGAACTCTCTTTCTCTGCCTATACCTTCTCCTTTTTTTTTCTCCCTTCCTTCCTCATCCTGCGTCATCCAGGGTATAGATAGTCCTACAGTGGTGATAGACTTGTGCGTCCCGTCTGCAAAGCTTTCTTTTTAGAGTGTGTGTGTCCGTGTCTGGCTTGACCTGTTGGTGAGTGTCTGGATCATTACCTCTGTACTCTGTGTGTGTGTGTGTGTGTGTGTGTGTGTGTGTGTGCGGGTGTGTTTCTGTGTGGGTGGGTCAGGTCAAGCTATTATTATGGCAGCAGCTGTAGTGGTAATGCATGGGATTGTTGGAGGCGTGCAGACAGACTGGAGGCTCTGAAGGACTTTATACGTCTGGTTGACAGACCTGGACTGAAACTGCAGCAACCTGCACAAGCTGTCATGTTTAATATTTTCAGTATATGAAGAGCTGTTGACTGCAATCGAGGGTGAGGGGGGACAAAAGCTCAAGAGTTTGAGTTTAATTGCTTCTGGGGGAATAGCACATTTTCACAAATATAAAATGAAATATTTTAGTTTACATTTATATTCCACCCTGATGTGAAATAAAATATCATCTTCCTTTAAACCAGGATGAGACAGAAGTCCCATTCCCCACCCCCCCACCCCCCCCCCCCACCCCATTTATTAAGCAGATTATCAAGAATCCTCATTCAGGGGCCAAGAGCGAACGTTGAACTTTCCCGCACCCTCTCATTCGTTAAAAAACGTCTGGTATCAAGTAAGACAATATTATCCTCCTCACACCCTCTGACGCCGTCTTGATGTCTAGTCCCCTGAGGTTAACAAAACACATCTCGCAGTAAAGCTAAAGAGAATGAGGTTAGAGGGCCTCATATTAAAATCTGCTCCTCACGGCGCGTCTGTTTAAACACGCTCATCTTCTACATGACACGTTTCGTAGATGCATTTACCAACATGTAAGTAATCAATTAATTCACATTATTTTGAAATAATCCCATCACAGCCCCCTATGCTTTGATATACCCCTAAAAAACCCAAAACAACCAATTTCCCTCACATAATTTCCCATTTTAAGTTTAAATCATGTGAAGCACCTTGAATTGCCTTGTGTTGAAGGAGTGATATATGAATAAAGCTGCCTTGCTTTGCCTTAAATCCAGTTGTTCTGTGAAGGCCCCTGAGGCTATCTTAAGAGCATTAGGGAACAAATAGGATCATCAAGGCCGAAGAACACGGCGGGCAGGTCAGGGAGAAATACTTTTGAAATATGGTTAGGTTATGAAATATGTCAACCTTTGAGCATTTGACAGAAATTTGTTCAAACCACTTTTTAAAGAGTATATGACATTCCCTTTCACCTGAACTGTTGGGTCATGTTACTGGCTCCACCGTCTCCCTCCTTGGCTTTCTAAACTTTATGGCCAGACACATTTGACCTCTTAAGTCCGCCAACCCAATTTTGGGGGCATGCCTCCTAGAGAAACATTTAACTTTCAACTTTCAATTATTTGTTATTACTGACACCAACATTTGGTTTAAAGTCAATAAGAGTGAGTGGTTACTATTAATTATGTTTATTTGCTTCTTTACAATGAAAACAAACTGCTAATGTGTTTTGTTTTTTTCAGGCGGTTTCAACCTTTATTACTCATGCCCACTACAATTTTTTTGATAACTTAAACTTTTACAGTATCCCCATAGACCTTCCTATTATATGAGAGCAATTTGAACATTTTAGACCTTTTACAAGCTGTAAAAAGCCTTCCAGAGTGTAGGTATGCCAAATTCAGAAAAATACAGCCTCAGGCCTAAGAGGTTAAAGAGGAGCGGCAAGGGCAAATGAGGTGGATTAGCAGTAGTTCCCAAAACTGGATGTGTCATCCAGGACGTGTTACTGCAGAATATTGTCCTTACTGCTTGGAAACTGAGTCATTAACATGTGATACACCAACTGCATTTTTATTTTTTTGCAAAACTGACTGCTACCATGGATCCTTCCTGACCATCTGACAGGGCTGATACAGTGTTGTGCACTTAATAAATCTCTTCTGTTTTTTGTTTTTTTTGTAACGTTAACATGATCAATTCCAGTGTTACAAATCATGAAGTAGACACTGCGCAAAGAAAAAAAGAGCAATAAAACTGTAAGGTAAACTAACAGTGCACATCAGCCTGAAGTCACCTTTCTGGTGTCTCTGCTGTATCCATGTTTAAGACTCTTCTTTTGAAGTATAAAAGAAAGCAGTTCCTGAGTTGCTCTTTTGTGTTAAATGCATCCTACTGTATAACACTCAAATAAAATACACTAAAAGAGACTTTTCATCAGGCTGGATGACAACACTCATCTTTGGTTCAGGGTCTAAAATGCTTAGATTGTTCAAACGTGAACAGGATAATGCTACAAAACTAAACAACGGATCTTTTAAACACAGTTTGGGAATTTGAAACTTTAGAAAAGAATTTGAACTCATAGATTTTCCCAAAACAATTGATAAAGTAACACCTTGTCCACTTCTTGTGAACCTTTATTATACCATTAATTATATTGTGAACTAAATGAATTATTGCAGAACTGCATGTCTACACTTTGGCAAACTAATCATTAACCAACTGCATTACAAAAAAAATTGCTATTTGTGTTAGTAATGTAAAAATGTTTATGGTGTGTGGCTCTGATCCGCTGTATTTAAATGTGTGTGTGTGTGTGCTTCAGCTAAAAACTTCCTGTACTTCTTCAGTCTCTAAAACTTTTTGCCATTTATCCAGGCTTATTTCCATTCTGCTGTTCAGGGAGCGTTCGTATGCAGATAAAGCCGACGGGAATGATATATCTGCACATGCTCACACCTCGCCCACATCCCTAATATGTCTGCGCACACACACGCCCAGCTGCACTTCCCCCTTGTACGCTGCAATATACACATGCATGAGTGCGTGTACAGGCGAGAATGAATGAATTATTGGCAATTTGCTTTTTCAGCTATGTTAGGCCATGTTTTTTGGTTTTTTTTTTGTTGCACACATGTTTTGTGTGGATGTGTGTGTGCACTAGTGTCTCTGACCTGTGTTAAGCAATGTCCAGAAACAATAGGCATTAGTCCAGTAGACCAAAATGATGTGATTTGCTATTAACGTGATGCTCTGAGGTTATCCTGTGTAGGTTTACATGTGTGTGTTGAATGCAGGAAAAAAACGGCACACAGATCAGCAACTATGTGAGTTATACATCCAAAAGTCAAACCACACGCTAATTCTCCTACCTGAACAAAGGCCCGGTGAGTTTCTAAAAGAGACGTCTGACTATCTGTCAGCCATATCAGTTAATAAATCATTCCTGTGTGCAGAGGTGTGTGTAGAGCACGGGTGAGCGCTAATTTGCAAGGGTGAGGGAGGGAGTTTTTTTGCGCAATAAATCTGCCTGCGCGTGTGCAGCGATGCTAAATCTCCCCTGTCACGGCCATGACTTAATGCAAACTGCTAAATCTATAAATGTTACCAATTAAGTGTGTGGTTGTAAATTCCAACAGTAAACTAATGGAAATGAAGCATTTAAATCTTTGACAGTGACCTAATTCATCACAGATTAGACATGACACATTTTACAGAGCGATAAAACATGTTTACACTACCATAAAAGTAGTCCTGGAGAGGAACATTTAGGAAGTGCAGCTGAGGGAATGTTGTTCATGAAAGATCTGCTGGAGGGGAGATATGTATTTCTGTGCTTTTAGATTAAAGTCTGAAATGCCTTATAGCATATTTGCTGTAAGTATGTAATTTTATATTGTTAGATTTCCCAAATTTTTTCTCTTATATTTTAACATGTAAAGACTTAGCTGTAGCCTACTAGCATTGGACACTAATGATGCTTCTGGCTGGTAGCACATTTATTGGTAGAATTGGTGAAGTTTACTTGGTTGCTTTCCTCTTTCATAGTAATCTTTTAGGTAGGGCAAAAAAAATACCCTTTCTTGTTTTACCCATGTCAAAACCATGTTTGTTTGAGATTGGGATTGTTGCTAATTCGAAACCCTCAGTTTTTTAGTTTTTTCTTCCAACGTGAAGACATTGGATAATCTGTCCTCAGTCTCCATTATGATACCCACCAGTACCACTGGAAAAAAAAAACAGCCCCACATCATGATGTTGCCACCTCTATGCTTGACAGTTAGTCATATTTTCATTGGCTTGAATGCCTCACCTTGATTGTCATTGTAGCTAAATCACATGTAAAGTATATTGTTTTCATTTACAACGGACTAGTTTGACTAGCAGTAAAACATCCTCACAGTAAGACGCTGCCACCACCATAGTTAACAGGAAATACTTAGTTGTCTCACCAACATTTTTTTCATCTCAGACTGTTACCTTTGTTGGATCTGTAGCAGGGGTTTCTGTCTTGGTGTAAATCTTGCTTCACAATGGACATTGACGCTGGTTTTCTAGCAGATTCAGGTAGCCTGAAATGGTTCCTGAATTATTTCTGAATATCCTAAGGGATTTATTGTCATCTAAGGCTGACAGTTAGGCTCTTCTCTAAAACATTCAAATAATTTGTTTGAATTGGTCATCTTGATATCCTTTAATAGTTTTTGTCAGATTAAATAAACTAAATCCTAAAGTCCCCTGCACTATTTGGAGTTTCACATTTTCTTTCCCTCTCTTTGTATGAAAAACGTGGGTTTTTTTTTCCAGTCTGTCTAACTAAACACGTCTGAAGGGTAGATCTCATAAGGATCATTTTCTGTTTATAATTTCACCAAAAATGCTTTCTGTTGACACACAGGAATCATCTGAAAATATGATGTCATTGTATCATATCATTGCTTTGATTGATAAAACAATTTATTCTGCATTCATCATGAACATCTTCTTCCAACTGCCCAACAGCATTTTGCACATCATTACCAGGTGTTTGAGTAATGACTTTAGAAAGGTACACCATTTCTCTTCCAGTATAGTGATGCCAGTGTTGTAGAAAGGACTATTCCAAAGCACAAACATCCGGGGAAACATGAATGAAACAAACCGCCAATCCATCAGAGTAGCTTGGATATTACATATTCTTTTGCATACAAACCATCTTGACTGAAGAATATTTCTGTGTTGTAGAGCTTGTTTTATGGGGTGCATTTTTTTCCATCAAACTACATCAGAAAAATGCGATACCCAGATGATTGCTACTATTCTGACTCTGTGATTCTGTTTTGTTTTTTCATTTTACGGCACATTATACATTATTTTCCTTACAACATGCGTGCTTGCCACAAAAGGATTTGGGGATGGGGGAGCAAAAGTGACTTAGTAGGTTATTGATTCTCAGGTTCTGTTTTAGGAGTCGGAGTCTTTAAATAAGAAGGAAGATCTTAGTAAATGTGAGGCTCACGGTTAGAAGGTTAGGCCTTATACTCTTGAATATACAGTATTCAAGAGTAGAAAAGTTGGGTTTAATGTTTTCCAGTTCTCTATAATTGAATTATCACACTATTCTCTAACCCCTTATCATAAAATTGTTACCCTTTTATATGTCGCTCCATCCATCCTTCCATCAATGGAGTTGTCTGTTATCCATCCATGCCTTCTTCAATCAGTCTGTCCTTTCCATCTACCCAACTTCTGTCAGTCTATTCCTTTGTCTCTTAACCATCTATCCCTCCCTCCATTTTCATCCCTCTCTAACTAATGCCTGGTTCTGGAAAACGAAAATTTTGACAGAACTATGTGTAGGGAACCCTGGTTGAAGTTGTACATCCCTCTGACCCACAAAAGATGAAGGGGGAAATATGAAGCCGGAGGCACGGGAAAACAAAAGCGTACAAGAGTAAAGACAGAGAATCTGGATGAAAAGGTTGGATGAGGGAGACTGGGAGAATGCTGGAAGTCCATTTGCGAATCGTCCTTGTCATTTTCAGTCTTGACCTTTACATCACCGCTGCTTTCCCATGCCTTCCGTTTACAACATGCATTTTTTCCTTCCAGTTGACCTCATGTTACCCGCTGCTGTGTACATGCCTCTCTCATCTTGTCTTTTATCTCTGCTGGCGTCGCTCTCCTTTCTTCAGTACTCAGGATATACTCCGCACCTCATACTTTTCTTGCTTTGCTATTTCCTTGTCCTTTAGCCTCCTGTTGGGCTCAAGACATTTCCTTGCTATCCTGCTGTAAAAGAATGTATGGAAACACTTTGAAAACCTATTTCCAGTCTGTGATTGCTTCTACATTGAGACAAAATAATGCAAACAAATTTCAAAGAAACAACATTCACCATCACTTCCATTTGATGTTTTTTCTAGCATCTTCTTCCATCATCTGTAAATTGTATTTTGCATACTTCTCTTCAGCTCATGCAAGTATTTTTGGTGGCTGTCTGCTCATGTTTAATTTCCTGAACTTTCTAAGTGGAAAGTTTGGTTGTATGCATATTCAGAAACCCAGTCTCATTGCTCCCTTCTCTTCACTTTTCTCCCTTTCTAGTGGATGGATGCATAGACTGGTCGGTGGATCTGAAGGAGTATCACGTCCTGGCTGGTGAACCCGTTCGGGTCAAATGTGCCTTGTTCTACAGCTACATACGGACCAATTACACCATGGCCACCAGTGCCAAGCTACGTCTCATTTGGTACAAGAACAAGGGCGATGCAGAGGTAAGTCTGCTCAGAAATACTGCAGACGGAAAAGATGACAAGAAACGAGTCTCAAGAAAATAATGAAAAGTACCTCAAGTAGGGCTGGGCGATATGGGCTAAAAATTAATATCACGGTATATTTAGCATTTCACCTCGATAATGGTAAGTGGACGATAACAATGATCATCACATCATCCAACCCCCCCCCTTTTCCAGTAGAGGCCAAATTTACATAATGTTTTTTCAAATTGTTTTTATTTTTATGATGGCTTCTTGCTACTGAACGGCTTTAAACAGCCTTCTAATTCAGTGTTTGATTCCCACTCCTTTCTGTATTTCTTAGAGTCCAGTTTAAACTTAGGAGTACATAGGAGTACATCATACAGACCAGATGACGGGGAGGAAGTGAAGGGGGCTGAGTGAAATTGCTGATGTTAGTGTGGAGTCGTTTATTTTTAGACCGGAGCACAGGTGGGAACGGCGGTATATCAAAAACAGCAACAGTTTAGCAGGGTTAAAAGTTACAGATTTTTTTTCTAGCTTTGATGTTTTTTATGGAGTACACTCGGATATTAATAATACATTACTATTGTGCTTTTAATCTATTAGTTTTCATAAATATGGAACGTTCTATAGGAAACAAATTTTATTTTAAGTTTGTTCTTCTTTGTTCTAAAACTAAGACGATGGTTCAAATTTCTGTACAAAATTTTTGCATAAGAAGTAAAATCTTTTTTTTTAAAAATCAAAGGTTTATATAGCTTTTGCAAACTTATATTTTACAATCCCAAGATCTTGGGATATTATTTTTCACAGCTTCAGATAGATTTAGTTTCCTTCACAAGCCTTTCCTCTTTAGATTATGGAAGTCCACAAGACCACAATTACAATGTCTTCTCTAGTGGATCTAATCTAATGTTGGGTGAGATTTCTTTAATGGACATCAGTAAAAATGATCTTACAATCAGGCAACATCTGCACCTCAAAGCGTAGGGTGAGTTATATCAAGAAAAAAAAAAAAAAAAAAGCTGAAGGGACTGTGCCTCTCAAAGACCAAGCTTATGTTTGTGTTTCAGCAGGCTCTGAGTGAACCACCACCAGTAATGCAGTAAGGAGTTTTTGATTGTATATCTGCTTTGTTACACCCCTCTCAGTCAGCGGCTGAGGGCTTGAGTCACTTGGGATAAAACCACTTTGTCTCTCTGGACTCTAAGTGTTGAAGGCGTGGTTGACATGTCCTCTTATATTTTCCTAAATGATTCCTTTGGCTCTTGGGTTCAGGACATGCTAATTTTGACTTTGAGTTGCAGTTGGGTCAGTCCACAATGTAATAGGGTTAAGAATACCCTGCAGCCTCCTACTAAAAAGTAATTTGGTGGAGGATACTTTTCTCTTTTCCAATTCGTGTTCAGCACTTGTAGTCTGTATTGGACTTTAACTTGCTTTTGCTCACTTTCTCAAAAAATCTTTTCTGCCAGGGCCTTGCAATAGTTTTTTTTTAAGCTATTGAACCCTTCTACGTTTTAGCTTCTTGCAAGCAGAATGTATCTTATCAGACTTTATTTCACAGAGCAACAACAAGTAGTACATAATTTAGATTTGAAATAAAACCGCATGGTTTTCCAAGATGTGTTTTTTCATAAGGAAAACTGGAAAAGCTTCATGTAGATTTTTATTTTTCCCCCTTTTCTCTGAGACCCCTAAACAAACCCAGCGCAAGCAACTGTGTGTGTAGTCAATAAGTAGTAAATGGAGTCCACCTGTGTGTAATTTAATTTTCATATAATTCTAGCTTGTCTGTGAACACAGCATGCAGATCAAGGAGAAAGTTGGGGACAAGTTTAAAGCAGGATTAGGCTATAAAACAATAGCTCAACCTCTGGACATCCCACAGAGCTCAATCAAGCATTTGAAAATAGAGAGAGAATGGCACAGCTGCAAACCTCCCAAGACATTGCCTCGATTAAAACTACCTGATTAGGCAAAGAGAGCTTTATCAAGGAAGCCTATGGTAGTTCCAGATGAGCTTTTGCATGGAAGACTGGTAAAAGGGCAGCCATCGCTGAAAGAAATCCATGAGAAAGTTACATTTGCTTCAAACCGTGTGGGGGAAAACTCTGAAAGTAAGGTCATATACACACGTAGTCAGGTTTAAAAAAATATATATTTCCCTACCTGTTTAAAAAAAAAATCCCCATTCAAACGTAACCAGGTAAGTTCGTTTTTATGCACATTCATTGACAATCCAAACAAGTAGGGGGCAGTAGTTCTCCCAAATCCTGTCCACTCAGAGTAACTTTCTGCTCTGACTTCTACATACTACATTCTTGAGCTTGTTAAAACAAGCAAGTAAAAATAATTTTGATAACAAATAATGCCAACACGGCTTTAAGGGGGTAAATGCTGTTTCTGAGTGGAAAAAAAACAGTTTTTGTTGCAGACAGTGACATTGCGACACCTAAAACTTGGGTTACATCTGTCCACGCGCAGACACTTAAAAGAAGAGAATGCAGATCTCCACTAGGGCTAGATGTTTTTTTTATTTTATTTTTTTAGAAATAATCGTTTTTGGCACATTTATGTGTGGATGACAGGCCAAACTATAGAAAAAATATTTTAGTTCTGTGAGATACCTGGCTATGTGTGGACAGGGCATGAGATGCGAGCAAAAATGAACTTCTTCCTCATTTTGTGAGATACTGTGTGGATAACACAATTCTGAACACACCATGGAAGCATGGTGGGGTTTGTATCATGATGTGGGGATTGTTTGCACCAGCAACAGCGAAACTGGACGTATTTCTTTTGGGACACTGACTACACTGGCTACAATTCTGACAGATTTTTGGATTTTGCTAACTAGAATAAGCAAAAATGTCTCCTCAAAAAAATTTGTTGTGAGACATTCTAAAAAACTACTTTTTTAGCTATAAGTACAGTAAAAGGTGGTTTTAAAATGTTTTGGATCAGCTGTTCTAAATATAAATCCATGCATGCACTTTTCAGATTTGATAGGTCAAACATTTCTGAAATCCATGTATAGTGTTTTAAGTAAACTTGAGAAACATTCAAAAGTTTGAGTTCGTCTATCAATATCCCAAAGATATACATAAGTTTTTGGTTGCATTATAGCTGCAATATAGGTGGAAACATCTGCCACTAATACTGCAAGTTTAAAGTGCAAAACAGTGGTTCATTTAACCAATCTACTGCTAAATAGTTGGCAGGATCAACTGAAGAACTCTCACCTACAAAATCAGCATTTACATTTACAGAAACTGTCTTTGATGTGACACATCCCAACGAAAGTAAAACAGTCTAAATCACTTGTGTAAATTGACCTGTAACTTTCATCTAATTCACATTAAATTCATATAGTGGTGCTAATAATCTTCAGTGCTTTTAGTGCTAACAAAAAGGGGAGGGGATATTTTATAACTGAAAAAAAAATCAAATGAATGCAGTAATTCATTTAATTTCCATAGTATGTGGTCAAAAGTTAGTTTTTTTCTGAAAATTCAGCTTTTTTTTATCGTTTGTAATGTCCCCTTTAGGAGCCTATCATCTTCTCTGGTCACAGGCTGAGTAAAGAAGACGACTCCATCTGGTTTAGATCTGCTGAGCTGGAAGATAACGGATTCTACACTTGTGTTCTAAGGTACCGTATCTGCACGACATGAATCAGAGACTTTGCTCTGCCCTGAAGAAAAAACTCTGTAACTGCTTCATAGACTCTCCAAGGAAGTATGTTTCAGGGTCGTTTCTAGGTCAGTTAGATGTATTGGTGATAACACTTTGTGAATGCCAGATACAAACGGCTCCTCTACCCAGATGGGAGTAAGGTCAAAGAATGCTGAACGCAAACGCATTTTATTTCCAAGTTATGAATTCTGCCTGACCATATGCACTTGGTAGGACTGAATACGCATGCTGAGGATTCTACCAGTATGGAACAATAAGACTTATTCTTGGCCCAATTGTGAGCTGAGTCACTGCTTGTTTCTCACATTTAATGGAAAAATTGGTGACACTTTGTTGATCTCTTTAGTAAAAACAAGATGTAGGAGAAGGTTACATCCCATATTGTTTCAGCATATGGCATACTTACCAACCTTCCTGATTTTCCCGGAAGAACTTAGAATTTCAGCACCCTTTCCGAAAATCTCCTGGAGCCACCATTGTACCGAATTTCTCTAATCTCATATCTGAGGGCATTGCATATCATGTGCACTCTCTGTTACTTATGTGAGAGGGATTGAGATTAAAACATGTCACATTTGCATTTTGTCAAGGAAGGTGCTATGGTACGCCGTAAAAACCTAAACAGCACAATTAACTCAAACATTATATAATCATCGAAATCAAAAGTAGCTACCAAGTCAAGCCAGCTTAAAATTTGTAACCAGATTCAACTTTTACTGTAGTGATATGTTTAATGGAATTAAAGATCTTTAGTGAATGAAATCTTCGTATCAAAAGTTATGAGTAAAGAGACGCGATAACATCATGATATCAGGCCATGTGACTTTGGCCAATGTAGGAGGAGGAGTCACTGACTAATGCTGGGCGTACACCAAATGTTTTTCACAGTTTCAGTCTAAAGACTGGTAGTCTTTAGAAATCTTGCTGGAGTCTCAGCGCGAGTTATTAAAGATTAAAAGCTGAATCAGTCAACCTGAAGTCTAGTTTCCTTTTATTTCGGCTCCACAATAGTAACTTCAGCAGCGGATCAAGGATCTTTTTCCAGCTCTTTTGGCCTGAGAGCGCAGCTGGTCATTGTTTTAGTCTGTCAGAAACCAAACTTACAGCCTCAGCAGCAAAAGAAACAACCCCAGCCCCCCATGAAATAAATTCATGGTATGAATTTCTTTTGTAAATCCACATTTGAAACCTTTGTCCTAAGTTCTAAATAGTAAATATGTAAAAATATGTACATTTGATTCAGTTGTATTGCAGTAGATATACTATTTGATTGAAAATTACTTAAAATCGGTGCTGGGTTCAATAATTATTTTATCTGCTGTAAAACTAATCAGAACTAAACAAAATCAGCTTTGAAATAATACTGGTTCTTGGAGAAATCACTTTAAAATAATTAAAGCTTTGTTTTAGTGTAGGCATGTTGAGTTGAATAGACCTTCTACAAAATATTAATTAGCAATCAATGACTTTTTGTTATCTTGGGGAATAAATATGACATGACAAAGAGGCCAATTCTTTTATTTATTTTCCACTTTAGACAGCAATTGTGGGGGTAAAGGGGTAAGAAAAAATCTCCCATGGTTCCTTTCTTAAATCCCAAGACGAAGCTCTTTGCTGCAGATCTCTAGGTCTTCATAATGGCTATTTTATTCTATCTACATGTCAACTGGTGTTTTGGGAGCAAAACTAAGCTTGTTTTACCATAATAATATTAAGCATATGTGTTGGATCTTCTCAACCCCAATGGGTATTTAAATAGTAGCAGGTCTCATTTTGATAATAATTGTGCCTTTTGGCAGCCAAGCACCTTATGCTCAGTGCTAAGGATGGTGATGCATCTGTGATGCTTTGAGTCTGTTTTGTCTTCAGAAATCCCAGAGACTCTTGAGGGTATGGTATTATTAACTCTTAATTACTTGATAATGTCAATAAAAAAAAGTTACAAAAAGCTATCAAAAAGCTTAAAGACCCTACAGGTAAACTGAAAATGGGAGGTCATTAGGTCTTCTCAGCAGAGATCCAAATGATCAGAATGATTTATCATAACAGGGAGGATTTATCAGGACAACCTTCTATCATGACCATCTCATTCCTCAGACCTAAATGCAGTAGAAAGCCTTTGGAGGTCAATATCAGATCTGGGGAAGTTGTAAAAAAAAAAAAAGAAAGGACAAAGATCCCTCTTTCTGTATGCTTCAACTCTGGCAAATATAGAAGACTAAGAGCTGTCCTATTGATAAAAGGTTTACCAATAACTCTAAATAAACTGAAGTCATTTTTGGTGGGCTGGAACATAAAATTCTGATGAGACTCGTTTGTTAGAATTAAAGTACAGTTTGAAAAAAAAACTTTAAGCAGGTATTATGTATGCTTTTCATTAAGCCCACATTTCGGTTTTATCTTTTGTATTATTGGTCTGATGAAATATTGTTATCCTAAACAATGTTTTCATTATCTGCTAGTACAAATGCAAATGATTGTTTCTCTAGGTGAAAAACTGTAAATTAACTTGTCAATAATATTCTAAATAACCAGTTTTGTCATTAAAACCAAACAGCCTATTACACCAGAACGGATCTGTATTTTTGTTTTCATTCCATAATTCTTTTTTAAAACTTTTGTCTGGACCAGATCTTTTCTATAAACGTGTGACAAATGTTTTAAATCTACCAGATGGAGGAAATCCTGCCAGTTTTGCAAATTGTTCATTCACAATATGGATGCTGGCAGGATGGCAGACGTTGGCATGGCTACTGTTGGGCCACTTTAGGGACATGTGTCAGAGTATTTGTGACAGCGCTGGTAGAAACCTGTGTGGACCCGTCAGCTTTGTAGCCTACAACAAAGCTTTTCCTTCTTCTTTCCCTGCAAGCAGATGATGGGTGTCCAAAGAACTGAACTCAGAAATGTTATCTACAATAGCTCGTAAATAGCAGATAGTAAAAGAATCACATTTATTTAGTTCCACACTCAATAAATTACTTTTAGAAATACCTCTAAGGGATTTTCAAAAACTATTTTATCTTTATTTATTTTATTTTTCCATCAATCTCCTTTTACAACTCTTTAATTTCCACTCACTGATTCCTTCACGGGTTTAATGCTCCTCCGATTCCCTGTTTTGTGGTTCTCCACATCTCCAACCAATTCCCTTGCTCCCTCCACCCACGTCTTCTTCCCCCTCATTCTCCCTAACCCACTCCCTGTGCCTTCCTCCCACCTATTTGTGCCATAGCCTGACACCTATCCTCCGTAATAAGCTCTCTCTTCCACTTTCCCTCTCTTTCTATCTTTCCCTTGCTCTCTCAGCATGACAACCTAATTAGGGCTCGGTGTCTGTCATTGTCTCAGGGCCTCTTATTAGTGCACACACATGCACAGAAGCAAATCACCTCCTTTCCTAGCGGGGAACCTCCAACTGGATCCTGTTCCATGTCTAAAAGGCTATATCCGGTATATGAAAGGTGGTAGTAAAAGGGTGATTGGAAAATAGCACATATACATAAAGCATGTTCTTGCTCTTGATCTGATTGATATTGTTGCTTTACAGTAAGAGTGTTGCCATATGCTTCCTTGTTTGTATCTTTGCTGCAATAAAAAAAAAAAAGGATTTGCAAAGAAACTAAGTTTAAAGACAAGGAGGAAGCGTGATCAAAATGTCAAAAAAAAACACAATTTTGTTATTGCAGTGTTTTCATTAAAGAACAAACTCAGTTTAAATCACAAGTTTATAAGTCATTAAGAAAAATGGTGATGGATGTGAATATTTACAGTGGATATATTCATATTGCAGACAGGGCACTAGCACTCATTATCAGTCATCAGAGGAGGAAGCGTAGACGGCTTATCGAGGCATTGGAGCGACAAGCCCCTTTTACATTGGAGTGGTCTTGGTACATGCTTGTGTTTTTTTGTTGTTTGGAATCTAATATATTAGTTATGCCATTATCACGAACCAAATGGAAAAAAAAAAACCTCCGTCTCTTCTTGAACACAAGCATGCCACACCATCTTTCTACTGCTACTTCCGACGTCATCAACGTCTTTTTTGCTCGTAGTTACATGGGGCTGTTGATCAGGTGACTCGTGTGATGCAAAAAAGTGTTATCGAAAAGGTGAGGTTTTTTTTAAGTTAGCGTGTTTCCATAGGCAAATTTATTTTCGCAAATTCAATTTGTGCAATTTTATGGGTAATGGAAACGCAGCTTATGGCAACTGTGGATATTGTAAACCTAACCAAGTTAACCTTTTGAATTGGTATTTAAGGAGCTTAAAAGGGTAAAAAATTTCTGGTAGATTTTTATTTTTTTCTTTAAAATATTTTAGCAAAACCCAGTTTTGTAGGGACTGCCTACAATCTAACTCAAATAGTAATATGCAAACCACTATTCTATTTTTCTTTCTTTAGTTGGAATTCTTTGTTATTTCACATTAGTACGTTCTAATTTGTAATCATTTCTGGATAAGTGTATCTGATTTGTTCAGAAAAACTTTTAATGGTCCAGGCAGTTTTATTTTCCCCAGTTTCTGTGCTCTGTGAATTAGCTATTTCTTTCCATCTCTGTCCCAGCTTCCTGTTCTCCCTGAGGTGTTCCTCATCCAGTAACGGGACTCACCTGTTTTACAGTCTAGTAATCAGCTTCCTCAAAATCTAACCCTTTGCTTACAGTCACTTTCTGTCAGATCCTTCCAATTCTTCCTGCTGTGCACTCTGAGGTCATGCCATTATTATTTGTAGCTCTAAACACGACCTATAATGTTTCTTACCTGGTCACTAAGAAAGGAGCAATGTCGGCATCGGTTATCTGTCCGAGATCCATTTGGAGCAGCCTCCATTCGTCTATCGCATATCCGATATATATCCGGGTGCCTGACTGACTTTTATCATATTTGGTTTCTGGCCCATGAGGGGATTCTGATTAAACCTTATTTTACTTCGTGTCAGTTCTAGTGTGCTTTGAGTGACGTTTTGTTGTTTGCGGGAGAATTCATTCCTACAGCTGAATGAGCCACGAGTCGCGACTATCTTCTTCCTGTTTTGAAGCTGCCGAGAAAGTGCAAGCAGCGTCCACTTAAGTCACACCTGTAGGAAAGCGCAGGAAATTCGGGCCCGAATTGCAGCCCACTGCATACAGCCTGTTCAAGAAAACGGAAAAATATGTGGTTGGGCTCATTCTTTTTGGTTCATCATTCAATAACATTAAAAACTGGACATTCATGTTTAGTTGTTTTGTTTGTTTTGTTTTTAGAAATCCTGCCCCATGTTCCCTTAAAACGCCCGGGACGGTTGTATTTCTCTGACACAGCTTGACCTTATTTGCTTTTGTTGACAGGAAGACAAATGTCTCACCATTGTCCCTCTCGACTCTTATCCAACAAGTGCTGCAATTACTGAGATACATGTTGAGATATAAATTGCAGAGACACAGAAACAATTTGGCATGGGTCTGAGAATAAGAGAGAGACAGTGGCTGTAATTAAGGAAAAAGTAGTTAAACTGGAGAGATAGAGGCTGAATAAACTAAACCAAAAACATACGGAAGAGAAGATGAAATTAGGACAGATGGGGGGAAACAAAGCAAAATGGAAGACATGGAGGGATGAAAAACAGAATAAAATCCATTTTCGTACAGGTATAAGGAGCTCCGTAGGTGGTCAGGGCATGCTATGACCGCACAAGACCCTCCTTACACACATTACAATAAAAACAAGAGCACACACCCCACACACAGGTTGACATTACCTAAACAGAAGGTCATGCACACAGTCAGAGCTCTCAGTTTTCCTTCAGGCCTTGATGCTACAAGATGGACTTTGCAGCAAACCTCCATCGTGGAACACTTTATTGTCCATCAGACTGATTCAGAAGGAAATCCGAAAAGGTGATGAAGGCACACATGCGGAGAAGGATGAAGGTGAATGCGTGACAGTCAGCTTGATTTTAGAAGAAAGAGTGATATCATTTAAAACAACTAGTGGTTTCAGGGTTCCCGACAGCATATGCCCCGTATCATTAGTCCATCAATAGAATCAATGGGATATAAATTATCTTAATTTATTTGTTTAAAATGTTAAACCAGAGTTAGACCCTCAAGCTAATTATTTTTAACCAACCTTCCTCTTACATGCCTATCACAAATTCAGGTCCAATCATCAACTCTGCTGGAAAACTAATAGAGCATGAGACAGATGACGTAATATGAAAACAGAAAAAAACAAGACGAATCTATCTTTTAGAAGTATAATCAAGCTTTACGTCACCGGAAAAATAAACCCTGAAATTATAATCAGAGCAGTGGATAGGTGGCAAGTGGCTTTCATTGTGATCCCAGCTTCTACAGTATCAAAATGTTTATTCATGTAGAAGACACACAACCCTTCTGAATAAAACAATACATATCCTGGAGTATGGTGGAAAAAAACAAGTCAAAGCCCTCTTCTAAAACAGATTTCAAAACTAGCAATAAAACTTTATTTTTCCAAAAATACAATTTTTGACAAATGGCATTGTATTCCAGAATCAGAATCAGAATCGGTTTTATTGCCATTGTTTGAGAACAAGTTCACAAATTAGGAATTTTTCCCGGTACAGTTGTGCACATAAAACATTTAACATAAGTAAAAATAAAATAAAATAAAATAAAAAAATAAAATAAAATAAAAAGAATGAGCCATAAGGCTAAAGTCTTTATAAATATTATAATCTGTATGTATATAAGAGAACTATGAAGAGATAAACATCCTTTTTAACATGAGAACAGCAGCAGGGTTCCATTCACAGATGTGCAGGTGAATGACAGCAGCAGATCTAAGTGTGATCAGACCACACAGTGCAGTAAAATAAAGTTACGTAGTGCAGATGGTTCTATCCTACATGGGTCTTTAACTGAACTATCGGGTCTTGTTATTGTTCATGAGTCTGATGGCGGAGGGGAAGAAACTGTTCAGGTGGCGGGAGGTGTGGGTCTGGATGGACCGTAGCCTCCTGCCTGAGGGGAGGAGGGAGAATAGTCTGTGTCCAGGGTGAGAAGAGTCAGCTGTGATCCGACCCACACGCCTCCGGGTCCTGGAGGAGAACAGGTCCCGGAGGGATGGGAGCCTGCAGCCAATCACCTTCTCAGCAGCACGCACGATGCGCTGCAGTCGGTGTTTGTCCCGGTCTGCGGCGCCGGGGAACCACACGGTGATGGAGGAGGTGAGGATGGACTCGATGATGGCCGTGTAGAACTGTACCAGCATCTCGGTCGGCACTTTGAGTTTCCTCAGCTGCCGCAGGAAGTACATCCTCTGCTGGGCCTTCTTTATGAGGGAGCTGATGGTTGGCTCCCACTTGAGGTCCTGGGTGATGGTGGTGCCCAGGAAACGAAAGGAGTACACGATGGAGATGGGGGTGGGAGAGTCCATCAGGGTGAGGGGATACGGTGGGGCTGTGACTTTCCTGAAGTCCATGATCATCTCCACTGTCTTCTGGGCGTTCAGCTCCAGGTTGTTGTGACTGCACCAAGAAGCCAGCCGGTCTACCTCTCTCCTGTAGGCGGACTCATCACCGTCTGAGATAAGTCCGATGAGGGTGGTGTCGTCCGCAAACTTGATCAGCTTTACGGACTGGTGACTGGAGGTGCAGCAGTTTGTATACAGCGAGAAGAGCCAGGGGGAGAGTACACAGCCCTGAGGAGTCCCAGTGTTTGTAGTCCGATTGTCCGTGACAATCTTCCCCAACCGCACGTGCTGTCTCCGGTCCGACAGGAAGTCAGTGATCCACCTGCAGAGGGAGTCGGGCAGGCTGAGCTGGTAGAGCTTGTCTCGTAGCAGTCCAGGGAGGATGGTGTTGAAGGCAGAGCTGAAGTCCACAAACAGGATCCTGGCGTAGGTTCCTGGGGAGTCCAGATGCTCCAGGATGAAATGGAGGGCCAGGTTCACTGCATCATCCACAGACCTGTTGGCTCTGTAGGCGAACTGCAGTGGGTCCAGGAGGGGGGCGGTGATGTCCTTGAGGTGGGGCAGAACCAAGCGCTCAAATGACTTCATGACCACAGACGTCAGCGCCACCGGCCTGTAGTCATTGAGTTCTGTGATCCGTGGCTTTTTGGGGACAGGGACGATGGTGGAGGTTTTGAAGCAGGACGGCACGCGACAGAGCACCAGGGAGGTGATGAAAATGTCCGTGAACACGGGGGCCAGCTGATCCGCGCAGTGTCTCAGGGTGGAGGGGGAGACACCGTCCGGCCCGGGGGCCTTCCTCCTGTTCAGCCTCAAAAACTGTCGGCGCACATCCTCCTCCTGGATGGAGAGGGCAGGGGGGGAGGAGGGGGGGTCTGAGGAGTCCTTTGATGAAGTGCTGGGGTCGTTGATGGTTGGGGTGATGGTGGGGGGAGGAGCAGAGGTGTGAGGAGCAGACGGCTGTTCAAAGTGGCAGTAGTGTGTATTCAGGCCCTGGGCGAGAGTCCGGTCGTACAGGGCCTGGGGGGCTTTGGGCTTGTAGTTTGTGAGAGCCCTCAACCCCCTCCACACGGCTGCAGAGTCATTGGAGCTAAAGTGTTCCTGTATACGGTTGGAGTACACAGATTTTGCTCTTCTCACTTCACTGCTGAAGTGATACTTTGCTCGTCTGTATGTACTCCAGTCCTCGCTCCGCCGCGCTACTTCCTTCTCCTCACGTAGGCGCCGGAGCTTGGGTGTGAACCAGGGCTTGTCATTGTTATAACAAATCCTGGTGCGCGTTGGGATGATGCGCGTCTCATTGAACTGAATGTATGAGGTCACAGTGTCCGTATACTCGTCCAGATTGTCCGTGGCTGCTCCAAACGCTCCCCAGTCTGTCGTCTCCCAACATGAGCGCAGCTCCTCCACAGCTTCAGAGGTGTATTTCCTTGTTGTTATCACGACAGGCTTGGCCAATTTCAGCCTCTGTCGGTATGAGGGAATTAGGTGCACCATCACGTGATCTGATAGTCCGAGGGCAGCGCGCGGCACAGCATGATACGCTCTGCTGACTGTAGTGTAGCAGTGATCCAACGTGTTCTCCTCTCTGGTCGGGCATTTAATGAACTGTCTATACGTTGGTAATTCCTGGCTCAGGTTTCCCTTGTTAAAGTCACCAAGCACGATAACAAGAGAGTCCGGAAAAGACCGCTCCGCATGTAATATCTGGCCTGCAAGCGTGCGCTGAGCCTCGTGCACGTCCGCGCTCGGCGGAATGTAGGCAGCCACCAGAATGAATGAAGCAATCTCACGCGGTGAATAAAAAGGCTTACAGTGAATGAAAAGATATTCCAGAGAAGGAGCGCAGTGTTGGGAGATCACAGTCACATCCGTGCACCAGCTGCTGTTGATGTAGAAGCAAACGCCACCGCCTTTTGTTTTGTTGGAGAGCTCCGCGTTTCGATCCGCGCGGAGGAGATGGAAGCCTTCCAGGTGAAGCGCGCTGTCCAGGACACTCGCGCTTAGCCACGTCTCCGTGAAGCACAAAACACAAGACGAGGAAAAGTCCTTGTTACTTCTCATCAGCAGCGCTAGTTCGTCCATCTTGTTGGGAAGTGAGCGGACGTTTGAGAGAAAGATGCCAGGTAAAGGCGTGCGCGCGCCCCGTCTGCGCAGGCGGACGAGTGAACCCGCTCGCTTTCCACGGCGCCGTTTCCCTCTTTTGGTCAAAAAATGGACCAGGTCCGCAGCTGATGCTAAAAAAACTGGTAATAAGTCCGTAATAATTCAAACCTCCAAGTCGATATTTTTTGTTCAATGACTTTTTCTAGCAGGTTTTTTGGTGTTTTCAACCGTATCGCTGGCTGTTTGATCTGTTTCTTTTGTCCTACTAGAGCGTGAACCTTCTTCGTCTAAGTTTTTACCAGATTTTTCCTTCAGGATTGTCCTGTACCTGGCTCCCCTCATCTTACCATTAACACTTACAAGCTTGCTAAAAACAATGCCATCACCTCACAGTGATATAGTGTGTTGAGTGTGGTACACTGTTACATTTTTTTCAGACGTCTCAGATTGAGGGGATAAAGTTTACATTTGCTCATATTGGACCTGATATTGTTTTTACATGTCTGATGCATCCCCTATCACCAAAGGGACTGGGGAAAGGGTTGTTGCACCACCAGATTTTCCCACCAGAGCCGCATCTCTCTGCATCTCCTAAAGAGTTTCTTGGGGTGTTTGGTTTAGCTGAACCATGCATTGGAGAGGAATTTAGGGCTGTAATGGATGCAGCTCTGGCTTAGTAATGGAAGAATGATGCGGCAAATTACCTGTTTTGTAATAACAAGCTAGTGTTAGCATTGAGGCGCAGCTAACCATGACAGAAAAATTAAAGTTTGAACTTCCATGACATTGTTTTACATTCAGTCGTTGTTGTCTTCATTGCTAATAAGGATGATTGTTTAATGTTCTGTTATTTTGGCCTGCATGATGTTTTGCAGTTTGCAAGAAATTAGATCCCTACGGAGCTCGGCAGGGAGCGGGGCAGAACTAATTTTTGAGGGATAAGAATACGTACCCTCGGTTTACTAAACAGTGCACACGATTTCATAATCCATTGTCTCGGTTTATTAATCCCTGTGTGATAGTCAGTGTTGGGGAGTAACATACATGTACCGCCGTTACGTATTTAGAATACTAATTATGAGTAACTGTATTCCGTTACAGTTACTATTTTTAAACATGGTATTCAGAATACATTTACTTTCGTAATACCATTGGAATACTTGTGTGTTTTCCACGTTACACCTGAAAGATGAACATTTAAATTTAGGGAAATGTGTGTCCCTGCGCTGTGTAGACTATCCCATAATACCCCTAAACATGCCGCCGAAACCAAAATTATCCTGACACAAGCCCGAGTACAGTGGTGGTTAAAACGGGGGAAAAGATCGCTACCAGCAAAAACATGACATTTAATAGACTTAAATTCTGTTTTTAAGGGGAGGTGTTCCATGTATTTAGAATACAGTACCAGGATTCAGCATAAGTAACGGAATAAATTACAAAATACATTCAGTATTCTGTAACTAAAAACATTTACAAAGTATTCTCCTCAACACTGGTGACGGTGTGGGGGATCCTGACAAACTGATATGCCCTGGCTAGCTGATGCTTAAGATTCTCCTTTGGCAGACTGGTGAATCCCGTTTGTGGAACGTACTTTATGTATATTGTTTTGGGTTCCTTCAGGAAAGTAGGCCATAAACGTAGGTGTCATTTTTTTATAAAAAACGGTTTTGTAGTCACCTATGGAGCCTGGCAGGGTCCATACAAAAAAAATTGCAATATTTGAAGACAAACCAGTCGCAAAATGTGTCACATGGCTAAATAATTGCTTAGAAATGGGCCATATATCATAAAGTGAATGCCCACCTTGCCTCCTGGAATACAGGCACAGTCCTGCGCCATCTGCATAGATGCATGGATCAGGTGGTGCAGCATAAACACCTTGCATTAAAGAGATAGAAGTTAACAAATTTCTTGTTGATGCTGTGGCCACTATGAAAGCAAGTCTTTATTGGACGTAACATGAATCTCTGCAAAGAATGCTAGAACATAAAGAAACTGTTTAAAATAATGGATTATATGAAAGTATCACTGGGAGTATAAATTGATGTTAGACCTGCACTGTTAAGAAATTCCACGTCAGGTTTTTAAGTGATGGGAACTAAATTATGATTTATAAATACTGCCGGGGAAATGTCCCTGGTTTGAACAACGCTTATGTTTATAGCCTACTGTCCTGCAGGAACTGCAAAAACTGGATGTGTGACGAAGTGCCAACTGTCAGAATGAGTGGGATTTGAACCTCCTGCATGTTAACCAGTCTGCCAAAGCAGCAACTTGCCTCTTGAAAATAACCAGGGTGCATTATCAAGTGGACAGGACCCCCTCCACACGGTCACACAGTTTAATAAACCAATAGTACGGAACATTCCAGTTCAGGCAGAGATTTCCCTAAAAGTAAGCATAGAATTACTACATCTTTTTGAAAACCTTTTTGAAATTAAATGGATTAATCTGCTATAAATGATCTTCATAAAAACTCTTATCCTCTTTGTGAACATACTTGCCTGCTAGAAAATATGCAATGGCATAATACAGAAATTATTCAGCAACTTTGTTTAGCTTTGTAACTATGTAAAACATCAAGTTTTTGCTATTTTATTTTCAACAATATGAAAGAAAATCCCATTATTCTTAGAGAGAGATTTTACCCAGAATTGTAAAAAAGTTCACACCTGAAGCTGGCAGGCTGCATTTCTGCTCAAGAACATCCTACATGAAGAAGGACAAAGACAGGAAACAATATGAAAGACGGAAAAACATAATAAGTGTTAGATAGTGAACAAGAAGTGTTAGATTAGATTTTTCATGTCTTTTCTTTTGTCTATGCACTTGTACACGTCACATTAGATGGAAAAGCAACACATTCTCTTTAAAAATTGGACCCAAGACTGAAAATACAGTGGGGTAAAAAAATTATTTGGTAGCCATGACTGTGCAAGCTGTCCCACTTAAAAAGATGACAGAGGTCTGTAATTTTCTTCTTAGGTAACTGAGAGAGACAGAATGTAAAAAAGAAAGTCCAGCAAATCTCGTTGTACTCAGAAAAATACAGAAATTGTCATCCTTGGACCAGAAGTGCTAAAAAAGAAACTGCTTAGTCAATCACTTCATCTGGATGGCTTTAAATTGGCCTCTAGTAAGAACGTAAAGAACCCCACCGTTATTTTTGACCAAGACATGACATTCAAATCCCATATTAAACAGGTTTCTAGGATTTCCTTCTTTCACCTCCAGAATATTGCTGAAATGAGAAAAATCCTGATCAGGGAGTGATGTGCAGAAACTAGTCCATGCATTTGTTACTTTAAGCCTATACTACTGCAATTCCTTACTATCAGGAACTCCACAAAATGCAATTAAGAACAATCAGTAAATCCAAAATGCTGCAGCAAAAGTTGATGAAATTACTCGAAAGGCAATAGAAGGAAGAAAAACGTGTTTATTCCCACACCCTGACACTTAGTAAAAGTGTTTTAAAAATAGAGATGACATTTCTCCTGTTTTGGCTTCTCTCCATTTGTTTAAGATCCTCCTCCTTACTTATGAAGCCTTCAATAAGCAAGCTCCATCGTACATCAGAGATCTGATTGTTCCATATGTTCCTAACAGAGCACTTTGTTCTCAGAATGCAGGTCTACTGGTAGTTCCTAGGATTTCTAACAGTAGAATGGGAGGCAGGTCTTTTAGTTATCAGGCTCATCTCCTGTGGAACCAGCTCCCAGTTTTAGTCCATGAGGCAGATACTCTGTCTGTTTTTAAGACTAGCCTTAAAACCTTCCTTTTTGATAAAGCTTATAGTTAGAATAGCTTAAGTTATCCTGAGCTATTTTCGTAGTTATGCTGCTATAGGCTTAGAATGTTGGAGGACAGACTGACTGCTTTTCTTCACTCTTCTACTTTTCTCTTCTACTACTGCCCAGATGTATTTTTTTTTCGTCATTTCAGCAGTTGTCCATTTTTTCTCTCAATTGAAGCTACAACTGGTCTGTTATCCTGCTTAGCTACAACACCCTGTTGGATGCAGTACAATGACTTGGATGATGCTCCCAGTGGCCGAGCGTCCTCCATGTCCTGTTGTCAACATTTTACCTTTAGACAGATGACCGCTTGTACTGAGCCAGGTTCTGCCAAAGGTTTCTTCCTATTAAAAGGGATTTTTTTTCTCTCCACTGTCGATACATGCTTTGCTATGATGAGGGATTCGTGAGAGGATTACTGTGGTTGGAAAGTCTGACTCAGTGGGGCCAGACCACATGTCAATAACTTGAACGGACCTGCTGGGAATTGCCGCTATTAAATAAACTGAATTGAAATATATTATATTTGGTAAATAAAAATTCACCTAAATATTTCATTATGTAATCTTGATTGGCAATGACAGAGGTCAAATGTTTCCTGTAGGTCTTTACCAGGTTAGCTTTTATTTTGGCCCATTCATCCATTGAGATCTTCTCTTGAGCTGTGATGCTTTGTCTTTCAACACCACTGACAGATTGTCTATAGGATTGAGATCTGGAGACTGGTTAGGTCCCCCAAGAACCATGAAATACTTTTTGCGTAGCCACTGCTTCGTTACCCGGGCAGTATGTTTGGGATAAATGTCATTCTAGAAGATCCAGCCATGTTTTTTATCTTCAATTCATTTCAAAATACTTCATTGTTCCAGAGGGAAATTAAGTGTTGTTGTAGCTCATTACTAATAACATTTTCAAGGAGTTGTTGTAGACCATGATGGCTGTGGGGAGAAAGGATTTCCTGTAGCGGTCTGTGTTGCAGCGAAACTGGAAAGGCCTCCAACTGAAGATACTCTGTTGTTGTAGGATAGTCTCATGAAGAGGATGCTCAGGGTTGTCCATAATCTTTTTCATTTTATGAAGAAGCACCATTATCTCCAGTTGCTCCAGAGTCGTCCCCAGAACAGAACCAGCCTTCTTTATCAAGTAGTTGAGCCATTTTAAGTCCCTGGCTCTGAGGCTGCTAACCCAACAGATGATGGACGAAGAGATAACACTCACAACAACAGACTTGTAGAAGATTTGCAGCATCTTGCTGCAAACTTTGAAGGACCTCAGCTTCCTCAAAACATCCATTCTGCTCCGTCCCTTTTTGTAGATGGCTTCACTGTTGATTCTCCAGTCCAGTCTATTGTCCAGGTGAACTCCAAGGTATTTGTACTCCTCAACCACCTCCACTTCTTCTCTCATAATGTAGACAGACTTTCCACCCCCATGCTTCACAGTGGGTATGGTGTTTGATTTTCTTTGAGCGCTGCTGGGTTTTAATCCAATGACATAGTGTGTTACTAATATAAACCTTTGTTACTGTGGTCCTAGCTCTCTTGTGGTCATTGACCAGTTCCCCTTCTGTAAGTTTGGGCAGTTTCCTCAATTTTCTCAAGGTTATTTTTACCTATCAATGTGAGATCTGACATGGAACACCAGGTTGAGAAAGATTGTTAGTGATACTGTATTTATTATTTTTTTATAATTGCTACAACAGCTGATCTCTTCTCACCAAAGTGCTTGCGTGTTTTAGATTGGCTCATTGTCTATTGAGAGTGAGGAGTTGTCGTCATATACAGACACCCCCCCCCCCCCCCCTTCAATATTGTGGTATCTCGTGGGATCCTCACGGTCTCCGCCATGTTGGCTTGATTCGAGCGGCAAACCGTGATTGTTCACTGTGTTGTTAACTCTGTAGTAGAGGAGGTTCTCCAAATTCCGCACTGTTTTACCATGCCTTGAACTAACTGCTGCGTTAAAAACTGCTCTAGTACCTCACACACAAAAACCTGGTGCCATACAGTCTATGCCTGGTACACTATGTGTAATTGGGCTAAAATCAAATTACACACGGTACACAGCTTTAGCCCACATCAAAACATGTTGGAAACATTTGTGTACATTGAACATCTCGTCACAATCTAGTGTTTACGAAGCAGTCGCAGTAAATTACTTTGTTACTTCGGTCAAGAAGTGTCTGCTAAATGCAATGTAATTACGAAACACTAATAATCATGTTAAGAAAAATTACCTTTGCCAGTACAACGCTGTTTTCACCAGAAAGCCTTGTAACTTTCCAAAGATTTGTGGCTTTTAAACTCCTGCATTGTGTAATAACTCACACCATGCAGCAGAATGGCACAAACTGTTTGATGTCTGAGAGCTTCTCCAAATACCCCTGTTTTGCGGTAGGTATAAGCTTGTTCCTGTAAGGTCCACATTGTTTTGCCTTGACTCTCTCCATTGCTCTACTTTCTTACGTTCCTTGTATTTGCAGATCTGTCCCGCCAAAATATTAAACGCGCGGAAAAAAAAAAAAGCGCTCCGGGATGTTAGTCACGTCAATACTGTTAAGTTCTGAAGGTGTTGCCCATGGCAACCGATAGAGTCTCCTACCATCATGGCCAACCAACTCAGACCCCGCCCAAATAAGCACGTGCCTCCTCACTCTCAATAGTACTGACGGATGTTTGCTGATGGGTTTGTGGGTTGTTGACAACAAAAAATGGATAAATAATTGTGTGCTGAAATGTCATTTTAGCCCACCCCATGTTCTTCTGAATGGTTTGACCCTAATTGAAAATGTGAGTGAGGACAGAAATAGGCTGAATTCACAATTTTTTACATATAGCCATGTAAAAACATTTGTAAATACACCTATTTGTGATTGTACAGGCGGGGGTGGTCAAATATTGAACTTGGTTGTTAGATGACCTGACAGCAAACGGAAAAACTGCCACTCACTATAAATGTGATTATGTTTAGATGTTGTATATATGGGGTCATTTTTCATCTGTAAAGCGATTTGAGCTGCATTTTTGCATGAAAAGTGCTTCATAAGTAACATTTGTTTGATTGACTCGCAGAAATTAAGTTTGGGTGAGGTTGGATGGTATAATGTCAGTAAACTGGAACAAGGAAGGAGTGCAGAGTAAGCTGGGACAAGAAAAGGAGAGAGCGGTCATTTGAAGTTTTTTGGCAGTCCTCAGCAACTTGGCAGCCATTACATTGGTATCGCTCTCATCCCAGTGTGTGCTAACATGTGCCAGTTCATGCCAACGTAAGCCTGCTCCTGCTGGCATGGCCAGGAGAGTTGGGAAGAAAAGCTTTAAGTAAGCTTTAGTGTGACACTTTGATGTTGAAGAGGTTTAGGCGCTCTGAATTCTATCTGGCTTGGTGGAGATATGAAGAAAAGAGCAAAGACATGTGAGAAAGGAGGCCGGAGGAGGAAGCGCTAAACTAAACACACGATCTGTAATATCACTCATTAAACACTTAAATTATCCAGATTTTACCTTTGGAACTAGCTTGCAGTAAACTTGGAATGATATAAGTCATCCGATTTGAACATTGTTTATTGCTGCTTTGTATTCATGTGAAGTGTCATTTTAAAGATTCTTAGATTTCCACAAAAGCTGATTTGGATCATTAACACGTTTAAATAGTGTTATAAATGACCTGCTTTACATGGGACTTTTCTAGTATTGTTGATCGTTTTAAGGGGGGTTGCAAGCCAAATTCACACATCAGCCAGCAGAGGGGGGCAGTGTGTGAGCCAGTGTCAAGTACAAGGATGCCTTGGAATGAGCCATAGGTGCCCTATAGAACCCAAAAGAAAAAAAAGAAAAATGCTATATATTATAACTAAGTAGCTCTCATATAAACACCTGTTGAAAGATCTTCAAAAACCAAGAAGCTTTTTATTTAAGCACAAACAAAGATTTCCCCCAAAAACTGCCTTACCAGGTCTACAATGGTGTTTTTGGATAGCAGTAGCTTTCTGTTTGAAACTTGCCATGCACAGCATTGCTCAGCGTTACTGATGTTACGCTAATGTACATCTGCAGCTTGAGAGAGACTTGTTTTTGCTTTAAAGGTTCCCTTTGTGATCTCCATGATGTATACACTGTTTGATCCTAATGTTCAGAAGTCAAGCTTGGTCTTTCTTTGGCTCACACTCATATGAAGAGTAAAGCAGGTTTTTGAATTTCCTCCACTACTGTGCACTTTTAGCTTCCCCATTGATGCTGTTGGCCTACGGGAACAAGTTTGTCTTGTTCAATTTTGCATTTTGAAGCAACGTGTATCATTTCTTTTTAATGTTTTCTCTATTTACTGATTGTTTTTTACTTGCCAACCATTTTGAATATATTAACAATGTGTACTTTTCTTTTTGTTGTGATTCTTCTGATTGTACAATACGATCCGTTTGATCCCTTGTAACCTCTGAGCATCCTATGGCTCTAGCTAAAGGTTCCACATGTGAAATTGCCAGGACAAAACTTACTTGGAGAACTGCCATTTATTTCATTGGATGCACTAGGATTGACGTTGTATTACTCAAGAAGACAATACGGTGAAATTGGATTTAAAAGGAAGAATTCACCACAATTGTTTTTAAAAGGAACTGGTAAGCCAGTAATGAATTTCTTAATGGGATCCTGGTTGCTTTATGGAGGGTAAAGTTACAGGCTAACATGTCTAGGCCCTGACATACTGTGATTTTTCGATGTGAAAAGAACTGCAGTCTTTTCTAAATCCATTCTATGAACCGTTGAATCTGCAGCCCAGAATATTTCACTCTGAAAGACATTTTTTTTAATCCCACTATCATCGCCAATCCCTAAACATCCCTCGCCCTTGCCTCCTGATCCCTCTAGGCCCACCTCAATAATCGTGAACATGCATTTCCTGTGTTGTCAACTGGGTCAAAGATGAAAGCAACAAGCACTACGAAGCATCACCCAATTGTATTTTCAGAGGTGAGCAACTTTTGAATAACTGATGCTCTTTTCCAGTATGGTGATTGTAAGTGCCCCGCTACATCCTCACAGGTTTGCGCGATGCGCATGCAAGTTGATGGACAGTTGACAAGGTGAAAACTCTGATTCTATTTGCTCTAAAAAATTCATCAGTCAGTGTGAAATGCATAAGGGTCTGTGATAGGAAGATGTGACAAAGGAAGAATGACGAATATTGTGGAACACTAGCCTTTGAATCTAATATTTAAACCCCAGTATTGTTTTAAACATTTCTTAAACTTTGATATATAACTTTGGACTGCAGCCTTAAGGGTGCACACCATCTCTGATTATTCATACATAATATAGGCTCATTATTCCTACATAATGTGGAATAGGCTTTAATGAAACTAATTATTTTACCCAGAAAGTCCAGTCGGTATAGGTAGTTGTGAGTGTGCAATCTAACCGTGATGCGGACCAATAAGCAAAATCTGGTGCATCTAAAAACCTGGATCTCAGCTCGGTTGTAGAGAACCCTGGTGTGGTTTGATTGCATATGTGGATGACTGCTCCAAAAGCAGAAAACAGACTACAGTGCAAGGCTTTCTGGATAAATAAAACCAATACAAATCTGTAACAACAACTCTTCCTTGTTCTCTGTTCATGGGCTCATGGCTGCAACGTATTTATCTGAAACATTTGCCAAAGAGTAATCCCTAAACCGCTATAATCTGGTGCCACTGCATGGGTGTTTCTCGATGCCAAGGAACGTCGACTTGATGCCTTGGTCCTGCCCCGGTTGCCTAGGAGATACCTCATCAGTGACCGCTAAGGCGTGTCCCAATGTTAATTTGCTACCAAGGAATCTGTCCTCCATTTGTTAGCCGTTTAGCTAACTGGCCAAGGATACATCAGAGATGCCTTGGCTGCATCCGAAACCACTAAATTGGTAAGAGGTCTTGCGCCAAACCGGATGTGCGTCAGCGTCCGCCATGATAAGATGCATCCGAATCGGGCTTCCAGTTAGGAAGGAGTTAGGGAAAGTGGCCTGTATGCTAACTATCATAGCCACTTTAGCATAGGGACATCTGATGCTATTTAATTGGCGATTAGGAGCTATGTGCAATCCCACAATCCCTTGCGCCACAAGACGCGATCAATACAAGTCGCCCGGCCCACCTCACGTAAAATATCGAAATTGGCCGAAAGGAAAAAGACGCGCGCATGTGAGTAAAACAACCTCTTCCGAAGGTTTATTTTGATATGTGTCACTCATGTGCGTTTACGTCGCGTTGCTAGTGTTAGTGCTTAGAGGCTAACATTCAGTGGTTTCGGATGCAGGGCTTGATTGTGTCACGCGTATGCTGCATGGAGGACGAAGAACCCAGGCGCAGAAGCAGAGTTCAAAGATGAGGTCAGGTGCTCTTTTATTGGAGTGCAGCAACACAAGGTGAGATGATTAACACAAATGTACGACAATGATCCATCGAAGACTGAAGCGCTCGCTGGATCTTAAGGGGAGACAAGGAGGAACACAGGTGCAAACAATAGGAGGTGAGGAGGTTCAGACAGGACGACACCGGTGCAGATGATGATGATGATGACGGATACAGGTGGGATGAGGAGAGTGAGAATCCTGACAGATACCATCTCTCTGTCAAACATTTCCCAGAAAACAGTGCAGTAGTAGCCGGCAGCAGGTACTTAGGGGGTAAATTTCCAGTTTAAATGTAAATCACCTAACTGTAGCTATCGGGCTTATATCTAAAAAAATTTTTTATTTTTTTATTGTTATTATGTTTTAGATCCAAAGCAGTTAAATATATGGTTGGTTAGTTTCTTAGTAGTTGCAGCTTCGGTGCCTACAAGGTGTAAATTCACTTACACATTTGATTTAGCTAACATGTTCATAGTTTTAAAAAAAGTAAAGAGCTCATTATACATTTCCAGTTCCATGGCTGAAGTAACGTTACTACGATATTATGCAACTACGACGTGCGGGGTGTAAACAGAGCCGGCAGCCGCGGTCATGTGAGGCAAGTCTGTTCCATTTAACCGCTTTCTATGACCAAGGAAGGACACAATGTGGTCAGAAGCAAGGTGCATCACCTAGCCAGGTATTGCCTGTGTAGGCAAGGTGCCTTGACATTGAGAAACACATCATGTTTGTTTGTATTTCATAGAACAGGAAGAGTCCACATGTTCAGTGCTTCCTGGTGCACTGCCACTGCAGGCCAGGAGGTAAACCTGTTGCCCATATGGTTTAATTTATCAGACATAGTGTTTTGTAAAAACGAACCACACCAGCCAAATAAAAGGAACAATGCGGGTCTATCGGGTATGAAAACGACCTCAGTCACCATTTCTTTAACACAAGCACATCTTTCAATCTGTTCTGGGAAGTCACAAGTGCTTCCTGTCCTACTGAGGCAGCAGGGGGTCATACCTCTAATGACTTGTGCCGCCTTCTGTTGAGACATAATTACAAGCAACAGGAAAGGTGAACTCAGCTTTTAGCAATTTTTGAAGTGTCAGTGAACCAACAGCCATGTTGAAGTAAAAGCATTCTGTGTATTTGTAGTTCAATAATGGCTTTAATGATTTTTTTCTAATTTGCTGCTGTATCTCAGATTTTCTTTCAGTCTAACATAGCTTAAAAGGACCTTGAGGCTTTAATTACATAAAATATGCCACTTTTGCCCCCATCACGATTAATCAATATCTCAAGCAGATGCTACATTTTTCAACTGTCACCAGTTAATATAAAAAAGCTTATTGCACAAAGACTTTGTAATCTTTTTAACAGTTTATAGTCAATCTTCAGGATTTGTATTCATTTATTTAAGTATGTTTTTCGGCCATAATTTACAGGAATGTGTCCATGTTCCTGTGTGAATGCCTGGACATGTGCAGGTCCCTGCTCCCTCGCTGCCTGTTAGTTAGATTGATTGTCAAATTAATCTGCAGCTCCATCCAGGTATAAACACGCTGCCTGCTGGCCAGGATACATCCCCATCTATTAGCTCCATAATTCAAAGCGCCCTCCAGCAGCCTGCCCTGATCATAGGAGGGTAATTGCAGGGATGCTGAGCCTGATTTATTGACGTGGCGGATGCGGTAGATTACAAGCTGATCTGGAGATTTGTTTGTGGCTCATTTTACATTTCACATAATTGGAGTTTGTGTTCTTCTCCAGAGAAGTGGATTCAGGAAAACAGGCGGCCAGTCAAAACGCTGAGTATGTAGAGCCCACCTAAATAAGTTATATAACAGATTCTGTTTTAAAGCTAGTACAACCTTAGAATATTATCTTAATCAAATTGTGGATTATTATGAAGCTGTACGGAATTTGGAAAAATAGAGGGGCTGAATACAAAGGCTGTGCAGGGCTTTGTATTCAGCCCCTAAAATAAAATGCAGGACAACTGCAATAAATGGGAGAACACCTTGAGATGTGGTGGGAGTAGCATGCTGTGGGGATGCTGTTCTTCAGCAGGAATATTAAATCTGTTCAGAACTGATGAGAAGGATGGAGTTTAATCCAGAATACTCCTGGAAGAAAACCTGTTGGAGGTTGCAAAATATTTTTCGCCTGGTTGGACTGAGCTAAGGCCTTTTTCACTGTCTGAAAAGTACATACATGTTCCTAAGTACTAAAAAGAACATTTTTGTACAATTTATTGTATAAGGTACAATTTCTGGTGATCATCTTTTTCACTAAAAACTATTTTTAAAATTATTATTATTAATTCTTATTTTTATAATGCCACTTCCATTGACTTTACAGGTGTCCTTCTCCTTCATTCCTGCAAATATTTCCCACCTCCCCATAGGTTTATAGGCGAACTTAAACGTTAAACAAAAAGTAAAGAAGAATTAATAAATCTTCTTTCAACAAATTATGTGCTTTGAATTGCAAAATTTATGCCAGGACAGCAAACGATGACTGCAGTTATAAGAATTTCAAAACTATTAAATCTGGCAATATTACATTAATTTTGAACAAAAGTTTATAAATAGCCAAAAACTCTGAGACAAATTACAAATACAACTGTTTGCTATAGTTACATTGGCTCGTCAGGGGTAGGTTTTGCTCATCGTCTGCAGTTTGTTTCTAGACCAGTATTAGTTATGTTAGCACGCTAGACCATTTTGCGCTTAAAATGAGGGGAACTTCCTTTTTTACTGTACATTTGCACTTGCAGTTAAATGTGCTTAGGAGGCTGAGCACCCAGAGAGCTGCTAGGCAAGATATGCATCCAAATTCATAAACAATTTTGAGGTTTTTTATTTATTTATTTATTTTTTGTTATTGTTTAGTTTATTTTATATGTTACTCTATACCTTGCTGTCTGTGTATTCACTTCCCCTGTATTTGTATTTGTTTTATATGTGCTGCTGTAACATGAATTTCCAAACTGTAGGATTAACTGTAGGATTCAGAGATTAACACATAAACCGCAGCAGAACCATAGCCTCTTTGGCAGATTTAATTTGGGTCTATGATACAAATAACATAAAAGCATTGGAAAACATTAAGAAATTAGTTTATTTCGACTTCTTCAGCAGTTTGTTGGACTTGGAGGATGCGTAAACCAATCAAAATGCTTGAAATATTGCAAAAAAAGCTTTATTTTATGAATAAAAAGCTTTGTTCTTCTGAAATTTTACAATTAAAAATAAATTAATTACAGGATGTGTTCTTTTTCTGAATTGTTGATTTACTAAAAGTAAATTAATAAATACCAACACAGTGTTTTTATGAGATGTTCTATAGGTATAACTCAAGCAACAAGTGTGCACCGCTGCAGCCAAAGGTAGCAGACATACCTCAGCTCTCTGGGTGCCTCTCAACGAAACAGGAACTCAAAAATGTCCTGTTTGTTTACTTAAATTCACTTTTACTATGTTTGGGACTCATAACGTAAACAGTTTTTGTTTGATGTAAAATTTATATGGTTTAACTCAGAAAAAAAGAGATTGTTTTGGGGGAAAAACCACCAACAAAAGACAATACAGAAAAACTAAGCTTTTCTTTTTCATCATTTGTAATATGCTCCAGCAGGATGTAACAGGTGATACTAATTAGCTTAACATGACATGTATTAACTAGTCATTTAGCTAACATCTGCATGGAACAGCACAACATTTTATTTGGTAAAAAAAGAGCAAAGTGTCTTTCCTTCTGCTGGTTTGCTAGACATGCAGCTCTCTGCAGCTGAGTCCTGCTGACTGGAGATTCAGACAATTACGGGTATGATGTATTTAAAGACTGGTTGCAAAATAGACTACGACATAAAAACGGATTTTAAAAAAAACGCGTCTTTGCTATGTTTTATTTAAATATTACAGCATTAGCTAATTGTACTAATTAGCTGAAAAAATTAATTGCACTAATTAGGTTTGGAAGACAAAACTTGCTTCAGCACCACCAAAAATGGGCTGAAAATGCCCATGATTCCGAAAACATGTTTTATATTTTCTCTTACACTATATCAGATTACCCATTTACATGGGTCACATGTAAAATCACAAAAATAAAAATCACAAAAATGTTCTTGGGGAGGATTCCTCCAGAGCCCCCCACCGGATATTATTTGTCAACTCTTTCACACCTTCTGAGTTTGCAGGTATGCATATGGACTTTATCATGTTGTTTTTTCCAAGTCCATGGACAAGTAATTGCCACTGAAAAGAATTGGAAGGAATTTTATTTAAATCAAAATAGAAAACTTTTATTGAACATAGCATAATCAGTGCAGTTAACCATCTTACTTGTTTAACATCCAGTGAGGTACTTCTCTCCTACGTAAGGTAATCATCAAAACTCAATGCTCTCCCTCCTGGTTTAAAATATTATCATTAATGACTGTTTAACAGGGATACATATTCCATTTTATTATTAAAGAAGTTCATAAAGCTTCAGTGTCTCATTTGCATGGACAGAAAATAGTATTCAGTAACTGTTAGGGGTGTAACCATAAATTAAGTTAACAATTGTATATTTGATATTCTGTAAAAAAGAGATGAGGCAAGAATTTGACTAACGTTAAGGAAAATCTATGAATTATATTTTTAATAATTTTCTAATTGGGAAATATTTCATTAATCAAGAGTGAGTAACTGTAAACATTTGTGTAAAGGGCCCAGTAGTATTTGTGGATCAACACACGTGAGTACTTGAAATCCTTTTCAGGCATTAATGTCAATAACAAAAGGGACAAAACTGATGCTGGAAATTTAAAAAGGTAAAAAAAAAAAAAAAAAAATCTATGTTTGAATGAATATAAGCAGTCTATGAGCTATTACAGAATAGGTAATCAGCGCTTGCCTCGAAGGATTGCTGTCAAAAAGAATATAAATATTGTTTTCAAAATATTAAAAAAGGTCTCTCTAAAAATAAAGTTTTTTTATTTTTTACAAAACAAAACCATTTACAGGTTAAAACATGTAAAGTATGAGTTATAATCAATATTTCTTATAATTAATAATCGATTTGTCTTATAAAGTTCTTAGAAAGAATGAAGTCGCTTTAACCTTACAGTGACATTTCTTTGACATGCATACTATAGCTGGGTGATCTCACTCTGTGAGGGGTTGACACTTCAACTAGTTGTTGAAATGAATAAATGCATCTACACTGTTCAAGTGAGATGTTGGCAACTCAAAAATACTATCATCCAGGTTGATAAATGGCTGCTTTTCTCCTCTGGGCAAATGTTGAAAGCTGTCGTCCAGCAAACTGTACTTTTTCTAGGCAAATTACACATAAAGTGTCTTCTTGCAAACCAAATGGAGGACCCAAAAAGCACGGAGCAAGTCTGAAAATATATCCGTTGCCAAGGAAACATTTGAATCGATCTGAAACGTGGTTCATCTCTAAGATTTCCTTGTATGTAGCAAATTTAGCTGCAAATGGTTTAAATACATGTTTGGGATCCAATATTTTTTTTTTATCTTGGGATGCAACCCTTGTTTTTTTTTTCCACCCAAAGCTCGTCTACATCTTTTACCGATTGTGACCATCATACTGTAGAAGACAATTTATTGGATTTTCATTTATAGTAACTGTTTGTTTCTACTTTTATCAGTAACCGCAAATTGATTCCAAATTGGATATTTCTTGATTGCCTTCCAGCTAAACGGAAATGGAAAACTGACTCACCAAACTGTGTTTGACTCAGAACACCAAGATGATGCCATTATTTTTTTAGCCCAGAGATCTTTTTATTTTTATTTTAAACTGCACAGTGACAAAATGTTTGTGACATTTGTTTTTAAACAAAGCCATTTATGTCTGTTCTAAACAACACCAGATATGAATAAACACCCACACCCACACTGACAATTTCCATGCAAAAGATGTGCACAGCGTGAACCAAATGCTTTTGACAAGCCGTTTGCATTGCGGTCCAACTGAATCATGAGGTTTATCATGAGATAAACGTATTGTATTGTTAAGGTTTTACCATTTAATGTGTGCGGGTTGGAAAGACATAGAGGAGGAGGCACAATGACAAAGAGAAGGAAACAGGTGGGGGCACAGTGAAGAGAGACATAAGAAAGCTGCTCATTTTTATTTTACCATGTGTCCATTTACTGGTACTCCTTGGCATGGAGAATAAAAGGAAATGATTGAAGTAAGCAAAGTGTTTTATTCTCAATTTTATTTGACTTTTATATCTGGGTCAAAGTGAGAGGACAGAAAATCCTCCATCGAAGTGTTCATGATAGCAGTTTTTGTAGAGATTTACTAAGTAATACCAAACTGGCATGTCGTCTATTGCATAGAGCAGTTCAACGTACATTTTTAACCAAATATACATAGCGTATAGTGGTCTGCTAAATTATTTATCTTTTTGTTGCAGACAGAAACACCAATATAGATAATGGAGGTTTTATATGACATATGGGTTATGGGTTATGGGTTATGGGTTTTATTAGCCCATAATTGTGAGGTACTGTAAAAGGAAAAGGACTTAGTTTGATTTGAGCATAGAAAGTCTCAAGTGCAAACCCACCGAAAAAACGGCTTTCCACATTAACTGAAAGGCTGGGCAAGAAGAGTTTGAGTCAGAGCTGCAATCAAGAGCTCCATTATAGATCTAGAGGAGAAGAACATGGACATGGACAGGGTGGGACACGGACCAGCCCAACGCACCACAGACAGGCTTTCATCCACCTACGTCTCAGTTGGGTTGCCTCAGAGAGGCTACTGGCCAGGGGGTAGACCTTTTTTGCGTTGGTCAATATGAGGGAGCTGAGATCTGGCTAGGACTTCAACAGAAAGAGCCCACAGTGGGGAAAAACTAAGTTCAAAACAAAACTTTAAAAAGTCTGTCAAAATGCTTGTTTCGCTCTTCACATCTTTCAATAAATCTTTATTTATTTAATCTATTCAGGACAAAGAAACATTTGGTTTGTTAGGAAAGTAGTTGCTGCAGGACTCTTGCTGCTGTTCTTCTTGTGGACCAGCATTACCATCCTTAGTGGTTACCCTTATGGTTTGGTAAATGAACTGTAGCAACTATAGCACAATTAAATATTGAAAGTGTGTTCAGTAGTCTGTGGTTTCCTTCAGCCTGATTAAGTCGTGGAACTGGAACTTTATACAAGGGGTGGCCAGACGATGGGCAAGACTGCATGATGTATGTGTGAAAGTGAGGCAAAGCGATACAGAAAGGTAACTGAATCTATGGTGAAGAAAACAAGATGCTGCAGGTTGGAGATAGAAAGCTTTTTATCCATCACTTGTCTCCTTTTGCTCCTCCTCAGCAATCTAAGTCTCCAGTTCAATGCTCACTGGTCTTAGTTAGGTCAGTGACCCAAATTCCAAGACACATACACAAAGAAACAAAAAAAAAACATATACTGCATTGATGGGATAAGTGGTTTTAGATCCACTTACTGTAGATGAGAGGTTGTGGTTAAAGGACGACTGGGTGAGTTTGTGTGTTAGAGGATGAAAGAAAGATATTAGTGTGTTGCTTTGTGTCTTGATGTTAACCTGGGAGAAAACACTAAGTTGAGCCTTTCTACACAAAAACAAGTGGCTATCATAAAAAAAATTATTACCCTCAGTAGAATTTCAGACTTTAAGTCCAAATGTAGGTTAAAAATAGACCACATCGGTAATGGCAACACATCGGTAATGGCAACAAACAAAGTCGACTCCTTTTAATCCTTTAACCTAAAGCCTAGTTTATGCTTCTCAGTTTTGACGGAGGCAGATTGAAGCGACGCGATTATCCGTCAACGCAAGGGCTCTCCGTCACCTACGCAAGAACGCACGGAGTAGAGCCCCAAATTTAACTATTTGTCTCTGTCAACAGAGAGCGTATTCATCTGATTGGTCGGTTTCAGCAACAGCCAGAGATTGCTTACCCAGAACGGGGCTCTACAGTTGCTGTAATCAGTGGTTAATGCAGCGTTTCACCTCTATATGCATTATATTGAGGGGATAATTTACGTAATCTTTTCTTGTGGCAATTTTGAACACAAGAATGTGTAGGAAAACACAAAAGGCTGCTGTGCTTGTTTCCATGGGTTTCTAGAGTATTCTATGAGCTGCACTTCTAGTAAAAAGCTTTACAGCTTAATCAAAACGTACTTTCTGTCGTCAATTGCTCCTTGAGGAAGAAATGTGTTCACAAGCCTAGAAAAAACTGAATCGGTGCTGTGATAGTAGGCAGAGACACCAGGAAAAGTTAGCACCCCCTGCTGTCCTGGTCGAGCAACGCTGAAAAAACATAGAAAATGGAGAGGAAAAAACGGACTACAATAAACGAAAAACGTCTCCGTCAATACGTCTGAGTGCAAAATCACGGTCGGAGAAGCATAAACTAGGCTTAAGTCAGGTCGAGGACACATCAGATCAAAAGTCTGTAAACACTCTTCATAAACCAATGAATGTGTTCACTCAAGGAGGAAAAAATAAGAGCCAAGTGAGTTCTTGTTGGCTTATTTTATACTTTATGATTAACTTAAGAGCAGACAGCAGAAAGATTACATTCATTTCTCACCCAGTCTGTTTGTAATAGTTGGATCTTATTTCACTGTTTAACTCTAACAAGCCTATTTTATTGCACAGATTAAATAAAGCTATTGGCATGTTGCTATCTTTTTTAACGTATTTAGGACACACTCCTTAAATTTTTCAATTTCATACCAACGACACACAGCTGGATCTATATAACAAGTCCCTTGACTTGTATTTACCTAACATACTTAATTTCCCTCTCTGATCAATAATTTTTTTTTTTTTTTTTTATCTGAAAAGGAATACAAGCATAGCTTGTTCAGGCGAAGGCTTGGATGGCCTACAACTTACTACTGTTGAATGGTGGGTTGGGATAGTTCATTCTTGTATGCCCTGATTTAATTATTTCGATGTATTATTCTCTTAGAAGTTTTTAGCTCATGCAGAATGAGTTAAGGATGACATATATAACCTAAATTGACTAACTAAAAAAGTACTACGCTGTCACAATGCAGCATTGCAAGTGATCCAGATCTTTTCAGAACTTGGTTTTGTGGTAAAGCCTTTAACTACTGGGTCCTTTGTTGTGACACCGACTGATTGTTTCCATTAGAAAGACCGACACGCTGTCTAATGTTAAAGTTAGACTTATATGAGTAATTTTGGCATTGAAAATATTGAACCTGCTTTTGTAGAATGATGCTGTTGTTGTACTTTAAGTCTAAGTAAATCATTGTATTCTTTTTTCTCTTTACCTGTATATTTATTTATTTGTTGTTGGTAATAGTGGGTAATATAAAAGGTATAAGGTAGAAATTATGTAAATTTAGCCAAAGGTAGAGTTTTTGACTATATCACCATACTGATGATATGCATTTTGATGATGTCATCAAGCTGTGTCTGTATTGGTTTTTTGTTTCCACTTTTGTGATGAAATAGTATTTATTTTTTTTTTTACTGTACTTTTTACTGGAACCTATTTAATTTCTTCTACATATTCTATAAGTATTTTATTGGCATATGGCAATGTTTCTATTTTTTATTAAAGCCTTGGCTGTGTGTACTACCTGGATATACATGCCTGTTGAAAAGGGCAACATAAATAAAGTCTAATTCATAACTTCTAAAACAGTCACTATTTTTCATAAGGTTTAGTAGGTTAGTTTTGGATCAGTAAACGACCGATTGTGGGTTTGGCCGATAGTCAGCAGGGCCAATAGTTATTTTGAAAAAGACTAAAAGCTAATTAATTTGGTGATAGTTGCTTAGTTGGCCAATATTCAAATAGAGGGGCCAATAGAACAGAATGACCGATAGTGGGTTTGGCTGCTAGCCGACAGTTATTCTTTAAAAGGCAGATAGGTGATAGCTGATTACCTGGATGATAGGCATATTGTAAAACAGCAAGTAGACTAAGAAATATGGGATTGGAAGGTAAATATTTAAGCTTTATTTTTAACATATTTTTTTAAAATCAAAATTAAATATCCAAATAAATAAATAAGTATATACAATAGTTTGACACATATTTTAAACTTATAGTGCTGTTGCTACAGAATAGTACTGAGCCCCGCAGGGGACATGGTGGAGAAAATATTTTAAGGTGAGAAAAAAAATAAAATAAATGGATTTTGCGAGAGCTTGAGATTCTTTTGCGTTATCTTTAGAAAGTTTTGTGTTATCTTGAGAAATATTTGCGTTATCTTGAGAAACTTTTGCGAAATCTGGAGAACGTTTCAAAAAGCCATTCCTGCATTTACAGTGTTACCGACTCAGTTTGCTGCAGCCTTGTGCACTGCTATGATGGAAGACACTCACAGACGGGAGAGCTTAATAGAGTTTTATTTTGAGATTGGCCTCAAATATCAGGACATAAAGTCAGTGCTTAGCTCTAGACATGGTTTTCATATAAGTGAAAGACATTGCCCACAGGATTTTGCGCACAAAAGGACTGTCGCGTCGTAAACAGCTTCTGAACTAGTGGATCTGATTGAGTTCATTAGCCACCAGTTGCAATACTCTGGACAATTACATGGCTATCGTTGGATGTGTGCAAAATGCAGAGAAAATGGACAATGTTTGAGAAAAGAGGACGTATGGCTGGTGTTGAAGGAGTCGGATTTTCTCAAGATAACGCAAAACTTTCTCGAGATAACGCAAAACTTTCTCAAGATCTCACAAAATCCATTTATTTTATTTCTTTCTCACCTTAAAATATTTTCTCCACCATGTCCCCTACGGGGCTCAGTAGAATAGGCTGGTTTTGCAGCACAGACAAAAAGTTTTTATATTTACACAAAATCTTCAGGTCTTCAAGAAGAGACTGTGGAGCATGTTATATTGTACTGAATTATATTGTTCATAGCAGGAAACAACATTTACAAAACATCAAATTACAACTGTACATCCAAGACCTTTTAAGCAAAATTTCTAGTTCTAAAAATAAAAATGGTGATATATTTTAAGAGGACAGAACTGATAAAAAGAATATAGTTTTTGTTTGTTTCTTAGTACTTTGAAAGAAAATAAGTAGGGCATATTTAGATTGCCAACCATTAAACAGAACTTTATGACTTAGGTTATTATTTTCAGTTCATTTTTTTAGATGTTTTTAGATGTTTCTGTTTGGCTCATATAAGAAAGACCAGTGTTATTTCTTTTTTTCCCCTTTTTCTTCTACTGAAACCTTTGGCCGTTCAGTATGATTGTGACGCACCTCTAGAGCTCGGTGCAGCTTGCAGTGTAGCATAGAGAAGTCTTTTGAGACGGCTGAACCGGCCTTTACAGTAAAGAAAAAGCAAAAACAAAAAGCTTGATGCTAGATATGAACGACAGTTTATCAACTGTTTTTTTTTTGCTTGTTTTTTTTTTCATTGCACATGTATATGTTGCACTGTATAGCCCTGCAGTTGTCATACATTCTTCTGGGTCTGCATCTCTTCCCATTTTAGTAATGTTGCGACAATAGTTCTGAGGCCGTCAGTAACTAATTACTTTTAACTGTTACTGGCGCCGATACTATCGGCCTGCTAAATAATCGTTCTTTCTCTATTTTGGATAGCATTTCCTTTAATGAGTGGTAATCTGGAAAAAGAGAACACATTTTTAACGGGGCACGATGTTTTCTGGGCAGTTTAGGTATTAGAATATAAAGCTTGAATACCAGCAGCTTAGCTTGTATGTTCATTTTTAGCTGTCATTTAAGTTAACAGATGTATTGACATGTAACAATTTTTCTAGAAATTATTTACTTTTTCTTTTCAAGTACCACTGAAAGGCAATAAATTGTGTTGACAAAATTTCAGGTCAATCCAGTGGCCCTTTTGAATTGCAAAAATTACCTTTTCTACTGTAAAAAGTATACTGTGTTTTGCTGCATTTCCACATCCTGCATATATAGGTATTTTTTTCATCAAGGACAGTTACATCGGTGACACTGTAGCTTAACAGTGCCATAATTTGACAAAAATACAGAGGACAGTGCCTATAGGTCTGCTATGGATTCCAGCCATGAAAATGATATGGGGACCGTTTTACACAGTTTCTGTTTTGAGCAAATGGGGGAATGACTCATGTCACTGTTGTGGCTAATCCTTGGATGGCTAAACAAATCAGCTCAAAACAAACCCACTCAGATTGATTCGAGAGTGCTTTCGGGCCTTTTGAGATACAGGCTGCATGCAAAATGTTTTTAGATTTAACTTGCCCAACATAAATGTCATGCTGATGCATGCTTGTGGCTAGACCTCTGTGCTAAACACAGTTGATCTTAACATCCCAATTGATTGTAAAAGTGCGCACAAATGTCTGGTGCTTTTCCTAACAAGTTTTATATGTTATCTGGCAGCTTAGAGCTACAGGAGGATCTTTTGTGGTGTCAGTATTTATGTTTATAGCATTTCATCACGGGTATGGATGGCAAGAAACTATGTATTTTACTTATAATTCCATTATTTTTGCATGTTTGGAGGAGAATTTAGCAGGGGCAGATGGGTAACTCCTGTTGTGTGGTTGACTGTACAGCACATTGGGGGCCTGATAAAAAGTGTTTTATTTTTTTTGCAAATTCCCTCCACACATGAGAGATTGAGGGAAATCAGGAGATTAAGAAAAACCCAGACGCTTTTTTCCGTGTACTGATTCAGGTGCCCCAAACACCAAGTCCTATCTTGACAGCTGCTTCTACTTTAAATATCAAAACTGCTAAATGACTCTGTTTCTCCAAAACTAGATTTAAAAAAGCTGAATCATGTAAGCGGTGCTTACATGATTCTTGCTACCCAACCACTCTCATAAGCGCACAAAGAAGTCTGTGTGATTTAGTGAATACAAATTTGAGCAAGATCGAGAAAGATCATTTTTGGGGTGCCTCAAGGCATCTATGAGATATGAGATTGTGGAGTACTAAAATGTATTTTACAATTTCTATGCTGACACAAAACTTATATATATTTTTGTGGCATCATATGTGTCACCATTGAACACAGTCCACTAAAGCCTCTGAGTTTCCATGAACAGAATGGAATAGAAATTCCCTTCATTGTCCCACATTGGTGAAATTCAGGCCTAACAGCAGAAAAGTGTCAGATTCACACACAATGCATTCAAAGGACGGGAAAATGAAATATAAAAATACAATTGAAAACACTGTACTGTATAGTATCTGGTAAGGGCAAAAATTACAACACAGAAATACTCTGCAGTCATGCAAAAAATAGCATCTAAGCAGGATAATTTATAAATATTTACAAAATGTGCATGTGTACACGTGAATAAAAAAAGTGACAAGAAGTGAAAAAGAAATGCTGTGTAAACAGATGTGAGAATAACAGCAGATCTGGGGTAGGGTTCCTTTTTGCACATACAGTAGGATGGATCAGATAAAAACGATCAAGTCAACTTTATAGTGACTGGTCAAGTATGAATCTTGTAGATAGTTCAGGTCATCATAGACCGGGTCCATCAGTGTTCCCAGAACCAGAACTAAATGAAGAGAGGCAGCTTTTATCCTAGTTTCTACAGTCCTTCACTCCCGAACCAACTACCTGAAAACCTGAGATATGAACTAACCTTTAACTACTTTAAATCAGGACTGAAAACATTTGTTTTCACAGCAGGTCAGTACTGTCATATCTTATATTGGATTTTTTTGTTTGTTCTGTATTCACGTGTAAACATGACTGTTTATGTGGTGCTTAAAATTGCAAGTATTGCAAGTTTAATATATGTCCTAATAGTCTATTTTGAAATGTTCCTGTGACATCTTTAGGAACTCTACATACTGCATGAAAGTGTCCATGTCCATGACTGTGGAGGAGAGCGATGAGGGCAAATGCTTCAGCAGCAAAATCCGGCATATGGAGAAGGCCGAGGTAACGCACAGCAAAATGATCACCTGTCCTGATATAGAAGACTATCTGGCGCCATACAAACAGCCACAGATGACCTGGTATAAGGTAAGGCACAGTGATAGAATAGCATGTTGAAATACTGACCTGGAGTCTGCCTCACTTATACCGGTGTCTCCTCGTAGGAGTGTGAGCGAGTGGAATGGAGAAGCTCCGTTACTGTCAACACCACGCACATCTGGATTCCTGAGGTGGAGGAGGGCGATGGGGGGAACTACACATGTGAATTGCAGTATGGATCCAGACTGGTGCGACGGACGACACAACTTAAAGTAACAGGTAGGAAACATCTCATGACTACATGGCTGGATGATCCTGAAGGGGGACAAATATACAATGTTACTGTTAGGGATGGGTATCTTTTAGGTCTTATCCGATACCAGTGCCAAAGCGGTACTTTTGAAACGATGCCGGTGCTTAAACAGTGCTTGAAACGGTTCTTCAGGAATGGAAAACATACAAACTTCGTCCAAAAACCCTCTTATTTTTTATTTTTAGTGGCGCTGTCAAAGAATAAAAAATTGTGATCTAATTGATCACAGGGTTGCTGTAAATTAATCACCATTCCTAAATATAACAAAAAAAATACAGTTTTCAGTGTGAATTAAATGACAAATTTAGATGCAGTTGCTCTTAAAAATATATATATATATATATGAGAATGGTGCATGGTTGTCTGTCCTGTGTCTATTGTTGCCCTGTGAATTTATCCTGATTATAGCCTATTTTAGTGGTACTCGTGCCTTTTGCGGCACCAGCTCCACCTGCGACCCTCCAAACATAAATGAGTATAAATGTTGAATGGATTGTTTTTTTGGAACTTCTATGCATATTACCGCTTTTCTGGAAGGTGTCTCATGTGCGTTGAGCAGCTTTGTTAGAAAGGTTAAAAGAAAGAATCTCCAGTTGGAAGAGCATCCAAATGCAGCGTCTTGGCTCACCAACTCTCCAAAAACAAACCCATTAGATGCACCTAAATGCCAACTTGTTGTTTAAAAAAAATCCTACATCAGAAATGTAAATCTGAAGTGTGTGAAACTATATATGAACTTTAAATGACACAATGTGCATTGTTTAGTAGGACTCCAAGGTTGTGATTTCGATATGCTCAAACCAAACCCAGCAAATGGAAAAGTATGTAAGTGTGAGGGTAGGATATGTCCTGTGAGCCTGTTTCTCTTCTGAATAATCTGGGGAACTTTGGTAGATTTTTGTTTAATAAAGAACATTTCCTAGAATCCACTGGAAAAGTGCAAAATTAGTCATTGAATTGCTGATGGTGATCCAAGAGAAAGGGTCAAAAAGCACTACTAAGATCATTTATAAGACCCAAAGCCAGCCTTCTTCCATGGTCATTACAGCCACAAGACCTAAATCTGAAAAAAAAAAACGTATGGAACAACCTGAAGGCAAGAAAATATGGAAAATAATTCTGGACTCTGGATGATCTGGGGAGGATGTGATCTTTATTAAACAGTTATTTCTTAAAAAACCTCACCACTCTAAATAAGGTAACATCTCTCTATATACAAGCTCTAAACATTTTAGATGCCAAAAAAATCAAGATCCCACCATCACTGCACAATTTTCACTAAAGGTAGGCTCTTAAAGTGACAGTGTGTAGTTTTTGCAGTACATCTTTGAAAATAGCCATTAAAATAATATGTAATAATAATTACGTAAAGCACATTAATTGCAAAATATTGGCGATATTGTAAAATATGACTTTAAAAATCAGTTTTAAAATACATAGGCGCGGGTCCTCTTTTCAGGGGAAAGCAATATTAGATGACGTCGTTACCTCTACAAGAGCCCGTTCTATCATTAACATGAACACATTGCCCATAAGTCTTTGTGGTGTACAACCGTCCCCCGCGCAGCCTGCACACATACATCAGTTGACCATCAGTCGACTATAGAAAGATTGACAGGTAATAGAAGCATTAACATTCACACAAAAAAAAATAGAAAAGTATGAAAAAAACAGGATTATTAAAAATATATGTACATTGAGGACAAACTTACAAAACTGTGGTACTCTACAGTTTAAAAAAAATAAGCTTGAGGGAAATGATCAGATTTGAATGAGCAACTGAGTAGGATAATTTAAAAATCTGAAAATATGTACAGAATTTGCATTCTGTAAAAAGTAAACAAATTATTTACAGGGAGGTAATAGAATATAAAGTGTGAGAAACGTGTGCAAATAAAAACAGCCTAAATCTTAGAAATAAGAAATCTTATTGTTTTTTATCTTTAATTTAAAAATATGGTTTAAAGTTAAATACATTTCATCAGACTGATTAAAGTGTTATAACACCTGTATTTAAAGTTTTTTTTTCAGTCTACCATTAATTTTGATGGATATCCACAGGGATATACTTTTTTAAAGAATTACATAATCATGTAGAAAATAATAAAATATATTGGTCATTGGTGTTGATGCTTTTTGCTATGAGGGCCAATAATAATAATCATAATAATAATATAAATTCCTCACTGAATAAACGTACTCAGAGTTATGAGAGATATTTTTTAGAGTGCAATTCTGCTACTGTACTGTAAGATTTTTGTAAGATATTTGCTAAGTACCAACCAACCTGTCCTGGTATGTGCAGTCTATAAGGATTATATACAGTCATTTTTGACGGACTAACAAGAATGAAATAAGGTAGCACAGACAAGTTCTCTACCTTCCCTGAACATTTAGCTCCTCTCCTAACTCCAAAGCATCCATTACTTTGACAGATGACTAGACTCAGCAGTGCACCATTCATCATCACTTCAGCACTTTTAAAGTTTCTTTAAGTACACTTTACAAATCTGTCTCGAAACTGCTGGGAACGTTTTTAGCCCAGTCATTTAAAACCCTTCCTCCCTGTAATTTACCAACATAAAACATAAAATCCTTCAACCCTCCGTGACTTTTGGTTTTACTTTGACCTGGCAGCAAACTGCACTCTGTCGTCGTGAACCTGAGCTGTTTTCGTGTGTACTTTAAAGGCAAGGTGGCTCATTCCCGCCTGCTTGTGTTTTATTGTTGTGCCATGTGCAGCAGATTGTTGGTTTCTCTGAGCGATTGCAAAAATCTTGAGGGTCATTGTTATGTTACATAATAGTCCATAAACATTTTCATCTGTTTAGATTTTCATAAATCGAATCTGCTCTGTGTCCTGATGATAATGCAGTCTGACATATTTCCTGAAGTGCTTTAAAGTACCATGATTAGCAACATGTTTAAGCAAATACGGCTCGAACAATGTCCTTTTAGAGTGTGCTCTGAAACATTTAACGCTCCATTTCACCACACTTTTTTTTTTTTTTTTTTCTAATCCCACAGCCAAAGTCAGTGCTGCTTTCATCCGGCACTTTGCGCTGTGCTTCAGATGTGCAGCTACCTCTTGTAAAGCAGAGCTGACATGAACAGGCACTGCTTCATTTTTCAGAGAATTATTCATCAGATTGCCTGGATTTCCTCCATCACTGCCGAGCAGAACAGATGAAGAAACCATACAGATCCTTTCACATTTTCTCCTTAAGCATTTGTTGCATTCAACAATTTTAGGTCATTTAGTTATTTAAAAGCGTATTAAGATACAAATATTGTGTAGAATTGTTATCGGGTGCACTTTTTCCTCCATGTACAGTGTTAAAACAGTAACAAAACATCAGTTGGTGTATCATCCAAAAATTGAAAATGACCAAAATAGATCCAAAACTTCTACATTAATATTAATAGATTGATTCTCGCATAATCAAATATCTTCTACAGATAAGTTAGTTTGGCTTAGGTTAAAATACTAATGTAGAACCTTTCATTCAAATTTGATCTTTTGTTGAAGGAATGGAAAAAGGGAAAATGACCATTTCTTGTTTTACAAGGATAGTTTGTGACCACTTTGAACGTACATAACATCATACACTATGTTCATCATTCATTTTCACAGTAGCTTTTATCATGATCACATTTCGCAATCAATACTGCCACCAAATAAACAGAAACTCAAAGGAATGCAGTCTTAAACAAATATCTGATCTTTTAGTTCTCTCACAGAAAAATGTGTTACTGGAATATTAAACTACACCAAGGGTACTCACTTATCTCATACTTACTTTCAACTGTAAACAATCGAATACATTTTTTTGTATCTGAAAACTCTCAACAGGCTCTCAACATCTGAAACTCTCAACAGGCGCCCTAGGGTTTCTTACTTCAAGCCAAATTGATAGGTGATTCACAGCTATGTGGAAAAATATGCCATACTTTCCATTCCATCAGAGATGCACTGTCACAATAAAATAATTATGGTAGGAGGTCAAATTAGATGAACTAAATTAATTTCTTTAGAACAGAGAAAGAAATTCAACTGCAATTAAATATTGGCAAAGATCTGAATCAACCTTTTTCATGTCAAATTATGCCCTTTAAAAGATTTTATGTGGTGCTTTAAAGGGCCTATATCATGCAAAATCAAGTTTTTGGAGTTTTCAATCATCTGGTAGTCCAATTTTTTCAACAAAAAAACGCACCAGAGTGGTTCTTGGATTAGACACGCCTGTCTGAGTAATCCTCCTGACGTAGTAGTTACATAGTGAAGAAAAATATGTCACTATGGTAGTGCAGGAGGTGAGATGATAGAGAAACAACATTTCAGGACAAATTGCTACTATATTACACCAACGGTAACATTTTATCATATATGTCTATCCCAGACGTTGAAAGCTGTAAAATAGCATGAAACAGTCCCTTTAATGGTTGCAAATCTCCCAAGAAAAATTAGTATCATTGTTAAAAACTAGTCCCTGCTTTTATGATTACTGTATAAAGTGTTGTAAAAAAAATTCTCGTAACCTTGTCTTTATTGTCCGCTACACAAGCAGAGCCTGGTATGCCAAATACCAAGAACTGGACTTTTTTTTTTTTTTAATCATTTATCTTTGACCAGCAGTACAAATATGAGTTGGTTACGGAATTTTCCCACCATTTTACAGCCTCTCAGCTTTTGATCTTGAAGGTATGCCCGTGTCTACTGGCAGCAGATTTGATCACACTTTAAACATTAAATTGAGAGTGAGGTAGAAAAAGGCAGAGCCTGAAGATGTGCTCTTGGCTATGGTGTTAAATACACTGAGCTGAAATAAAAGCCTTGGAAATGGATTGAAACTGCAACTTGGGAGATGTGTTGTAAATTTCACACTCTCTGTGTACCTCATTTAAAGCTTCTCTGTTCTTTTTAAATATTTACAGCCCTCTAATTAACCGCTGTACCTTGGGGAAGTGTAGACTTTGTTGGCGTGGGTAATCTCTTGTGTTTATAAAGCTGTTTTTAGCCGCGGGGATATCCTGTGTAGACTTACTAAACTGGAAAAAAAATTTATTGCAGCACTAACTACTTGTTAAAACATTTTTCTTAGAATTATGTTCTCAGGAAGCTAATTGTTTTCATAATTGTGTTTTGGGGGAATACAATGTTACTCTAATTGAATGTCTCTATACGGTGTAATGACTTGTTTTCTTTTAAGTCAAAAGAAAACTATTTGGTTGTTTTTTAAAAGGTTTAATGGGATCAGATTTGGTCAATGCTCTTTTATGCAGTTTCATGCCTAGTGAGCCGCAATTAGTCGTTTTTACCCGTGAAAGTGTTTAAAATGAAAAAGCGATTGTATTGGTTGCAGAAGGAACGTGGAGCTGGAAGCTAGGTACCATTCCACACTTAGACTAAATTTCCCTGATTCCTGAATTTGATCTAGATTCAAACTGTTTCAAAGATTCTGATATGCTGGTGTTGACCAGCTCATTGCCTGGCATTGAAGCCAACTTTCAATTACTATTCATATGAAAATAACATTAGGTTAACCACCTTACCTAAGAAAACCAGCTTCTTATCTTCTGTGATACCTTGCAAATTTATTTAGATTAATTAGCTTTCAACTTCTGGGATAGACATATATATGATGAGTTGTTACCATTGGTATTATGCAGTATTAGTTTGTCCTGAAATTGTACTTGTATCCTGTAGTTAATATTAGACCACAAAGTAAAACGGCTCGTTTCTCTATAAACCCGCCTCCTGCTGTTCTTCAGGAATGTAGAAGAAAAATCCTGTAACTCATGCAGCCAAACTGACTTTTTCACAGAGAAAGTAAAAAATAAAAATAAAATAGTGTTGTAAGCTGCCGAAAGCCGAAGCAGCCATGAGCTGTGAGAAGGAAGGGGGTTGTGTTTGAACTCTATCACAGGTAAGCTGCTCTGCCTGCAGGGGTGGTGCAGACACCTCAACACCCCCTTGTTTTCAACCAGTGATGTCACTAGTTGAATACTCAGTCGATTTCTAGTAGAGGAAGGGGCAGCTACTCAGAGATTAGAATTCAGGAGTGTTGGGGATTTAAAAGGGAAATATAGCTATTAGGATATTCAAAGTTAAAGGGACTGCTTATGGCAGTCAATGAGATAAATAATTTATGGAAAATTATGGTTTTTCGGGGCACCATCTATTTCTAGGAATTATTAATAGCCAAAATGTATATTTATCAGTCTCTAATATAGTCTAGCACCTGCCTAGCTAGGGCCAAGGTGAAAACATGAAGGAATTAGTTCTTAGTATTTATTGGAACATAAACCCTGCCATATCTATGTGTGTAAAATAAATGACAACAGTTACTTTCCAAAATTACAAGACTTTTTTACAAAAGTAAAAATAAGAAAAACATTTTAAATCACCAAGCTAGAAAAAAGGATATACTACTGATTAAAACAAATGAATAGTTAAAAATAAAAGAACGCAAAAAGATATATATGTAATAGAATGAGAAACCATGAATTCTGATATGATTCTGGAGGAATCTGGGTCCTCTAAAGAACCAAGGCTTGATTTGCAGCTGCTGGAATGAAAGCTGGATTAGTTTCACTAATCGTAATTAGTTTAACTAATTTAGCACCAGTCGTATACCTCTAAACTAATAAGCAATGTAAGAAAACACAAAACATTCTTTGGATTAATAAATGTTTGTTTAAAAATTATCTGGATAAGAGTAATTAACCTTTGGAGGATTACTTAATTCATGGATTGATCACGACAGTAAAACAATCTAATTCCCGTACTTTGATCAAATAAGGCGAGTTCAAACACGGCTAATGAGATTAGTTTCTGTTCTTTAACAATCTATTTTTAAACTGAGTTCTGTTTGAACCGTTAATAGCGATCTTAGTTTATGAAGTGCAGGCCGAAACCGACACATGGGCTTGTTTAGCTTTAGTAACGCAAGTGGGGCGTTTAGGGTGGCTCAAATACATTTATTAAACATTAAACAAGAAAAAGAAAAACTTCTGTCTGATTGAGTAGCTCAAATTACAGGATTTAAACGACTCTTTGTTGGGAAAGGTCTTTTGAAAACACTGAAGTTTCAGGCCAAGTCTTGTTTACCCAAAGATAGCACATGAAACTTAAAGTAACCATAAAAAAGGAAACAACTTTAAAATGAGTTATCCTAACTAATGAATGTTTAAAGTCCTCCGAGTTGCTGCGTGTTGATGAGGAAAGGGGGATCTCCAAGGAGTTTTAGCCAGCAGGCTGACAAAGGATCGCTAATCCGGCTAGTAGCGGTGGGAAGCTGCTGGCTCCGCCTTCCTCCTGGCCGGCTGCGTGGCGATTGGTATCCATCCTTTTTATCAGTAACTTTCTAGAGCTCTCCAGTTCATCATTCACCTCTTATCGGCTCGGTGGCCGGATTCTGGCTGGTTCAGCCCTCTGCACACGTGGCTCATAGCTCACATTTCTCAGCGGTCTGCAGTCTGAAACTCAGAGGGGTCTCATCGTAATCTAAGGATAAACACGGTCTTTGTTTATCAATGTTCAAGATTCCCCTGGAGTGGTCTTTGGGTTCCTTTATAGCAGATTTCTCCCAGAAACTTGGGCCTTCCCGTCGCCATCGAGGGAGATGGTTGGAGCTTGCCTTCTGTTCTCCACCCAGCGGAAGAAGCGCCCAAAAGACTGAACGGGTGGCCGTGGGGGCTATTTATGCATTTTCAGTCTTCTTCTCCTTCTGTGGAGCTAGAGTGCAGATTAGCGCCACCCAATGGCTGTCTGTGGCCCAACAGGAGGATTACTCATACATGCGTGAATTAACACAAAAACCACTATGGTGGGGTTATGAGAAAGTTGCTCCACCAGATGGTTGAAAACGGCAAAAACTTGATTTTGCATGATATAGTCCGTTTAAAGCTTCACATATTTTAGGCAATGCATTGCCAGAACATTATCATGCATTTTCAACGTCATTGGAGTTAATATATGAAGGTTGTCCTGCAAATAATATTTTTTGTGATGTTTCATATGTATTTCAAATATATATTTATTGGGCCTGTTGATAAAAAGTGGTAGCAGAAGACGAAGAATAATCTTTGTGCATTTTAGCTTGACTGTCTGATCAGTGCAGATCATCCCCTGGTGGGCCAAATTAAATGGCTTGGGGAGGCAACTTTGGGCCGTGGGCCCCACTTTAGCCACCCCTGCTCTAGAGGATCATATAAATAGAAACTAAGTTTTATTTATGTGGACCTAAATAGTATTTTGTTTCTTTGAATAGTCCTAAATCACAACATTTTGAAAAGATGTTTAGTGTTATTTCATTTTCATGAAGTACTTGTTGAATACAGAGACAGATATTTATTAATACTTAAAAGATTTGTTAAAGAGAGTTTGATCAATACTCTTGGCCTTAACCGGCCCTTTAAGGAAATTCATTACCTTTATATGGCCCTAATTGTTGTTTAGAATGTAAAAGCATGAACTCTTAGCAAACTAGGAGCAGTTTGGAGGGTAGGGGGCTTGATGAGGGCGGCAATCAGTTTTCAAGCTTATGTAGACATTGATTTATAGCCTTTCAGATGGGACTGGGACTTAACTTATTCTAAAATGACTTGGATGTTTTTTTCTGGTTCTTAAATAAATTATTCCATTTTGGATTTGAATAATTTTCAATAAAATTGGTGCAACAAATTTAGATTAAAGCACAACCATTTTAAAATTATGATGCTAAAAACATCCAGGAGGTCCTGACACAGCATGTTGCACCATTAAATTAAATTCTACTCGTATCACTGAAACACTGAGGCCTGTTTGAGAGACAATGTATTAAACAGAATAAGGTATTTGATTTGCTTTCTGTTAACCAATGAAGGAATGTGTTTTTATATTTTTAAATGGTCTGCAAAGTTTAACGTATTAATTAGTTTAAGTAGTTGTCAACAAAGCATAGTTAAATTATTTTACACCACATTTCAGCAGAGAGTTTAGTAACAATTTATGTTTTAATATTTACAAGACAAAAAATATTCCTCCATATTTTTGAACAGTCTTTTGACACCACGGCCAACTGAAAACTTATTAAATCCAACCCTGCTTTGAGTGGGAGCTTGTTGCTTGGCTTTAAGCTGAAATCAAACAGCCAACCTCTAACTGGGAAAAATTAATAAGGAAACAAGTAAGATTTCCTTGTCATGACATAAAAGAGTTGTTTATCAGTAATTCACGAATTTGCTGCAATCAAAAAGATGTTAATTTTGTCTGGCATTGTTACAAGTGCTGTAGAAAGGTCCACATACATGCATTTTTATTTCTTAGTAATCTTAGTACTAAAGGCACCTTTAGCATTACTTTGTGAGCTGTAACCTCAAAACAAACAGTCCCTTGCTTTGTGTAATATGCAGTGAGCTGATTATGTAAATAATACATTCTGTGTTGTGAGCTATAAATATTGAATTCATTTACTTGCTTTTTGTATTTTGCTGCTGCTCTGAGATTTGTGATCCATTTTGCTTTACTAACGCACACATGGCCTTTAGTTTACAGCAGGATTAATGGTTTTTACTATAACATCCTCAAGTTCACTGGGTCACCGCTTGAGTTCAACTAAAAATAGCCTAAACATGAAAAGATTAAGTGGCTTGAAAAATAATAGAGTGCACGTAGGGGACTAGAGATTTTTTTTTAACCATATAGTTAAATATTTTTATTGTTATCGGAGTGAGAATTATATCAATACCAACTGATGTCGTCACCAGGCTTGGCCTTGATCAGGGCTATTGTCTGCCCTGTCCGACTCCTGTTCTGTGTTACCTTACCAACCTGATTTTAAAAATTCGTTAAGAAACTAAGAAATGGCGCACCGCTACATTTTTTTCCGATACCGATGCAGATATCTGAGGTTCATAATCTGCCAGTACCGATCCAAAAAGTCCTGAATTACATAAACTGTGTGCCGTGAGGAAAAGGAACTAGGGATGTGATACCAATACTTGGATCTGAGTACTTGCCCATACCGAGATACTTCTACCACACTCAAAAATGCAATAAATCTTCTCTGTTTGTTACAAAGAATGATTCTGAATTAGAAAGAAAATAAAATATATATTTTTTTAAATGACAGTAAAGTAAATTTATAAAATTATTGCAGTTTCCACATTTTAAGTATCAGTTCATGGTTCTGGTTAACTTTACCTAATACCTGTAGGGTACATAAGAACAGTATCAGCCAATTGGTTTATCTTTAGTTGTAACCCATCCCATGCGGATAGATGTGTCAACTTTTGATGATTTTCTGTAGATTATGTCATAAAAGGTCTGGCAGTAATCAAGCATGGACCCAGCTATTAAAACTGTAAAAGAAAAAAGTGTTTATGACTTAATGACATGTCCTCCTTTTATATAAGAACAAATATTCACCCAGAGCCTGGTTGATTAGTAATTATAAAATGCATTTTTTAAATAAATTAGAAAACAGATTCTGGACATGTGTAAAGTAGGGCCAGACAACACGCCTCCTTTTCTCCCTGATCTCCATTTTTCCAATGTCTTTTTTGTTGTTTCTTTTCCTTTTTTTTAACTGTTGCTTTAAATGGAAGCATGCATGGTTGTTGGGTTGGGGAAGGGAGGGAAAATGTGCATTGATGCTTTTAATTCTGTGCGGAACGGTTGGGATTGTGGTTCATGATAGTCAATTTTAGTTTGTAAAGCACTTTGAGATGAAACTCTGTATTGCTTTTTACATAAAGTTTAATTTGATATCGTTAACAATTTATTTTCTGTGATAACTTAGCTTTTTGTGTGAGTTATTGAGATGAAAAAGGCATGAAAAATAAGAGATACATTATGAGCTGACAACTTTAATTTTAGTTTTGGTTGTTACTACAGACAGCTACAATGGGCATGTATTGTTGCAAATATAGGCCTGTCTTTTTCACAGTATCTGTCATTTGTCATTCACTAAGTACCATTTTTAATATCTTGCTACACCTGATCAGAGTCAGGAGGCTCCTCTGTGCGACATTTCTGAGCTAATCGTAATAATCGCTATTGTCAATTGTGCTTTTTTTCTGCATGCTTGTTAGTGATACATTCTGTGTCTTCCTCTTATTTTCCCTCCTTTTATACACTCTTCTTTCCCAAAGCCATTTTTTTATAAAATAAAAAAACAGACTCATCCATATTTCAGAAACGTTTCAAAGTGAAATGCGTGTTAGCAAAGTACACAGCGTTCAGGCTAAATTTAACTGCTGAGCATTTCTGTGCTGGCGTACTTTGTGTGTGTTGGAGTGTGTGTGTGCGTCTTTGTGTGTGTTTATTTGTGAATTATATACAGTTCGAGAATTGACGAGAATGACGATTTACTGCGGAGCGGAAACTTTAAATAATGAATAAGATATAGCCCGATTGAATGATAATTGCTCCACACAGCAGTTTCACCCCTTCCACACTCTAATATGCAATATAGTTTGTTGGACACTGGATGCATTTAAAAGTACTTTGTTTTTACCTTTAGACTTCTGTCTTGTTACTTTAACCTCTTTAATATTTTATAATTTACCTGGACCTCAGTGCCTACTAGTACTACATATTTTCATTTCAGTTCATTTATATAAACAAAAGATGTCATCTCAAGGCACTTTACAAGAAAAGTTATTGCAATTCATCCCGCATACATTCCAATCCGTTTAAACATTTTGTCTCAACCGGCCCCTTGGTGTTTTTCAGTGAATCATAGATGGCAGATGTACTGAATTTGAAAGGAGGAAAGGTGGAGTCAAAGCCACAATTTTCAGTTTGCAATACAACTACATGCATTGCTTTGATCCATACCTTGTGACCTTAGTTTTTTTAGAGTTTTCAGTCAACACATACCAATAAACCTAAAGTTCTGCTTTTTGGCCCAGCACTTTCCTCCCCACTGCAGAATGGAGCAAGACTCACATTATTATGGCCTTTGTTTTGCAGCATAAACCTGTTACCACCGATTATTGTTTAATAATGAATGCTCTGCTCTAAATTTAGGAACAATCACTCCCCCTTCATGCAATGATTTTTATTTTTCAAACTGTCTTCAGGATAACTCCAAAAGCAGTTTTAGGAGTAATGCATTACAAAAGTAATGAATTACTTTTTTCAGTAACTGAGTAATGTAATGCATTACTTACAAAATATTACTAGTTACAATTTCAGTAAGTCAAGTTACAAATGCATTTTAAATTGTTTTTCTTGCCAACTAATCCAACAGACCAAATCAAATTGGATACCATAGAACAAGATCCACTTCCTGTTGGTCAAAACTAAACCTCAGACTCAGGACGGCTGAGGAAAAGATCGACTGTACATTTAAACAGCGGCATTATTCACACTGTTTTCCTAACCACCTGTTGTAAAGACTTCAGACATCAGAGTCTCATCTTTGTCAGCCATCTTTGTGATGAGCACTTTCAACACCTTCTTTTGATTAGATTTAACAAACATTCCTATGAAATAGAAGACATTCAAAGGAACTTGAGAATTAATTTTAATAGTATATTGTTAAAAATAGAGTATTTGTGGTGTGACACTTGTGTAAAATGTACATTGATAAGTTACAGTTGTTAGAAGTCGTGTTAGATATTTAAGATATTTAGCCAAAAGTAACTTAAAGTAGTGTAACTCAGTTACATTTTTAAGACAGTAATATGTAATGCAAACCTATTACATTTTTGACATTGTAACTAGTAATGTGAAATATATTACAATTTCTTTGTATCTTACCCAACACTGTCCATAAGTACTTCAATATTTATGTAAATTCATGCTTACTTTTTTTTCCCTGCTGAATATACGCAATATTTTTACTCAAAACAATATTCCTACATGCAGCTCTGAACCAGTGGTTAATAAGGTTTCCTGGATTATTAGTTTTCTTTGTGTGTGCGTGTGTGTGCGCGTGTGTGTGTGTGTGTGTGCGTGTGCGTGTGTGTTGTTGCCCTTGGATCTGGAAGGCTCAGAAATATATTGTTTTATGGCTTCTTTAAATTATGATATATGTGGTCAAATTTGGACTACTAAATATGAAATATAAAAGGATAGAAACATTTTTCTCTTCCTCAGTGTGGAAATTCTGTTATTTACCAGCAAATACACAGGAAATAAAGCAAGCATATGCAGTTAAAAACTGGTTGTGAGATTAAAATAAACGTAAAAGATAGTTTATTAGTTTTAAATTGCACTTTTCTCTTTGACTTTCAATAAAAACATCTGATTAACAGATCTTTTCACCCACACCAGCTAATGTTTGTCCTCAGAAATGAACAGGGACAACGCTTGCTCAAAACGGCATCTACCGTACGGTTCTGTAATTTGCTGTAGTGAAACATGTACTTTACCAGGTTAAGTCATTTCCCAGTTGGATCTTCCTTTTCTCTGTTTAGATTGAAACACTCAGTCACCAGCTCCGAGCACACATTAGGATGTGGCTGCATCATAAAATTTTTAGCATTCATAAATGTTTCACTGTCCAAAAGTGACCAGAGTTCTTATTCAGAAATGAAGCTGATCTGTTCTGCAGTCAGATTGATGAGGACTTCTGTCTTCACCAAATACTGGAAAAAAAAAGAAAATATGCTACAATACTGGGGATGATGGAGATTCAACTCACCTGACAAAAGACTGGTGCACCTGTTTCTGACCTGATTTGAATTGTTTTAGCTAACAGTGGTCTATCTGCTTGGGGACACTCAAACTGTGTTTAGAGCACTTAGCTTTGATCTTCAGATCTGTGGACATGGAAAAAAATTTAGCACGTATTTAGTGGCAAAAGTAACAACAACCAATTCGGGGACAGTTGAACATCACGATGAACACACACGTCTTATCCCAACAAACACACACTAAAAACCCACAGGTTTCATTACTTAACATACAGAACACATGAAGGCACTATGACAGCAGCTTGAGAATACATATACATACATGAATCTATATGTTTCATTTTTACTGTTGCTGATTATTGTAATTTCTGCATTTTCACTGAAAATGAACAAGTATTTTTAGATTAAACATGTACTGTACAGAAATGTTATATTTTTTTTGTATTCATCTGTATTATTGTTATTTATATTTAGTATATTGTGTGCTTACTGAACGTCTTACTGCTGCTATCGCTTAATTTCCAGATTTTCGGATCATTGAAGTTTATCGAATCTCAGATTATTTAGGAGAGTATTTCTCAAACCTTTTTACATTGGGTACCACCTGACAAAATGTTGAGCTCTTCAAGTACCACCATCATGACCAACATAAAGACATAGAAGGATAAAGCTTGGTTTATGCTTTAACGCATGTACATTCCGCACGGAAATGTGACGTGCGGAACCGGCCGATACGCCTTCTAGCAGAATTTATACCTTTTGCGGCTTGTCCCTGCTGTGAGCCAATATTTTTGAAGACTGTAGGGGGCGGCGTAGGGCTCTGCGGCATGCATACAACACTACACCATAGTAGAAGTAGAAATCACTGTTATTTACAACATGGCGACATCCATGAGCTTAAACAAAGAGGAAGAACTTTTACTACTGTTAGGAAAAAAGACGAAAAAGGAGATGGTGCGTTCGTCCAGCTATATTTTGATCACAGCGATGATTCAAAGATGTCTTTATTTACAAACCTCCGCCAGTAGGAGCTGTGGCCAGTCGGACATGTTTTTCTGCACGGAACCGTCACTAAGTATGCATTTAGTGAGCTTATCTTTGAAACGGTTTTAGATTCATCCATAGTTTTCATTCAATTATGCCTAAAATTGGGGTTGGACAATATGGCCTCAAATCTATATTAAGATTAAATCTAAAGCATGTGTGGTAACAATATATTTTTTTTATGAAAAAATGACTGCTTATGAGCATTTTTACTTTCCAGACATATTGCAATTATGTTTAAATTGTATTTATTGTGCAAAATGCATTAAAAAATACATTTTTTTCCAAAATAATGCAACACAAAAATTCTCACAAAATAAACATTGATGACGATATTTTACATAGAATAAAAGCTAAATCTTACTAGGGTTACTTATTTATACATTTAATATGGCACAAAAAGAAACCTATATTGGAATTATATTTGATTCAAATTCAACACTTTTCTTTTCAGTTAATTCAGAAACAGCTTTAAAATGGCAATATCTGGAAAAAAGACAAAAACTGAACACCAGTATCCTTACAGACCTGAAACAAAGTCTGTAGGCACAGCTTGATGACATCATCAACAATTGCGGTATAGTCAAAAAATCTACCTTTTGCTAAATTTATATCTTTTCTACCTTATACTTTTTATATTGCCCACCACCTAAAGTCAAATAACATTTGTGTTTGTTTGTGTGTCTGTGTATGTATTATCTGTGCAGTCCAACACTAGTTTATACTGCCAAAATGACTGGATTTTCATGAGAATTGGAGACTATCTCAGGATGCAATCTTGAGACTGTATTATCAATATGGTAATACGGGATTGAAGTGGGCGTGGCTTGTGCACAAAAATTTAGGTCTAGTTTTTCACATTTGGAAATATTCTCTAGAAATTGCTCACGGCATCTTGAGGGCTGAAACACTGAGGATGTTTTTGATATAAAGCCAAAAAGTTTAAAGCCAAAATCTAAGTTTTACATTGATTTGTGCCATTATTATTTACAAAGTTTTATAAGACACCGCTCCTATGCAGCTTGCTTATGAACAATATGATTCCATTTTTAGAGTCCCCATGTCTTTAGCACATTAATTATTTTAGATGCCAATCAGTGTGAGGGATTGTGATTTTATTTTTAAATAATAAAAAAAAAGGCTCGTCCTGTAATTGGACGGTTGCCGGTTCGAAGCCCCCCGGTTTCCGTCTTGGACTTTGTTTCCTTGGGCATCTATTTTGGTACAAAAGAGCCTAGAGAGATGATAAAGCAGATGTATTGTTATATATATGTGTATGTATATATATATATATGTGTGTATATATATATATGTGTGTATATATATATATGTGTGTGTATATATATATATATATATATATATATATGTGTTATGGCATGCCGTTCAGGAAAAATATTATATATTTATATTGATATGTTTGAATATATGGAATGAACCTTGAATATATGGAATGAACGTCTGAATATATTGAATCAACCTTGAATATATGGAATGAACGTCTGAATATATTGAATCAACCTTGAATATATGGAATCAACCTTGAATATATGGAATGAACCTTGAATATATGGAATGAACGTCTGAATATATTGAATCAACCTTGAATATATGGAATCAACCTTGAATATATGGAATGAACCTTGAATATATGGAATGAACGTCTGAATATATAGAATGAAAGTCTGAATATATGGAATGAAAGTCTGAATATTTTGAATGAAAGTCTGAATATATTGAATGAAGTTTGAATATATGGAATGAACCTTGAATATATGGAATGAAAGTCTGAATATATTAAATGAACCTTGAATATATGGAATGAAAGTCTGAATATATGGAATGAAAGTCTGAATATATGGAATGAAGTTTGAATGTATGGAATGAAAGTTCCTGAATATTTGAATGAAGTTTAATATATGGAATGACCCTTGAATATATGGAATGAAAACCAGAGCTGGCAACCCATGAACTTGAATATATATAATGAAAGTCTGAATATATGCGAATGAACCCTTGAATGAAATGAATGAAAGTCTGAATCTATGGAATTTTGAATATATGGAATGAACCTTGAATATATGGAATCAAAGTCTGAATATATGGAATGAAAGTCTGAATATATGGAATGAAGTTTGAATATATGGAATGAACCTTGAATATATAGAATGAAAGTCTGAATATATGGAATGAAGTTTGAATATATGGAATGAAAGTCTGAATATATTGAATGAAGTTTGAATATATAGAATGAAAGTCTGAATATATGGAATAAAAGTTTGAATATATGGAATGAAGTTTGAATATATGGAATGAAACCTTAGGCCTTAGTATTATGGGTATTGTAGCAGATTATCATACCTTTCATTATGTGTTTAATTAATGGTTTTGCTGAGATGAACTTTATGATTTAGGCATCAAGTTGCCTATTTCAACAACTGAATCTGAGTTATTTAATTTCTAACTTCTCATTAGGAATTTTCCTGTTTTTGAAACCTTGAAAACAAATTGGACTTTGTCAAAAGCGAGAGATATATGTATCGTCCAATTCATGAAAAGCAGGGATTATTTCCTTATTTGACCTTTTTTTTTGGGGGGGGGGGGCAGTTATTACAGTAGCGGATAAATATGGAGGGTTTCTGTAATTTTGACAGATTAATTTGTCCGTTTGTCGTGCAGACAAGAGATTTACATTTGAAGCATTTGTGCATAATTTCATGGCATCTCATTATCAATGAGCTAGCAGTGTGTTTCAAGATTTACGGAGGCTTTGGAGCAGTCACAGTCCTGCTCCAAAAACCGTAACCCTGTACAGAAGTTGTGCTTACTACTGAACTTACTCCCGCTGAAGCAGTTAAAACTAAGATGATGATTGTATTTCAGTCTCCAGTGTGGTAGTGGAGCACAGATTCAGCTTTCAGAACATTTAATGCCTTGTCCACATGTAGCTGGGTATCTCAGAAAACTGAGATATTTTTCTACGATTTGGCCTGTCATCCACACGTAAACTGAGATTTTCGGCACAAAAAAACCAAACATTTTTTTAAATCTGGCCAAATTGGAGATCTGCTATTTCTCCATTTTCAGCATCTATGTGTGCACGGATGAAAACTAAGTTTTAGGTGCTGTAACTTCACAAGCTGCATTTACACTCAGAAACAGCATTTATGCCCTCAGAGCTGTGTTGGAATCATCAATTGTCAAAGCATGTTTTGTTTGTTTACTTTTAGAGCTCTGTTACTGCTGCAGGCTGAATATAGAGAATAGAAAGTTACTCTGAGTGGATAGGATTTGGGAGAACTATTGCCCCTACAGGTTTGCCATGTCTATGAAAATGCTGAAAAACACATTTATCCAGATTTTTTTTCTAAAGAAGCGGTGGAAAATCTTTGGGTTTTTTATTAAACGGCTATGTGTGGATATGGCCTAAATCCTTAGAAGTCCAAAACTCAAAACAATTGGCTACTGTATGTGCAGTTCAGATCCATGCGAATAGAGGTATTTGTGACTTGTTTAGGCCACAGTAGGTGAACTTTTCATATTTTACGTTTAAAATGGGAGGTTTTTATTGTTAACATGAAGTTAATGGGGCCACAATCAATGGTTGTCACTGTGGGAAAAAAAATAAAAAGAATCTGCTTGAGATTGAACTTTCTGGCCTTAATTGTAAGTGGTATATGTGGAGAAAAAACCAGGCACTGCTCCTTAGCAGCCCAACAAAACCCTACAGTAAAACATGGTGGTGGGAGTATCATGTTGTGGGGGGGGGGGTTTCAGCTGCAGGGACAGAACTGGTTGTAACTGAAGGAAAGATGAATGCGGCCAAGTACATCCTGCAAGAAAACTTCTACCAGAGTAATTAGGACCCCAGACTGGGTTGAAGCTCCACCTTTCAACACGACAGTGACCTAAGCACACACCTGAAATAAAAAATGGTGTGGCTTTGGAATAACTCTGTGACCGTTCTTGACTGGCCCAGTCAGATCCTTGACCCAAACACAATTGAGCATCTCTGGAGACCTGAAAATGGCTGTCCACCAACATTCAACATCCAACCTGATAGTATATATAGATTTAAAAAGAAATTGGTACAATTTATAGCAGTAGTGGTGTTGTTCTGTTGATTAGAACAATATACAGAGCTGATGTAAATATCCATGTTTGTTGGCAGCAGTTTTGATTGAACAGTCTATCAGCTGCAGAGAGGAAGGACCTGCAGAAAAGCTCCTTCCTGCATCTAGGATACAGCAGTCTGTAAATGAAGGAGCTCTACAATCCAGCAACATTTCCATGCATGGGGTGGGAGATTCTCTCCATTAGAGATGTTATTTTAACCAGAGTCCTTCTGTTTCCAACCACCTGTACTGGATCCAGGGTGCGTACTAGAACAGAGCTGGCCTTCCTGATGAGTTTATCTTATCTCTTCCTCTCAGCTGTCGATATACTAATGCTCCAACATACAACAATGTAAAAAATGACAGAAGTCACCACAGGGTCATGGAAGGTCTTTAACAGCGCTCCCTGGACTCCAAATGACCTCAGCCGCTCAGCAGGTAGTCTGCTCTGATCCTTACCACAGAGCTTGTTGCTGTAGGATAGTCTCATGAAGAGGATGATCAGGGTTGTCCATAATTTGTTTTAATTTTATGAAAAATCCTTCTTTGCATCACTATCTCCAGTTGTTATACTGTATATACATAGAAAAAGGGTAAAATATATTGGAGGGATTTTTTCTTCCCCATTTGTAATCTCTGACATAAAGCATCCCTGTGTTTCTTACTGATGAGCTATGATACTCATCTGCAATATGGATGATCTCAAAATGATCTTATAATTTGTCAGCAAATTTTATAATTTTCCTCTTGGGATTTACAAACTATATTGCTTCACTTAAATGAAGATGGTATTATAACAAATAGTTTAATTTTTTTGGCATCCTCTCTGTTTTTAATTAAACATACTGATTATAAAAGAAACATTATTTCATTGATATATAAATGGTACATTTTGAAATCCATCCACTAAAGAAGGATTACATAAACCCAACCTCAAAAAATAAACACTAAAATAACAAATCCTAGACTATAACGATTAAAATAAATGTTGAACTGCAGAGGTCCTTCAGTGACAGACTGCTGCATCCTAGATTCATGAAGGAGTATTTCTACAGGTCCTTACTTTATGCAGCTGTCAGATTTTATAATCGATACTGCTTCCAACATAGATTTTTACATTACTGCTGTAAATTGCATTAATCAACCGAACACTACTACTGTTATAACTTGCACATTCTTTTTCACAGACTATATATACTAACTTATTGGAATACTTACATATACTTTTTAAGGCACAGTAAATGCAGAATCTGCACTTTTCTAAAATTCTAATTATTTAAACATCTTTAAGTATCCTGCTGTTTGCACTCAACCTGGGTTTAACACCTTATCTGTACTCAACCTGTTTTTGTAAGTATTGTACATGTAAATATTTTCTTTCTGTTCTGTTTCCTGTTCAGTTTGTATATGTGTTTTTGTTGTTGCTGCTTTTAAGACCAAATTTCCCCTTGTGGGACAATTAAAGGATTATTTTACTCTATTCTTATTAAACACATTGTTCTTTACATAGTTGACAAAACAATTATACAAATAGAATGATCAATTATCAATGGAAATCAAATGGAACCCAGAGAGGTCTGGATTTGAAGTCACACTCCAAATTTAAGTAGAAAACACATTACAGGCTGATCCAACTTTGATTTAATGTTCTTATAACAAGTCAGAATGAGGCTCAGTATTGTGGCCTCCACCTGCCTGTACGATCTCCCTACAACACCGGGCATGCTCCTGATGAGGTGGCGGATGGTCTCCAGGGGGATCTTCTGCCAGACCTGGACTAAAACATCCACCAACTCTCATCTGTGGTGTAACGTGGTGTTGGTGGATGGAACACGAAGTGATGCCCCAGATGAGCTCAACTGGATTCTGGTCTGGGAAACGGACAGGCCAGTCCAGTATCAATCTCTCCATTCTGCAGGAAGTACTGACACACTCCAGCCACATGAGGTCTAGCATTGTCTGGCATTAGAAGGAACCCAAGGAACTCATTTACACAATGTCAGAGCACTGGGTTCCTCTTTCTCCTTTTCATGCCAACTAGCTACGATAATTGACAGAATGTCTGCTGCAGGAAGCGTTGTAACATTTTTTTAAAGGCAACAGCTTTGTTACGTGTCCAGTTGTGCTTTAAAATAAACTTGGAAAAGATTTAGGCACCTCAAAATCTCTGAATTTCCAGTTCTAGAATACAGAATCATATCCCACTCTTTGTGGTTAATGTGTTGAATTCCTGCATGTGCTGATTAAAAAGTGTGTTCAGATACAATACAACAAAGAACTAAAACAAAAACCTGTTTTTGGTTAGCCATGAACACCAGTGACCTCATAAATCATTTTCCTTATTGTTAAAGTAAGATCAGAATTAACTGCTAAAATGTTTTAAGCACAGATTATTATACAGGGAAAAAAACAAGGGTGAAAGCTGTGAAAGATAGATGAATGTTTTATTCTTGTTATGAGAATTTATTTGTGGTCAAAGATTTTCCTTGTGGCTCTTCATCAACCTTGATGCTCCCCGGTTAGGTGCCAATCCAGAAGGAAAAGTAGTGGATACACGAAGGGGAAGGTTGGCCCAGACACGTCATACTGAGGGACAAAAGACAGAAAAGGTGAACCACCAATGAAACAAGTGTTATGCACTTTTATTCCGTTGCTGACCAAATATGATTAGTTGTGAATTCCGTTAAAAAAGAAATCAAACCACAGGAAGTCATGCTAATGTTCTTAACTGAACAACTACCTTTAATTTAACTTCTGGTTGACAATTCAATTCATTACAATTACAGAACCTATGTATTTAATTTCATTCAGTTTATGTATGTACGGGTTATTCACAAAGAAATATTCTGTAGGTACTGTACAACATCTTTAAAATATTCTGAAAAGTGTCACATTTAAAAGAGAAGTCAGTGAGGTCATAAAAACATATTCTTGATTTCTAAGAATAAAAGTTGGAAAAGAAGTGATGATGCAATTTTATTTTGCTAAAGAAAGAGCATCAGTTCCTTTAGTTCCTGGATTATCTCCAAGATCCTATCAACTCCGCCGAAAAACAAATAGAACAATAATCAATGATGCATTTTGTAAATAAAAAAGCCAGTATTTAAAAAATCAAAGAAAACAGAAACTGTAAACGCCTGTATTAATTCTATAAAGTTAGTTTCATTAGTATTCAAATATTTGTCTTTTTCTTTTAAATTTTCATGGATTTATTTATAAAACACATTACTGAATTGTAAATTTTCACTAAAAGATATATTTTATATTTTAGCCAGTTTTATTCAAAGTATTTTATTCCAAAACCTGTTTCACAAAGTCAGCCTGTAATTAAAACAGAATTAAACCAAGTGGTTTAATTATTTCAAAACGGATAGTTTTCAGTCGAATTAGTTTATCTGCCAGTCAGTCTGAAGGTTGACCCTGAACGCTCACTGGCCGTTACTTAAACATTAATCATCCGCATATTCGGGTAATATTACTGGCACAGTGCGTCTTATGAATTCTCAATGGTGGCATGGCATTGTGGGAATATAGCAGCATTCGTGTTGGGAAGCTTGATAGTTATAAAGAGTGATGTCATGATGATGTGTCGAGTGTGGGCTGAGCCCTAGTGGGCAACACTATGTAAAATGTAAGTAAACATGGGGACTTCCTTCAGCATTCGTAAACTGTATCATCTGAAATGGTAAACTGGAGTGATGCTGAGGTCAGGGAGTTTCAGGCCTTTAGAGCTGAGGAGCAGATTAGTCCTTCTCGGGGACTGTGAAGGTCGGCACCTTTTGGAGCGGCTCGCAAACAGTCTTGAGGAACGGGGCTTCAATTGGGATAAAAAACAAGTTATTTCGATCTATTTTCTACGGTTTACCACAGACTCTACGGTCTCGCACTTGATATGCAACCCTGCACATGAACAGCCCGGAGACCACCACTGTACCGCCACATAATATATTGTGAAATGCAGTAATGTGCACCTGATTGGGCAAATTGTTGCCACGGACTGTGTTCTTATGAGTGACCAGAATAGAATACAATAGAATAATCCTTTAATTGACCAACATGGGGAAATTTGGTTGTACTGTAACAGCAGCGAAAAATTGATTGACAATATTTACATCATGCACTACAGATACAAAGTAGTAGGCTACTGTATAGTTGAAGTAATTAAGAAGGCTCATTGATGGGCAGTATTAATGCCAGCACTGATGGCAGGATTGTCTTTTGAAAGGGGCTAGTGAATGAAAACTATCCAGGATGATCTTATTTCTGCACCGGACCCCAGCTGAGCTCTGTAGCGTTGCGCTCCGCCTGAGCGAGAACGGCTTTATTTGTTGTTGGTTGTTTATGTCACTACGACTACACTAGGATTTGCAATGATATCAAACAAAAACACTGGCATAAATCGCCTTACATTTAACGATAAAGACGGCGGGAGCGCGCAGAGACTCCAGCAAGATTTCTAAAGTCTGCCCGTCTTTAGTCTGAAAATCATTTGATGCACGCCCAGCATATTTATTCCTTTGGTTTATGTGTTAGCCTCTGAATCGACAACATTTGGATAAAAACCAAACACCACATAATTTATCTGGAATAAACCTAATTACACTGATTTTACAAGAATATAAAGCACACACAGAGATGTTAGCACATCAAACTACTGTAGGTCGCAAAGCACAAGCTAACTGCAACCTGCTGCTAACTGCAGTTCACATGTTTGAATGTGTTTACAGTCACATATACGGGTATACTAAATCTACATTCATCATCATATAAATATCTAAACTTACCCATTTCAGCTGTCGGTCTCCAGGCGAACATCCAGAGCTTGTTCTTGCAGCTGTGGTGTCGAGTGATAACATGGTTCCTCCAGCATGAAGCTGAAGTTGGCTTCTGATTCTAGCCTCTGATTCGGGACACGGCCAAAGGGCAATTCCACCTAATTTCTCACTGATCCAAGCAGCTTTAATCTGCTCTAGTCTAAAAACTACAAAACACAGATTCTTTAAACAGTGAAACATCAGTTGGAGTAACCTTTTAGCCATTTTCCTAATTATAAATGGAAGCCAACTTCAGCATTCAGACAGCCATACTAATCTACTACATTACCCATAATCCTTGAGGCCAAACTTTGATTCCATACATTCAAGGTTGATTCCATATATTCAAGGTTGATTCAATATATTCAGACGTTCATTCCATATATTCAAGGTTGATTCAATATATTCAGACGTTCATTCCATATATTCAAAGTTGATTCAATATATTCAAGGTTGATTCAATATATTCAGACGTTCATTCCATATATTCAAGGTTCATTCATATATATTCAGACCCATTCTTCCATTTATTCAAGGTTTGATTTTCAATATACTTCAGACGCTTCATTCCACATATTCAAGGTTGATTCAATTATTTTAGAGTTCTTTCATATATTCAAGGTTGATTCAATAATTTCAGAATGTCCATAGTCCATATATTCAAGGTCGATTAAATATATTCAGACGTTCATTCCAAATATTATTCAAGGTTGATTCAATATATTCAGGCCATTAAATATATTCTTTTTTTTTTTTTTTTTTTTTTCCTTTTTTTTTTTTTTTTTTTAAAGGTTGATTCAATATATTCAGACGTTCATTCCATATATTCAAGGTTCATTCCATATATTCAATGTTGATTCAATATATTCAGACGTTCATTCCATATATTCAAGGTTGATTCCATATATTCAAGGTTGATTCTATATATTCAATGTTGATTCAATATATTCAGACGTTCATTCCATATATTCAAGGTTGATTCCATATATTCAAGGTTGATTCAATATATTCAGACGTTCATTCCATATATTCAAGGTTGATACTCCATATATTCATGACGTTGTCTAATATATTCAAGGTTGATTCAATATATTCAGGACATTCATTCCATATATTCAAGGTTGATTCCATATATTCAAGGTTGATTCCATATATTCAGACGTTCATTCCATATATTCAAGGTTCATTCCATATATTCAAACATATCAATATAAATATATAATATTTTTCCTGAACGGCATGCCATAGTATATATATGTGTGTATATATATATATATATATGTATGTGTGTATATATATATATATATATATATATATATATGTATGTGTGTATATATATATGTATTTTTTTTTCTTAGTTTAATTCATCAGTCCAGTGAATTATCATTTTAAGCAAAGTGACTTTTTGGGAAAATATTCAGAAATAAGTACAAGTAAAACGCCTCTCACACTTTTAAACCTTTTAGGTACTCATGAATTCAATTAAATTCAAAAATACCTTCATGCATATAACAGCTACAATTAGCACTGAAAAATAAATATATAATCTGACATGTGAAATAATCAGTCACTGAAGAACTGCTAAAACCTTTATTCATCATCAGGTTATTGGCAGAATTGCATGACCAATTATTGTTGTCACGTCTGCATTCGTCCAAAAAGTGAGCCATATTAACATGCCACAAACATGGTTGGTTAAATAGTACGCATGTCAGCACTTTTTAAATGATTAATGTCAGCTGTCTTCTCTGTAATGAAAAGAAATGCTTTCTTCATCTGAAATATAAGCAAAAGCTTATATTTCAAATATTTCATTTTCATTTAGTTATTCAAATGGCCAGCAGTTATAGATTTAGTTGGCTCCTTGCTTACTTTAACTCAGTAGTGAAGTTTCTGTGAACTGTTACTCATGGGATGATTTCTGCTGTACAGACTTTTGCGTTGACTTCGTCACACTTATGCTACAATTGTTACATTGTTCCAGTTCCTGCTGTGAAAGAAGTCACGGTGCTTAAGTTCTACGTATGGGTGGTAACACACCTTAAAGGCACAAGATCAGTTTGAGATGTGATACTTAGTTACTCATGCTACAAATGGAGCAAAGATGCAGCTCCTGCACGCCTCGCTTACCGCTCTCCAGAGCTCTACCTCACAGCAGATTGTTGCAATTATAACCCCATTTACAATGATTTTCCCTTTTAAGAAGTCTTAACGATGACTATTACTGATTGAAAATACACACTTTTTAACATAAATCTACACAACAAAGGCCAACTAATAGCAACAGTCCTCTGTAATTTTATGCTTGATTAAGAGCATAATTCAGCATTCGAGTTGACTATTTTCAACAAAATGAATTTAGATTTTTTACGTGTGTTGTTGATATATACATATTGCTTCTTAGTTGTCAGAAAATTGGCTTTTTTAAATTTTTATACAATGATCTTTTTACGCTGGTATTTTCCCAAATTCATACAAATCAGCAACAACAAGGGGGAATTGATGAGCCGTGATTTTCTTTTTTCCTAATGAGTCACATGCTTTAAAATAGAGATTGAAGGTTTAACTACGCATTAGACGCAATAACAGTTAGGCCCACACACGTACATATTTCTGTTAACAGAGCTGTGAGGAACTTCAGTTCTGAAAAGTCCCAAAAACCTCTAGATGTGCAAAGCTGCACCACGTTCAAAGAGATATTCCGCCCCTAAATGAAATGTATTCTGTTGTCATATTCCCTAGAGTTAGATAAGTGAGAAAAAGCATTCTGTAACCAGCCCATTTATTCTACTCATCAGGCAGCGGCCCATTTGCTTTAGCTTAGTATTAACAATGTAAGTGACATCTAGCATTTCATGTGCAACAGTCATGAAAATGACTTAATAATTACCCTCATTATTTTTGGTGGCCTAAATGATGATACTGATTACACATGAAAATAATAATCAACATGAAGGAATCACAGGAGCAGATTTAGATTTGGGACTACATTACAACAAATCACAGCTGAAAGATGAGCAGAATGACTGGCCTGCTTACAAAGTTCTTTTTCTCACTTACCTGTGTAAAAATGGCAAGACTAAATTTCCCTCCATGGTGGAACATCCTGTCAAAATAGGAGTTACACTGAGACAGCATTTTACAGTAAAACTCAAAACCCCAAATATGACTATATGTATATGAACTGAAGTAGGCTGTTTAATCAAAATCTGTGTACTGTGTCGTCCAAAAAGTGCAGCTTTTTTACGATCACAAAAAGCCTTCATCCATATTCGATTTACTTATTATCTTACTTCTCAATTCAGTTGGTCAGTCTCAATTTTATTTTGTGGAGTGCGAGGTAAAAGAACTGAATGCAAATGTGCTGTGTTTTAGATTTGGATGAGTTTTTCAAATCCATTTCCTTCCACCTTATAACTATAGTATAAGCCATTTTGTGTTGGTGGATCTAGCTTCAATAAATTAATTCCAAAAAGATATAATAAAGTTTTGATCATATAGTAGTTACTTATTATCATTTTAAACAATACTAATTATTATTATTATTATTATTATTATTATTATTATTATCATTATTATTTTCACAAAGAGACAACAAAAACTGACAAAACTAACACAAAAACAAAGCAAACCAAATACATGTATCAATACTCTTCATAATCATAAAGATATCATATATCACCCTAAGAGTGCTCATGCAAAAGTATTCAGTTAAACACAAATGATTGTTTGCTGGTGTTTGGGCGTGTGCATGTGTGTGTGCGTGTTTGTGTTTTAGTGTATGTGTGGGGGTTCTGTATGTATTACTGTGTGTGGATTCCAGTCTCTGTGCACCAGTGTGTATTAGGGCTGCACAATTAATTGGATTTTGATCGTGATCACGATTTGGGTGGCCACAATTAAATGAACCTGATCGTCAACAATATTTACATTCTAGTCTGCCAACCACAAGGGGGCAAACAAATGGCTAAAGCTTCATTAAGCTGCCCAAATAAAAACCACACCTACGCCACTCAGTACTCACAATGGCTACATCCAAATGCGTCGACGTAGCAGGCGAAAAGCAGTATGCGAGCGATGTATTAAATCTGAATCTCCAGTACGGATCTGACTAGTGGGCATAAAGTTCCTGGGTGTGTAGTACCGCCACAGTAAGCAGCCGGTGGACACTACGGTATCCCACAATGCAGCGGAAGCCCCCAAAATCTTAAAGAGCGACCTAGCTAAAATTGGCTACAGAAGAACTGTCAACCATTGACACTGCCACAATTTCGGCTTATAAATGTACATGTAGCGATGTTCCTGATTACTGTGATTGTTTTTGACAGCTGATTAAACATTTAAGTTAAGTTATACCAGACAAAATAACCGATAGTGGATGGCAGGACCACAGCTGAACGTAACATAAACATCCGGGTCAATAGACTTGCAAAATGGTGGAGCAATACGTCTGATTTCACACCTACTACTCGCTCGTTTGTTACGCAGTATTTACTACATCAATGGGCGAGTGGTATTTGCCACGTAGCATGTAGTACATACTAAGGATTTGGATGCAGGGAATGTCCTCGGCATTTTCTGTATAAGCTGTAATTGTTTCCATTAAGTTGGACTTTAACATTGCACTCTGAAATAACATACTTAGTTTGATAAAAGTCTTATAAAAACTCCAAGACTTATAAAAGTCTTGGAGTTTGCTTTCAGGTTGGGTTTCTTTTTTTGCAGTATTTTATTTTTTGCAATAAAAATAGATATTTTACAAGTCTGGATGAATAATTGTGATTAATAATCATGATTACAATATTGATCAAACTAATCGTGTTTATTATTTTGGTCATAACGTGCAGCCCTAGTGTGTACATCATCTAATATCAGGATATATACATGGTTTAGGTGTGTATTAATACTTTGGTAGGGAACTTTTACTTTGAGTTTCATCTAAAAGCTGGGGTGGAATTCCTTGAATAAGTAGCTTATAAGTAGTTTATTTAAGATGTGATTGCCATTGGGTTTTTTAGTGTCTGTGCAACATATGTGTGTGTATTTGGTTGATGTGACCTGATGCCCTTTGTTTGTTCCACATGCTCCAGTGTGATTTTATCCACTGGTCTGGAAAATAAGAGAGTCAAAGACGTTCATTATGCATACACATATAGTCACACGCAGATACAAGTTTAATATGTGCAGTGAGGCTGAAGGGGGGCAGAAACCCACTTTTTCTTACCTACACGTACACACACAGTGCCAATGGTTGCCTAGAAAAAGAGCCAAAAGCCCACTGATGCTAACTATCTCCTCTAAGCGTTAAGCTCTTCTTCCCCCTCAGACGAACACATTTGCACACATGCGCATGTATGGAAAACCCAGTGGTTGAGTTAATTGCATTAGGCAACCTTAAGATGCAGACCCTTGTGTCTCACACATCGATACCTCTGACCGAGAGGGAAACAGAGAAAACAGGGAAAAAAAACAAAAACGTCCAGGACAAAAAAAAATGAAAGAATGTGTTGTGGCAGGACAAAATGGAGCGATTATGCAAATTGGTTAATGGTAGACTACACGCTCAGGAGAATAACAGACTTTGTTTATTCTGTGTAGACTGAGAAAATCTAAACTTTATGTAACCAGATTATCACCTGTGGAGACACTGTGGGTTGTCTCTTTCAGAGTAAACCAGAGATGTATAAAATAGATGTTTTATTTTATAAAAACAAACTGAACTTAGTCTCTGATATAGAGAAAATGGCGCACAAACGTTGTAACTTAAATGTCTAATTACAGTTCTGACGAAATGTGTGTTTAAACCACAAAGTACAATACAAATATGTAAATGTTCATTCATTTTTCCTACAATTTGCCTACTGTTCAGCTGTAATAAACCGTATGACGTTTTATATAACTCTAAGCTCATACCTGAGTCTAGCAGAAAAGCCTCTATCCATCTTATGAGCAGGCTTTGCTGAGAAGAGCTTTGAATCAAGGCTTTCTTGTGTTAGCAATGGCTAATGAAGAGGGGAAAAAAATATACATATCACTTTGCATCAAAATTGGCTCAGATGTAAGAAATCCACCATTAAGTAATTTAACTTAAAGAAGTTGTTAATCATCAAAAACTTTTAGGTACTAGTTTAAGCTGCTATCAGGAAGACCTCAGCCCATTTAATATTCCCAAAGTACTTTCTTGATGGACTGGCTTCTACTTTACTCTAGAGTTCAACACTGTGGTTCACTATTCAAGGATTTTCCAGTGGACCATTGCTCCAAAATATTTGCAGAAATGTGCCTTTTTAGAATTATTTGCAATGTATATCTTAAATATTCTAAAAATTGGTTTGGGAACCAAAATACCTACACACAAGTAACCTTGATAAGCAACTGCCTGGTTTGTGCAAAGGAACCAATCCAGAAGTATGTTTTTCTTCGCGTTGATATACTGTAGCCCAACAGTGGAGATACGGAAGACTGCAGATATTGGCTTCTACAGTTGTGTTAAGTGGTTTCCATTGTGCCTCATAATCTGGCATATGTGATGTTTGAACTATTAAAATAGGAAGTTAGAACCACTCTTGAAGGAGATCTCAAGTATTTGTGAATTTTAGCTTCTTGGGGGTGACTCTGGTCCCCAACCCTTCTAAAGAGTTGTACTGCCACCAGTGCAGAGCTTGTTTAAATCATATTCAGCGCCAAGGTAAACCCTTGTCCTCTGGACAATGTTTGGCACATCATTTAGCAACAGAAGACTTTGAAGCTGAAGTAACCCGAGGGAAAAGCAATGTAGGAAAGCAGAGCAGGAAAGCAATGCCATATGGACTTTTTGCTGAACATCTTTTGACATACACAGCAGAGATTAATACATTGCCTAAATAATGCTTAGATTCTACCCAAAGTCCACTTTGAGCAATCATTCTTACCTTAACTGTGGAAAGTATTCAATCCAGAGTCATTAACTAAATGCATAAGGAAAATGGTCCTATTAAATCCATAAAATTCTTCTAAACAGTGATTATTCATTCCTTTTTCCTCTTCTGAGATCCATTATCTGCTGTGTAGAGACAATCTATTATAAAAAAGAGGAAATTGTGGTACACTGAACGGCCTTTTTCCTAATTTTTCAGAACTAATAGCACTAAGGTACTGAAGGTTTAATGGGTCCATTATTGTATTCCAAATGGCCATTACAACCTCCTTTCCTTTCTCTTTTTTTTATCTATTATCTCCCAGTCTTTGTCTCTCCATCTTACCTCACATCGGTCCTTGAGCTATTTTTACTGTTAATGTTTTGCGTTTCGCCCCACTTTCTATTTTTTAGATAAAATTTTATTAGATTTATTGTGTGGTGTTCGTCATGAGGTCATTTGGTCAAAAAAGAAGTTCCTCTGAATACACATAGTGGTTGAGTCTTTTTTACGGTGAACTTTTTAAAATATTTTCTGACACTGTGACAACTAACTTTTACCCCTTGAATGTACAGTAGGTCTTTAAATCATTCAGTGCATTTAATTTGGCACCTTTGGTCACATAACAAGCACAAGCATTATTGCTTATGTGTACTGTAAAAAAAATCAATACAAAGTTAAAAAGAATTTTGTAGTGGAAGAGATATACAAGATTTATAGATTTTCCGGCAACTAAAAGCTCCAAAGTATAGCATGCATTTCCATTCAGTCCCCAAGTTTAGCTGCAGAATAGCATCCCCCCAGCATAATGCTACCACCACTATATTTCACCATGGGGATAGTGTAATCTCAGAGGTGTGAGGTTTGTTTAATTACGATTAAATAAAATCACATACATCCGTAGTCTGTTTCTGGGACTTCTAAGAACCATTTGCCATATTAGATAGTATTCAGGGGATTTAGGGGAATACATATATAAATAAAAAAATATATTTTTGATTAAAAAAGTATGGATAAGATCAAATAAAAAACTGTATCTATTAAAAAAGGGAAGTAAGTTATTCGCTTTTTATTTTTATTTTATTTATTTTTTAAACATGCAATTTTACATCCACTTCAACATTGTTTTGATCTATTTAATAAAACCCCTTTTAAACATATTGCAATTTGTGGTCTGTGACAAAATGTTTCAAGTAGTTTGAATACTTTGGCAAGGAACTGTATGCATAGAAAATGTTAGTGTTGTATAAGTGTTTAGTTACATATCAGATTTTTAGATATAAGTTGTCAAGGTGCTTTACAATATCCCTGCTCTACATCCCAAACTCCAGGTCCTTCTCTCTACTTCAGGCTTTTGATCTCACTGATTCATTCGGGGGGTTTTCTAATCACAATAATTAGAACTCACTGAGTGAGTTAATAATTCAATCATCAGATTACTGAGGCATTGCCTTACCTTTTAATTTCCTCTCAGGGGGGATTGCTCAAAGTTTCTATTCAACTCTAAATGAAAACACAGCGCGTTTCTACTAGCAATCAATAACAAGCTACAGTGAAGCAAACAAACAATACAGAGTTCTCTCTGCTGCAGCAGAAATCACGGGGAAGAAGGAAAGAAAAAAGATGGAAGAGCTCTACATCAGCTTTTTCCATGGCCACAGCCTTTTACGTTTTCGATCTATTCTTGGCGCATTTTCTGCAACAATTCCTAATATAACACAAACATATATCGATTTAGTACACAGGCTTAAATAGCTAACCCAGGAGAGGGACAGTGAGAGGATAGTTTGATGGTTGGCTCAGGAGCCAATCGTTTAGAACGATTGGAAGAGGTTTTTAAAAGACTAGATATAGCAGAGACAATTATAATTATTCGATTCTCTGACAACACATCCAATCTATCGGTATTTATCGGTAAGTAAAGAGCATTTCAAGGAATATGGCAAAATGTGTTCCAGATAAAAATCACCTACCCCAACTTTAAGCTAAAAATAGTAGGTGAAAGTACTGGCAAAAAGACAAAAATGAATAGTGATGTGAAAGAAATAGAGAATAGAGATAATAGAGGAAACATGAAAGCTAAATTTATTATAAGTATGCCAGAGTAACCTTTCAGTGACCTGAATATCTGTACACTTGAATTTAATGGGACCGGAGTCCTTTGTCTTCGTGTAACCAGGGAAAAGAGACGACGGAGTGTGTGACATTATTTCAGACTGTTTAGCAGTTGAGTAAGTTACATTTTCTTCCGTATGTTTTCCGTCACTGCCTTGTAATCTCAGTCTATCACTTTGTTTTTGTTTTTCTAGTGCATGTTTATTTTTTTATCTTTATTGAATTTCCCCTTTTTGGGGGATAAATGAAGTGTCCATCCATCCATCCATCCATCCATCCATCCATCCATCTATCTATCTAATTTCTTTTTTTCCTGCAATATTGCACTGATTTCAGCAAACTGCTGCTAATCATTAACTTTTTTAGAAAAAGTACATGATAAAGTTAATGTTGGTGTTTTCCAGTTCTATATCATTGGAATCAAATCCATCTATCTGCTTATAAATGTAGTGACTTTAAGTAGTATTTAAAGTAAATAGAATCTTACATTTCTGTAGCTCATAACAAAGGCAAGTTCAAAATGCTTTTTTTGGTCTCAAAGCACTTCATGGAATGGCAAATTACCATCAAATAGCATCAAATACAAACAGTTTGAAACTCCACAACATGGACCTAAAGAGCAGTAGCTGGAAGTGACAGCAAGGCTTTATACGTTGCACTGATCTTTTTGGTCTGAATTTCCTGTCATTTCTGAGCTGTATTACTTCACTATATGGTGAAATTTAAAAGAAACATAAATGTTAATAACTGCTCCTCTGGGTATCAAGAAAATGTAAAACTTTTTTTTCTTATTGTGAACGCATTTTGATGGATTTTCCTTCACGATAGATAGATGATTTATTTTGTTCTCTTTTTTTAACACAAAACAAAAAAATACATTTTTAACTATCCATCAAATCAACATCAAACTATCAAGGAAAAGGCTCTGTAACTAATCGTATATGTACATTTTTGCATGTACAGTTTTTATATAACCCCCCTGGCTGTTGTATCTGTTGAGTTCTTCTGTGTACTTCATTTGCTTATGTGTTGTATACTTGTTAGGTGACATGTGACTTTGATTCCATCCAGATCTTTAATGAATGCATTGAACAAATCAACGACTGGATGTCCCATAACTTTCTCCAGCTAAACAGAAACAAAACGGAAGTAATTATTTTTGGACCTAAGGAGGAACGCTCCAGAGTCAGCACACAGCTTCAGCTAATCCAACTAAAAACGACTCATCAGGCCTTTAATCTAGCTGTAATAATGGACTCAGACCTGAACCTACAGAATGACACAAAGGCCATAACAAGGTCAGCTTTCTATCACCTGAAGAACATTTCTAGGATTAAAGGACTGATGTCACAGAAGGACCGTGAAAAACGGATCCATGCGTTTATCTTTAGTCGGATTGATTACTGCAACAGCATCCTCACAGGTCTACCTAAAAAGTCAATCAGACAACTGCAGCTGATCCGGAACGTTGCTGCCCATGTTCTAACTAGAACTACGAAAGTAGAACACATCACCAGTTTAAGTTCTTCAGTCCTTAAACTGGCTCCCTGTAGCTCAGAGAATAGACTTTAAAATACTCCTACTAGTTTATAAATCACTGAACGGTTTAGCACCAAAGTATGTTGGAGATCTGCTGTCACTATATCAACCCAGCAGACCACTCAGGTCCTCCAACTAGAGCTTACTAAACATTCCTAGAATTAGAACTAAACAGGGAGAGGCAGCTTTCAGCTTCTATGCTCCACAAATCTGGAACAAATGCGAAAAAAGGCTGATTGTTAGGCTCTTTTAAATCAAAGATTAAAACTCTACTATTCAGAGCCTTTGAGTTCTAAATTGCGTTTTTTTATTTTTATTCTTATTTTTAATCCGATTGTGTTTTATCTGTTTTTAATCTATATTCTTTGCCAGTCCATCGTAGGGCTAAATAGAGACAGACAGAACAAACAACCATGCACGCACACACCCACACATAAGGATAATTTAGAGAGATCAATTAACCTGACAGTCATGTTTTTGGCCTGTGCATATCATACCAAAAATGGCAATTGTTAGCTTTGATAATGCCATTCCAGGGGTACTTAGTTGCATGAAAATATCAATAATTTTGCATTTACTTACCAAGTAGAGTATTTTGAATATAAATTGACTGGTTTCACTGAAAAAGCTTTTAACGTTTGAACTAATGAAACTTCCTGTAAATTGGTTGTGCGTAACAAAATCTGTAATTTAGACTATATATTTTTTTTTTCTTTTTACTCAGCAAATTAAGAAGCAATACATCAGATTTGCCATCAATATTTCACACCTATATTACCAACTTCTATTTTTTGTTTGACCAATCCCAGCAACTTTACACCCAGGTGCACGGGAATGTTCTTCAGCTGAAGAACTTATCCTCTCCTACAAGCAAAGATGAGACCCTGGGGTATGCCCTCCCCTCTATGTCCACAATCTGCTGTCCATCGGAAGAAGCTCAACTCTGTGTTAATAATGCATAAACAGCTTTCTGTTGTGCAATCACCTCCACCCGAGAAGCACCGCCCACATAACGTCTATCCAGAACCCATACCATATATAAGCTATGCAATTAAAATCCCAGGATCCCCCTCTGCACCTCTACCTGTACAGAGATCTTGTTGAAGAAAATACACAAGTTCCTTGATGTTTCCCTTGTGCCAGGTACAACAAGGTAGTTTTTATGACCAGTCCATGCCTCTATGGATCACAGAGGATTACTGCCCTATAAGAGCAGTAGAACAGTGAGCAGGGGGTCTCTGCTTTTGGCCCATGGACATATAATCAGCTAACAGGACCACCAAAAGATGTCTTTTGGGGCATGCAGTTATGATGGTGAATAGGCAGTAAATATTTAATTGAACTGCATCAGAATTAGCCCCTATTCTTTAGGGGGAAATCTGAACTTCCTTGCATTGTTTTTCTCATTTGAGCAGCTACTCTGAGCAAAGTAAAATGAGAGCAGAGAGAGACGAAAGCCAAGAGAGTGAGCGAGGAAGCGATGAAAAGCGACACAGGTCATTACACTGGGCTTAATGAAGCCTGTTTGCCTTGATAACCACCCATTTCATTAACTACTGCTACACATCGCCCTGTTTGCTCATGACACACGCTCAGACACCACCCTTCGTCTGTTCCCTGCCCACCGTCTGGATGCATGGAATGAGACATTAGGTTCGACGAGAATGTGATTAATGAGAAGCTAATTAATTCCTGTTAGTTTGACTCATTCCGTTTCAAATTCTTCCTTTTTGCTCCCCTTTTTTTTTGACTGCAGCTGGATTCTTGTGGAAGAAATGCATTGCTTGACAACAACTTAAAAGAAAAATTTTGATCAGTACAGTTTTTTTTCTAATGCAGGTGCTAAATGAAAACTAGTGTTTGATTCGCAAACAATTCTGTAGTTTAGTGGATAGCTACAGAATGCCTTGCAAAAATATTACTATCTTTTTACACCATTATCACATTTTATGTCGGAAACCAAAAACTTTATTTTGCTAAAAATCTAAAGTTCTCTGCATTTGTATTTAGCCCTTCAATACTTTGTTAAGCCAGCTGTCACAGCTGCAAGTCTCGTGTACATCGTGAAAAATTATATTTTTTTAAATAAGCTCTGATTAAACAAAGTGTCTGTGGACATGCTGTACATTTTTAAGCCCTTCCATGGTTTCTCAGTTGAATTTAGGCCTATACTTTGACTGAACCCCTCACACATTGGAATATTCTTTAAATCAGTCTGTTATGGCCCAGTCCCAAATCTTCCCACAACACCTTCCCTACAACGGAAGTCTGAAACAATCAGCATTATGTTCCAATGGCAATGTGGAGATGGTTTGTTCGGAGTGTTGCTTTCCTATTTTCTAAGCATGTTCCGTTTTGTTTTCATCTCTCCAGACCATCTCCATCTCTCTTTTCCTCCCATTTCCTGTGACCCCTAATTATAGTATGCCTCTGCAGCTCCTCTAGAGTTACCATGGCCTTCTTGCTGATTCTCTGAGTAATGCACCTTCTCAACCCTTTCAGTTTAGGGTAACAACCATACCTTGACTGGTTTGTTTCTTGAATGCACCATAGTTGTGGAGGCAGAAAAGCTTCTCCCTGATGTTCGTGTGAGGCTTATAAAACAAAATGTTGGTCTCATGTACTTGCAGATTTCCTTTTTACTTTCTGCTCGTGATGTTGGCTTTTGGTAGCCTGGAAAAATCCAGACCCTAATCTATTAAGGGTCAAACTCGAGGAGCAGAACCAAGCATGGATTTAAAAAGCTCTCTCTGCATACAATTGGACACACGACCAATCACAACAATACACTGTGCGACGTACGCTTAGCTACCACCAGAGCTAACTGATAGATTAAACTCTTGCCGTATCCAGTCGGTAAAACAGCAAAAAACGTCCTTCTTGCAAAGGAACGATTCAAGTGCGGTTTTCTGTTCATGTTTTAGATGAAAAGCCAAGTCTAACTCGTTCATTGTAGCTTCCAAAGCCGTTTCAAACAACTGGTGTTCATCTGTAGCCATCTTTCATGTTTACTAAATGATTCCTGACCTTGCAGCGTTGTCGTCATCAGCTTTGCTCGCCTTTGGCCCGCCTACATCAGATACAACGATTTGATTGGTTTGCCGAACTGCTCACATGATGCAGTAACATGTATCATTGCTCGATGCTAGAGCGTCTTGCAGAGACAATTCAATTTGCGCTCTTGCAAGACCTCGTGAATTTTCAGGCTAGGCTTTTGCCACATCCTGCTACAATAAGCCGTGGTGCTGTTTGATCCGCTGTAATCTGGGGTCCGTTCAGTACAAGTGTGACACACGTCTAGAGCATGGAGCAGTCCTTTGAGACGGTCTTTATATTAAATAAAAAAACAAAAACAAGGACCCTCATTGTATAAAGCTTGCAAAGCTGTTGCAGAAGTGCTAGATATCAAAAATAGTTTATTGCACAGTTTTATTCCATGTATATTTTGCACTGTACAGCCCTGCAGTTGTCATACTTATTTCCGGTTTCCACAGCACTTGCGCTTCCCGTTATAGCAATGTTGGGCCGATATGGACTAATTCTTTCTGTAGTTTCATCATGAATTAACCAGTACTTTATGAACTGTTCAAAGCTTGCTATGTTTGATCTAACCGTACTTTAAACTTGATGCTGTTGTGCCTAAATATTCTCTTAAAAAAACTTCTGAGATCTTCACAGGACAACTGGGTTTATTCTGAGATTAAATTACACACATTTGGACTCTATTGATGAATAAAGTGACTTCCAGACTCTGGAGACAGGGGAAATTACTGTATGTTGTGAGAATCTTCCACTTCACAAACGAATATGTAGAGAATTTCTGTGGTCAAATTCTTTATAGGAGAGTGTAAAACATAATGTATTGTTTCAAGCTAAATCAGTGTCACACTGCAGCACTGTAACTTATTTTTAACCGGCGTCCATGTATTTTACTACCCGCCGCAAACACCACTGTTCTGTGTCAAATCAGTCATGAAGAAGCAGACCAGACATTTACTGAACAATTTCACAGATTGTTGTTGTGATTTACCATCAGCGGCTGTAAACTGTGAAATGGCTCTAACGAGTTTTGCTTGTGGTCTGATTTTGTGTTTTTCACACCACTCGCACATCAAGTGTTGTTCGCTTGATACGCGCACGACTCAAACCATGTTGTTGTTTTAATAAAACGCTTTTTTTTTCTCTCCGTCTGCTTTTCCTCTCTCATCATCTGTCTCTATCTGCCTTTTTGCTTTTTCAGAGCGCGTTGTTCAGCAGTCCGTTGCATGACTCACAGCACGTTGCAACAATGAGAACGCTATTTTTTCACCAGGACGTGGACCCTCATTGCATAAATCATTAAAGCAACCAGAGAATCGTAGACATAGAAAGTCTTCTCCTCCTCCTCCTCTATTCGCTCCTATAACACCACTGCCCTCCCTTCCTCACCAGTCTAGACAGAGATGGATTTAGATGAACAGCAGATACACAGCGTGGGATGTACTTAAGCCAAGAGAATGGAGAGCTGTTGAAGGTGGATTCCACAACAGGTTTATCAAGAAACAATCCAAAAAACAGAACAAGTTCTTTCTACTGATTAGAGTATCAAGCCAGATTAGTAACCTAGTCAGGATAGATTTTTCTAAGCTTTTGCCATATTTTCCTGTTGATGGCAGTTGGTAACGTTCTACTTTAAAAGCCTGTTTCAAAATACAATGGCGGCAATTTGCAGCAAGGCTGCATCAGGGAGCCTTTGGTCATTCATAAGTGTTCAGCCTGTGGAAGCAATTTCCTCACAGTCATCTGTGATGTTACGAAAACGTTATTTAACACATATTTTCGCGTTGTTGCTGTGACCACAGCTGACAGTGTTGAGTTAGTTGTGTCATGTAGTCATGACAACAAAATACACCTTTTTCTTCAGCTAAACAATATGAAGAAAGCAAATAATTAAATAACTCCAATGACAAGTATTGAAAACTTAACTCTGTGTTAGCTAAAAACAGTTGGTAGTTTAAAAAGATTTCTAATTTTTTTGACAAGTACATATTGGACCAAAGCAAAAAAAAGAAATGTGATAAAAACCCACAACTTTTTGTTGCCTTGGTTCAGAGTGGAGTCCCTTCTTGCCATACTAGTAGCCTTGAAAGCTAATATTAGCAAGCTAATTTGTCTGATTCTGGTAGCTAGCCAGCGCTCTGCCAGACATACCGCTCTAGACTCTAATGCTAACTTTTGAATTAGCACCTTAATAAAATTAATGAGTAGCACGCTTTAGAAGTTTTCAAGGAAATGCTGAAATTTCTTGCAAATGGACACACATGGAGCAAGGGGCTACTCGATACCCCAGATCTTTGGTATTTTATTAAAATAATGACACATTGCTATACCTTGAGACTGGTAACTGGACCTAGAAGAGTGTCAGGTCCTCTTAGTTTTAGACTATGGTTCATAACTAAAAGAGGGTGGAAGTCTGAGACCTAAAGGTCTGTTATGAGCATAGAGCAATACGGGTCATTATTCTAAGTTGGAAACCCATGGTTTTAGCAGTTCTGAATGACATGATCTTTAATCCAAGTAACCAAAGTCATGGAAAAATGAAGTCTTATTGTGTAGGCGAAATTGGAAGATCCACTTTACTTTCAGAAGAGTCTCAAAACATTGGTTATCTAAAAAGTTTATGTTCTTTCATCACTCTGTTTTGTCCATTTATGTGCACTTGAGCTGTTCCATCTTCACATGAAATTTGGACTGTATTGTATTACCATTTTGTTAATTGAGCTACAATAAATGCTTCTTTTTGCCAACAGCTGTAGTGAAACCGATAAGTTTAGAGCAGCTCGTAAAGGTTCTGGCAGTTTAATCAGATATCCGGTAAACACTTATCTTTTTCTATTATAACAACTCTATTTATCATATCTTGTACTTTTGCAACCTATGGAAAGGTCAGTGCCAGTTAAATGAATGGAAATTCACAGAAAATGTGGATATTCTATCATGCTGGAGTGTTTGGTTGGGTAATCAAATGTTCATATTAAAATATATTTTTTAAATTACTTTGTTATATGACTCACATATACTTCACCTACAAACAAAAGATTAAATTTCGCCACAGTTGTTTGTGCGCTGTGAGATGATGTGAATGACGTTGGAATTCATGTCCGTCCCATCAGGATTTTATTTGTCACGTATTGATCCATAACTCTCAGGTCAAGGGAGGAACATTAATAGGAGCAAAACAGAACAAAGGAGACACATACAGGTTCACAGAGAAATATATATAAATAAGCTTGTTCGCATGTTGTTTTCTACCACTGTCCCAGACACTGGCAGCGAGAACAGCTGACATCTATTCAATAAACTGTCAGCGCAATCAACACGAATATGTTTGAGCCTTGATGAACAATGCAACAAACGCAGCAGGAACAAAGAGTGCTGTTTATCTGACAAAGGAGCAGAAATATTTGTTTGTCTCCCATCAAAAGACAGAAAGTGCTGTGTGCACATGAAGCTTTTCAAGCATTTTGCGTCGCTCAAGTGTCATTGTTTTTCCCTTTTATGATTATCTGTATATAAAATATCGCATCATTTCCCATTTATGTAAGTCACTGGACATAGATAAAAAAAGATAATTGTAACATTGCCTTGTGTTTAATATGAAGCTGTCAGTGGGATGTCTTAAAGGGTTTGTCGTAAGGTCATCCATTTGCGTTTTTTACTGCTGTCTGTGGAGACTGCTCATTGACAACGGAGAAATGTTAACGCAAATATGGGCTCTCAAGGGGAGTAATAAGAGATAAAAACTAGATCCACATAAAACGTCTAATAAGTACTTGAAGTAAACAGTTCTAAAAAAATTGCAACATGGTTAGGGAAGCTAAATTAAATCTGAGCCAACTAGAGACTAAATCTATCCTCTAATGGACGTCTATCATAATGTCATTATTTCAGCTGAGAAGAAAATGTTAGTTTTCTGAATTTAGAATTGTATCTTGGCCCTGAATGCTTTCATACACCCTTATGTTCATAAAGGCCACTGAACAAGGCCGCCTTAATGCACGGGCCAACTGGGGCGGACACTATCACTTCAGGAAAAAAAAAAAAACAGTTTTATTACTTGTCACGTTTTCTGTCAATCATCTTATATGCTAATTTAACGCTGCTGATTGATCCAAATTACACGTGACCTACTTCACCCATTTGGCCTCTAATGTTCCCATTGCACCAGGAGCTCACCAATAAAACTGTCTAGACGATTTCAGGGCGTGGTCGTCTAGATGTAAAGAAACGTGGAAAGATGTCAGGTAGGAAATTTCAGAGCGGCGCTTAGAAAAGGAAAACGATTCATGAGAAGGAGCTTCGAGACAAAGAAATAAGAAAAAGAAAACTGACAGAATTCTTTACGTCAGCAAAAGAAGTTGAACATAGCTCGCTCACTGACACACCAGGCAGAGAGAAGGATGCAGAACCTTCAGGGACGGAGCAGCCCGTGCAGCAGGGAACCGCAGGTGAGGAGGCACAGCAGATAGGAGCACGGGAGGAGGAGAGCAGCGCTGGACCCAACGAGCAGACAAGGAGGTACTCAAGTTAGGTTCAGACCGGGCAGCGTGTCCAGGCAGTAAAACGCTCAAACGGACAAAAGTTGATGCTTTAAAATTAAAAGCGCACTGCTTGAACACTTACGTCCACGTCAGTGCGTCGCCTTATTGTGTCAGTTTGTCAGCAGGCGAGCAGGGATTTCTGTTTTTTCCTCTGTCATTTCTGCACTTTCCCTCCCTCTGCTCTGCCCTTCCTAGTAATGTGTATTTAGTAGGACCGTTGTTGCCCTAACCAGGATTGGCTAGTGTTAACCAACCTAACAAGAACGTTAAAAGAAAATATTTAACTGCTTTCTTGACACTCTAATATCCTCCGATCGCTACGTTATCACCTTCTTTTCTGTCTCTCCCACCCTGCAGCTAACGCTGCCAGTCATTTGCCCGGCTTTAAGTAGCTCCAGTCGAATCTCGTCACTGATTGGTTGCTGCCTTGCGTTTCCTGCTCAAAAGTTGAATTTTCCCAACTTCACGCAGCAGCTGCGTGGACGCCTTGACAGACACTGAGCCTCTCTGCCCCGGGGCCTATCAGCTGGTTAAGGGGGGCCTGCCACTGAAGCCATCTGCATTTGATTAAGAACCAGCTAACTTCAGTTTAAAGAGGAGTACACACACATATCTATCATTTTTTTTCTGCAGAAGAACACTAAGGAAAAAATTAGTTGACTTGAGTTTATTAGTAATCTAGCCTTTATGAGAGACTTTCTAGTAGATGTATTTTGAAAGAAAGAGTAAAGGAAGATGATGAGGATGTGAATCATTGAAGAAACCAGGTTAAAGGCGGTAAAAGACTTAGGAGCAGGCCAGATGTTTGACTAGCAGGAGGAGGACTCCGAACATGCAGCTAACAAGCACATTGTTTAGATCATTGCGCAATAATGCGTAAGAATGGTCCAGTTATTTGAGATGTCTTAAATCTGAAGAAAAGTTTGAAGGAGGAAATAAACTCCATCCATCTATCCATCCATCCATCCATCCATCCATCTATCCATCCATGCCGCTTCTCCTTGAAGGGTTGCGGAGGGACTGGTGCCCATCCCCTGTGGTCATTGGGCGAAAAGGGGAGTTTACCCTGGACAGGATGACAGTCCATTGCTGGGTAACATAGAGACAAACAGGACAAACAACCATGCATGCACACACTCACTCAAACCTGAGGACAGCAGTCATTTTTTTGGACTGTCGGAGGAAGCTGAAGTACCCTGAAGAAACCCACACAGGGAAAACATGCAGACTCCATTCAGAAAGACCCAAGGCCGGGATTCGAATCTCAGACCTTTTTTTAGGTCCAATGATAACAGCACTTGAAAACAGGATTAGAAAAACTGAATTATAAACAATCTAGTTTCTTTACTCATGTCTGAGTGAACTATAGCCTGGGTCTCTGGAAATGCAGTTCTGGTGCTGGTCTCCCAGCACAGCAGCTACTCAACCCAGCTTTAAGTTTGTTCCAAGGGAGGCACCTGGGGTCTCATTTATAAAACATTGCGTAGAATCCCTACTAAAAGTGTACGTACGACCAAAACAAAAGGTTTGCGTACGGCAAAAAGATTTCTGATTTATGAAACCATGCCTACGCACAGGTGTAAGCAATTTCCCCATTATAAATCACAGTCTTCTTGGAAGTTTACGCACGTGAATTTGGCTCATATCCCGCCCTGAACACTCCCAAATCCGGCTATATAGGTCAATGCAAAGCAGGACATGAATATTGATGCATATGAAGAAGAGGGGAAATATGGCAACAACAAAAAAAAACAAGAAGAGAAACTTTACTTTAATAAATGAACCTTGTCGTTGTTATCTCAAACGCCGCATTACATCCTGGCGGATCCTTGCTCCCTGGGTGAAGGCTTATTGTCGAGGAGGAGGCGGCTGTGGGTCGGGGTTCTCATGCTGGGGAGGTGGTAGGCCAGGAGGGAGGGGAATTCCATTTCTCATTGCCATGTTATGAAGAATTCCACATGCCCTCACAATCTTGCAGACCTTTGCAGGGTGGTATAATGGTCTGCCACCCGAGGCATCCAATGACCGCCACCTACATTTTAACAGGCCTATTTTACGCTCCACGACTGAGCGCGCACGCGTGTGACAGGAGTTGTAGCGCATTTCCTCTGCTGTCTGTGGGTCAGGGAATGGGGTCAGAAGCCAGCTCCTGAGGGGGTAGCCACTATCGCCTGCAAGTGTTAGCACATTTAATACAGGAGTCAACAACTAGCATTTCTAATGACGGTGAGGACTTACCGAGCAGCCAGCCATCACGCACAGCACCTGCCTGCAGTCTGTTCCCTACACTGCTGTGTGTCAAGATTAAGGAGTCGTGTGTTGACCATCGTGCCACAGAATTAGTGATAATCATTTGTGAATCACATATGATTTGCACATTAAAACTGTGTACATGTTTCCGATTGACGAAAACAAATTTATCCTCGGATAGGGCCCTTATAGCAATATGGGTGCCGTCAATTGCGCCGATTATGTTTGGGAAACCGGACATTGCTGCAAATTGCATCTTAATTTCGGCCTGCTCCCCCACAGTATATGGAAACGTGATGTATTGCCTACTACTCATTTTGATATTAATACCTGCAGTATTGGATGATCCCATCCAATACTGCAGGTATTATTGGGCTCAGGGACGGCTGTGATATCCGAGACCTAGTAAATAAATATAACATATTTGAAGGCATTATTTCCAGAAAGGGACTTTGGGCAGAATAGTAAGAATCATGTCACTCAAACACATAGCTGTCGCCTAATTCCTGCTGGTAACAACCAGTTGCAAGAAACCCCAGATTGGTGAGCACCTGCAGCTGGACCGAAATGGCACGGTTCCGCCTGGACGGTCTCTCCAAAACCGGGCCCAATTCAGCACAGAGATCCAAGAGCACAGCTCTAGGGAATCTGAATCTGCTTATTAGCCAGTCATCATCTCGGGCATGGAGGTCCGCATGATCCCTGAACACGTGTTCTCTCCTAATCCTTCCATTTGCAAAATCTTCTAGCAGCGCCAGTGCATCCATCTCAAATATTACGATTCAAAGTCATCAGGGTATTTCTATTGGCAGCAATAAGACTGATTGCTTCCTTCCTTGGCACAATGAACGTGCCAATCAAGGATATATGGTACAGATGATTCAATTTATTAATTGGCATACAGTCTCTTTTATCTGAGTTTAAGGTTTTAAGATAAATTTTATGTATTTATTTTAATATTGAAAAATGTTTTTAGAAGAGCTATAGCTTAGTGCAAAGCTAAAATATAAATATCATTGCTGGTTTGGATGTTTATAATAACATGAATCCATAATTAATGTTTGGTGTGAGGTGAAATGATATGTGTGAGAGGAGTAATATCCAGTCTGGTTGCAGTTCATCCCCTCACCAACTGCGTCGTCGATTCCCTCGTCTCCAAAATGTCCGTACGCACGGGTCAAAGTTGGCGTACAGGTGCGCACATTTTCCCGTCAAGTCTGTTTTTTATCAATCACAACTTTTGCTTTGAAAGTGGCGTACGCCAGTTTCAGGCCCCATTTTGTGCGTACGCAACGTTTATAAATGAGACCCCAGGTCTTTCATCTGCAGGTACAGGCTGTTTCATCTGCAGGTACAGGCTGTTTCATCTGGAGGTACAGGCTGTTTCATCTGGAGGTACAGGCTGTTTCATCTGGAGGTACAGGCTGTTTGATCTGCAGGTACAGGCTGTTTCATCTGTAGGTACAGGCTGTTTGATGTGCAGGTACAGGCTGTTTGATCTGCAGGTACAGGCTGTTTGATCTGCAGGTACAGGCTGTTTGATCTGCAGGTACAGGCTGTTGAATCTGCAGGTACAGGCTGTTTGATCTGCAGGTACAGGCTGTTTCATCTGCAGGTACAGGCTGTTTCATCTGGAGGTACAGGCTGTTTCATCTGGAGGTACAGGCTGTTTCATCTGGAGGTACAGGCTGTTTGATCTGCAGGTACAGGCTGTTTCATCTGTAGGTACAGGCTGTTTGATCTGCAGGTACAGGCTGTTTGATCTGCAGGTACAGGCTGTTTGATCTGCAGGTACAGGCTGTTGAATCTGCAGGTACAGGCTGTTTGATCTGCAGGTACAGGCTGTTTCATCTGGAGGTACAGGCTGTTTCATCTGGAGGTACAGGCTGTTTGATCTGCAGGTACAGGCTGTTTCATCTGGAGGTACAGGCTGTTTCATCTGGAGGTACAGGCTGTTTCATCTGGAGGTACAGGCTGTTTCATCTGGAGGTACAGGCCGTTTGATCTGGAGGTACCGGCCGTTTCATCTGCAGGTACAGGCTGTTTCATCTGCAGATACAGGCTGTTTCATCTGGAGGTACAGGCTGTTTCATCTGCAGGTACAGGCTGTATGATCTGCAGGTACAGACTGTTTCATCTGTAGGTACAGGCTGTTTGATGTGCAGGTACAGGCTGTTTGATGTGCAGGTACAGGCTGTTTGATCTGCAGGTACAGGCTGTTTGATGTGCAGGTACAGGCTGTTTGATCTGCAGGTACAGGCTGTTTGATCTGCAGGTACAGGCTGTTTGATCTGCAGGTACAGGCTGTTTCATCTGCAGGTACAGGCTGTGTGATCTGCAGGTACAGGCTGTGTGATCTGCAGGTACAGGCTGTTTCATCTGGAGGTACAGGCTGTTTCATCTGGAGGTACAGGCTGTTTGATTGAGGTACACTGTTTTCTGAGGTACAGGCTGTTTGATGTGCAGGTACAGGCTGTTTGATCTGCAGGTACAGGCTGTTTGATCTGCAGGTACAGGCTGTTTCCTCTGGAGGTACAGGCTGTTTCATCTGGAGGTACAGGCTGTTTGATCTGCAGGTACAGGCTGTTTCCTCTGGAGGTACAGGCTGTTTCATCTGGAGGTACAGGCTGTTTGATCTGCAGGTACAGGCTGTTTCCTCTGGAGGTACAGGCTGTTTCATCTGGAGGTACAGGCTGTTTGATCTGCAGGTACAGGCTGTTTCCTCTGGAGGTACAGGCTGTTTCATCTGGAGGTACAGGCTGTTTGATCTGCAGGTACAGGCTGTTTCCTCTGGAGGTACAGGCTGTTTCATCTGGAGGTACAGGCTGTTTGATCTGCAGGTACAGGCTGTTTCCTCTGGAGGTACAGGCTGTTTCATCTGGAGGTACAGGCTGTTTGATCTGCAGGTACAGGCTGTTTCCTCTGGAGGTACAGGCTGTTTCATCTGGAGGTACAGGCTGTTTGATCTGCAGGTACAGGCTGTTTCCTCTGGAGGTACAGGCTGTTTCATCTGGAGGTACAGGCTGTTTGATCTGCAGGTACAGGCTGTTTCCTCTGGAGGTACAGGCTGTTTCATCTGGAGGTACAGGCTGTTTGATCTGCAGGTACAGGCTGTTTCCTCTGGAGGTACAGGCTGTTTCATCTGGAGGTACAGGCTGTTTGATCTGCAGGTACAGGCTGTTTCATGCTGTTCAGGAGCTGAATGTTTGGTGGTTCCTCGCTTGTAATTCCAAACTGAATTGTTATCACTACAAAGAGAAAGTGTGGTGTAGTCTATGGCTGCCTCAATGGCTTGATGTGTGAAGATGGTTCAGGAAAAATTTCTAGACAGAACTTCAGCTGAACAGCAAAGTATTTTATTCAAAAGAAGCCCACATTTGAAAAACAGAATCTTGAGGAAATCTTGGCCCAATTGTAGAAAGCCCTTGTAGTTCATTAGACATTGCCTCATTTATAGAGCTCCAAACAAGACACATACACTTCCATATTTGGGATTTCCCAATGTGTTAGTTCTGATCTTCATGTCCTCGATCGTCTCCGCATTGTGCTGGGATCCATCATGTATGTACATTTCATTTCAGTCATGATTGTTTAATGCACACACCTCCTTAAATGTCGGCCTGCAGCTTTCACCGTCTGTTGCAACGTAAGCATGTTTAGTCTCCACACCTAACCTTACCAAAAAGTAGTATACATGAGGTCATCAAGTATATTTTTTAGTACTAAACTGGATCATTTTTAAGTTTATTCAAGTATCCCTTAGGTATACTTCAGTAAACCAAAATGTGAATTACAAGTACATTTTAAGTACTATACTGCTAGTGCACTAGGTACGTACTTGTAATTCACATTTTAGTTTATTGAATTATACTTTGAATATACCTAAAGTGTACTTCAGTAAATCTCAAAATGTTCCAGTTTCATATGAAGAAGTATACTTGGTAAAAATGAACTTCAAGTACACTTCTTTTTGCTAATCTTTTGATTAATTACAGTGTAAGACCTCTGCTTAGAAACGTGTTCCAGGCTTCCCAGAGTTCTGTACAATCAGACACTACATAACTTTAAGTAGTGTTGAGCAAACTGAGGCATGAAAGAATGACTTGTCTGGAACTTTACAATGTAAAAAAGATCAACAATTTTAAAAACTATTATCAGGTGCCATTTTGTTTTTTGTTCAAAAAGGAATCATATCATATAAGCCTAACATTATATTATTATCCTAGAACTTCTTCTTGGTTCTTCTGTTTCTCTTGTCAGTCTCTATCTGATACATCTTTTATAATAATCAAAGCTTCAGAAGCTGCCTATAGTAACCTTATAATCAATCTACCATCAGAAGAAGAAGTTTGGCAGTGTTTCATCTCACATTATACGGGCAATAAAAACAATAGATTCTACTATTTTCTCTTACTCTATTTACTGAATAATAAGTGTGGAATGGTTCAAATCAAACCAATGAGACAAAGCAACATCTTATTAGGGAAAGCACCTTAAATCTATCAGCTTATTTAAAATGCAAATAACTGGACTAATATGGTCACTTGCTCTAAAGGACAAAATTACGTGTATTGATACACATCTAAACAGGTTTTGCACAACATCAGCACAACATGGAGGAAATATTGATAAACACTGTGGCTAACCACCCTGAGCTACATGACACCAGCTGTTTTCTATACAGAAACATGAATAAAAAAATTATTATAAAGAGGTTAAACAACTTAGACAGGAAGGCTCTTAAGGGTTAGGCTCCGAGGCCCTTAAAGGGACATGCAGCTAATGTCAAGGCATTCAGTTAGGACAGGTTATGAGTACTATATTTCAAATAGGTGATATATATCATTTATTGAACTTACAGATCGATTTAGGGTAATATTATAATTGTACTGTACCACAGAATTGCTCTGTATGCCTGAGAAGAATGTGCCCCCTCTCCTTTAAAGTCCTTTAATACAGTTTTTGCAGTACATCTTTGAAAATAGCCATTAAAATATTAAGTAATAAAATAGATAATTCTCAGGGAATTGAGTGTTTGAAAACAGCATTAGTTGTACCTCTGTTGTTGAGTTTCTTACTCGAAGACACAGATACCGCATGCTTGTGATAATTTAGGTAAGCACTGCCCCCTCTGGCCGAAAATTATACACTGTGCCTTTAAAGATCTGAGTAACATCATCAGGAGGATAAAATGTTATTTCACTCAGTCATGTTAAAACCTATTTCGGAGGAGGAACTCTACGTTTATTATGCACTGCCTTTTACTTGTAAAGTAATTATATCACATTTTATATAGGAAAGAGTTTAATTGGCTGCAAGGTACAGAGGATCCGGAACAGACCTCTTTTAAATTTGTTCTCTTTTCTAAGTGTAACACCAACTTATATGGCTCTCTGTTGATGTTCACTGAAATGTGGATAACCACCGGGTTTGGAACCCTTTCAATTCAACCTTTTAGAAGGCCAGCGGTTGAAGAGAAAGAAAGAAAAGAACTTCTTGTGATAGTTTTCTATTTCAAAAAGAGGAACATAAACTCACACATCTTTAATTTTTCTCAGAAAAAGCATGGAGAACCTCAACTGCTATGTCAGAAACTAGGGTAAAATTAGAGCCATCATGCTCTCTCAAAAGGCACACCAAAGCAATTTTTTTTATTTTATAGTGCCAAAAAAGGCTGTTGGAACTGAAGACGAAAACAGACCAAACAAGCAACTATTTTCTCCGGTAGCTTGGTCCTTGTAATCATGTTTTTGTCACATCTTAGTTTTTTAACTATAAAAGAGCATTGGTTCAAAAATCAAACCAAGCTGCCAATGAGTGAAAAAGTAATGGCTCCCTTTTTAATCAAGATTAACCATTTTTTATGGAAACCTGAGTTCAAATTTACTAGCTGCACTGTACTGTCATGTAGAATAATTAAATTACATTATACATACAATTACATGATTGGTAACAGGCAAAAAGTTCTAATAAAGCAACACCCTTCTAGTCCCGCTGTAAAAACTATAGGAACAGATTCAAAACCTTTTTTTTTTTTTTCTTTTTTTTTTTTTTAATCAGTTAGAATTTTTTTCTATGGCTTTGGGCTGCAGCAAATCATAAAGAGCCATTATCCACAAACGGAGCAACATGAAACAGTGGTGAGCCTTCCCAAGAGTGCCTGGCATACAACAGATTGAGAATGACCTCTCAACCTGTTCTCCTGTTAAATTATTGTTCATGGTGAAACAATAAGGAGGAAACAGAAAATGGGAGCGTACCATGCACCAAGTACCAAGCAAGCACCAGCCATTTTCCCCCATCTTCTTCCTCAAATAACTTTTGTTAAATTAACGCTTTCTCAAAATGTATCCTTAAAGTTCACATATATCATATGTTTAATTCATGGCACCTTTCAAACGGGATCAAAAAATTACTTTTATTGTTCCATTGAGTCTCTCTCAGTAGTAGTAGGCCTCTCTTTTAGAGCCACTTTATGTGCCGCCACAACTCCCATTATATGGATATTCGCTGATCGAGACTGGATGTAAACTTCTCCAAAAGGACTCCAAGTGGCTCCGAACTTGTCTGGATGAGTAAATGAACATAATGCATGCTACAAATAAGGTCCATGGTGAAAAAACAAACAAATTTCCCCTTTAAGGCAAAACAGCCAGTCATCAACCGGTCAAAATCAAAGCCTATGTCTTTTTTGATAGGGAGGAGAGAAGGCCTGCAGAAAAACTGTGAAAGTGTTGGCGCTAAGGCTCCCAAATCCCCCAAGGATGCAACGCCCCTGGTACCAAGACCAAAACCATAAGAATACAACAATCTGTGTCACATTTCCCAACAAACATTCTCATAATCCTGGATTAGCAAGTACATCTCTGGAATATTTAAAAGAGAGTTTTTTTGTTGTGTAGTCAAAGTCCAAAATTCAAATCATTCTGAGGCTTGACCTTAAACAAGCCATTTCCGCCCTCAGACGGCCCTCTGGTATTTCAAGATGAAACAACTCTGCAAAGAATAGTGGGCCAAAAGTAATCCACACGGTTGAAGAACGACTCGTGATCAGTTGGTGTGAAAACAAATGCCCCTTCAAATGTACCTGACTACTTAAATTTTCTGAGACAATTTTTTACATGTTCAGGTTAGTTTAGATATCTTTTTTCTCCTCAATCAATTATATCATCATGAATCAAAATGAACTCCAGGGCACTCTTAATTGTGGCTTGGTAAAGTTACCCATCTAAAAGACTCCAACGCGTTTCAGCATTTATTTTCCCATCCAAAGAATAGAATAGAATAGAATAGGTATAAAACTGTATTAGTCCCTTACGGACAATACTCAGGGAATGTAGTTTTCCAGCCACAGTACAACACCTCTATCTTAACTATACTTTGGAGTCCAGGAAGCGCTCCTGTAAACCCCTTTTTATGATAAAAAAAATCATTAGGGATGCACCAAACTGGTATTGGGCATTGGCCCCGAAATTGTTTAATGTATTCGTATTGGTATTGGTTGAAGTTAACTGATGCCATGAACCAATACTTGAAATGTGGAAACTTTGCAATAATTTCACAGGAAATGTTCATTTCTTACTTGAAATTTCTATATTGTGTTCATTTTTTATTAATATTTTATCTTTTATCTAATTCAGCATCATATGTTGTAACAAGCAGAGAAGAAAATTAAACCTGCTTTCCAATTCATTGGATTTTTTTGTGTGGTAGAAGTATTGGCGTTGGTACTCTGTATGGGTAAGTACTCATATCCAAGTATCGCTATCGTATCGATTTGAAAAAAGTGGTGTCGTTGCATCCCTAAAAATCAGCATTTGGAAAGTCCATTTTTAAATGATTCAGGCCATCTTTGACAGAAAATATATGATGTATTATTTAAAACATTCAATTCTCATTTAAAAAAAACAGTACAAATCTATAAGGAAATATTATTCTTCATAGCACTGCATGTAGAAATCGTAGTTTAGATAATATTTCTGCTTGTGCTAAAAGAGATGATACAGTTTGAAGCATCTAATTGTTTACAGATAGATCTAGACAGCAGAAAAAATAATTTATTCAGATGTCAGCGATAATATGAGTGTGTGCTTGTGTGTGTCTGTATACAAGCAGCACACGCTGTTTTCTACCCACTGGCCACACATCTAATAGAACAAACAAGTGGATTTATGCCTTAATTACGCTCATCAGACACTTCACAAAACAAGCTCATGAAATTCTGAATGATGGATTTGAGAGAACGATGTTAGAAGTAATTCCATGCAAACACATTTATGCAAATAATAAGTCACGCGAGCGTGTGACATTTCAGAAACTGGCCTTTGTCTGAATATATATAGTGTCATGTGTGTTTAAGAGTGTGTTAAATCTAGGGTAGTAGCATATTGCATTAATAAGTGTCAGAGCAAAGAGCTAGCCTCGCCTCTGGCCTGTTTTTAGTATTCCCTCTGGATGAGAAAACAGTCTCCAAAGGTTACTGTCAGTCAGCAAAATTCATATTTATATTTTTAAGCACTTTAAGCATCTTTAATGAGTTTTTCACAGTATGCGAACTGTCAGGATGTCACTTTTGCTTTTTATGTGCATAAACTTTGTTCAGCACTCTCGAAAATAGATGCTGTAGATTAATATGTTAACAAGCACTGACAGTTCACTGGATAATGCCATGTACTTTAATCTTACACTGGGATCTTACTAAGGCTAGGCCGCTGTACAGTTCCTAACTTTTGGTTGTTCATTTCCACAAATGCTTATACGATTAGGGATGCACAAATCTTACAGATCGTTGCTCAACGCTCGGCCAAATTCTGATGTCAAAGTCAAGTTGGTTTATTTGGATTGCTCCAAAATCAGGATTTACGTCAAAGGATCTTAGAGACTCATCATTCAACTGCCTGTTTTTACAAACGTCCTCATGAGTTCTTTTCCAATCCATGAAATACCATTCATTTCACATGTTAAAAAGGCAAATAGTTTGTAAAAGCTGAGTTAATCATTCAGCTCATTAAAATGTTGTTCGGTTTGTGCATTGCATCTCCAAAAAACATGAAGAATGATTTCTTAATGCTGTGTTGAGGCAGTTCTGTCAATTTAAAACAGATCAGCGTGCTTGCTTTGCACAAGCACAAGTTCTTGCACATGCAGTGGCTATAAAATTATATTTTCTGTTAATGGAATAAAACTTAAGAATAAATCTAATCCGAAATGTCTTTTGCAGATCCTGCACCAGAGGAATTTAGTTGGTGGTGGCAGTTTTTATTTAACCCTTTCACGTTTTTATGTTTCGTCTGAGCCATGTTACATACTTCCCGGTCAAATATACCTTTTTTGAACACCTTTTATATGTCCTGATCAGGGGCCGTATTCACAAAGAATCTTAGGGCTAAAAATAGGTCCTAACTGCCAAATTTAGGAGTAGCTCCTAAAAGATGTGGGCATGTCACTCCTAAACTTAGGACTCCTAGTTTCTTAAGATAAAAGTAATTCACAACCACTTTTAGGCCTAAAAGTAGCTCCTAAGTTTGGGAGTCCTTAAAAGAAGTCAAGAGGACTCCTAACTCCCTAAGACCTATTCACAAAGACTCCCAAAATGGCTGCAGCCAGACACAATGTATTGGACACTCTGGATGATTCTGAATTAACCAAACGATAACAACTAAATATTTTATGGTAGATGTGGTGCGGGATGCAATCACATCTCCAACTAAACGTAACAACCCAATCAGTCCAGAAATTAAATGTTTAGTGAAACTAAGATATTTAGCCACAGGGACAATGCAACTTTGCAACTCGGATGACTTGGGTATATCACAACCATCTATCAGCCGATCAATCCACCAAACTCTTAAAGCGCTCTGTCGACCACACATTATCCAGCAATTCATCTGTTTCCCATTAGACATCCAGCAACTGCTTCGAATAAAAGCCAATTTTATGGCGATTGCAGGTATGCCGGGGGTGCACAAAGAAGAAAACTTGCACATCTTCCAATTTATGCATCCTATAGGGATGCGTATATGACTGACATTGCCTACCTGTTGCAGCAGCATCCTTTTTATAAGCGGTGATCTCGAGCCGACACTGGAACTGTAGAGAATACCATCTCTTCTCACAGTCTTCTGCCGTTCGAGACACCGCTGGATAAGATGCATTCATGTTTCTGCTAATTTCCACCCATGCCTCCCTTTTCTTCTTATTCGTAATCCCGGCTCTGAATCGGCATTTGAGGACCGTCCTCCTCTCCAGTACTAACTGTGCCAGTAGTTATAATTGGTCCTGTGACCAGTTAGGTTTTCTTGAGTAATATGATGCATTTCACGTTTTTTCGTTTTTAAATTTCACCCACTCTGTAAGTAGGCTATTGTGTGTACAGTAAGTTGTAGTAAGTGTCAGTCTCATGGCCGACACAAAGATGTCATCGTGCATTATTTCTGTTATTTGCGCTGTTCATAATTACGCTTTTATCGACACTGAAATTTTCAATTTCTTGGTTTCACACGTGTCATTCAACAACCAATCACACTGCTGTCCGTTTATTTACTCATGCATAGGAAATTACGTTTTCCATAGCAATGGGACGTCACTCTTATCTTACTTTTAGCGATTTGTCCTACGTCAAAGTAGCTCTTAGTGCGTTTGTGAATAGGTTTTAGACGACAACTCCTACGTAAGACCTTTTAGCGCGAGTTTGGAGCAACACCTACTGGTAAGATAAGAGTCTTTGTGAATACGGCCCCAGGTGTTTTTGCCATGAGTCCAAAGCATTTGATTTTGAGTATCTGCCAGTAACGAGTCCCCATCCAATACTTCTATAGGTAATGCATAAAAAAATGAAGAAGAGTGAAGAAAATATTCCAGGATTTTCCTTTTTTTATTCACCTTATTTTATCATTTAACAATTCTGTTAACAAACGCAACACTTCTGTGAGGTAGTTTGAACAATCAAGTAAGAAATAACGTGAATTATTCACGTTTGGCCTTTAGTGCAACAGTAGCTTAAACATAAAAAAGTCTCATTTAAAAAAAACAACAACAAAGCACCGGGAAGTTGGCAGTAGAAATGTGGTTACGTCAGTGTGTCAAGTCAACAATTTAATGGAAAAGGGGCTATGGTGTGGAGTAGTTGTTCTCTTATTTGCATTAAAGAGAACCATGTCATTTTGGACAATTTTAATACCCAACTTTCTGGGAACAGTTTGGGGATTTCCATTTCGTGCTTCAACATAGTGCAAAATACTGGGTCCATAAGGACCTGCAATCTACTGACCTCAACCTGACTACACATTTAGGATGACAGGAGAAAGGCCCTTTCATCCAACATCAGTGTCTGACCTAAAAAATGTACTTGTCATAACACGCTCCTAATTTTAGCCTTATGAAAAGAGTTACAGCTTTTATAGCTAAAAATGGTCGGCTAACATCATTTTAAAGCCTTAAATGCCTTCTTCGAGTCAAGTAAAACTGCATCTGTAGGGAGACATAATATTTACTTTATGGTGTATTTTAATGTGTACATTTACTTTGAGGCATCTTTGTGAAATAAAATTTAAAAACATTTCGGGCATTTCTTCACCCCCTGATTAAATACAGTTTTTTTTTTTTGCGGGCAAGGGAGAAGTATACCCTGGACATCAGTCAACCATGTTGCAATATGTATATAGACAAACAAACTTCTAATAAATCTGCACATTTTAAATGAATAGCCACTATTACACTTGCAATTGCATTCAGGGCAATTTAGGGCATGCTAGGATGCCTGCCTTGGTCATATGATAAGCCACTAGCAGAATAATTACAAACAGAGGTCTGTGAACAGTTTGTTTGCGAAAAGGAAAAGACAGATGAAGAGAATTCAACTTTCATGAAAAAGATATCTAACATTGTAAACCATAAGATCCTGTTATCCACATTGTCCGCTCACAATATTTCTGACGACACATTAAAATGGTTTAAATCATATTTAGAGAACAGGAAACACTGCACAAGAATTAAGAGCACTTTGCCCTCTTTTTAGACAGATCAGTCGAGATGCCACAAAGCTCCATTTTTGGCCCTCTCTTATTCAGTTTATATATAAATGATATTCTAACTATATGACCTGAAGTGCAAGTACAAATGTATGCAGATGACGCCGTGATATATATTCTTGCAAAATCAGGTCAGAAAGCAGCCGCTGTGTGACAGGAAGCGATGGAAAAAATCAGAAATTATTGTAAAAGGAACAAGAGTTCTCAGAGTAGACTTTGTCAAGTATTTAGTCATAGTGTTGGAAAGGACACTGTTGTTTAAAAGCATGTTTCAAAACTGAGAAAAACTGTGAAATATAATTTATGGCAGTTCAAATATATTTGCCCGTAAATGAGCACAGATACAACCAAGCTTTATTTGCATATGCATATTTTCACATCTTACATATTGTGTTACAATTTGGTATCAACCAACTCTGCATTACAGCCGCTTCAAAGCCTTTACAAACAAGCACTTAAAATTTTAGATAAAAAGGCTGTTTCTTACCACTACTCTAACATTGTGAAGAAATATAAATTATTAATGTTTGAAAATTTCATTTTGTTTTTGAATGTTAGTTTATTGTGTATTCTTCATGATTTGGCCCCTCAGCCCCTGAAAATGTTTGTGATTTCTTGTGACGAGGCAGGGTGTAAAATCAACACAAGCCTCCTCCAGAAGAGATTGTTTTGTGAGCTTTTGATCATCTACCTTTGGACAGAATTACTTCTCTGTAAAATCTGACAGGATTTGGAACTCTTTACCATAAACTGTTAAGAAAAAGGGTAGCATATCTTACCACAGTTAAGACTTAACCTGAAGAAGTGGTTGAAATATGGTCATAATTGTGATAATTAGCTCAAAACTGGTTAATCGGAATATTGCTAAAAATATAAGGGGGCATTATTTCTTTTTTTTTTTCTTCTCTAAACTGTTAATTTTAATTGCAAGTGTATATATAAATATTGCATCTGTATGTTTGTTTTGTCTGCATTTTATCTGTATTTTATATTGAGAATGGGTTCTCAAGTGAGGTTGCTCATTGGCCACAGTATAATCCTGTTGTTACTTTGCTTCTGCCCAGGGACTACAGATAAAAATTAACAAGTAACAGTCTTTGGTTTGGGTAAAAGATTTGTTGTGCAATTACCCTGTCAAATTAATTTAAAAAAAAAACTTAAATGCCATACTAAAGCCACAGTATGGTTTTGTTTAGAATGCTATTGTAGCAACACTGTCAAAAATTTCTTCTTTGTATATAGGTGTTTGTTATCAGTAGGCTAGATGTTAACTGTCTGGTTTATTTTCTTTCTTCCTGATTTCTCTTTTTGCCCATATCTTCAGTGTTTTACCCTTTTTTTCACTGTCCTTCCCTCTTTCGCTTCCTCCAGTGTTTCCTCCACCTTTTACTCATATGCCCTCTTACCCTCCCTGTTTTTCTTTTTTTTTCTTTCTGCTCAGCTCATTTCCTCCTTCCGTACGTTATCTCCCTCATTGCTCTCACCTCCTCCTTCCATCTCATCCATCTCTTGCTGAGCAGCCGCGTCAGGGCAGATAAATGTTGGACAGATGTTATATAGAAGTTTAGCCCTAGGTGGCATAACTAAATAAGAGTGTGTCTCTGATTCTGTGTGCATGTGTGTGTGTGTCACCTTAGGGGGTCCTCAAATAAATAAGTGGAGGAGAAAAAAATTTTCAAGTTGTTCCCTATACAGTACAAACCCCCTGCCAGCCATGCAGGGACACAGGGGACCTGGTGTGTGTGTGTCATTTAGAGAATCTTTTGTAATATTAATAATGTACACTTCAGAACATAAGTGTAGAATTGCATTGTGTTACTATGACAAGGAAAATTTAAACATTTCTTTCTGTATTGCATCATTTTTCTCACAATTGAAAATGCACAAACAGTGATGAAAAAAACTCCTCGTGCTTTTGGTATTCTCCCAGCTGTCAGAGCTTGTCTCTGTTTCCAGGTGTACTCATTAATGTTCAATAGACAGAAATAAAATTGACAAACACGGCTGGGGAGGAAATGTATATGGAACGAAATGAAAACGGATTTAGAAGGTGGTTGTCTGACTCAATGCCCCACTTCATGTCTGGGGAGATTGGCTGAGTTGCTGAATGGGTGCATCACTGACCAACTGTTTGTTGACTTTCTGACAAAGAGGCTGGGTAATTGTTCAAGAGCTTAGGAAAAGCTGCACAAAAGAGCTGAAAAACCAAAAAAACAAGCTTTGTTTGACTGTCTAAAGAAGTGGTGCCCAAAGTTAGTCCTCCAGGCCTGGGTATCCTGGATGTTTTAAAGTTTCTCCCTGGTTCAAGCTGCTGAATCAAATGATGGTTCGTTGGCAGGTAGCAGAGCATTATGGCATGCTAACGAGCTAGTTCAACCATTTGAATCGCCTGTGTTGGAGAAAAGACACATCTAAAAGTGGCAGGATACAATTCTAAAAACCCGTTATTTAAAGCAAGGGGTCTCCGACCCTTGTCCTCTATATCTACTGTTCTGCATGTTTTAGATATATTCCTGCTCCAACACAGCTAAAACAGATGATTGAATTATCGTTCTGGTATGTTATCAGGTTTGGCAATGACCTGGTAAGAATTCATTTGATTTAGCTGGGGTGAATCTGGGATGCATCCAAAAGCTGCAAAATGTTTTCCTAATGTTAGATGGACTTGGGAGGTAGTGTGATGATGTGGGCCAGCCTGTCCTCTGAAAAAAAAAAAAAAAAAAAAAAGCTTGTCAGCGCTTATAGGAAAATCACTGCAAGGAGATTTTGCGAGATTCTGCAACTAGCTGCAATCCCACATCTCCATCCTTAGGGTTCGAACTGTATCGTCCAAGCTGTTAAATCTTACTCCGGAACTTTGGTGTATTTGGTTATAGAGCGCATCCAAAAAAGCCATTGTAAGGACGCATCAAACTAACAGCATGTCATTTGGTGAACTGTCAGTACCAACCAGTAATGTCTTCTTTGGATTCTTTGGTGGATCTGCCATGGCTCAAGTCTCAAAACCGTGGGTTTGTTTGTATCCATTTGTGGCACGTGCCATAATTCTATTAAGCAAAACTCAGTCAGTACTTCCAGGAGGTGATGCTAGAGACAAAGCTTTTCATAAAAAAAGCCTTTTTTTTAGTGGCAACAGCTGTGGAGTAGATTTTTAATACTCATCCTCATAGAGCAGTGTCTAGGTCTAGGAGATATTAACTCCAGAATTTCAGAGAGGAGAGGCTGGTATGTCCAGAGTTACCATGTGACAAATGCTGGTTGAAGAATTGGATGCCATCCCAATGCAAGCTAGTGACTGGAATAAAGAGAAGTTGCCAGGCAGATACTGAGGCCCATTTGTTAAAATCATTAAAATGTAAACTGGCAGTATAGGTTGAAATTCTATCTTCAATCATCCAGTCCAACGAATGATGTCCAGCAGAGGTGAAAAGTATCGCAAGACGTTTCTGAGTTAGCAGAGATCATTTGGAAAGTATTTCATTAAGGCAACCCCTGTACTGAAATCTTCTCCTCAACCAAAACATTTATTTTTCCCACAAAAATTGAACTATTCAAATTCAGATAGTATTACATTTAGTATATGATAATTTTTTCAAATAAGCATTGTTGCTACAAACAAATAATCAAACCCAACCATTCTAATTATGTCTGCTACAATGAGACTGACGCCTCTGGAAAATTGTTACAAATGGGCCTCAGAATGCTTAGAAAAAACATAAACTGTGGCCCCAAAAAATCCAGCATAGGTTCTAGGAACACACACTCCTCATGCCATCCTACTCTAGTTTTTCAGCTTCCCCATCTCAGGGCTGTCATAGGACATGCACAGACTAGAAAAAAGCCAGAAATGCCAAGGCTTGAATGTTGCTTTGCTGAACTCCAGACTGTGTGAGAACGCCTCTTTTCTGCGTCTCCTCATCTACTGTCATGCAGAAAAATAAGCTGTTGTGTTTGTGAAAGTGAGTGACAGCAGGCGGCAAGCAGCCAGACGGCAGCGGAGCTCTGATTCACTGAGATCAACAAACTCTTTCTTTGCTGCTGCAGCGTTGCTCTGTTTCCACTCTGGCAGGGAGGGAGTGACAGCTTCCCTGACTGACGGCCTGACACGCTGCCTTCCTTGGTGACCATTTAACTTTCTTCCTTCATCATTGTTTGTAAAAACGTTTTCCCTTTTTGTTTTCTTTGAGCTACCATTAGCCTTCTCGCCTTATTCAAAGCCCTGTGTCCATACCGGAAACAGTGTTAAATAATAACAGAAGAGGCCTTGGGGGCAATCACACTTCATTCTGTAACACTAATTTCCCAATGCGCCCAGACTATTAAAAAGGAAATCTATTAATTTTGCCGCATTCACACAAAGACACTTCACATGGGAGCATCCTCATCCAAAGAAGCAACAAAGGCGTTTTTATGCAGAAAAACACAGCAAGTATTTGCTTTCATGAACACTCAGAGACACTCAGCGAGGCCCAATCATCTGCATGATGATGAAAGTGCAAACACAGAGACTCGTACACATGCAAATCGTGTTAATTGGCAGGGTGGTTGAGGGCATTATGAGTTAATTACTTTCTTTAACCTGATTCAGTCACTACTAAAGACAGAATTAACCACAGAAAACCTTGTGTGTGTGTGTGTGTAAGTTATTAAATTGGAGAGCAGAATCTGTGAGGGTCTCGAGTGTGTGTGGATTTTCCCTCGACACAGTAGCATTGACCCCTATTAAAGTGTATTAATAGTCAAGCTAAATGTTCAGGCTGTAGATGTAAGAGCTTGGAGCAAAGATAATATGCTATTAAGAGTAAATGTGTGTGTACACGTTGGTACAGACCAGGTCATCTGGGGTAGCTTTGGGCAGAAATGGAGATGTTCTTGTCAAGAATCTGCTGATCTTGGAATTTTCCATATTTCCTACATTGTACTGCTGTTGAAAACAGGAACGGCCCCTAGGAATCAGTATTAATGTTAATTATGCTTCCTCTGAAGCATAAGCACCTCGCTGCATTGGGCATATCATGAACCCTGACTGAGAGACTAGTCTTGGAGTCACTGAACAGTTTTTCAGTGGTAACCCTTTTTGAAACAAGGCATTAGCCCTCTGCGAGACTGCACCTGAATGCATCGTTTCATCATCGTCCACGATCAGTGGCGCTTTTCTGTTGAAGCCAATATGAAAGCAGTCTCAAACAATACTCACGAGTCAGTTTGTTGGCTTACCTCATATGTAAGTCACATTTTGTGTTGAATGTAAAATTATTACACCCATCAGTCATATCAATATGACCACCTTTCTTATACAGAGTAGATCACATCACAGATTTGCCCATCATTTACAAACAATATGCAGGATTCTGGATTTTACGTTGCCACAATCTTAGCAACACATTCTTGGACCCTTGGGAGTTTGGATCTTTATGTATGTATATGTACACTCACCTAAAGGATTATTAGGAACACCTGTTCAATTTCTCCTTAATGCAATTATCTAATCAACCAATCACATGGCAATTGCTTCAGTGCCTTTATGGGTGTGGTCCTGGTCAAGACAATCTCCTGAACTCCAAACTGACTGTCAGAATGAGAAAGAAAGGGGATTTAAGCAATTTTGAGCGTGGCATGGTTGTTGGTGCCAGATGGGCCAGTCTGAGTATTTCACAATCTGCTCAGTTACTGGGATTTTCACACACAATTATTTCTAAGGTTTACAAAGAACGATGTAAAAAGGGAAAATCATCCAGTAAGCAGCAGTCCTGTGGGCGAAAATGCTTTGTTGATGCTAGAGGTCAGAGGAGAATGGGCCAACTGATTCAAGCTGATAGAAGAGCAACTTTGACAGCAAAAACCACTCGTTACAACCGAGGAACGCAGTAAAGCATTTGTGGAGCCACAACACGCACAACCTTGAGGCGGATGGGCTACAACAGCAGAAAACCCGACCGGGTGCCACTGATCTCCACTACAAATAGGAAAAAGAGGCTACAATTGGCACGAGCTCACCAAAATTGGACAGTTGAAGACTGGAAAAATGTTGCCTGTTCTGATGAGTCTCAATTTCTGTTGAGACATTCAAATAGTAGAGTCAGAATTTGGCATAAACAAAATAAGAACATGGATCCATCATGCCTTGTTACCACTGTGCAGGCTGCTGGTGGTGTAATGGTGTGGGGGATGTTTTCTTGGCAAACTTTGGGCCCCTTAGTGCCAATTGGGCATCGTTTAAATGCCACGGGCTACCTGAATATTGTTTCTGACCAAATCCATCCCTTCGTGACCACCATGTACCCATCCTCTGATGGCTACTTCCAGCAGGATAATGATCCATGTCATAAAGCTCCAATCATTTCAAATTGGTTTCTTGAACATGACAATGAGTTCACTGTACTACAATGGCCCCCACAGTCATCAGATCTCCACCCGATAGAGCATCTTTGGGATTTGGTGGAACGGGAGCTCCGTGCCCTGGATGTGCATCCCACAATATCCATCAACTGCAAGATGCTATCCTGTCATTATGGGCCAACATTTCCAAAGAATGCTTTCAGCAACTTGTTGAATCAATGCCACGTAGAATTAAGGCAGTTCTGAAGGCGAAAGCGGGTCAAACATCATATTAGTATGGTGTTCCTTAATAAACCCTCAGGTGAGTGTATATATAATGAAAAAAGTAGCTGCAAAATAAAATGATGCAGACTTGCCAATACTATATATACATGTGCACATTCCCACAGGTCTACTTTCATGCAATATTTGGCAGAGTGTTATATTTTAGGTAAGGCAAGACAGTTTTGTTTGTATAGCTCACTTTCAACAACAGAGTAAATCAAGGTGCTTTACATTATCAGGTGATAAAGTAAAAACAGCATGAAGCATACACAAAACATATGACATTTAAAGTACATAATGAAGCATGTAACATAAAACATGATATATGAAAAAAATACTAAAAGGCTGCTCTAAACAGATTATTTTTTTTCCTTGATTAGAGATTAGAGATTGGCCTGTAGTTCTGCATTTATGTGTTAACTAGGTTGTTCTCCTTCAGTAGTGGTTTTTAACTGCTGTTTTTAAAGCCTGGGGGAAGACACCTGAAAACAGAGATGAGTTGAAGATGCTCTCTTGCTCCTGTTTCAGGAGGCTGAAGTTTATCGGACGAGTGGATGGGAAGGTGATAAACTATAAAATTACAACAATCTTACTCTTTGTTCGTTATATGCATATGTATTACCTATGATTAGTTAACAGAAATGTTAGTACAATGTTGCCCTCAAATTAATAACTAACTGAACTTACTTCACTGGTTGTGTTCCAAAGACAAATTTCAACCATTGCTTTTCCTCAACAGGTATATTATCGTATAATAGGCAGGAAGGAAGTAGAAGAGACGGGCTTTTTCTGACTCTTTAATTTTTCCTATCTATTCATTTCTGCTGCTAATGCAGGATATGGGGCTTGAAGAAAATGTTTAAAACTAAGAGGGATTGATCATGTTTCAAAAAGAATAAGTGTTACATATTTTCTTTGGGAACAAGACCTTTAAGGGTGTATTCAGACCAGCACTGTTTGGTCACCTTTAAACAGACCAGAGTTCGTTTGGAATGCTGGTCCAGACCTTTTATGGAGGTGTGAATACACACATATGAAAGCTGCTGCAGATCAGAGAACCGGACCAAGACCAACTTTTTGGTCCAAATGGACAGAGGTTTGCTTCGCTTCTGGTCGTACTACCAACTAGACTTGATCTGAACCAACTCCACAATACGTGCTTTTTTTGTAAAATCATTCAGATTATTTAACCCACGCGTTTGACTTTGAGCACCACAAATCAATATCCCGTATACTGTAATCAATTTTGTTAATTGCTGACCTTCCATCTTCTGTTTAATCATGCTGCCAGCATGTTGTGGGTCGGGGCGAGCAGAGCGGATTGTCTCTTTCGGGTTACTTCATGCATTCGCTGTTCCAAATTTTCAAACAAAAGATCTCGAAACTTGCATTGAATGAGCTGCTCTGACACACAGTTGTTGGGAGATCATGACAATGTCCCCAACAGGACAGTTTTCTCAGAATAAACAACAGCTGAGCGGTAGGTAAACAGGACAGAAAATTAGCTTCATTCTGAAGATTCCTGCTCTACAACCCATTGCTCAGTCAATGTCCCAACCTTGCCTTTGATCATAACCACGCATCAGTTCAACAAGACGTGTCACCACACATCTAGAAAACTCCGATCCACTCCGCCTGCACCGTCTCTCTCCGGCTTCATTCTGTTGCAGCTCTCACTGCCGGCTGTTAGCCCTGGGGCTAACTCCTCCAGCAGCTTCCTCTGTCATCTGCGGCTCGGTCCGGTGCTAGCTCACCTCCCAGCCTTGTCAAATGCCTTTTCATCTTTACTCTCCTCCGCGTCTGGAACACCGAAAGATCTCTTCACCCTCGCATCCATCGCTGCAGCTCTGATATCCATATAATTTTGTAGCTGTTTTCCTCCATTTCCGGGTCTTTGCGCTGAGTTCCGCCCACGTCATTCCTGTCCTATAGCAGCACAGATCGTCACACATGTGGATGTGTTTACAAAATATAGTCAACTTGCAAAAACTAACAGTCTGAATACAAACCGCACCAAAGGGAAAAAGACTGTTTGCCTCTGGTCTGGACCAAACAATCGGATCAAAGGACTTTTTTGGTCTGAATAGACCCTAAATGTTTTCCAAATGGACATTGAAGCGATTGGTTACACTGTGCATCAAGTTTCCATGTTATCCCTGTGCATGCATTGGTCCTATCCACTTATTCCAGCTATCCCCCACAGTCCAAAAACATGAGTGTTATATTTAATTGGTCTTTCTAAATTATCCTTAGTTGTGTCTCTGTGATGGACTGGCCAGTTGTTCAGAATGTACCCCATCTCTCTTTAATGATCGCTGGAGACGGGGTATAGACAATACTCATGAGTTCCAAAACACAGCTCTACATGCCGCCCAAGATTACGGTCTGTTTTTGTCATTAATTCTGACCTAACTGTTTCCTTCCAGTGAAGACCCTAATTTAACCTATTCCAGTTGATTTTCTAAAACTTGATTTACATAGCCCATTCAGGAAATGTCAAAGAAACACAACTATTGATCATCTTACCCGTGATTTTGTGTAGATTTCTATTATGTTGAAGGTTCTTACTGCTATACACAAATAAATCCATCCATCCATCCATCTTCTTAACCGCTTATCCAATTCAGGGTCACGGGGCAGCTGGAGCCTATCCCAGCAATTATCAGGCGTTAGGCAGGGTACACTCTGAACAGGACGCCAGTCTGTTGCAGGGCCAACACAGAGAGACAGACAACCATTCACACTCACATTCATTCCTAGGGACAATTTAGAGTGATCAATTCACCTATCATCCAAAAACATTGGACTTTGGGAGGAAGCCGGAGTACCCGGAGAGAACCCGGAATACACGGGGAGAACATGCAAACTCCATGCAGAAAGACCCTGGGCCGGGATACGAACCCACGACCTTCTTGCTGCAAGGCAACAGCGCTAACCACTGCGCCACCGTGCAGCCTCACAAATAAATCGATTTGGTTTTTACCATTGTTAATGCTGAGAGTTTCGGCAACAGCTGTTGCCTTCCTCAGAGCTTCCACTGATGATGTTGTTGTGTCTTCCGCTGTTTATGTGTGGGCATTGTTGCTTTAATATTTGACAAAGAATTCTCAGTATGTTAATACCTAAAAGCTGTGTATTTGCATGTTCAAAATGAAATAAAAAAAGCCAGAAACCATAATATCAAGGTGGATTTTTGTGCATTTTATTTTAAAGAGCATTTGAAATGAAAGCAAAACACATCTATTAAATGTGTTTACAACTGGGTATAATTTTTTGAAATTAGCATTTTATTGGGTTTACATGAACAGCATAGGCAATAAGTAGACAAAATACAGGAGAGGATCCAAATACATACTTGCAGATATATCCACACGTCATTGTTTGAGAGTTTAGATTTTGTCTGTAATCAGGTATATCAATTTGACTATTTCTGGATTATTTATTCGATTCTTTTCTTTTGAGCTGAACATCTTTATCTGTTCCCACCGGTGGCAGTAGAGGAACACCGCCAAGTGATCTCTCAGGTCCCCTTTACCCCTAATCTGCAATATGTTCAGACTGGCTTGGCTGCTGATACTTGATCCCTCTGGGGCAACAGAAGGAGATTCTCACAGACATGCACAAACACAGATACGCGCGCGCACATACACACAAAATACTGGCAATCGACTGTGTGTGAGAGCTGGACTTACTAAGACAGACAGGTGTAGTATACCATATGTTGACTTGGTGAAAAGGTCAATTCTCTTGTGGTCTCATTATAATATCCAGGTTGCAGGTTTGTCTGTTGTAGGTTGTAAAGCCACATTTCATACACCCTAAATCCACTTTTTTGCCATTTATTTTAACAGAACTCTCACCTCTTTTTCCAAAGACCAAAATAGACATGGTGTTGTGATGTTCAGAGGAGCCACATCTTTTAAAGTGTGTTTGTGTGTGTTGGATTATGCAGTAACAATCTCCCAAGGTTTGCTGCTACTGCTTAGTCAGCGTGTCTGTCCACATAATCTTTAGTTAGGAAAGACAGTCGACTTTAAATGGAGCCCAGCGGGTTCTGTGTGAAAATTACTGTATACAGTATGTGGGACGTTTGCACAACAGATAAAGTGAATGTCCAACAAAAAGAGCATGTGTAAAACTCTGAACACAATCAAATCAAGTTATATCAAATCATCTTATTGTCATCCCCTTATACCGCTATATAAACATAGACAGGGCATAGATGAGGCATTACTGAATGCAATGCCTCAAACACAAGTAAGCTAATGAAATATAACCATTCTTCCCTGAGTCTCTAAGTCTTGATCAGATTGTGAATGTATTTGGCTCAGTTACACTAGTTCCAGGTTTGGCCTCTGAGTAAACACAAACACTGGTTAGAAGCCAATGGACCAAAAAAATGCCTGTCTCTTTGCCATTTGTGTATTAGGCCATGGCAAAAATTGCACCTGCTCAACCAGCCAGTAAAGTAACATCAAACTTTATCTAGCTCTTCTGCAGTATAATAAAAAATTAAAAAGCCCAACAATATAGGAGAGGGACAGAAAATGTAAGTTGAAAAAAATAATGTGTGCAATACTTTGGAAAATTGCAAATCCCTATTGGCCTGAGTATTACTTTGATTTCTTTTGCCCTGCATCTGCCAAATGAACATGGATCTTTTTCCTTCTGCTCTGTTTCATTTTTATGTTTTTCTGATCATTTCTTGTTTAAAATGAGATCTTAAAATCAGAAAAAGGATACTTTATATTCCCCCTTGTAAAATATTTTGTAATTTCCTTATTCAGTCAGATAAAATATCTATTTTTTCCCCAAAGTCTTGCTTGGCAGAATTGTTGTGCCATTGTGTCCCCCCCTACCCTGTCAACATCCGCTCTTGATCTGTCAAACCCTGCCCATCAACTGTTCAGAGAAAAATTCCAAACGTTTTCTCCTCAGCCCTTCTTTCTTTGTTAAAAAAATGGTATGCTGATGTCTCCTGTCCACAAATAAATCAAGCCCGACTCTTTTCTGTCTTGGGGTGCAAATGCTAACAGTTAGTTTTGTTGCTAACAGTTAGCCTTTTTGCTAACAGTTAGTTTTGTTGCTAACAGTTAGCCTTTTTGCTAACAGTTAGTTTCGGCTTCAAGCTTCCCCTAGCAGAGACTGTTCTCCTCTCTCCAGACTGCTCTGCTCTCACTAGGTTGCAAAAATTAGCCTTCCTGCGAGCAGTCAAAAGTCAGTTCAGGCAAGACCATGAATATTAATTTTCCCTGTGACGTAGAAGGAATTGGCTTTTCCTTAATAGCTCGTTGGTTAGTTATTTTGAAAAAAAAAAATGATAGTACGCCATTTCATCAATTCAATAGATCTGTGGGCCTTTTTGCACATCTTTTATGGTTGCTACAATATTAAGCTTGGTTTATGCACGGCTTCACGCGGCCAAATTACATAATTTTAGCAACCGCGCCTCACCCCATTTCCCACACCGTGCCTCCATGTAATGTTCTTACTACGCCGACGGTCCCGTTCGAAAAAACAAATGTCAGACTGGCAAGAGTTCCTACTGGCAGAGGTTACTAATACAGACATCTTTATGATTCGGCTCATAGAGATCACTCTGATCAACTGTGTTTTAATAGACGAGTGGACCGTCTCCTTTTTCGTCTTTTTTTCTAAACAGCATAAAAGCTTTGTTTGAGCTCATGGGTGTCACCATCTTGTAAACAACAGTGATTTCTACTTCTGCTATGGTGTAGTGTTGTATGCATGCTGTAGAGCCCTACGCCGCCCTCTACAGTCTTCATGGACAAGCTGCAAAAAGTAGAAACGCTGCTAGAAGGCGTCTTGCCAGGTTCTGCACGTCTCATTCCCATGTGGAATGTACATGTGTCAAGCATAAACCAAGCTTAAGTCCATTTCTGTATATTAACTAATGCATTTTACTGCAGGTTTGTTGCTTGAAAGAGTAACAGCAGAATCAGGTTAGGTTTCCTTTCTTATCAATGGGCTAACACAGTAACCATTACACAAACATCCATTTTTTCAGAACAGAAAGAAGAATCCCTGGCTTGTGACTGTCCTTGTAGTAAATGTATACCTGTGTCAGTAAACCAGTCAAACACTAAATATGGATCTCAATGCATTTGAAAAGAAAAGTTACACGGCTCTCTGTCCGCTGGCTTGGGACGCCTCTGCAGCAGAGATGAGAGCCGGAGCCGCACAGAGCCAGAACACCCAGGCCTATTTCTTTTGCTAAGTACTGGCATTCCTCTGAGACATCAGGACGACCTCTACACAGTCTTTCCTGGAGCTCTAGAGCTGCAGAAGCTCAAAGCCCAGAAGAAAGAAGGCAGATTTATGAGCTGAACTACTCAGACTGAATCCGGAGGGGAGGTGTTTTGGTGCTAATGGGATGTTTGGATGATCAACGTCCAGCTGTCACTTCATTTCTTCAACATCCCCATCAAGACTGCTCACTAGAGCATGGTGAAAATTGGCACCTTGGAGGCACGATATCAAGCTTCACAGAAATACATGTTTTCTCCCCATTCTGTCTCTGTTAGGAAATAAGGACACATAATCATTTGAAAACATTGAAAGCACTTGATGTAAGTGCACCACAATAAGTCATGTCTTTCTGTTTTGCTCTTGATGGCCTTTTACACCGACTGTTTAATCCTTAACTAGATAACTGAGGCATCTTCAATTAACTACACATACACAGACCAGGTAAAATATTTCGACCTTGCTAACAAGTTTGTTGGTTACCCTTAGTGCCAAAACAGTCATTATCTATCAAGGCATAAACTCAACTCCATGTAAAGACGTGCTGTGATATCTGGAAACAAGCTGTTAGCAGTAGTTTATGTGCTGCAAGGTTTGATGTGGTGCCTCCATGAATTAAAGTAGTTAGTCTTGTGTTTCCCACAGATGACTGATTTAGTAGAAATCATGAGAATTTGGAGGATTGTTTTGTAGCAATCTACATTATTATGCACAGACAGTAGTTATCAGGGTATACTATTTTAATGAAAGGAGGAGAAAGAAATGCTGGAATAAGAGGTGACTGTGCCAGTCCAGTATGAAAAAAATCCAAAGAGGACCATTTATGCGAAGGGCCAAGATTGCCCTGATATGCCCGATTACCATTCCAACCCTGACAACAAAGTAACATCTACCGGGGTGCTATGTGTTGTAGTTGTGTAGGTGGAGACTGTTACACGTAGGCTTTTAGATTTAGAGCCAGCCATCTGGGATTTGAGACTCTACCTCAGGGCCTTTTCTGTGCGCCTTGTGTCTCTTCCTGTCTCCTGGCTGAACAGTCAGTTAGCACCGCAAATAATTTTTTTGAAAAAGTTACATCCACACAGATGGCATGAGCCGAGTTCTTCCAGCAGAACACCAAACCATCCACAGGATGTAAAAGTTGTTATGATTCATCAGATCAGACCGCCTTCCTCCATTGATCCGTGGTCCAGTTCTGCTGCCCACTTATCCATTGTTGGTACCTTTGGAGAAGAACAGGCAGCCCTGTATGCAACAACTTGAGATAGGCTGTGTATTCTTAAACTTTTCTACAAGTGTTAACTACATTAGCTTTTTTTTACAATATTAAACCATGCATACCAGCTTTCTATCCCCATATACATCAATGACACTTAACCGCCTGAGGACCACACTTACTTTGATCACTCATAGTAGATATTGACCACAGTAAACTGGGTAGGAACTTCAAGGGCTGCAGTTCTGGATATGCTCTGACCAAATCGATTATCTATCCAAGTTTGGTCCTCATTACAGAAGTAGATTCACAATTAGATTTGAGGCCCCTCTTCTTGTTAGGGGCATCACTACAACTGAATGAGTTTCAGTACAGATTTGGAGGGATTGCGAGAGAGTAGGCTGAGTTTAAATGGCTGAGGTTAAAAGCAACACTTGATAATTGATTTTTTTTTATTTGCTGAGATGTCTTTGTAATCAAACCGAGCTCAAATACAACAGATTAGATAACACAATAATTAAATAGCAAAGATTAGTCTGTGTATGTTTACAAAGTAAACATGGCAATTTATTTTCATTCAAGTTTGCACCAATTTAAAAACTTTTAATTTAACAGTGCTGGAAACACCAAATCATATTTCCTAATACAATATTTCTCGATAAATAAATGTAAAATCATTTTATCTGTGATCTGTGTTTAAATTCAAGTCTTTATTGGAGGCCCCTGCTGGTTTTAGAATAGGGACGTTTGCTTGTGTACTCAAAAAAAAAACCTTGTTGGATGAATATAATAAAATTATGGAAATAATTTCCACCGAACTGGTGTAGGTTGATTTAACGATAATGAATGTTGCTGAGTGAACTAAATGTAAACATGTTGGGTCAACCTAATACATTTAGGTTGCTGTAAGGTACAACAATAAACAGCAGGGGACGAACTCCGAAAAGGGCCTCTGTTTTATAAGCAGCTGCACTAACTACTTTGCTACACAATAACTCAGAACACTTGTATATAATAGCACATATGACTTCATTTCCAGTGTTAACTAAACACGATTAGAATGATTTCAGTAACCCAGTTCATTCACTTTTCTCACAAAAAAGGGAATTGGCAGTTCTTTATGATACTATAATAATTTTTTGTTAACACTAGAAATGAAGTCATATTTGTTATTATAAACAACATTTTCTGAGTGATTGTGTAGAACAGTGGTTAGTGCAGGTGCTCCAAACACAGGGGCCCTTTTCTAAATTTGAGTCGATCCCCTGCTATTTACTTGTGTGCCTTATAGCAACCTAAATCTATTAAGTTGACCCAACATGTTTACATTTAGTTCACTCAACAAAATTCATTATTACTACATCAACCTAAATCAGTTAGGTGGAAATGATTTAAATAATTGTATTATGTTCACCCAACAAGATTTTTTTTTTGTGTGCTTTGAACAACTTCTGGACAACAAGTTTCATTCACGTCATCGGTGCAACGTCGTAACGTTATATCTGATCGGTGTATGATTTTTTTTTCTTTTTTACTGTTCCAGATAAATACATTACTGTGATAATAGAAAATGTTTTTTATGAGTGTTTTTTTCAATCTCTTTTCAAGCCAATTAGCTTTCAGCTACAGCTAATCTCACGTTCAAACAGTCCAGTGATTAGAAAATATAAATATCTTTGACTAGGCTGTTGTTGAACAGAGCTGAGGATATCAAATAAAGCTCCCAGTGTGTTACCACTGATTCTTTTATTACACTCACTTTGATAATTTCTTTTTGTCTACATTTGTCTTCTTGTACCACCCTCTCGCTGTAGGCTTTTTTTTTTTTTTGCCTCTATTTATTTCTGTCTCTGAACATTCAGATAAGTGATTGTGAAACAGACGTTGTTATATTTTCCAGTCCTTTGCAAAACAGTAAATCCAGCAGCCCTTGGCTAAGAAATAAATATTTCCTCAGCATTTTCCACTCCCCCTCAATGAGGATAAACATGCATAACCATCGCCTCCGTGGTGACGGGTAATCTCAGCTTTGTCATCACTTTCCCAACACTGAATACCTCAAATTGGTTTAGCCACACCATTTACATATTCTGATGTTTCTTTTGTTTTTTCATAAGTTCATAAACTAGGAATTCTCATTTTGTCTTTTAGTGCTTACAAAAGCACTCTTTAAGGGAGACTTCTTCAGATTCTCACTGCCAACATGATAATAAACATAGATTATTAGACAATTTTTGATGAGACTTTATGAATGATAGAGGTGGTTAACACCCACTTAAAGAATGATTTTTCCATCTTGTATAAAGTTAGAAAAAAACTTTTTTTTTGTGAATTTTGACTCTGCCAATAAAGCCATTTGTCACAAATTCTGTTGGGTTTTTTTTATTTTTATTCCGTACTTCTTGGCATAGCCAGAGGGCAGTAGGTCTTTCATTTGGGGGTGTTCATGTATCCTCTTATGGATTGCGTGGTCCTACTAGCTTCATGCACAGAAAGATTTCTACGTACATAGGAAAAGACAGGCATTAGGAGTAGGATGGGGGGACTGTGGTTCACTGGGTATTATTCATCTTGAAGTTGGAAGATTGGAGGTCTGACTCTGTTTCCGGAATATGACTCCAGTGTAAAGCCCTTTCAGTGCTTGGAATGACTAGAAAATATAAATGTAAGTTCACTCCATCTACCATCTCTATCTCCAAGACTAAGACCCGAGAGTTAGGGGTCTTCATGCTTGCCCCCTCCAGGTTATTAGTGATTTACCGAACCAACCTTCCCCAAGTTTCAGGTTCTTAGTGAACAGAGATTGAGGGGAAACATCTGCAATGATTGTGACAATATGCTGGTCTGTTGTGCTGAGGTGAGAGGTGAACTCAAAGGTGAAGTTTTGAATTACCATTTGGGGTACCAATCCTTACCCACACTGAAGGCTGAAAGATGGAATGATGGAGGTAGGAGTGCAACTATTTAGTAAGAGTCCATTGAAGAGTAACAGCTTCTCTGCTTTAAAGGAATTAAAGTGGGTTGGGCTTCTGTTCAAATTGCCTTGTTAAAGCCTAATTAGGGAGATCTGACCTAATGGAAGTCTCGGGGTAGTCCCCAGGGTGGATGATGGATGCCATCTTACTTTCTCCCTTGAACCATTAAAGTGATTTCAAGATGCAAGGTTTGGCTGTACATTTTAAACTTACCTCTTACTGAAGCCATGTTCAGGCAGCATTGGTGGGCATGAATGCAACAGAATTGATATTGAGTCCTACAACTGCTTCGCTTAAAGGCTGCATGGTGGAACAGCTGATAGCCCTGTTGTCTTGCAACAGTAAGATCGTGGGTTCAAATCCCAGCCTGGGGTTTTACTGCATTGCATTTGCATGTTCTCCCCATGCATGTGTAGGATCTTTCAGGGTAGCCTACTCCACCCTAGACCCACAATCCAAAGACTTGGTATTCACAAGCCTTAGGGATGACAGGACCATACAAATAACTAAAATCTACGAATACTTGAGACCACCTCTAAAAACACTTATAACTGCCAATTTTATAAGTAGAAAGACCAAACATAAAACCATATTTCCGTTGTTGAGGCTAAACCCGATCGGCGTCAGTAAAAATCATAGGCGCTCCTCGACTGGGTGCTTTACAAATGTTAACAAATAGTGAGTCAAGTAGTATTGTTTCTCGATTTTTCAGCTTCCCAAGCTTTGTGTTATTTAGAACGTTTTATGTTGAACGAGGAAATCTTTAAATGGGCAGTTTTTCCATGACTGTAATTTACAAATATTTCTTGTCAATATATAGGCTTGTTCCTTTTTTTATTAATCTGTGTTACTTTAATTGCAAGATACTGACTATTAATATTGGCCCAGAGAAACTTAGGTTAAAACGTATGAATAATCCTTTTTTACTTATCTACAACCAATAGAATGATAATGAATGAATATTTACTACTCCATGTGAACAGTAGGCTAAGCAGAATATAATAAACAAATACTGAATGATTGGCTCTTCATATTCATGTCATTATCATCCCTTTATTTTTAAACAGTTAAGTTAACTCACCTGACTAAAGTTGAATATAAGAAAATGTTGAAAATTATGAGACCTTAAACATATTAAACAGTTCAAGACCTGTCCAAGGGATGAAAACAAGTGTCAAAATAGTTAAGATGAAAGGAGCGGTTATATAACCGACTGTTTAGGGAAGCAGAGCGAGCCTCTGTTTTGTTGGTGTCTTCACAGTGAAAAGATGCAAAAAAAGAGACACAAGTGACTCTTATGTGGCGCTCATCTCAGAGTCTGTGCATGACACTCATCTGAATATTTCATACACCACTTCTTTTTTCTTTTTTTTTACCTGTGTAGGCACTCCTGAAGATGTCTTTCAGTATGCGTGGCTCATCTGTTCTCCGACATGTTAAGAGGAGTGTTCTCCACTCTCCAACGGAGACTTTGAGAGTCTCTCTTGTCTTCTTTCTCCTTGTAAACACTGACAGCTGACACTGCTTATCAGATGATATGGGACTCTGAATAGCATCCAAAACAGGAAATTTGGAGGAAGAATCAAAAATGATATTCATTTGTTTAAAAAGTGTGGAATGCAAAGGAGTTGTTATGGGTATGGCTCCAGGGGATGCTGGACATCTGAATGCTTAGCTCATGTTCAGATTTTTTCCAAAGTCCAAAGCAAACACAGAAATAAGCAAAGCAAAATAAAAAAATCTCAGTGATATTTTCTGCCCACCCATAATATAAATTGTTTAAAGGGTAAAGTTATGTATTTATTACAAGAACAGTGTTGGTTAAGAGGGAAAGTTCTGTTTTTTAATCCAACTGATTCCAATTAACACTAACCAACGATTTCAATTACACTGCAGCCACCCGCCATTGCAGCTGTAGTCTACATAGGAAGAAAGGAAGCCTGTGGAAGATGAACCTAGTCAAATTGGTCTAATTTGGAAACATGAAAATGCGAACAATGTTGATTTCTGAGACGTTCTCAACTCCGAGGGGAGTAGTGCTAACGATTAATAAGACGGCATTGGTTAAATGAAGGAGTTTTGGTGCAGATGACACCTTATTTAGAGGCAGCACTTGTCGTGCCCCCACGACTAACATTTTATACGCTGATCGTGACTGACTAAAAACTTCTTCCGAAGGACTCAAAGTGGCTCCAAACTTATCTGGGTTAGTAAATGAATGTAATAAATGCCAAAAATAAGGTCCAGGTTGAAAAAAAAAAAACTTTCCCTGAGTTACTTTTAAAAGGAAGTTAGTTACTAATTACTGATTACTTCTTCAAGAAAGTAATCCAATTACTTTACTGATTACTTTTTTTGAAAAGCAATTATTTAACATAATTGCTTTTCAAAAACATGACGCACAGCCCGAATACACTATAAAGCAATAAACCTTCCAGCCTTATTCTATTTCTGGATGTTTCATCATGTAAAATTGTATCAAGTAAAGCAGTCTCTTTTTAAAGATTATATAAATTAAATAAATTCCAGTAAGGAGGTTAATTCTTTTTTGCCTGTGCCATTGTACTTAGCTTGATATGTTGCTTCAATTCCCTTGCATATGCTTATGATTTAATCTGTTATTGGCATCTAGAGTGAATTTTATGTTACAACCAGTGGTCGCGTTAATCGAATATTTTCCGTATTTGACCGTTTTTTTTTTTAGAATGTTGACAGAAAAATCTGAAAGCTGTCTTTCATTTTTAAAGATTAGTATTCACACCTCCCTCTGACCGCTTTAAGTAATGCACAGATTTTTTTCCAACTCTGTGCACAGAGTCCAGTTAAATAAATTCAATTTTCAATTCAATTCAATTCAGTTTATTTATATAGCGCCATTTCACAACAGATGTCATCTCAAGGCATTTTACAAGAAGAGTTATTACAATACAATGTTTAATCTAGGAATTAGAGAACCACAGAAGATTACGTCATGACTTCTCAGCAATCCCTCACACTGAGCAAGCATGAAGCGACAGTGGAGAGGAAAAACTCCCTTTTACCAGGAAGAAACGTCCAGCAGAACCAGGCTCAGCATAAGCGGTCATCTGCCGAGACCGTCTGGGGTTTGGAGAAGGTACCAGAGACACAGAAAGAGCAAAGAACTGATGCAGAAGCAGAAGTTGGTAGCAGGACATGGAGAACTTTCCTCCACTGGAATGCCACTTTAGTCAGGGTCGTCAAGCAGGGCGGGTCAGGAGCACCTACTGTAGGAAGAGACTAAGAGAAAACAGGTTAGCGCTTGAATTGACAGCACATCATGCAGTTGGGGAGAAGTAGGAGAGAAAGTAGGGATGACTCTAATAATGTGCTCCAACAACCTGGCTTACATTAATCTATCTCTACCTAGCTACTCTACCTCTTCCTATCTCTTCCTAGCTTTTGACACTCTACCTGACTACTAACATTAACCTGTCTCTTCTAGCTACCTTTCTAACCTGTCTTTAACTGTAAGCTTTTTCAAAGAGGAAGGTTTTAAGCCTACTTTTAAAGATAGACAAATTGTCTGCTTCACGAACCAACCCTGGGAGCTGGTTCCATAGGAGGGGAGCCTGATGGCTGAAAGACCTGCCACCCATTCTACTTTAAGAAATCCTAGGAACTACCAGTAAACCTGCAGTCTGAGAGCGAAGGTCTCTGTTGGGAACATATGGAACAATCAGGTCTCTTATGTATGATGGAGCTTGATTATTAAGAGCTTTATATGTCAGAAAGAGGATCTTGAATTATATTCTAGATTTTACTGGGAGCCAGTGAAGAGAAGCTAAAACAGGGGAACTGTGATATATTCTTCCTTTATTATTTAGAACCCTTGCAGCAGCATTTTGGACTAACTGAAGACTTTTAATTGTATTTTGTGAACTACCTGACAATAAAGAGTTACAGTAATCCAGCCCTGAAGTAATAAAGGCATGGACTAGTTTTTCAGCATCACTCCTGGACAGGATGCTTCTAATTTTTGCAATATTCCTAAGGTGAAAAAAGAAAATCCTAGAGACTTCTTTAATGTGAGATCTAAATGACATATCTTGGTCAAAAATAACACCGAGATTCTTTGCTTTATTACTGGAGGCTAATTTAATGCCGTCTATGTGAATGGGTTGACTAAGTGGTTTTTTTTCAGAGCTTCTGTCCAAACACGACAACTTCTGTTTTATCAGAATTCAGAAGCAAGAAGTTTAGAGTCATCCAAGTTTTTATGTCATCCAGACATGCCTGTAGTCTACCTAACTGATTGGATTCATCAGGATTTATGGATAGACATAGCTCTGCATCATCTGCGTAACTATGGAAATGTATCCCATGCTGCCTAATGATTTTACCAATAGGAAGCATATATATAGTAAAAAGAATCGGCCCAAGCACTGAACCCTGTGGTACTCCGCAAGTAACTATTGAGGTTGAGGAAGATTTATCATTTACCTGAACAAACTGAAATCTGTTGGAAAAATAAGATTTAAACCAGCCTAGTGCTGTTCCTATTATACCGACACTTTGAAGCCTTTCTATGAGAATATTGTGATCAACATTGTCAACGGCAGCACTGAGATCTAACGGGACCAGAATGGTCACCAGTCCATTGTCTGAGGCTCTAAGAATATCATTAGGAACCTTCACCAGAGCTGTTTCAGTGCTGTGTTGAGCTCTAAAGCTTGACTGAAACTTCTCAAACAGCTCATTATTGTTTAAATGCTCACACATCTGAGTGTGTGCCACATCAGCATCTTGATATGGCACACCTGTGAGGTTGGATTGATTATCTCAGCAAAGCAGAAGTGCTCACTATCACACATTTAGACTGATTTGTGAACAATGTTTGAGAGCAATGGTAATATTGCGTATCTAGATTTAATTTTGGATCTTCAAGTCCATCCGTGAAAAATGGGAGCAGAAACAAAGGTGTTGCGTTTATATTTTTGTTGAGTGTATATAGCATGTTCAGATAATGAATCCTGATTAACACCAAGCACTAACTGTACATTGATTTCCTTGGCCCACCATTCAGATTTTAACGTCTGCCAATGAGTCAGATACATTTCAAGTATAATTCCTAGAATGTTTTTTGAGGAATTAGTTGCTCTTGTGAGCTCCTTTTTTGAAGGTGACTGTGTCTCTGTGAGTAGCGGACTTGCACTCTAAAAGTTATTGGTTCAATTTAAGCCTCCTCCTGCCACATGTCCTCTTTTGTGACCTCCTGGATAACTCATTAACTAGCTTTTGGGCCGTTTTTAAAGGGCAGCCACTCCTTTGCTTCATGTTTTCTGCACTTGTAAGTAAGGACTATTGCTGTAGTTTACTGGATTTCAAAATTTTAGAAAGTATTTGTAACCTATTTTAGATAGATGCCAATTATTTTGTTTCTTTCTTGTCATGAGAAGTGTTAAATCGAAGTATAATGTTTGACTTTTTTACCATTTTCTAACCTAGTTTGTCTTATTAAACAGGTCCTGTTTATGTGATTTCATTGTTGATGTGATTCTAAAGATCTAGGTGTAATCAGATATTGGTGTGCACACTGAAATTGAATTTGGCAAGTGTGGCTAAATCTTGATTTACCAAGGTGGGTAATTTTATTTTCATATCGGACTAGATCGGTTTATGTAGCTTTTTTCGAAAGCTGAAATTGTCTGTCTTTTTCTATTAACTCTGATGTTAAAAGGGAGGAAAGGAAGACTTCCTAAGCAAAAAAGCCAGATTTATTTTACCGACAAAATAATGAGCATGAAAAATAACCGTCTTTGCTATAATGTATGCATGAGGCAAACAATTTAAAAAAGACATGCAAAACAGATCACAGGTGGAGCAGCTGAAAACAAATTCAAGACGATACTAGCGAAGCAACAGGTTTCAGGAGTTTGAAGAAATGTTGGGGAATAGGACTGCAAGATTTCAGGTAAATATTTAATTAAAATTATGCCCTTTCTTTCTTTCTTTCTTTCTTTCTTTCTTTCTTTCTTTCTTTCTTTCTTTTTCTTTCTTCTTTCTTTCTTTCTTTCTTTCTTTCTGTCTCTTCTTTCTTTCTTTCTTTCTTTCTTTCTTTCTTTCTTTCTTTCTTTCTTTCTTTCTTTCTTTCTTTCTTTCTTTCTTTCTTTCTTTCTTTCTTTCTTTCTTTCTTTCTTTCTTTCTTTCTTTCTTTCTTTCTTTCTTTCTTTCTTTCTTTCTTTCCCATTGCAATTTCAGTTGGTAAAGAATTTTAGTTGGACCTCAGCCATCTGCACAAGTGCAAAAACTTGCTAATAAAAATACGTTTAGGGTAGCAAGGTGGCGCAGCTGGTAGCGCAGCTCACCTCACAGCTAGAAGGTCCTGGGTTCGATTCCTTCCTCCATATCATCAGCACCCACACCCTGGGTGTGATTGGCGAAAGGGCATTTTTGTGTGGAGTCAGCATGTTCTCCCCATGCTTCCTTGAGTAGCTAATGTGAGCTACTCCGACAAAAAAAACATGCATCAGTTCTGGGCTGTATACTGCCTCCTGGCTGACTGGGGCGCCTGAAGGGTTGGGGAGGATCGGCTGGAATAACGTGATCCTTCCACGCTATGTCCAGCTGGGGAAACCCTGCCACCTTCAGGTGAAAAGAAGGGCCGCTCCTCAGGCACCAAGGAGGTCTGAGGAGCCTCCAGGACAAACCAGGACAAACATCTGAAATCAGATTGAGACGCTACAGTACCGAGGTTAAAGTAACACAAATGTAATTGATCTATTCTGACTGAGCCTTTAAGGAATGCTTAAAATACAAAGAATGGGTTAAATCCAGACAATTGTAATTAGATGGATTACCTGGAGCATAGGCATGCTCACTCTGTTTAACAAAAATCCTTTTTGTCAATCTTGCCTGCTGGAATAAAAAATATTTTTGGAGGTCCTGATTTTGTATTGTCTTTTAAATAGACAACTTATTGTGGCAGAGACTAATTCTTACGTTATTTTCTATCCTTGACTTATGACCAAACAGAGAGCTGGCTTCCCTGATGCTCCTGCCGGATCACTAAGTTCCACTTTTGTTATTAATCCTATTTTATTTTTTCTTTAATGTTTACTTAACTCGCAATAGTCCAATTGAGATTAAAAACCTATTTTTCGAAGGAGTCCTCACTAAGAGGGAGCAAAAGGTACAGTTACACAGTGAGTTACACAAATAAAATTACATACTCAGATATGAACATTGAGTTACAATACAGGGGCTGTCTCAGGCACTCACAATCTGGAGTTAATTGTTTAAAGAAATATGCTCAGTCAATTTAGAGTCTTCTTGCAACCTGTTCCGTGACGAAGGAGCAGAGAAAACAAAAGCCCTTTCTTCCAGGTTCTGTGAGGGCAAATGGAACACAAGTAACTGGATCATTTGCACGCAAACTTTAAGGAGCAACACTTCACGTAAGGTTAAATTCCCAATGTAAGTGGGCAGTAGTCCAGCCTTTATAAATGAAAGTGTAGCAATGTCCCAGCCTCCTGGTGGACGAGGAAAACCATCCCACTTAAGAGTACAGTTGTAAAAGATGGGTTAGGGCTCCACACAGTTAGTAATAGACCTCAGAGAGGTATGATAATATGATCTTAACACACTTTGTTTTCCTTCCAAAAAAAATCTGAGCATATTATTTTATGTACTGGAGAAAAAAAATCTCAGTTGACAGATGTAAACAATTCTCCCAGAATGGCTGCTGTTTTTGAATAATAAGCAACCAGGGGAGGTTGATATGAGGCCATCAATCAGGAAAGGTGTGTTTTTGTGTTCTGCTTCCTGCTTATCGGGGTGATAGCCTTACTTTGTTCTTTGGCAGCAACCTCTGTCCTCATTAGTTCCATATTTATCTGTGTTTTAGTCAAAACATCCATGTGTTTTTCCCCCTCGTTTCGAATGCATTCCTTGTTTTGCTGCTGCTGATTTTTTTACTGATGTAGGTCAGTTTATTTTCAATTTTTTTTAAGCAAGAAATTGCAGCAAATCACAACACCATGCTGCAGGTGAATTTACATGGATCTAAAGTGCTTTTTCATGTGAACAAGACAAATGAAATTCAATGGAAAGTCTTATGAGAAAAATGTTTCCAATACATCAGCAAGTGACAAGCTCTTCTCTCCGGAAAGTGATATTTAATTCAATGATTTCACAATCTAATGAAGAAAGACAAAGGTGTGCGTGCAAAAGATGAAGGTGCTATATCAATATATGCCTTAGTGACTCTGTGTGTATGTGCATGTAAGGAGAAGGATTTTGTCACCGACCCAACCCCCTTCAATCATCTTCGTTGTTCAACCCCCCCCCCCCCACACACACACACACACACACACACACTCTCTCCAGCGCTGGTAATGTCGGTGTGTGGAAATGAAAAATGCATTAATGAATATGGCTGAGACAGTGACAGTGCATTGACTGATGACAGAATGAACAAGCTCATTATTAAAGGTCTTATCACTTCTCAACAGATGCAGCCCCGCACACCAACAGGGAGAGAGAAGGACCTCACATTTTGTTTCTGCATTCATTTGTCATTATAATCAACACTTTATACAACCTCTATGTGAAGTTTTCGATGGATCTTCTGTACCTCAAGGTCACCTGGAGTAGCAAGAACTCAAAGACCATTGATCGGTACTGAACTAAGGGCACGACTGAGGTCGATTTAGATACAAATGGTCTTAGTCTAGAGGGTTTTTGTGTCAAGGAATGGATTAAAATAGATTAGGATCAGGTTTTTGACAATAATTCAGTTCAATTCATTTATATACTGTTGCACTGATTAACAACAGACGTCATCTCAAGGTTTACAAGAAAAGTCATTTCAATACAATTGTACAAACATTCCATTTAGTTTTTCTATCTAAAGAAAAGCAGCAGATTGTGCTGAGTCATTGACATGAGGTGGTGCCCTCATGCAGACTCCATCCACAGCAATCCCACATACTGAGCAAGCATGTAGTGACAATGGAGAGGAAAAAACTTCTAGCAGAACCTGGGTCGGTACAAGCAGTCATCTGCCTATACCATCTGGGGGTCTGAGAAGACAGAGAAAAGAAACTCAAAAAAAACATAAGAACTCATGTAGGAGTACTTTCTATATTAAAGAAAGTAAAAGATTACAGGAGGACGCTCGGCCACTGGGAGCATCAATAGAACCAATGCTCCCCATCCAGTAGAGCGTTGTAGCTGAGCAGAATACCAGACCAGATGTAGATTCTATGGAGATAAAAATTACTGAAAAGAAACAAGGTTAACAACTGAATTATCAGTAAAAAATATATCTGGTAAGTAGTAGAAGAGAAAAGTAGAAGAGTGAAGAAAAGTGGTCAGTCTGTCCTCCAACAGTCTAAACTTATAGCAGCATAACTACAAAAATAGCTCAGGATAACCTAACCCACTCTAACTATAAGCTTTATCAAAAAGGAAGGTTTTAAGCCTAGTCTTAAAAACAGACAGAGTATCTGCCTCATGGACTAAAACTGGGAGCTGGTTCCACAGGACAGGAGCCTGATAACTAAAAGATCTGCCTCCCATTCTACTGTTAGAAATCCTAGGAACTACCAGTAGACCTGAATTCTGAGAAAGAAGTGCTCTATTAGGAACATATGGAACAATCAGATCTCTGATGTACGATGGAGCTTGCTTATTGAAGGCTTTATAAGTAAGGAGGAGGATGTTAAAGTCTATTCTGGATTTAACGGGGAGCCAGTGGAGAGAAGCCAAAACAGGAGAAATGTGATCTCTCTTTTTTTAATATTCATCAGATTGAGTGCCATGCTTCATTGAGTTAACAATGTCAAGTTAACTCAAGGAATAATCTCAAGAATCGTACATCATTTACCAGTAGTGTACCAAACAATGCGGTTTCTACTATTTCTCTTTTTTTTTACTGATATGAAGTCCTGAATTCCTGCATGTGAGTCTTAGTATGGTCATCCAACATGGGTTAATTAAGTTAAGAAAGCTTTTGTTAATGTCCTGACAAGGCTTCAAGTACAATTTACTAAATTGCATCTTTTGTTTTGAAACATATTGTATTTCTGACATAAGACATACTGCTTCTATGTCTAGTAGTTTGCCTTTTTGCTTGGCTTATGTTGGAATGTTTCCTCTCTGGTTTCATATGACTTATTGATAGTTTAGCTTGTAGCCTGTTTCAGCAGATCCAGTTACCATAATATTCAGACTATTGAATGCACCTGAATGCAGTCCACACCAGCTAAATTTGAAAACAAAATAAATGCATTTTTTTTCAGAAATGCATTTTCAGTAACATGTCCAGTTAGAAAATAAAACATACTTTAGCCTACCAGAAAAGTCCCTGGTCGCTTTCTTCATTTACTTTTGTGCACTAAATGCACGGTAGTCATCTTCTTCACTGTCTTTATGTCCTCCGAAAGCTTTCAACTGCCTCCTCCAACATTTCATCTTTGAATTAATGAAATGTTGGAGGAGGCATATAAATTCTCAAGTGGCCAGCTCAGTGGCCTTTAACTTAAAAGCTAAACTATTTACGTTTTTTTGGGTTTTCCATGAGGGTGTCTGCATGAAAACCACCACTGGTGTTTTCTTTGGCTCGTAAGGTTTCCCCATCTTCCCTATATGTCTGTCTCTCTGTTGAGCTTTCTGCTATAGAGCCCCCAGCAGGCCATTAGAAGAAGAAAAAAAACGATAAATTAGCTGCGTCATTATAGAGGCTGCAGGGTCCAAAGCATGCGAAAAAAGTAACAACTTGTAGTCGGAAAATGACACAGTGATCGGTCTGTCCTCAAACAGTCTGTATTTCTGACACAACACAAACTGCTTCCCTGTCTACTTGTTAGCCTTTTTGCTCGACTGATATTGGCATGTTTCCTTATGTTGCATGCTAACTAAATTGAGTATGTTGCTAATCTGCCTCATAAACGCAATGGTTTGTTATAAGTATCGTAAAAATGAATTCCAAGATTTAACATCTGATACCACGTTCACACCGGTCAGCACGTGCGTCCAGGCGTCAAATCGCTCCAACGGATGAGAGCCGATGCTTTAAAATGAAAACCCAGCTTCTTGCACAGTACTGCGCATTGGTGTGCCGGGTCAGCGGGCGGGGATTTCTCTGTTGCTAGTTTACAACATGGCAAGAGAGTCGCTTGGCTTTATTTAAACATCGCCTTCGGGGCGTTGCGACGTGTGCGGATGCACCCTATTCTTCACAAGCGTTCAGAGTGTGGAGAGTTTCACCATTTGCTCCATGAGCTGCATACGGATTGGGTTCGGTTTTATCGCTGTGATCGCCCCATGCCCATTCGGTACACTGAGTTGCTGATTGATTGATGACCCCCCATTAGCCTCCCCAACGTTTTAGGCCGTTTTCACATGTGTGGCTGTACCAGAAAACGGCCAGAGAAAATGCTAATTTTTTCTTTTCACATGTCACGGATCTCTGACCGTATTGGGATCCAGTCTTTTACTACAAATAAACAGCAGGTGGCGGTATAGAAATAAGTCTTAGTTCTCCAACAAACAAGGGAGTGAGAAGTACCGACGTCATAAAACGAGCGACAGCCTAGAATGTAAACAAACTGGGCTACTGGTCAGCTGCTACCTGAAGCCATCTACAGGGTGAGTGTTGTAGTAAACCCGCCGTTTTGTAACCTGCTGTGTTGCTGTGGGATGCTTGAATCGCGTTGTTTTGGTATTTGTATGGTCGCGAGGTGATTCTGTAATTTCGGCCGGCGATGTCGTCATTTCCGCATGGAGCGCGTCTATTGTCTTGAGTACGGCCAGAGTACGGGTTGTGTTCACATGATACGTGGCCGCTCGTACCTGGACTCGGATACTACCTCCAAGGCAGGTCTCTCTGGCCGTATTCTGGCACGGTACAGTCTGTGTTCACATGGTACGAAATAAGTGGATTTTGACCAAATACCGTACCCGAGTACGGACTCCCGTACCATGTGAAAGCGCCCTTAGTTTTCCCGACTTCACGCAGCAGCTGCTCAGACAGTCCGTCAACGCGTCCCGAAAGCAGCTGCGTCGATGCCTGCTGCACTAACGTTTCCGACTTGCTGCCTGAATGCGCTGACCGGTGTGTTTAAAAAAGGTTGGGTATACACACTTTGGACTAAACTTACTATGGGACCTGGAGGTTTCTGATGTCAATGTTCAAGATCAGTTATTAGAGGTTTCTTTTATTTTTAGTTTTTTGGGATTTATTTAAAGCAAAGGACAACAAAATTAGGCCTAAACTTATTTTCTTCAGTTATTCATCCTGTTGGTCTCATCTCCTTTTTTTGGTTTCTTCTTCCCTTTTTCTCACCATTTAATTTGAAGTCACAAGAGTGTTGTCACTTTACCTTAATCAGAACTTATTTTGAAAGAGCCCTGTGGCATGTATACCCTAAGACATTGTTATTTTCAAAACCATGCAATGAATAATTGAAAACGATACCAAACATTACACCACATCGTTATTAAGCCAGACTGACAATTTTATTATGCTTGTTTGTAAGGTGTTGGGATTGAAGAAAATAATTTGGTTGGTACTAGTGCATCACATACTCTGTTTTAGAACACCTCCCATCCAATATTCGGTTTAAAGCTGCAGTAAATTTTCATCTTTACCTTTTCGTCCATTGTAAAAGTTAGACATATCCTGGTCACAGTCTGGTGGTTCTCAAACTTCATACAGCAAGTACTTCCATCTTGATATTCTGCTTCTATTCCATTTTTACTTGCTAGTATGAAGTTGGACTAACAGAAAGGTCTCTAGAAAAATACATAAGGAGTCAGAAAATTAACAGGTTCTCACCAGTCTATTGCTGATACCTTTAAAGTTAGCCATGCCTTTACCAATTCCTCATCAGATCATTTGTATCTCAAACATCTTACACTCCCAGTACATACATCCAACTTTATCTGGCATGTTACAACAGCATTTAATATATTTTCCAACTTTATATTTAAAAGTAACTAGCCAGGTCACAGGTAAGAAAATTCTGCTGTTTTTTGACCTTGTAGCTGGAAGTTTGATGAAGCAAATGTGAGTGAGCATAACCTGTCTTTGCCTGTTATTGCTTATTAGGTCTACATTACATGTAAGTCTTCTGCATTTACTTCGCAGATCTCCCACGCCAAAATTTCAGCTTATCAACATCTTAGGAATTTGAAGGACAAGCCATAAAGAAGATTATACCTCAGAGGCATCACCTTCATGTGAAAAAGCAACAAGCTTTAAACCATAAAGCTGGAATATTTTTCAGTCTTTCGTTATTGAATTTGAAAGTACTTGTAGTACTGCTGTTTTATTCAAGTACAAACCCTGGCAAAGCTGCTGTTGTGTTTCAGCGCCCGTCTTGACAGCTTTTTGCACTTCACTGGGAACACGGTAACACTCTGAGAGAGCTCAGCGGTCCACAGGTATCACAAAGATAATTAGCTGAATCTCTATGGGTAGTTTGGGACCCTCCGGCCCCCGTGATGGAAATGAATCAAGTTTCCATCCATCTAGTCAGTGGCACCAGCAGTGATTAGATAAGAGTCCCTTACTTTCTTGGAATCAGCTAATTAGAATAACTAACTATACAGTATTTCTTCCTCGCACATATACGAAAATGGGAGCTGAAGCATAAAATGTTGCTGATCCAAGCTGGGCTCCTGAAGGAGTGGTTGGCTCAAATGGTGTGTGTCAGTATGCTGCTCATTGTGTCCCTTAGTCTCCATTTCTCAGAGTTTGGGATTCTTTTTCCTTTCAGTCGCATTCTTTTTTCTTTTCAAGAGCTTTTAAATTCTCCCGATGTCATTACAGAGCTAGCTCTATGCTCTTTTAGCCTGCAAAATGGTGAAAGACCTCTGGGGTCAGTCACAGTGGAGTTTTTTATTGTGATATTTGGAAGAACCTTTTGCTTTTTATCGAGGCTGATCAGCAGGCTCAGATTGCTCTTACAGGATTAATAGCATTTCTGTCTGACACAATGAGATTTTTAAATATGAGCGTTCATTCATAGGTGCTCTGCTGCCGGAGTGCACCTGAACAATGCTCTGCCAGGCTGACACTTTTCCTCCTCTCTGAGGAAAAAAAATAAAATATTTCTCACTTTGCATGATGCAGCTGGCATTATGCATTATTTAAGGCAAAAACATGCAATCATGATAGGATTTGAATCTTGCCTGGGGCGTTTGTGCATGTTCTTTTTTTAGCTGTAAGTTAATATTCCTGTTAATCATCATTAATGAATTTAGGTTTGACGTTGGTTTTCCCTAGCTTAGCCTTGCAGGATTTTTTTCTCTCTCTATCATCTATGTAGCTGATCTGTTCTTAATGTGTAACAGTCTACTGTAAAGGTATAATAAGAAAATGCAGAGACATAATCTCCCTAATAGATCCAGATTCTTCAGGATCTCACTGAATGTCAGCATGGACCCTACCCCAGTAATCAAAATTTAAGGAAACAAAAAAAACCTCAAATGATTGATTAATCAAACGTGGGTCACGTCAAAAAGTGATCTGGCAACACATGAAATTATGATTGTAATTATAAGAGTTTTAAGGCTCATAAAATATTTTAAATGGTGATGCACACATGCATGAGCTTTCTTCAGTAAATAGAATCTCTCTACAATGTGACAATTTGACTGCATTTGAATGGTGTTATTAATGTATTTTGAGGACAGCCTGTTTATATTTATGTAGATATTGTTAGGTGTTTGTGTTTAAGTTATTTCATTTACTTATTCTGTTTCCCTTATCAGTTTAGTTTATTTTTTGGCGTGGACTTCTGTTAAGCTTTACGTTAGGATTTTAGTGATTTTTGGCTAAATTTCCGTTTCATATTTGCACTTCTTGTCTTTAGATATGTTCATTTTTGTTTTATTAATTTTGTGCTTAATCTTTTAATTTTCCTTATTTCAACAGTTTTCCTTGCTAGTTTGGGTTCACTTCCGTTCCCTTTATTAGGTTTTTTGTTTATTTTTAATTTCTTTGTAGTATCTACGGGGGGCGGGTATCCAAATACAGCCTGCCATCCTGCATGCTTTAATTCTCTCCCTGGTTCAACACACCGGAATTAAATAATGGCTTGTTTGCAGGCTTCTGCAGAACTTTGCATTACTTTCTTGGATCTTATTGCTGTTTGCTTCAAAATTAGTCCTTATTCTTTTTATTTAGAATTGCTCTTTTCTACCTCCCAACCCAGTCACGTGCTACATTTACATGGACACAATTAATCACATTAAAAGCCTGATCCGACTAAAAATGCTTCATGTAAACACACCATTCAGATTGCTCTGACCCAATTACACTCATTCAGGTCAAAATGTCGTTCTGCATACCTACGTTTGCACGTGCAAAATATCTTTAATCCAATCATAGTTCGTATTAAAATTTCACATCTATCTGATTATGACAAGCGTTTACATCCACTACATGTCTAAATGGAACGTTTTGACATGCGCAGAACTATCTAAAACACCGGAAACAGCCGTAAAATAAGAAATAGACATCCCTTATAAACAAAATGGCTGCGCCTGTTTGAAATGGAGGACTACGATGTTCTTCAGAGCATGCTTTCATTTCTTTTTTTCTGGTCACAGTTTTACATCCTCAAGCCTTCATTCTTGTGTACACAATCGAATTACAAAGAGAATCCCTTTATTTAATTAAAACAACGTATTAGACGTCTATGCATGACTTACAGTACAGTAACATTCGGAATAGGAGATTACATGCAACACGATCGGATTAAGTATTGGAATAAACCACCCCTCTCAATCGGAATGAAATTTAGTTTTATCGGGTCAGAGTATTCTGAATGCCGTGTTTACATGAAGCATTTTTGTTCTGATCAGGCTTTTAATCCGATCACTTGTGTCCATGTAAACGCAGCTATTGTGACAGGTTAGTTAATCTGATTGCTGCATGTAAACACTTACTCCAAATGTAGGTCATTACTGCGCATGCCTGTTAAGTCATGGGTAGATGTACAATACATCTGCTTAAAAAAAAAAGGCATTTTGTTCATTATTCGATTGTGTACATAATAATCAAGGCTTGTAGATATAAAACTTTGACCAGAACAAATATAAGTACACTCTGAAATTCATCGTACTTCTCCATGTTTCTGGCATTTTAGAAAGTTCTGCGCAGTTCAGCGCCTGTCAAAAGGATTTAGAAATCATTTAGTCTGATCAAAAATGTAGTGGATGTAAATGCTTGTCACAATCAGATATATTTATTTGGGAACCATGCACACAGTCAAATTGCAATCCGAACTATGATCCGATTGGAGATATTTTGCACATGGAAACGTAGCTGCTGATTGCCTCTTCTTGTTCTCTCCCTCTCACCTACATCTGCCTAATTATTCCCAATTCCTCTTTGGCACTTCTTCTTCTCCTCAGTTCATATAAATTCACTGATCTCCATTGTTCTCCACTGGTTCGTACTGTGATATATACATAATTCCCCTCTCACTCACTGTGGGCGGTTTTTCCCATCCATTCCAAGCTCAGGTCCTCTATCAGAGGCCTGGGAGCTTGAGGTTCCTCCTCAGTATCTTTGCTGTTCCAAGTACTGCACATTTCTGGACAGAGATGTCTGAGGTTCTTCCAGGAATCTGCTGATGCCATTCCTCCAGTTTGGGGGTCACTGCCCCAAGTGCTCCGATTACCACGGATACTACTGTCACCTTCACATTCCAAGCCTTCTTTAGCTCCTCTCTGAGCCCTTGGTAATTCTCAGGTTTCTCGTGCTCCTTCTTCTTGATGTTACTATCACTTGGTATTGCCACATCCACCTGGACCTGGAAGTCCCACAGGAACTTTGCTCGGTCATTCTCCACCATCTTTGAAAGGTATTCCCCACTTTGACCTTGGGGTTTCCATCGCATACTCGGCACATATGTTTCTGCATACTATGCAAGCCACTTGGTTATGACGTTCCATTTATCCTTTCCCTGCCAGTAATTTACATCCTCATTTTATGTGCTGGATTGTCTCAGATGCCTCTTTTGCACAGCGTGCACCTTGGGTCTTGTCTGGTGTGGTAGATCTGGGCCTCTATCACTCTGATGCTTAGAACTTGTTCCTGGTCTGCCAGGATGAGTGCCTCTGTGGTGTCCTGTAGGCCAGCCCTCTCTAGCCATTGGTAGGATTTCTTGATCTCAGCCACTCCGGTTATTTTCCGGTAGTACATCCCATGTAGGGGCTTGTCCTCCCATGATGATTCCTCCACCAGCACCTCCTCATCTGGCCATTGTCTCAGGCATTTACTAAGTACGTCATCCGTTAAAGTCTTGTCCTTGATGTACTTCCTCTGCGTCCTTCCTTCCTACTGCGTACAGTCTCAGGGTGCTGGATTTGCTTACATTTTCTTAAATGAACTTCTGTATTCAACCGTTACCAACACAACATTGCTTCATGCTGTTTCTCTTGTTGATGGTCTCAAATGCGCCTGCATTTTTTATGTTCTATCACTAAAATCTTGCTTACATCAGGGCATACAACCTTTCGCATTTTGACTCTCATTTGACGATCTGTCATTTTTGTTACAGCAGCTTCTTGTTCACAAGCGACATAAGTCGCAGCTTGTGAGATTTTAAATCCTGAACAACCGGGTCAGTTTGGTTTTCTCTAGACATATTTATTTTTCTTGTGTTTTCCAACTTTAAAAAAATTCTACAAAATTATTGAAGGCAGCATTTTGTGTTGATGACCATGTTTGATAGGGTATTTTTCTTACGTAAAGTGCATCAATTGGCACTGCCTTTCAGGTGTTCAGGTGTTAATTCTAAAGAAGACATTTTAAGGTTTTGCTTCTCACCAACACACCCACATGAACTAGTGCAAAAATCATAGTCAGATTTTTACATTTGGCACCCATCACATCCAAACTCATCAAAAGTTGTTGCTGGTTCCCCTGTAACACTCTCTGCTCCCTTCATAGCCCTTCATTTTTAATTTATGCTTGTAATCATCAAGCTTAATATACAGTGCTAGGGGGAGTACTTCTTCTGCCATCAGGGCATTATTCCACTTTGGTCTTACTCTGTAGCAGATGGTGTCTGTGATACAAAGCATATTATGCATCTTTCACCTTAATATTTGCCCCAGGGTCACATTAAACCAATTGATCTCTTTAAAACCTGCAGTTAGCACTGAGTTTCGGGTCTCTAGAGCTGCAGATCTTTCCAAAGAGCATTCCTGCACAAAGAATTGAGCCAAACTTTAGTTGCATTCTGCTTTCGTTTTGGCTAAACATTAAATTGTCACTGATTCATGTATGGTTTTTTGTTCATCTCAAAGACTTTATGCTAATTACTATACTAATTTATTCGTCTTTTTTATGTACACTGCTCTTCTCTTCATAACAACATTTACAAAACGTTTTTCTAGTGCTGATTTTGGAATTAATTAATAAACAGGTTTGATTTGGGTGTTTTTGTAGTCAAAGTCAAAGATAGTTAGTCAAAAACCAGTACCTTTCTGTATTAACATTAACTAACTTAATATGGACCATATATTCATGTTTTGCAAATAAATCCTTGAAATGTCACTGACTTTACCAGCAATACTACAATATAGGTTAAACATCCAACTAGAGGTACTCAGAAGTCTTCCTTCATTTCCTTCATTTATTTAATTGTTCTACTTTATCAAAGTCGTTGTATAGCGATATATAAACTTCAGCTCAAAAACAAAACTGAACCACCATTGTCATTCATTTAAAATATTAACAATACAATTATTGCTATGATATTGTTTCATAATGCTTTAGCTTTTGATAGAAACACTTTTGATTTTAGATTTGTTATAAATTAAAATCCTTATTTTAAATTGTTTGTCCTCGATGTAGCTTTTTTTTATATGGCATTATGCTTTTAAATATGTTTTTCTTTAAAGTTATTATATACTGTAGTTACAGTTCCTCACTGACCTATGCCTTCTCTGAACTGGGTATTAAAAGAAATAAAGCATTTTTTGTTCATAAACTGTAATTGAAATGACCTGAGAGCTGGCTTGGACTCTCTTGTTCAAGGGACTACTTTGTGCCAATAGGCAATTTTGAGAAAATGCTGAGAAAAATCCCATGAGGTACCCAAAAGTTCTATCCTGGGGGCCCTCCTATTTCATATGTACATACTCCCACCTACACAGATTATAACAAGTAGTAAGATGAGATGCCATAATTATTCTGGGGACTGTGATCCATTCAAGCGCTGAACAGATGCACTGAACAAATCAGTCTATGGATGTGTAATACCTTTCTTCAGCTGAATAGAAACAAATCTGAATAACTATGTTTTGGACCAAAAGAGGAACAGTCAGGAGTCAGCAGACAGCTTTAGCTATTACAGCTAGAAACTACTGATCAAGCCTGCAATCTGTGTGTAGTAATGGACTCAAACTTCCAGAGACACATAAAGACTGTTACAAAGTCAGCCTTCAATCACCTAAAGAACATTTCCAGGATTAAAGGACCAAAGTTTCAACAATATCTTGATAAAATCATCCATGTGTTTTTCTTTATTAGGATGGATTACTGCAACAGCATCCTCACAGGTCTGCCTAAAAAGTCAATAAGACAGCTGCAGCTGATCCAGAAAGCTGCTGTGGGCATCCTCACTAAAACCAGGAAAGTAGAACACATCACCCCACTTTTAAAGATCTTACATTGACTCCCTGTAACTCACAGAGTAGACTTCAAAATACTTGTTGATAAATCAATAAATGACTTAGCACCAAAATACATTATGGATCCGTTGCCATTGTCCCAATCTTCCAGACGTCTAAGGTCTTCTGTTTCAATAAAGAAAACAAAAATCTGCTCCAATAATAGAACTAGATGCAAATCATGGCATTCTTAGCGCCACCACTGGTGAGGAGGGAAAAACATTGTACAAAAGGTCCAGTTCATTTCACAAAATCAATAGCTTCCAATTTTACCAGGTCTACGAGACTATAACTTGGGGAAGAGACCCATGAAGGATTATTTTTTTTAGATGAAACCCCAAAAGGAGATTGTGACAGTGAATTTTTTTTTGCATTTTTGCTTTTTTTCTGTAGGGATTTTGATTGATTTTGTCTTTTTTATTATTTTTTTTGCAATAGGTTCTGAGTTAAACATTTCATTTTAGCCTTATAAACTTTAATTTTTTAGTCACTTTTAATCTAAAATCAGGATTGACTCCAGGTTTTAAATTTAAGTGGCATATCAATAGCTGGTTTTAGGGCAGTTAATAACCTTCTATTTCTTTATTAATTACTGTTTTATAAAAAATATGTTTGTTTACTCGAGGGTAAAAAAGTTTGAGAGGTCAGATGTATCCCCCTGTTGTTCCCCGTACAAAGAGTCCTTAAAAGTCTAAATGAATACAATTGCAATTTCTAAACAGGTTAAACCGATATGAAGTTAATTTTGAGAAAATTGTGATATGGTTAATGATGGTAAATTAGAGCAAGTTTTGAAAATGTCACAAAGTGTTTCTTAGGATATTTATGTGGAAGTCAGATTTAAACATGAATAACATAAAATATCTAGTTTGACAGAGTCACCCTCTTTAGATCTGTATGGGAAAAGAGTGGAGTATAAGACAGGGTTTGCTTTAATCTACCCACGGCACCCGGTGAGCTTGAAATGATCAGCTCAGGATGATTCAGATAGCATCAAAGTCTCCTTAAGTCACAGAGGGGGTTACTCAAATGACTTTCCAACAATCGAAACTTTCTGCACACACACATTCTTTAATATCTGACGACATGTGGGCTCACACACTCGGAGGCACCTTGAAATTCACAAAAATGCCAGATTTCCATCACCTGTAATGACTGCAGAGGGAGATAAGCGCTTGAATAAACTTTTGCTGTCTGATTATAGTTCAGACTTCTTTAATGTACTGGGCTTCAAAGAAGCACAAGGACCAGGAAAGGTCAAACTTTCTATGAAACTCAAAGTTCAGTCGAGCAAAAAGTCGTTGAAACAATTCAACCTATCCACTAACAGTTCACCTCTTTAGTTTTTGGTGTAAGAGTTTGGTGTAAAAAAGGAATTAAACAATAAAAAAAGGGCTCCAACGGCATGTTACAGAACTTGTCAATTGTTTCACCAAAACGGTTCCGGTACAAAACTGGTGCTTGTGCTTACTTTGCAGCAGTTCTGTATGTCTCTCCACTGACTGAAGCTCTTGCGCTGGCCCTAGAAAAACTGGTGCTAACCCAGGACCATATCACTGCTGGACCAGAGGAAAGCACTGCCCACGTCAGTGGTGTCAAAGCCTTTTGCTATCAGGGCCAAAGATGTCAAGTTAAAATGACCACAAAAATTTCCATTAACCTTTTTTTTTTTTTTTTTTCTGCTCAGCAACAGACTAAACATGAACGATTTCTACTGAAATTTAAAAATAGTTAAGCCTAGTTTATGCTTCTCCGACCGCAGATTTGCACTCAGACGCAGACGTATTGACGGAGACATTTTCTGTTTATAGTACTCCGTCCTTCCACTCCACTCTCTATTGTTTTTTCAGTGTTGCTCGACCAGGACAGCAGGGGGTGCTAAGTTTTCATGGCGTCTCTGTTTTTTGCTAGGCTTGTGAACGCATTTCTTCCTCAAGGAGCAATGGACGACAGAAAGTACATTTGATTAAGCTGTAAAGCTTTTTACTAGAAGTGCAGCTCATAGAATCCTCTAGAAACACATGGAAACAAAACACAGCAGCCGTTTTCGTTGTTTTCCTACACCTCCTTGTGTTCAAAATCACCAAAGTAACAGATTAGATAAGTTATCCTTTCAATATAAAGCATGTAGTGGCCAAACGCTGCATTAACCACTCATCACAATGACTGTAGAGCCCCGTTCTGGTGAAGCAATCTCTGATTGTTACTGAAACTGACCAATCAGAAGCATATGCTCTCTGTCGACGGAGACTGATGGTTTGGGCCTCTGCTCCGTGCGTCCTTGAGTAGGTGACGGAGAGCCCTTGCGTTGACGGATAATGGCGTTGCGTCAATCCGTCTCCGTCAAAACGCAGAAGCATAGAACAGGGATCTGGAATTCACTGTAGTTCTAAAACATGAAAATTGTTTTGCACAATTTGGGGTTTTTAGGTGAATGTACCCTTTAGGAGGTTTTAATTTAATTTTAAAAAAAAACTTTATTTATCCCAAGGTGAAATTAAATGCTGTCATAGGTAATATCATCCAAGCATCTTTAAAGAGTCGTTGTGGACACTGATGCTCTGGGCAGGGGGAACTCCTGTAGCAGTGTAGATGACAAATGGGTAATTGCATGTGTTGTTTCACATTAATGTGCAGTCGCAGGTTAGTACATTTAAACGATCCACAGGTCAACTAACATCCGCTAGGAAAGAGTGGGAGCCCTAAGAGGATGTCAGCAAATTCTGGTTTATGAGGTGGACCAAATTCCTTTTTGGGATCTGCTTTCCCCAACCAATGATTGGGGCAATAAAGCTCAGATTTCTAACTTCAGGGTTTGAGTTAATGGAATGTTAGTCAAGGATCAAGGAGTCTTTATTGTCCCCGAGGGGCAATTTGTTCTGCAGCCAGCAGTAACAGACACAGTCGACAGTCGATATCAATATCATTAACAATACAAAGGGAGAGAAAAAAAAAAAAAAAAAAAAAAAAGAACAAACATGAAGTACAAAAGAAAGATAAAAAGTCACTTGTTAAGAAAAGCTATGGCAGCAGGGATAAAAGATTTCTTGAATCTGTTTGTTCTACACCTTGGCATGATATACCTGCGGCCCGACGGGAGTGACTAAGTTGTATAAAACTGAGTTGTAAGACTGAAATATTCAGACACATGCCAGGACAATATTATTGGTCTGTCTTTCATAGCTATAGCAACAAATAAAACTCAGAAGAACTGTCTCTACCATATTGTTTAAAGTTAGCGTTTGTCAGCCATTTGAGGCAGTCTGTCTTGCAATGAATCTGAAGATCCCTCTGACTGAAGACTCCTGCTGTATGATTGTCTCATGATTGTCACAACATGCTAAACAGCTCAACATCCAGGCAGCGGAGATGATATTCCACAGTAACAAATCCTTCATGACACCTTCCGGTTTTTTTGGCAGGCACTGCTAATCCACCTCATTTGCTCGGTCCATTCCTCTTTATATCTCTTTCTACCAATATGGTTAGAAAGCCAGGCAGAGAGACGCTGGAGTTGGGGATATGATCCTTGCCCTATTATGATTGATGGAAGATATGGTTTGAGCTTATTTTTTCTCTCCCTCTGCCTCATTAGACCTTTGCATCTCCTCAGAGATTTAGGTCATGTATGCACGTAGCTGACTTAAAAAATAATAATATTTTCCTCCGCTTGTTAAAAAAAAATAAAAAATCTCCATCCACACATAACCGGATAAGTGCGTTTTTAAGCACATTCATAGACATGGCAAACCTGTAGGGGGCAGTAGTTCTCCCAAATCCTATCCACTCAGAGTAACTTTCTACTTTTTAACTTTGTCACACACCTGTGATAGAGTTTGTAAAAAACAGTGAGTTAAAAGTGCTTTTGTGAGCTATGTGTGGACAAGGCATTAGAAAAAAATGTAGAGAATCTAGAGATTTCTATAAAAACAGAGTGAATAATTGTCTGAACATGCAACAGTCATGTTTTTACCAAAAACCAAAGAAAAATCAGAAATAAGGTAACGGAACAATTCTAATGTGCTGCCACCATGAGAGCGCAGTTTTTCTTTACTGTAAAATTGAGATGAATACAAAAGCATGAATAATACATCAGACATATTTTGTGATATTTTATTTCTCTGTGAATATTTCCCCCTAAAGAAAAAAAAAATTGTGAGGGCACCAAATAGTCCAAGGGGCAGACTGTAAGAGTCTATTATCTTCCTGCAATTTATCTTGATATCATCCTTCATGGAGTTTGAGTTTGAAGTGTCTATTACCAATTATTTTTAACTGAATCCCTAAACAGCTCTGACTCAGTTCTTGACCACTATTGGAATATCAACACATCGACTCCGACACGTTTCCTACATGACCAGATATCAAATGATAAGGATTGCGGTGTATTCAGAAACACTGCATTTTTTGGCTTAAAACAAATTTGAAACACTTGATGTATTTGCTTTAATAATAATAATAAAAAAAACTTAATAACGGTGCATACAACTAAATAGCCTGATCATGTTAATTATCCATTCAGGTCATACTAAATGGGAATCCCTTTTGAGCTGGTATGACCGTTTGCTCCGGTTCTGAGATTAAATATTTTGAGAGTTCCTCTTCTGACAACAAAAATCTGCCTTTGTGTTCATCACATCAGCGCGTTCTAACATCATATGCATTCAGTGGGGAACCAGTTTGCATGACTTTTAGCATGACTGAATCAGTAAAATGTAAAACTGTTTACTTTAGGGCTTGCAGAACTTTCATCATCCTGGCACGTTAACCGCCCACATCCAAGAGTAGATGAAAAATGAAACCACCACCTATGGCAGCCTGTTATTTCTAACACAAATAAATAATTTCAAAAAAAGCTTCACATTCTCTCCGTCATGTATTCATGGTGCAGACACCTGAAAGTAAACACCTACCTTGTCATTATCACGTGTTTACAGCCCACCTTCTCATATTCAGATGATATTATGCGTTAACAAAAAGTTCCAAACCCTTGCAGTTCTTATAATGTGTAACTTTAAAGCATTGAAAAGTTTTCTAGTCTCAAACTGGACATATGTGACAAAAATGGTTTCATTGAATTTATTTTATGTCCCTTCATGAATGCACATAAGAATATACAACAAACCAAAGACTGTGCAGAGAGACTTACATTTTAAGGCATACACCAGGAATCAGGACCAGGACGTTTTTTATTATACTCTATTTAAACCGACAACAAGGATTCTGTTCAGTTTTTGAAAAATTTTAGGGGAAAAAAAGTGGGTGTTAATGATTGACATATTTGTTCTAAACTCTGATAAACTTTGAAATGTGTCTGGGCAGGCAAACATGAGTAAACACCTAACCTTCTACCCAAGGACTGACTGAGAAATCTGCTTGGAAAGCATGAATTTGACTCTGTTGTTTATATGTATTGTCTATGTAATCTACATTCCCTCCATCAGTTCTCTGAGTACTTGTGTTGTTAACCTATGTTTTACTTTTAACTCCCTTTCTGACAGCAAAAAAATTCTTCTCCCCTTAAATCTATGGTTATGTTTTTTAATTAAGTCCCTTAATGAATTTTGATCTCCTGCTGGAAGCTGTTTATTTGACAAATGTGTTTACTGACAGTAGACCAAAAATAATGTGTAGAAAACTACTTTAGACCATTATAGCCTATTGTTGAGAGTTAGCCTCAAACCTCCACACATGCATTTTGGCATGGGTATACCACTAAAGCCTGTTGAATATTCAACACATAGCACAAAATATATTAGAAACAATTTTACTTCTTCTACCTACCACATAACAAAGCCAGCAACCTGGGGGAAAAACAAAGTAAATCAGGGTTGTTGTATTTTTTTTTTTTTTTTTGAGATAGGCACCAGCCCCCCCGCGACCCCTTGAGGAATATGCGGTTCAGAAAATGGATGGATGGATGGATATATATATATATATATATATATATATATATATCCAGCTGTCAATGGGCGAGAGGCGGGTTACACCCTGGACAGGTCACCAGTCCATCACTGCCGATATATATATATATATATATATATATATATATATAATATGAATTCATGATGTTTTATTATTGTGTCCTGTCCAACATATAACACACCAAAAAAACCACATCAAAGTATAACATTCACTTTCTATAGAAAGTATAGAGTTATCGACCTCTTGTGAAAGTAGACCTTTGACATTTGAAAGAAAATGCAGCTTGGGAAGCTAAAAAACCATGGTACCATGTCATATGAATGATTCTTGATGCTGATTGGCTTTACTCCCAACAGCAGACTTAAGGAAGATCGTATATGTTGACTTCTGGTCGTGCTAATATGGTTTCTACTGTGTGTAGTAATGTATAGTAAGGTATATTTGTTGTTTTAAACAATTGAAAGGCCATTGCATGTATTTTCATAAGGCTATTTTAGCTAATTATGGCCAGCTGACCCCCCAATTACAAGGAGTCCACTATGTAGATAATCAAATGATGTCATTTTGTACATTTCTAAAAACAGAAAGGCAAACAGTTTGGAAATTATGCTCTATTCAAGACTCAATTAGAGCCATGCTTTTTAATGAACTCTGCGGGACCCCTCCGTGACAGAGCCACTTGTAGTTATGAACATTTTATGAAAGACCAGTGAAGTATAAAACGCTCTTGTCACCTCTGTTGAAAAGTCCAATGAATTTGATTACTAGCTGGTGCTATATTACATTGCATGTTATCAGAAAATCAGCCTTTCTTTCAACAGCACTACTCTATCAATTAATTTTTTTGTTCTTTTATACACATCTTTACTTTCATTAGGGGTTATTTTATTAACATTACAAAACTTCAGAAAAAGACATAGTATTAATGTTCTAAATGCGATATTATCCTGCAGGTAAGGGTAGAATATACAGTCAATGCTTTTTTTTGTGTGTTTCTCATGTACTGTTCATGTCAAACAAAACGATGAGGAAATGGTGACAATGCAAGGAGAATGTGGAAGTAGGTGGAGAGGAGAACAGCAGCAGAGGAGGCCTATAGGTGAAGGGTTGTCTCATTAATCTTAAAAGGGCACGGCGCAACTTTCAGAATGCAAATGAAACCATCAATCTTGTCAGTGGGGTAGAGCGATAGAAAGATAGACAGATCAGTAGGGTTAATTTGGAAAAGAATCTTCTAGAAAAGAAAAGAGAAAAGAAAAGAAGAAAAGAGAGAAGAAAAAAAACGTAGTCCTTTCTGTGCCATCGTGTCATAGTATAAAAGTTTTATAAAGGGCATTTCATCCAAAAAGGGAAACTAAAGTTTAACTAAAAGTCAAAGTAATTAAATAGTTTCAGAAATGAGAGAACCTCTGAACTCTTTGCTCACACTCTCCCTGCTATGAAAATCTAATTGTTATCAGTCAAATAATGCCAAAACTACAATGGATCCTATATCTGATCAAGAAAGGTGGGGAAATATTGATTTCATGTGGATGTTAACTGCCACATCAGATTGCGTCTTGGGGGATATTTTTCTTAAACATATTTATTCCCTTTCTAAAGATATATATTTCTGCTTGACAGGTTGATCCTTTTAGACATGTCAGAGTGTCCTTAGGTTAAATATCGAACCTTTCAGTAAATAGTACAGCAGCTCGCAAAGCTGCTGCCTGCCACTCTGGAAATGTGAATAGGAGTCAAATAAAAAAAAAATGTTAGATGATTCATGACTGATGCACTGCATGGACCTAAAATAAAAGACAAAGAGAAGAAAAGAAAAGCTACTATTTCTGCCTTTTCATAGGCTGTTAACACCACTAAATGATTCTGCTGATTAGTAATTAGGGGCCTTGCAAAATTATCCCTTAAAATTATTGACATTTTGTCACATAGAAATCCATACACTTAATTGTCTTTCAATTGTTTTTTTTGTTTTTTTTTGCAGCACAATTATGCAAAAATGGTTAAATAGGAAGAAAGTGAAACATGTTTTTTTTAACGTTTGTATATTTGTTGTAGGAAAAAAAATCTAAAAAGTTTGGTGTGTACAAGTTATAAGCCCTTCTGAGTTAATATTTAGTAGAGTCCCTTTTGCCTTAATTAGTTCCTCGTCTTTAGGTACATGTTTGCACGTCTTTAATGGAAATTCTAGTTTCCAAAAAAAGCTCAAACATTAGGTTTTAATCATCACAACAGATTTTCCACTAAAACATAGGTCTGCGCTATGACTGGATCAATTTAACACATTTTCTTTAATCTTAACCACTGTTGCCTGGGTTGCACATTTAAAGCAGATATGGTTTCCTCCAGGACTGCTTTGTGTCCATCTGGCTTTCCTTCAACTCAGCCTAACATTCCTGTTATTGCTTAAGAAAACCCCCTCCACAGCAGGATTCTCTCACCACCTTGCTTTGTGGTGGGAATGGGGTGTTCATAGGTGTGTGCACTGTTGGTTTTCAACCACTACATTGCATCTGGCTTTCAGCCAAAACCTTTGTTTTACATGTTGCTGTGTCCCACAGTTAAAAGTAAGCCCAGCAGAGGACTTTTTAAGCACAAAGTAGTGTTATCGTAGCTCCTTCCTCCCAGCGGTTGTTAGGCTCTATAACCATCACTGCTCCCAACTGAGTCCATAATGCCCCATTTCCATTAGGGCCAGTATGGTACAGAATGGAACGGGTCACTAAGACCTGGAAGGGGTAGGTTGTGTTTCCATTACCATCTCAAAAGAACAGCAGTGGGCGAGGATGTGGGCGGGCTTAGCTTAACAAAAGCTCAAGCAAAAAGCACCTCTCTTCTGTTGTCGAAAACAGAGATTTTTTTGTTTAACCAATATACTACTTAGACTTTCGTACCAGAGTCAATCTAGCCATCTTGTTTTACATGGATACTTTGCAGCTTGTTTTTAGTTGGACATTAAATTCAAGTCAGCTCCAGGACAGGATGATTGCAATAAAAGCAGGTTGTTGAAAAGTTTATTTTTACTCCCTGATCTTTGTGTTGTGTTTCCAGGTATTTGTGATGCTGTTTGTCCTTTGTTGTTTCTCCAAGAAAACGTTTGAGGTCTTCGTAGAACAGCTGGAATTACACCAAAAATAAATTACACACAGAACAAATGTATTACTTATAAGGTAACTTTAGAAAGCAATTGGTTGCACTGAGGCTTGATAAAGGGTAGAATAGAAGCAGTTATTCATGTTAGTCAGCATTTAGGACGGATTGGAATACGGAAATAGATCTTATGATTTACAGATGGTGGGACTGGAAGAGGGAAAGGTTTTGGAATATGAGTTTTCAGAGTGCAGTAAAACCAAAACAATAGGTGCTTCGGGCTGGAATCTGCTCATCTTGTACAAAGATGGCCAGCGTGTGTGTTTGCATATAGACGGGAAGAAATCATTAGATGAGGCGTACTGCAGACTGTGTCTGCTGATGAGGTGCAGTCGTTTTGTTTGGCCTTGTGATACTGGAGCTCAGCAATCAATTGGCAAAGCAGAGGCCTTGATGGACTGTGGAGTTCCACAAATATCAACTAACTGTGCTTGCTTTGTTTCCCTGTGCCAAAATCTTGAATTAATAAAAAACAAAATTACACACTGTCTTAGGTTCAGTAATTGATAAGTTCTTAAAAACTTAAAATAAAGGATGTAAGAAAATAGCAATACACCGATATAATGTAATATTTTAACTCACTATATTGTCTTGATATTCAAAATCAATGTAGCAATATGTATTTATATTTTATATTTTAGCATTTGAATGAAACCATTAGTGATTACAGTCAGTTTTGTTGTAAAATTAAAAGTATGACAGGTAGTTGGTGGCTGTTTTTTTACCTTCATCGTGTATATATAAACATATATACATTTATATATCGTATCATACTCCCTGTATTGTGATACATATCGTAACACCACTTTCTTGCCAAAACCCAACATACCTTCTTAACATAATCACAATGGAAGAAGCTAAAATGGTAAATCTGATTAACCTATTAAAACGTCGATAGTTGGAAGCTGTTGCATAATTCCTAATAATCAACTTTCCTTTTGGTCTCTCTTTTTTAACCTCAGCCCTGCAGACGACTCAGCCTCCTAAGGTCCTTTTCCCTCCTGGGAGACAAGACACGGTGATAGAAATCACACCAGGTAAGGAATAAAGCCTTTCACTTTGTGTGGCTATCTTAATGTTCTTATGGTTTTAGTAGAAAGACCCAAATCTAAAATTACGATTGAAGTTTTGGTTTTATAGTATGATTCATTGGTGCATCTGTTAGCACTGTTGCTTTGCACCTAGAAGGTCCTGGAATGAAATCCAGGCCAGAACCTTTTTGGGCATAGTTTGCATGTGTTCTCTATGCATGTGAGGATTTTCTCTGGATACTGTGGCTTCGTCCCACTGTCCACAAACAAGCTTAGGTAAACTGGTCCAACACTGCAAAAACAGATGTGTCAAAAATGACATGTCCTGAGTGTGATCTGGCACAGGAAATGTGAAGATTTTAAAATTAAAATAAACAGAAAAACAAAAATACTTTAAAAGCAATGAATGCATATAAATATGTGCATACAAATACATCAACAGCTTAACGGGAGCAATTATTTAAAATGTCTCACACATACAATGTGTTGGAATTAACTCAACATGTGCAGTCCCTGATCAAGCTCAGGACATGTCATAATTAACACGTGTTTTTACAGTGAAGTTGCTCTTTAATTGTTGAGTAATTTAGTTGCTTCTGTCTGTGTTCAACTGCCATCGACTGGGGAACTTCCCACGGTATACCAAGCCTGTCATCTTTTGTCTGTTGGAGATAAGTAGGGTAATCCTTACCCTGTAAGGACTAGAGTGGGTCAGTAAATGTTTCATGTTCTCCATGAACAGCAGATGTGATCGATGGTATCTTGATGCAAACTGGAGGGAGCGCATTATCTCTGCTCCTCACGTTCAAATCGTTATAGAATTTTAACAAAAAGCTGCTGCAGAGTGGTTCCTAGATGGTCTAATGTAGAATTATGTAAGGATTTGATGCGAAAAATACCAGAAAGTGGGAGTGGATTTCTTTTTCCAACAATGACTTCATAAAAAAGGGAATACGTAGTAATAAAATGATGTCGGAATAATAATCATCCTCTTTGCCAGCTGAAAAGAGTGTCGAACTCAAACATTTCTAAGTACTGCATCCGTTTTTCCAGGGCATTCCAATAACGAGAATCATAAAGGAAGTGGGTGACAGGGGTCTCAAGGTAATATAGTGGAAGAAATGTGAAGAGGCATGTCAGGTCAGCAGAGGCATGGTGAAAAAACAACAATCAAGATGGTGTTTGAAACTTGGAAGGTGTGTTTCTATGGGAAAAAAGATCAAGAGATTCATGTTTGGTTGAAATATAGGAGGAATACTTGCCCACAGATTACTGCAGCCCATAACCAAGCTTTGTTATGGAGGTAACTAATAGGATATTCATTTGAGTAATTTCAGCACAATTTACAGTGCTTATGAAAAGTATTCACCACCTTTGTATTAGTTTTGCAATTATGATAAACAAAGTTTGTTTTATCTTTTGACAAAAAAAAAACTTTACTGTTTAAGTGAGATCTGATTTCCCTTTAACATGAAGTAACTGATTGCATATTGATTGCAAATTTACCAGCTCTTTTGTTTGACGGGATAATCAGTTGGCCCGCTCCTCTCAGCTGTCACATTCCTGCAATTTCTGCTCTTCATTTGTTTTTAAATGCATACCCCAATTAAAATTGAAACTATTCTTGAACCATTTTGAGTCATTGTTGTGGTCTCTTTGGAAATAAAACGCACCCAGAACTGTGATAATATGTTGAATGCTGTTTTTACCAAGCAATAGGATTTTTTAATGCATTCGGAAAAATAAGCTGTTATGTCTGCCTATGTATTTTATCAAAAATGCATGCTCTAAAAGTGTATATGCTCTAATAGTGTAATATCTAACCTGTGGTACATAACTTTTTCTTGTATAATTCCACCATATTTGGTCAAGGCAGTTGCATTTGTTGCTTTAAACGCTCCATAGGCAAGCCCCTACCCCTTTATGAATGCACAAAAGGGAGGCAAAAAAACAACCCTTTAATTTTTTATGACTGGAAAAAGCCCTATGTAGACCATCCTGGATGGTGAGCCATATCAATGAAGCAAACAGCTAGTCTGAGACAAGCAGGAAACTAAGCGGACTTCTGATACCTTAAAAACTGCAATCTCAAAACACATCTTTGCAGCTTTGGCAAAGTGAAACCAGTTCCACGTTTATCACGGATAGTTGTTTTCAATGAAGCGGAGGATAATTTATGGGGGAGCACAGACGAAAGGCAGTGCACCACTATTGATCTTCCTGAGTGAAAAGAGTAATGGGAGCATAAGATGTGAAGCATTTACCGTCAGATGAAATCTTAGATAATGAAATAAACAAAAACTATAATTAATCTTGAAAATAGTGCTCACTTGCACTGCTACAATAGTTTTTTATGTTATACCGACAGTAACTGTGACTGGAAACCCTTTACATGTTTCATTCTGAGTAGATGTTTCACAAAGAAGGCTCAAAGGTGACGTACCACCTCATACCTTCCTCTTTAATTAATCTTCATCTTCTGTGTAAATAACTGCCCAATGCAAGAGTTATGGCGCGTTCCCACCGCACGCCTTGTCAAAAAACACTTTCAGAGTGGCTAGTTTGACGCCTGTATGCAGAAGCCTGCCACTTGCAGAGCAAATATAGTGGCGGGGCTTCCTCTGTTGCCGGATGTTTTAAACAATGGCCAATCGTGGCTGGCTAGACGACGTCAACGTCATGCGATGTCAATACAGCGAGATGCTCTGATTGGTTGATGCTTAGGCAGCGCAGCTGAAAGTTCAGCTAGCTTTGAAGCTTGAGGAAGTTTCAAGAAGTGACACGGCCAAGGCACACAAAGCGCAGCGGAGACTCTGACAGCCCCCTGATGGCCTCAACCATAGACTAATCTTGACGCTCTTGACATTTTGGGCAGTCTGAACGCACCATAAGGACTGTTTCAGGGTTCATCAATAAACATTGGCATGAAAACTATCACACATACTAGATTAGACATTTTAAGATGATAGACTGGACCTCTACTCATGTGGTCTTGGTTCCTCTTAGAATAGCCGTTAGCTTCAGCCTCTGTCACCATCTAACCTTGATTGGTACAAAATGAGAACACTGAAATAGTTATTGACTTCAATTAAGAAATCGATATCTTCTTTTTTTTTTAATTTTTAACGGAACGCTGGATTGAAAAATCCTGAACTATCCGTTTAAGGTCAATTAGAGACACAACTCTTACTGTGACTAGCTATCCAGTATCCCCTAAACAGCTGGTGTTGTTACTGCGGCCTTGGTGAGGAGCTGCCTAACAAAGCCCCGAGCAGTCATTGCCTGGATCTGTGGGGGAGTCAGAGGTCAGCTTTGGCTACAGAACAGCAGCCACAGAGCTGGCAGGGATTTAGCTTCTTGGCTGAGGTAAATGAAGGATAGTGGCTCTTTGAACACTCAGCTGGCCTCCTGCTCCATGTCAGTGTGCACTCTACCCTTCGCAGTCCTGCTGCGCTTTTGTTCTCTCATCTCCTGGAGTCTGTGAATTTCAATGGCTTACGAGCGGATGCGTCTCTGTGTGATTTTGACCGTTTTTCTTAGTGCGCAAAACTCTTACTGGATCAACCGATGAAACCTGGAAAGCAGCCCAAAAAAATCCTTCTTTTTTTTGACACAGATTTCCTTTTTGCCATTAACAGAGTCCGAATAACAGTGGGACGTCCATCTCAGGACGACATTTTACTCGAAATCTTCAGAAGAAAATGGTAGACCAGAAGAAAAAAAACCAGAAAAGATCTAATTCAAATTTGCTTGTGTGCTAAACAGTGTGTGTTGTGTTCCACAGTGAGCCCAGTTGGCTGCCTTCCTCACCAGCTGTGTGCGTGTTTGGGTGTGTGTGTGGGTGTTTCTGCACAAGTGCATGCATGCATGGGTATGCCCTGCTGTTCAGTGGTCTCTCTGACAATGTTAACACCGTAGGCAGAAATGTGTACTGATGTGTGCCGCAGTGTGTGTGTGTGTGTTTGTATTTGGCTACTGATGTAGTAACAAATAGACCCCAAGGCCTCTGCACACCGATTGCAGCAGGGACACCTTTTAATGGCCACTGCAATATCAACCCCACCACACACTCTGAAAGCAGTAAAGGCTGCATATAAGACACACACTTGGTCAAACACACACAGTCATACTGGGAGCCTGCGGTACATTTTTAATTATTGTCTTGTTTTAACCTGAGGAGGATTCACATCGGCAACCACAGTGGTTCATTTTCTCCCCATCACACACACACACACACACACACACACACACACACCCTTCCACATCTCCTCTCTGCTTCATGTCTTCTCCTTTCTTCCGTCACTTTGTTTCTTCTTTTCATCCTGCATTCTTTTTCTGCAGACAAGGTGGGGTTGTGCTCTTACTTCCTGAAGCTCATTTGTTGCACTGAAAGCTTTTTATTCTTGTGTGCATTCACTCTTCTGTAAGAACTGGATTCAAATACGTCTGGGTTGTTTCTTTTTCTTTTTTTTTTTTTTTTTTTTTACTGATATGAGAAAAAAACAACATGGATGAAGGAAAAACAAAGACTTCGAAGCGGATTCAATAAATCCACTATGCACATCTTATAAAAGGTAATCTAAGAGGCAGGTAATCTCAAATATTCTGCTGTATATTCTTGTAAGTTTTCTCAGCATATAGTGAATAAGTATCAACAATTGTAGCTTACGCACAGCTTAAAGCTTAAATTTCTCCTGTAACTGTAGTTCTGCAAATATTTTTCCGTCGACAAATCGACAAGTGTAGATTTAGAAAGCTGTTTTCACCTTTAAATGTGATTCTGTTTGTTTATCGCAGTGAGAAAAACAATCCTAAAAACATAAAACATAAAATAACATGCTAGTACTTAGTTGGTAATTCTTAATGATACTGATCCAGTAAGGTGCCAGAAACATCCCAGGTGTGCCACTGGACTTTTAGCTAGTCAGTGGTTGGAGAACAGAAAGCTCTGATATGGTGCAGTATCCTGCTGGAAGTAGCCATCAGAAGATGGCTTCACTGTGGTCATTAAAGGATGGACATGGTCAGCAACAACAGCTATCCAGGCCTTTGGGTTTAAATGATGCCAAATCAATGCAAAGGAGGCCAACCAGCAGTGTTGCCAACTGTCTCTGAAAGAAATTAGCTGAATTTGACATAGAAAGTTGATAGATGTCACCAGATAACGTCACATGCTAATTAGCATATGGTTGGTCGTCAATAATGTGGCGGTCTTCATTTTCTGCTCCAACGTCAAATAGAAATATAAACAGTTTGCGATGAAAATAGTGTGCAAAACAGAGTGATCAGACATGTCATAAGGGAAGAATTCAGAAGTGAAAAGGGAAGCCTCAGAAGGTCAAACAAAGATGGCTGAAACAATGGTGGGAAAAGAACTTGTACTGTAGGTGGCTTTATGGTAAATGGACTGAACTTATATAGCGCTTTTCTAGTCTTACTGACCACTCAAAGCGCTTTACATTGAAGCCGCATTCACCCAATCGCACTCGCATTCATACACCGACACCCAACATGGCTCGGTAGGACAATGTAGAATTTGGGGGTTAAGTGCCTTGCCCAGGGGCACATCAACATGTGACTGGAGGAAGCTGGAATCGAACCTACGACCCTCCGATTGCAAGCCAACTACTCTACCACTGAGCCACAGTCGCCCCAGCAATTTATAAAACTCAAAGGAAATGTAAGTATAATGAGGAAAACAAAAAGAAACGTAAAGATGGAAATGATTCTGTGTTGATTAGGATTTGTTCCTATAAATAATGCATTATTGAAACAGGGGAAACATGCTACAGGGAAAGCACACTGTTGAAAGAAGGGAACTGGTACAACATTTACAACTGGACATTCAAGACCTTTCGATCTAAATTATCTTGAGAAGACGGAATTAATCGAGATAATATAGTTTTTGTTTGTGTTTTAATACTTTGTGAGAATAAGTAGGGCATCTTTTGTACGTATCAAACATTGCTTGCCAACCATCATTAAACAGAAGTCTGTCTTATATTCAGTTTTTTTTCTAATAAGTGTTAAATGTCCTATATATTATTAAACTCACCATATGTTTCGAATGTTCCTTGAATGCACCACAGGCGTGTGGATGTTGGGTAATTACAGACAAGCTGAAAAGTGGAGAACAATGTTTGTGTGTGGCTTATAATAAAAAGATAGGTCCTATATACCTGCATATATATATATATATATATATATATATATATATATATATATTTTTTTTTTATTATTATTTATTTTTTTTACTTTTCCGTTAATTTTAAAGATAAAAAAACGTTTCTGGGTGAAATCAGCTCAATCTCTGTATGGCGCTGGGTGAAATGAACTGAGCTGCACACACATACGCAGGTCATTATCTTACTGAAAGATAGTCTGGTTGTAGAGCAAATTGGGTCTCTAATCTGCTGGGAATATCAGTGACAAAGTTTTACAGAAAGAATCTAAGAATGGTAAAAAATGTCGTTAGATTTATCCTCAGGCTTTTTTTTATTTAGAAAAACAAGCTGTTAAGGGGGTCTGAAAAGTCACTAGAAATAGTGACAAAGTAGCGAAGTACAGTAAACTCTGATATGAAATGATCCCACTCAAAATCATTGAACACAGATATATATTCAATATTATTGTATTTTCAAGCTAGCACTGTTGCCTTGCAGCAAGAAGGTTGTGGGTTCGTATCCCGGCCCAGGGTCTTTCTGCATGGAGTTTGCATGTTCTCCCCGTGCATGCGTGGGTTCCCTCCGGGTACTCCGGCTTCCTCCCACAGTCTAAAAAAAACATGACTGTCAGGTTAATTGATCACTCTAAATTGTCCTTAGGTGTGCGTGCATGCTTGTATGTCCTGTCTGTCTCTATGTGGCCCTCTGATGGACTGGCAACCTGTCCAGGGTGTACCCTGCCTCTCGCCCGTTGACAGCTGGAGATAGGCACCAGCCCCCCCCGTGACCCATTAAGGATTAAGCGGTTTAGAAAATGGATGGATGGATGATTAATAACCATAAGAGACGAATGAGATGAATCCCTGAGAGCATCTGAGCATCTTCTCATAGCATCTCGCTATCGGTGAGCTGACAGCACATCGAACTGTTATGGAGGCTTTGGAGCGCGCTCCCAAGAGCCCGGTGTTGTTCCAAACACCTAGTGCAGCCTCTAGAATGTCATCAACCCCCTACCAAGAGAAGTCGTCAGTAATTGATGATCAGTCCCAGGCAACAGAAACTTCGTAATGATAAACTCTGTGGATTTCAGGTCCATGAGTTTCTCTGAGTGCTATTATTATTTTAAATTATTTCAAAATCCTACAATGGGAATTCCTGGATATTTTTTTTCATATTCTGTCTCTCACAGTTGAAGTGTACCTATGATGAAAATTGCTGACCTCTATCATTATTTTAAGTGGGAGAACTTGCACAATCGGTGGCTGACTAAATACTTTTTTGCCCCACTGTATTTAATTTCATTGTTTATAAGTAGTTCCTAAGAACACAATCAGGGAGTTTTGTTACTGAGGGAAAATAAATTACTTGGATTCATTTTCTGTTCATTCTCTGTTCAGCTCATTTGGATTTAACATTAATTAAAGAAATAAAAGCATAATACATACCATGGGATATTTGACCGTTGTAAAAATTGATAGCTAAAAATGGATCATGATGGGATTTTCTTTTTTTTTTTTTTTTTTGACCCTGTTGGTCAGTATGACGAATAATCTACCTGGGCCTCTGATTCAGCCTCATAAAAAGGCCCAATTAAATCTCACTGAAGTTGGTTTTAGGTTGTTCATTTGACTGATATTCATCCTAGTTCAGCAGAGAGTTTTTAATGTTTCACCTATAATATTTCCAGTCTATAGTTTTACCAAGTGGTGAAACTGGTCTGATTATCTCATTGTATTGATTGTGATCACAGTGGGTCATTTAGTGTCAGAATAAAACTTCATGTTCCCTACTCACTCAAATGGAATATATATATATATATATATATATATATATATATATATATATATATGTACACAACACAGTCTTACTGCTTTGAAGCCAATGAGAGGAAGATTAAGACACTGTTAATATAAAATGTACCATAAAAGGGGGAAGAGATCCAATCTTTCTGCTAAAGAACAGTTCTGATGCTCCAGAACTGTAGTGTTCTGAATTCTCTTCTATGGCGCTCGTGCAAAATAGGAACACCTTTCAGATTAACACATCACGTTGATCGCATGTTTTAGCTCAGGGCAAGAATACCTAAAGTTTTCCTTATTTTTAAAAAGAAGGTTTTGTTCATTTTAAGTTTATCTAGTGTTAAATATATCTCAGACAATTTGAAGTAACAAATTAAAACATTTTTATAAAATGCACATTTACATTTAATTGAGTAATTAGGCTACCAAACAATGAGTTTTCATTATTTTTCTTTGTGTGAGTCAGGAGAAGGGAACTAATGAAGCGAACTGATGAATGTTGGCTCCAGAGTGAAAACTAATGGAAATGTTAGACCACCAAGGCGAAGGTAGATTGAAGAAAGGACCTAAACTAAAGCATGAGAAATTGCATTATGATTTAGTAAATTAGACACCGTTCATGTAATGATTGGTGATGTAAAATGTTTGCCACCGTTTATCACAGGGTCACTGCGACTTCTTTAGCTTCAGCATTTATTTAATGTAATTTTTCTCACTAATGCTCTCAGACGTAAATGTCATACATAAATTCACTGACGCCCAGCTAATTACTCAAGCTAAACATTTATGTCATCCATAGTTTCTTCTTCCTGTCCAACATTATTATTTTTTCACTGTGTCTCGCTGCTCCACAATAATGTCGAAAGTGATGGTGAAACGTCCCTGACTTGGTGTATATGGTTGTAGTATGGGGGTAGCGTGGCTGGAAAAAACAGAAAAAATGCTTTTTGAGTTCAAAGAACGCTGTAAGAATATAACTGCCTTAATGCTGGAATTAGGTTATGCAGGTTTCTTCAAGGAGATCCTAGAGCCCATTGGGCTGCCTCATGCGGTTTGAAGGTAGCTTTGGTCATTCAATTACCTGACTGTTGTCATAATACTGTGCTGCCAATAATAGAACTCAAGTAAAAGGCCACAAACCTATTCTATAAATGTAACCAGCTTTTGCCTTTAGCTATCCAAGTATAATTAATCCTCACTTCTCTGGCGATTAAAAGCCTGAAGGTCTTTTTTTTTTGTCATTTAAAGCACTAGGGTCCTTGTACATCAAATACAACAAAATGCTTCATTTCTGCAGAATTTTAAGTTATTTTAACATTAATATCTCTGACTCATTCTTACAAAGCTGGTTATTTGCTCCTTAATGCAATTTTAATTAACGGGGGAAAAATAAATAAAAGCTTCTAAATGTCACTCTAGGCAAATTATTGCTTCATTGAATTTGTCCACACAGCCCACATTTACTTGTTTTTCATATAGTCATCAGTCCTTGTGTGATTTATGCAGATCAGAGCCAAGATAACCGAATATTTAAAAGCGGAACATGAGGACGCATCTGTGGAAAAAAGGGGAGAGATGTGACGGTGTCCTGTCACTGTGCCTCCGATTGATGATGCGCCCTGGCTGCCTGGCCTTTGCCCGACTGGTATTTGTGCATGGTTCTCATCTGGGAGTCTGAGGATCGAAGCCCACCTTAGTTTTTTTTCTGTTATGAGTACCATGTACATTATAAACCCGAAATTGATCAATTAGACTTAGTAACTGAAACGTCTTTTTGAGTATATGTTACTAAAACATTTCAGTTTATCTGAACTATTCGTATTTTAACCAAGCATGACTTTCATAATGTAACAAAAAAAACAACTTAACAGGAATTAGTTATTATAATCTGAAATGATTAATTTCACTTATTTCTATCATTTCAACATTATTGTTTTTGTTATACCACCAAAAGTGATGAGCAAATTATTTTTATATAACCGTTTCTGATTCATCAATAGAAAAGACAAGTAATGAATAATTTGATTGATTTTAGGAACACTGATTTAAAAAAAATGTACCAAGTGGGTAAAAGAGTATTTCAATGATTGTATTTTATTAGATAAACATAAACATTTAACATGAAATCGTATTTAGTTAGCGTATTCTAACTACCGCAGAATCTCAAAGTGCTTAAGTTAAAAAAATCATGCAATTATAAATCTGATATATATATATAAAACCAACAAATCAAAAGCCAAAAACATTGACCCCAAAAACAAAAAGTATAATCTTCCCACTAAAAAAACCCAGAAATTAAGATATCACAGGCCAATTATTTTACACGTATTATCCTATTTGTTTAATCTCTATTCGAGATCTTTCTCTGCTTCTATAGCAGTACCTGGGAGTGACCTAAATATCATATTTCCCAGGGTGCTTAGGGGCATGTTTTTGACTCCATGAGTGACTTGGAAGTTTGCTCTATTGACGTGCTCAGCGTGTTTCCAATATCTTAGGCAATCAATCAAATTTCCTGAGTTTCTTGGTATTTTTATGGCTTTACAACGTGTTTAAAATGAGTCTGATATTTTAGTTTTTTTTAACGAAGATGAACAAATATTTTGAATATATTTGTACTGAAATTTTTTGCATTGAGGTAATTGCCAGTTTTAGTCTGTGTATTTTATAAGTACATTTAACACAAATTAGACATATTTAGTTTATGAACTCAGAAATAATTTGACAAGTGACTGCTTGAGTTTTTTTGAGTTCTGCTAATGTCAGGTTAATTAAACATGAAATCCAGAGTTTTGACACTTAAGTTATTATTTAGTAATTGTAATTAGGAAGTTGAACTAATATTCTGAGGACAGTTTACCGACTATTTCAGAGTTGAGTTATTTGACATTTTAAATTTATGGAAAATTTCCAGGTACATTTAAAACAAACAGAAAACATTTAGGTTCTAATAAACTCTGTACTGTACTGATTGAGTTTTTGAACTCAAAAATAATCTGGCAACTAATTGCCTGATTTTTTTCTTTCTTTTTAGTTCTGCAAACTTGTTCAGGTTTATAGTGCACTATACTTGTATAGATGCGATTACCTATTCATCTTGGCCACCAACATGCCGTCAGGAGCTACCATGTTCAGGAGATAGAAATACTAGTTCTGCAAAGAATTAGAATTGCTCCTCTCTGGGCTCTTTCACAATGAAGAGTGTACAATCTGGTGTAAAAAGCTCCTCTTTCCTAGCGGCTGTACAAAGACCTTTTAAGAAGAGGGAACTACTTCCTAAACGTTAATTGTTACTACTTTAATTGTTGCTACTTACACTTTCAGACAATGTAGGAATTCGTCACATACCTACTGATTTTATTTCCTGCTCACTTAAATTACATCACCAAATGACTTGCCTTCGGTGATCACTGATATACAGATTTTCTCGTAACCAATGTTTAAATCATATAAGTCATGCTTGAAGATAGTTACAGAGGTTCACATACTGAGACGTATTAGATGCTAACGTGGGGGTGGCTGTGAAAGGCAGAGTGAGATAAGAAGTCTGTTTTTTCCTTTTTCCGTTCTCGTTTCTTTTTTTTCTTTTTTTTACAGTTTTTCTCATCTTCCATCGTATTTATCTGCTCCTGCCTGTCTGTCTCTGCGAGGTGTCTGCCTCTATCTCACTTTTCCTCTCACTGTCTGCCGCCTCTTATATCAAACTGTCCCTTTACCTTTCTCTTTGAGCTCATCATTTCCATCTTTTAAAATTGTTGCATACAGCATTCTTGCCTTTCGGAACGTTAAAGGGAGATGAAACATGGGGTGGGAGGAGGCCGGGGTGAAACGACAAAGAGGTCTTTATGTTTTAGCGTTTCGTACATTAGAGAAAGTTTACTTTGTGTACTTTGGAGGAGAACAAAACAATGCCTTACCTCTATAAAGACAAAGATTATAAAGGAAAAACATCCAATAAGTGCATTTACTTAGTCCAACTGAGAGTGAAAAAAAGGCAAATAGGATGAAAGTGGGGAACAAAGGCTTAAAAGAACAGAAAATGAAATAAGGAATCAAGTGCAAAGGTATCAATGATACTGTTGATCACCAATACCAATATGTCTGTTTTATCTTAGCATGACAAGAAAAACCTATCAGGAAAGTAATATGTGGAAATCATTCTTCATTATAGAAATCACATATAGCCTAGGCAGAGCAGCATATTAATACATCTGATGCTGCGAATGGTTGATTCATTATTTTGCCAGGAGAACAAATAAATGTTGGTTGGGGGGCTTAGTATATTAGACTATAGCCCTCATAGATTCATTTATAAGATGCAAAATCACATATGAGGTACAAGATGGCTAACCCTTAATTAGTGGGATATCTCAGAAATCTACATTTCACACTAACAGCTACAAATCTTTTGATCGACAACACAAAATACGGGAGAGAAGTTATGAGGGGAGAAAACATTGGTGTCAAAGGGGTACCAACTTTAATTACAGAGAAAACAATGAACATTTTTTGTGCTTAAACTACTATGAAATTTATGAAATTCAATTAATTCATCATCTGTGGAGCTCATGAATATGATAATCAGCTTTTGTTTGCAACACTGATGGAGAAAGGACTGATTTGGGAAGAGAAGAGGGATGCATGTGGTGAAAGTGAGGCAGTTCAAGAAACAGCTGTTTGATTGTGTTCTTACAGGCAGAACAAACAGCGGCAGGAGCAACTCGGATTGGAAGAATTGGCTTTCAGGCTCGCAGGTTTGTTTAGTTACGCACAGATAAACTCTAGGACGTGCTCTCTCATCTGCACTGAGAGCTGTATGGACTCTGTAACACTCAAAAGACGGCTCTGTCTCACCGCTCACCTGCTCTTTGGCTCTTTTTCTTTCATTTTCTATCAAAGCACTAGCATCAGATTTGTCAAATTTACCCTTTTGAGCACAGTATCTAATCCTTTAGTGATGTTTTTCCCATAGATCTAATTAGAGATGTTCCTTTATCTGTATTACAGAAACAGTTACTGTTTGGCCTGTCTTTTCAGCTCAGTCTCGAGTTACTTTGGCTCCATCAAAGCTAAAGACCTTCATGAGCTTGAATAACTTTAAGCCATTCGTATTACTAAATGCTATATTAAATGCAATACATTGATTATCTAAAGAAGCACCTGTCTGCTGTACATTGTTGTGGGTAGTGTGTTACAAAGTAATGCAGTACTCCAATTCTGTGTGTAACTTAACACGTTTTGTGCGTTAAGAAATCAGAAACATCATCTTTTTTTTTTAAGTAATCCGTTATTTTAAGAAATTCTCTCAGTAACGGAAGGAACATCGCGACTGCAGCCTGGTTTTTGTTAGACAGTACTGCACTGTGTGCCACCTGCGGATAAGTCAGCTGATTTGTAGCACTGTGAGTGTCTGTGGTCGAGGGCGCTCCTCGACTCTGCGTGTGGGTGTGTGAGTTTTTTCGAACTCCCATTAAGAAGGCAGAGTATAGCTTTTGCATCGTGGAAGTACGAACATTATTTTCAATTCGTAATTAAAGGAAAAGAGCATAACGGTAAGATCCACACTCTGCGTTGGTGAAAATCTGCTGTTTACCTCTATGTGGAATAGCCGACTTCTCGGTGCATTCAAGTGAGGCTGTGTCTGTCAGTTAACTTGCAGCATGTGCGAGGCACTGCAAACTGGCTTTTTATTTTTGGTAACGCACTCTAACATGTTACTTTAATGAATAGGTAGCGCTGTAACATAACTGATTACTTTCAATTGATGGAGACATTATAACCTTACTAACTACTTTCCAAAGTAACTAGCTAAGCCTGCTGCTGTAAGCGCTCTGGGCCCTCCACAGCATCGCTGCTCAGTGAGAAGAGCAACACGCACACGTGCTTCATATCAGAGTATCCAAAGGTCTCTAATAACACCATCAAAGGTCACAAGATGTGACACTGCGTGCTTTTTTGAAAGAATCGCTAGAGGGGTCAAAAAACTTGCTAAATATAATGACAAAGTTGCTACGTTGGCAACACTGTTTCCTTCTTGTTAAAGATTGGATGGAGTGGAGTCACATGACTGTACATACATTAGCGTCATTAAACTAAAATTAAACTTTTCTTTTTTTTTATAACAAATATGCAGAAAACGAATTCTGTAACAGTTTTAGTATCAGTAAATTTTCGGGTTATTGCCCAGCCCCACTTCAGAATGCGATTTCTTCATTTGTATAATTTCCTAACCTCTTTAGTGAGGAATGTCATAAGTTCAGGGCTTAGTTTTAGCTCTAGATCATTTTCAATTGCTCTTTTCTTTTTTTTAGATTGAACATTAACTTCCAATATAATCACTGATCTGCCAACAAATGTGCCTCACAGGAAAACAAGTGAGTTTACATAATCATAATTTCCATTGTTATGTTGCTGCTAGGGTTGGACGATATAGAAAAAGCGCATATCGATAAAGGGAATAGTAATATTGATCGTTATTGATAATTATCGATAATTTTCACAAAATGTAGAAAATATATTTTAAGTGCCTCCCTGGTCATTTTGTTGTTCTTCAATTAACAAATTTTAACTAAGAATGTAATTTAGTCATTTATCAAATGCTTTTTTTATCATAACTAAGTTTGTAAGATTTTGAAACAAGTTAAGAGACCTGAGTAACTTCCGTAAATACAAAAAAAAGTAATGTTATTAATCACTATATTATATATCTTGTAAATTATGTTTAAATTAATTGCTTATCTTGAAGCTTTTTAATCTTTTTAACATTTCATGACAGTTTATGATATTATTGGCTGAAACTTTTAGTTTGTCAAAGCTTATTCAAATTCAGTTCAGCTTTTAAAGCTAAAGCTGCTCACCTATACCAAAGTGTAGAAGGAGCCCACAACACTGGAGCCCAGTCCGGTAACTAAGAGCTGAAGCCGGCAGATCTATCCACCCCTTATTGTGGTTTTTTAAGCGTTTTCACTGCTGAGGACCGAGTGGATGGATGTTTTAAAAGCAGCATGCATTGCGGCCAGGGTTAGCTTCCTATGTCTCCCGTAACAGTGAGCAGCAGGCTGGGGCAGGGGACTCATGTTTTATTTGGTCTATCATTGCTATGTTTAATGTTTTCATCAAATCAAATCAAACTTTATTTATAAAGCGCTTTGTAAAAAAAAAAACAACCCCCTCCCCTTCAAAAATAAAATTATCAATGCAACTACACCCCCCTCCCAACCCATCAGCGATACACACACACTTAAAAGCTACAAAAAACAGCGGGCTGAGCACAGATGAGCCAGGAAATGCCATCATGGCAGCCATCTTTATCGGCAGAAGCAGATCAGCAGCAGCAGCCAAGGCACCGACCCAGGGCGCCCAGAGGAGGGAGGGGTGGTACCCCCACCTCCACCCAAGCACTACCTGGGGGGCACCCAGGCAGCTACAGCCGACTACCGCCCCCGATGCAGGGGGCCCCCAGAGAGGAAATACTGGCAAGAAAGATTAAAATAATTTAAAATATAAAGTTTATAAAATATAAAGTGTATAAAGTATAAAACAAGTGCATTGAAGATCGGTTCAAAATGGACCGCAACATTTACCTGAGCAACTGAACAATTTTTCCGGGACACCATCCTCCTTGCTGTGACATCTGACGAAGGTGAATTTAGTTTTATGGCAATGGGTCGCTTAGGGACCATCAGCAAATTCTCTTGTAGCTCATTTGCTCCTTTTTGTTGTTTGAAGGGGGAGAGGAATGGGTGACGGAGTTGCCTGGGTCTGCGGTAATGATTCGTTTCGAGTAGGTAGTGACTGTTGTTTTAAGCTACCTGATAGGATATAATAAAAAAATGAAGGAAAACTTTTTTTTATTTAACTTTTTTATCGACCTCTTGTTTTTCTATGGCACCACACGTCTATCGATCGATGGATATTGCTATTGAATTATTGTCTGGCCCTAGTTGCTGCCAAAGAAATAAAACCCCCATCTTCACTTTAGCATGAATTTATCTGTTTATAGATTTGTTGCAATGAACATGTCAGTGGATGGATTCAGCACTCAAAAACTGAAATGTTGACTTTAATTAAATATATTTGGTCTACAGGTTCCACCTAATTGATTTAGGTTACTTAAAAGTAAATTGTTAAGTCAGTCTAAAGTGTCCATGTGAACGCTTTACACTGACTTAATAATTTTACTTGCAATTAGGTGGAACCTGTTGACCAAATAAATTTAATTAAAGTCAACATTTCAGTTTACTTGTGCAAACTTCCAACAAGAGGCACTTTCTATTATCCAACATTTTCACACCTTTAACAGCTGTGGGAGCTCAAGGAAAAGAGCAGAAATCCTAAAAGCATCACAAGTATGATTTGTTTTTATCTCACTTTTAGGTGTCAGATGTTTTCGAACACTTTATTCCTTCAACAGAATATACCGCTTAGCTCCTAATTCTAAAAAAGCAAAGGGAAATGCACCGCAATGCTTTGCACAAGTTTGAAAGGCAGTGAGAATCATAGTTATCAATTGAATTTTGGATGAAATAACTGGTTTCAGTTTAAGTGAACTTCACAAATACAAGATCATGAAGGATAAATCACAAGCATCATGACAAAAAATAAACCACAGCATAGAACTAAAATGGCTTCCATAAAAAGTTGTAGAGAAATTTAAAGCCATGGTGCCAAGCATAGAAAATCTCCCAGACCATCGTTCAATCTGTTAAACAAACATGGAAAGCATGGGACAACTGCAAATCTTCCAAAACAAACCTGTCACATGTTGGACAAGGAGACCATTAATCAGAGAAGTTGTCAAGAGGCCAATTGTTACTCTAGGAAAGCTGCAAAGATCCATGGCTCATATTGGAAAACTTTTCAAGACATCTTTTAGTTGTGCAATCCTCATGTCAGGCCTTTATGGAGAAATGGTAGAAAAAAAGCCATTGTAAAATTCATAAGATGTTCTGTTTGCAATTAGTAAAAAAGACACTTAGCAGACTTTGAACACATCTTGAGGTGTTCTTACTCAACACCTGATTTGAAAACTGGTCTTCATACATAACACAACGTGTAGAGGAAGATTTACTCTGGAAATACCCCTTATGAACCTGGTATTGGCAGTGTTATGCTCTGTGAATGCATTTTCCTTGACAGGATGGGAGAATCAGGTCCAATTTAAAGAGAATATTTTTAGAGAGGAAGCATAAGTCTGAGGGCCGGACTGGGACGATAATTTTTGGGTTTTGACCAGCCCACCCATAGCTGGGAGCGGGGGGGAGGAAAATACCAAAAGAGAAAGACTGAGCCATGCCACTACTCACCCCCGGACAACAGTCAGTACCAGCGTAGAACTCTGATTCTGATACAAGCCCTTGTTAAATCAATACTGCAGCTTTATTAAAGATTCACTACACAAATCACTACTACAGACACATTTCAGGAACTTACTTGCATGATGCAAAGACACAGCAATATTTACAAAATTCTGAGCCCAATAATTTCCTTTCTGTAGTTGTATGTAGTGAATCAACTAATGGAGCCTCATAACAGAGAAAATAAACAGATATGTCCACCTGTTCTTGAAAAAATGCCATTAATACTAAAAATACAGATGTAGAAAATACATAGGCCTTTATAGAAAAATGTAAATAATTGTATTCAAAATGAAGTAAGTTTTAAACTATGTAAAAAAGATAAACACCTGTAAAATTATTCCAAAACAAAAATGCCAATACCTGATGACGTCATAATATGCAAATTAGATGTATGAATTTTCTCCCATCACAAACTTTGGATCATGCTGAAGATTTTTCTCATTTACAGTATACCTGTATCTATAGCCATATTAAACATACAACATTTTGAACTAGTGATATCAAAATTGAATATTTTATAGAAAACAGCCCGGCGCCTTAAGAGTTAAGCCAAGGCATTGGAACCGAACCGCATTAGACGAAATGAGTTGCGTTTAAATGGACTGGGACAGGCAACTGTTTTTAGAAAATTTGCCGACTGGCCTGTTACAATTTGAGTGAATCACACATTGGCTAAATAAGGTGAGTTTACGACATTAACGTTGGCAACTCTCTCTGTAGGCCAACCAGTATGACCTATCGTGTGGTGGAATGCACAGCATTTTTTCCTGCTCACCATTTCATCACGGTCACCGCTTTCATGTAGGTGTAGATATTCCTCGTCGTCACTCCCTTCGGGCTCAGCCTCTGCCAATGCGTCCGCCCCTTCATCCTCTTCTGGTAGCTCCACCTGTTGCGAAGAAGATGATCCAGCTGCGGCAGCAAACATCTCCGTGATAGTTTTGCTTTTTCCAATCGATTCCTCCAGTGATTTTCTTTTTTTCTCTCTCACTTTCTCCGCTCCTCATTTGCGTTTTTTGGTTGGTTTAGCTTTCTCCATTTTTGCAACTTAGCAGTGCAGCTTTGCCAAGCTAATGACGTTCTCACTCTCACTCTCTGACCCTAGTCTAATTTCATTGCCTATCATTCTCTCCACGATTGGTGGGTTTTGGCGTGGTAGAGGGACGGGTGGGGTGGGTGACCATGCTTATGACTCGTGTACACCTGTGATGGGCCGCGCAGGAATGCCGGCCGATGGATGATTCCATTCCTGAGACAGGAAAGAAGGCAGAAAATAAATAAATAAATCCCAATTTTGGCCCATTTTGGGGGAGTATGGAAGGGGTATAATATGTACCACTCATGCGCCTGTGATGGACCGATGGATGATCAATCCAAGGCACGGGTGCGGCGCTGCGCAGAAAGACAAAAAATACTCTAACGCACCAGCCCATTTTGGTACCGGCCCACCGGTCAAATGCCCGGTAAAATATATGGCCAGTCCGGGCCTGATAAGTCTTGAGACAAGGAAGAAGGTTCACCTTGCTGTAGGACATTAAACGATAGGCTGCTCAAAAGAGAATGCCACCATCATTGTGGCATCAACGCTGGCATCAATCAGCCTTTTGGTCATCAGTGCTCAGCCTGTGGCGGTAATGTGCCGCAATTAGGTGTTTTTAACAAAAGATTACACCATGGTTGGATACAGGGGTGTATTTGGGTGGTGTCTGGGCTGTCGACATGCAGGGATGCATATTTGAGACTGAAGAGTCCATGGTAAAAAGACATAGCTTTGTCAAAAGGTGTTTTTGCAAGCCTCTTCAAAAGGTGGCTGTTCTTCACTGTCCTCATGAAATGTCTGGTGATCTGCTCTTCAACTCTCAAGGCCACAAGCTCCTGACCTCTGCATCAATTCCGTTTGCAATTTCATACAGTTTACAAATGCTAAATTAACTCTTTATATTTATTTGCACTTTTCTAAAGGTTTTGTGGCCATAGTGGCCTTTATTTGAAAGGGCTAGCTTAGAAATGGGAGAGAAATAGGGGAAGACATGCAGCAAAGGTCTTCAAGAACGGGACTTGAGCTCTGGACAATATAGAGGGCTGAGGCCTCTGCACATGGGGTGCCACTATGGAAACCGTTGTGCCATGTGATGCCCCCCCTGCCATTCTACATACTGTTGCCAAACAGGGCTCAGTGCGCATTCCACACACCATCAGGATATCACCCTCTGCTGTGGCAAGGCCAGGATTTTGTTAGAAAGTCCAGTGTTGTGGTAATATTACTAGGCACTAAGCATCCTGAAACGAATATTCGCACCTCACTGTGAGGCTACGGCACTTTCAGAAGACACGTACTGGGACTATTACCCTAATAGTTTGACCATGTATTTTTATTTTTTACTGTTATGGAAAAATCTTAAGGATGTCCGTCATTTAATTCACACATTTTCTACTTCACACTTAGAGTACAGGTACAGGTAAGAGGTAACTTTATTATTTAAAAGTTTCCAAAGAGAACAAACTGGCTGCGATAGATCCCTGTACTTTAATGACTGGTGGGGAAAGAACGCATGCTGTGAAAAACTGTCCTGCCAAATTCTTATCATTTCGTTTAGAGAAATGTTCCCAAATTTCAAATCTTTGTAATTCCGCTTCCATTATGCAAAAGCGGGAGTTCAGTTCAGCTCCATGGGAAGTGTTCTTGGCCACAGCAGGATAAATGATCCTAATGATTACATGTAACCTATTAATCTGCCAGATGTGTGATGGCACGATGTGGGTTCTCTGTTCAGTTTGTTCAGAGTGAATATTAATTAAAATTAATAAAAATAAATACTGCTTAATATGTTATTATCCTTTTAAAACTGACAAAAGTACATTATAAACAGTGTTGGGCATCTTGCCTCAAAAAAGTAATTAGTTAGTTAGTTGGCAACTGTGACGCTATTTCTATTATCTGTAACACAGTTATGCTCTATAATATCTATGAGGTCAAATATTTTTATAACTGAATGATGATAAAAAACACCATATACAGTGTTTTAAAATGTTTGGAATTAAAACTTGAATCAATAAGACTGAAGACGTATGCAGAGATATAAAAATATACAAAGAGTAAATATTGGACATACATAATCACACACTTTTCATTAAAGTTCAAAACTAAGACAGACGAATGTGGGTAAAATGAAACAAAGGGAAATCTGTCCGTTAAATACTGCAAATCTCTGTCTGTAATATTGTACAGCACTATCGTACTATTATAGAGCACTATCCAACTGGTTCTAGTAAGACATTTTCAGACTGATTTGGTGTCACCTGATCACATGATTTCGAAACTATTGAAGGAAAACCTGAAATATTACAGTAAAACATTAATATAAAATATTATATCTATTAAAATATCAAAATCTTGTGTCTTGTTCTTTAGAAGTAGTAAGACACATCAAGATTGATTTGGTGCCACCTGGTCATATGAACTGGAAGCTACTGAAGAAAAATCACGTACAGTAACATAAGAAATGCTACATATGATGTTTATTTTTTAATGAATTGGTGTGTCGTGTTCCTTGGGTGTTGAGCAACAATTTATCAATATTTTGGTGTTACTTTGTTTGTAGATCTCACAGGTATCGATTTATTTTACGGGATGTATGGAGATTTATTGAAAATCAAACGCTAATCAAAACCAGCTTGGCGGCGATGTATCCGCTCTATCAACGCAGTTTTTAGAGAGACGTTGGAGGGAGTCTCCGCTTGAATGAAACGATGGTCTGTCGAATATCCAACTCAAAACTAGGTTCACCAGGGTCTTACCGCATGCAGGGAGAGCATTCAGGATTGCCAACCCAGCAATCATCACCGACAGTGGCGCTCTGTCCCTGTAGCTTAAGTGTGGCTGTCAGAAAGCCTGACACAACTGTGCCTCATTCTACCACACTGTAGTAATGTAATACTTTACACCCCCAGTAATTAATTACATTACTCTTTTACCTGAAAAATAATACAGTTAGTAATGTTATTATACTTTAACACCGTTACTCCCAACACTGATTATAAACAACGTATTTTTTACTCCGTCATTCAAAATGAGCAATGAAAGAAGATAGGACCACAGCTGCAGCTCTAGATGTATAAAATCTGGTAGAGAAATATCTAAAAAGACCTGCAAAACAATAAGTATGTATGGCATGTGCTCTTATTGATTAGTGGTCATTTCACAATCAAAGTAGATGTTTGCAGGTTTATGTTGTACATTAAAGCTATTACACAAACTCGCTTTTCAGTCGATCTGCTCCTCTGAAGTGGCTTTAATGTGTACAGCCCCAAAGCGTTGACAAAATTAGAGTTGTGTAGTCATATTATGGCCTACAGCTGGATAAACCTCAGATGACTCAGACAGTTCGGGGACGAAATTTAATTTCCCATGCAGTCGTCTTTTTCTGTTAACCCTCGTCTTTAAACCAGATAAGTGGAACACTCCTGGATGTTTTGGAAGCCTCCGGTAAGAGCTGTCAGTCAGCCGTCACCTACTACCCAGTTCTGTCATGAAATCCCCCCAACACACACACAGTAGAACCACTGAGACTAAAACTATTAACAGTCCTAACCTCATGTGGATTTCTAACCCCTACTTTAGATTATTGTTCCTTTTTTCAGCTCACTGTCATCCAAACCATTAGGAAATGTATGTGCTTAGTCTATATAGCTTTTAGCCATTCGGGTGTTTCTTTGTTTAAGCTTATATATAAGATTCGAATTATATTGCCGTTCACCACCTTTCCATTGTTTAAATGATGGCAGTTAATATAAATTAGAGTCCAGAGATATAAAGAAAACATCATAGTTTCATTGGTATACTTGAATAACAATAACATTTTTTATTCCATAAAGAGGCACCGATCAAGATATATTTTTGCTATAATTAGCAGGGAGTTTTTTTGTACGTACATACAAAAAAAATCTCAGGAAGCCCTTTAATAAACCTCTCAAGAGCATGCAGTGCAGGCTGAGCAAACATTTCAAACAAAACTTATCCATCTTATAGCTTCCAATCACAAATCAACAGAAAACCACCTGGGGGCTATTTTTAGTGAAAAATAAGCACAGTGTGTCAGCTTTTTTCTGGTGTCTAAATTTTTAACTCCACGTCTTTGTCATCATATGTTCTAACATTCCATCATAGTATTAGTTTCTTCTGTAGAGAAGGAAGTAGTTGAAGGTCCCCCTGATTGTTTTACCATTAAATGACAGCTAATTAGTTGTACACTTGTCATATGCTAATGTTACCTAACATTGTTTTCACTAAAACTTAGATTTATTCATTTTTTAAAAGCATGTTCACATAGAAGCTCTTCCACCTTTAGGCCTTTGTAAGATTTCGTTCTAAAGGAACAGTTGGAATCGGCTATCAGCAGCCGATGTCTGTCCATGCCTGCCACTCTCTTCTTACCGGAACCCTTAGATCTGCTGATGAATTACAACCAGCAGCCATCTTCATACACAGCCTGCTTCATACACAGCTACCTGCATTACTGCCACTTCACGGTGTCATCTATCATTAAAATTCAATCATCTATTCTCTCTGGCTGCTTTTTAGACACAGATTTGTTTGCATGTTAAGTTAGATAACCAAACATCTAGTCACATGCCGGCAAATGAATGTATGTTGGTAACTAGATGTGATTAAGAGGACTTGCTAAAATCCAAGCAGAGCTTCAGAATAAGGAAAAATAAGGAGAGAGGTAAGTTTGAATATGGCATCACTGTTGCAGCCAGATGAGTTTCTTTGAGTATTGCAGGAATTGCCAGTCATCTGGGATTCTCACGCACCTCCATATGTCAGGTTTACTGGGACCATCCTCAAAAAGAGAACTATCCAGTAAGCAGCAGTTGTGTGGATGGCAACACCCTCTTAACCATACAACCACACCAGGTACCACTGTATTCATCTAAGAATAGGAAACCATGGCTGCAAGTCACAATGGTTTAGTATATTTGAACAATATTAAGTAGGCCCCTGAGTCCCAAGTGAGTACCATTGAAACACCACAGCCTACCTGTGTCATGTTTTCTGGCCATGTCCATCTGTTATTAGGACCTTACCTGAAACTCGGATCAAGCTGGTTTTCATGAACTTGCCCGTTGAGTACCCTGGTTTCTGGTGGCATTCAAAGTCCACAAATCAGTGCAGAAAAACATTCACGTTTAATTCATGGGTGTGCAGCCAACATATCTCTGCAGCGACATATTAATGCTATCATGTTAATCTATGCATCCATTATTGTCTGTCTCCACCGATCTTTGGGAGACAGGCTATGTAAACTCCGGACAGGTAACCTGTCCTCTGTAGCTTGGAGGCAACAGTCCTATTCAGTGTTTTGCCAGCTTTTGAAAAAAGTTGCAATAAAAGGGTCAACGTTTTTGTGATTTTCTTTTATTTTTTGTCATTCACTTAAAAATTGTTTGAAATGCAAGCTTTTAAAATATATATCCTCACCATGGCTCAGGAGATGAGATTTTGTCTTGTAATCAGAGGGTTGCCAGTTTGAGCCCCAGCTCCGACTGTCTCAGTCATTGTGTCCTTTTATTGTGTTTTTGGGCAAGACACTTCATACATTGCTTACTGGGGTTGGTCAGAGGGTCCGGTGATACCAGTGTCTGGTAGCCTCTACTCGGTCAGTGCGCCTGCGCAGTACAGCATTCAGTCGGTTGATTTAGGAAAAAGAGTCTTGATCCGCTGCCGAAGTTACCTTCACAAAGCCAAAATGATATGTGACGCCGTCAGATATAAGACAATGAAAGGAAAGGTCACAAATGGTAAAAGGCGTGATAAAGTTGCGTTAATTGGGTAAAATCGCAAGACGTACAGAAACTGCATTAATAGTTGCGATCGCAACATTGCAAATTCCTGTGGGACGTGTCTATTGAGCTGCCCTGGAGCTCTTTCAGGTTAGTCCAAAGTCTCCAAAGACTCTTTCTGACACTATATTGAGTCTATGCCACAAAGACTAAAGACCAAGCTGAAGATGAGAGGACTGAAGTTGCTGCCACTAACGTGATCGCTAAACCTAGCTAAAGTAGCTCTATAATGTCACCGTTTCTAGGTAAAGTTTAGGGACAGGAAGTTCACTGTAGTTCTGAAGAATGTTAATTCGTTTTTGTTTAATGCTCATCAGTACCACTAAGCTCTGAAAGGGAAAAAAAAAATTGAAGTCATGCTCGAGAGAAACGCTTTAGAGCTACTTTTGTTGTCATAGATACGCCCTGTTTCATAGCAAATGTGATCCATCTGCAAAGTTACATAAATTGGTAATACTAAAACTAATGAACTCACAGATGGTCTCACATGTTCAGAGTAATCAAATTTGCATGTTAAAATTAAAGTGCCAGTGCCAGTATTCTACTGAGGATCTCCAAAAGCTACCTTGGAAAACTGGGACTAGAGGGCAACCTTATTAATGGAGGATCTATCATCTTAGGATCTGCACCCCCCATAACTGGTCATTTAATTAACCTTGTCAAACATATCTGCTGTAATCTCCTATCTATTTTCACCTGTTAATTTAAAACGGTTCCTAACAAGGCCAGCCCCCCAGCCAATCAAATGGCAGTCACACATGCATAAAGAACTTAGTTAATTAGAGCTGTCAGAAAGTGGACAAATACGGGTGAAGATGGAGGATGGATTTCCCTTTATTACTTTCCACAGAGAGTTATTATATCTCTGGGAATCACCTCAGATTCTCTAAAGAGAATCGAGAAAATGAGGAGGGGGCGAAGGCAAGACAATGATAAAGTGAGATAGAGAGAGAGAAAAATATTTAGTTTATTCTGGCTAATCAAATATGACTCTTTCCAGCTTCGTGGCAGCTTCATTTCCTGTTCGACAGGAAATTTCATTGCATTTCCAAGAGTGATCCTGTGGCTCATTTTTAGCTCATAATATTCACTCGCTCCAGTGTAATTGTAAAGTCAAATTAAATTGAGTCTGTATAGTGGATGTTGAAGTTTTTATATCGTTTCAAACGTGTTAAATATGGATTTCAATACTTAAGAAATTCTGCAAATGTTTCTTCAGGTTTAGGAGTTTTGATTTTGAGTATTGCTGTAAGTGTACCGACTATTAATAAAGTCAGGTGTGATGAATTAAACGATCTGAAACAAAAAACAGGTGCAGGTGAATATTTCTCTTCAGTGTAAATTAACTATAGAGCGACCCAAATCTCATCTGAGGCTGCATCTTCAAAGATACAGTTAGTCTAAAGTTACTTAATTAGCCTGACTTACAGACGTGTTCGTATCCCTTGAACATTTTCACAGTTCATCTGAATATACCTTTAAACCTCTATTTCATGAGGATTATGTGTAACAGGTGAAGACAAATTAGTGTATACTTTCCAGTCTTTAAAGGTTTTTGCCTCACCAAATCTAAAATATGTGATGTACAGATGTAGGCTATTTAGCACTTGAATTTATGAAGAACTTAAAGGTTTAACCGTGTGAGACATTTGCATTTTGCCTTTTTATGAATTATAAACTTGAAATAAAGCTTTATCTCAAATAATTACAATTTTGAAATTGCTTTTGTTATATTTTGGACATCTTAACTTTCAAAGCAACAAAAAAAACAGTAATTCTAAAGATTTACACAATGCATCTACGGCTGGATAACTAGAAAACATGCTTTATCTTCCTTCTGTTTGTCCTGTTTGGACTTGGGAACGTCTATTGTTTCTTCTTTGTAATTTTTTTCTCTAAGTCTTTCCTCAGTTTATTCTTTCTGTATTCGTTTCGTAAATGTACATAAACCCATTTTGATAAATATTTTCCGTGCTATCTCTATTTGCCATTGTTACATGGTCATAATCAGCCTTGAACACCAGTTGTCTAAAAGTGGTCAGTCTGGGAACTCTGGGTTTGGCAGCAATTGGCTGAGGATAACCAGTACAGCTGAGCTCCAATTTGTAATGGAATTTTAATGGTCAAAATAGGAATCTTAGGTAGTCTGAAGTCTCTCTGATTGGTGGACCGCTGGCTGCAGATGCAGCGTTATCACATCAGTAAGGCTGCGGAAGATATTTATTTTAATGGTAGAGAGGCAGATGTTACATTCTCATAGCAGTCTCCAAGAACGGTACAGAAAAGAAGCTGCTTTGTCATTTGGTTTTTCATCTGAAAGATAAACTATGGGACCTAGCTCTGACTAGACCTGTGCAGCCACCTTAGATCGCTTACAAGGGATAATGCTGTTTAATATGCAAGTTGTGTTAAAAACATATAGGTTTAACCAGTGGAAAATAGCCTCCAAAAAGCTGCTTTATGGTTCTATTGTGCCAAGCCAAGTGAGGGCACACTCTCAGTCATTTCTATTAGAAACTGGTAGATTTCCTGCAGGGAAACATATTTTCCCGGATATTGTATGGGAGACACTAAGTCACAACCTTTCTGGATGAGTTGGAAAGCCTGCAAAAGTACATTGTTGGATCAAGATTATAATCTGTTTGACTTCTCTTAGCTTCAGTTTTGAAGATGAAATTCAAAATGACAGAATATTACAGAACAGATGACAAGTTTATTTCCCAGGATCATTAGATGTTGAAGAGGATCTTGGTTTCATGAGTGATTTGTTCATCCTTTGTGTCAGTTTTCTCCTCAGTTATAATTTCATCCTGATATTTCATCCTCAGAGGTATCCCCAGGTTCATTTAGTCTTCAGGAACACAGAATTTTTCAAAATCACCAATGTTTTCTGATGTCTTAATTTTTAAACCTATAGCTTTGCTTTCAGAGTTAACTTCATCGTCCTCAGAGCAAACTGCCACATCCGGGGTAATTTTCTGCATGGGAAACACTGGCAACAGCACAATTTTCTAATGTTTTCATCAACAGACTGTTAACTTTGTCGTCCTCACAGAAAACCTCCATGGCCAGCTTCATACGGTGTAACGGAACACTGGCAAAAGCAGGGTTTTCTGATGTCCGCATTATCATAGCATTAGCTGTCGTTTCAGAGCGGATTTGTTTATCCTCAGAGCTGGCTTCAAGCAAATCATTTTTTTGTGAAACTGCAGATAAAGATCTTTTTCAATGCTGTTGTCAGCAGGGCTCTAACAAAGCCATGTTGACTGGATGTTAAATTCCAAATGAATGTAAAAACGAATGACTGAGAAGAAGACGCTGCAAACAGTCAACCAGTCTGACAGAGCAGTCTGCCCGGGCCCTCGTTGTGCACCTTGCCACATGTACGTCATAATATTCTCAAGTATTCTCCATCTTAACTGTCAGTTGTCGTGTTTTTTTTTCCATCTTTTCTCCATCTCACCAGTTTGTATCGCTCCCTTTATTTTCCTTCTCCGGGCAGCTGTAGCTCAGTGGTAGACTTTTCAGCCTTCAACCCGGAAATCGGTAGGTTCATTTCCTGTTTCTGCTGTCGTGTCCTTGGGTAAGACACTTCACCTACCTTTCCTACTGGTGGTCTAGAAGTTGTGCTTGTTTCTGTCAGTCTTGCCCCTGGGCATCTGTGGTTACAATCATAGCTTGCTTCCACCAGTGACTGAATGAGTAATGGATTTGTAAAGAACCTTGAGGGTATTAAAACCCTCAAAGCCCTTTATGAGCGACCCATAGAAGACCAGTATGCTTCAATAGTGGCCTTTAGGTTTTCTGCATTTTTTTGGTCTCACATCTCTCATCTTTCACTTGGCAATAGTAAGTTTGCTGGCCAATCAAGCACAGTAATTCCATGGTCATTGGAACAAGTTTTGGTACTTTTGTGTGCCTCACTGTTCCTCTTCAAGACAGATGCTAAATTTCCTCTCATTAGAAAAGAGGATTTGGAACACTGAGCAACAGACCAGCAGCTGCTTGACGAGAGAAATAGGACATTTGAAGCCTACGTCCAGTATTTGTTCCTTGATGCACTAACTCCTGCCTCAGTGCAGTCCTTATGAAGGTCCCCAACACAGCCTTTTTCCTGATAATCCTCTCCAGGCTGCGATCATCTGCTTGTGCACCATTTTCTTCCACACTTTTCCCTTCCACATAACTTTCTTTTAATGTGCTTTGATACAACATTTTGGGAACATCAACTTCTTTTGTAATTACCTTTTGAGTAAAATTGTTGACAAAATTTTCTAATTCCATCAAAAATCTAAGACAGCATACAAAGCACAGCCATCTCATATTTTTAATGAAAGTCTTGCCTCAAGGACTGGGTTCTAACAACTGTAACAAGTTTTCATACTTTTGCTCAATAGCACACCCTGTCACCAAAGCTGTGTAGCATTCAGTGTGCCATGGGAGCATCTCAACTCTTGCTAGGATCAAAATTGTTGATGTGGAGTCCTAAAATATGGTGGAGGTATACACCATACAGTTTTATGCTAGTGGGTGCTAGAATGCTTGGTGTTGCATCAGTTGCCCAATTTCCCATACTTTCAATAATTTATCCACATCATTTGGTAATACTGTCAATAGATGTCATGTACCACTGATCCAGGTCATGATGTGGGACAAGTAATCCAAATTAGGTTTTGTCTTTTCAGCAATATACCACAAAAAAAAAATCAAGTAAGTGGGCATGGCCAATAAGATGTGAATGCAGAATTATCTAATAATAAGCCAATATAAAGGTTTTGAGTGTGGGAAATATGGATTAATAGATAAAGGGGAACTTTGGAGTTTTACAACCTGGACCTTATTTATAGAATGCATGATGTTCACTTACTCGCACAGACAAATTTGGAGCCATTTGGAGTCCTTTGGACGAAGTTTATCTCCAGTTGCGATCAGCAAATATTCATATGTTGGCAGTGGTGCGGGCGCTTCGAGTGCCGCCTGTAAATAAGGCCTCACCTGCCACAGAATTCCTTCATTTCCCCAATGTGTTTATTATTAATCACTACTATTGCCCTCAGAGTTTGTAGGGTCTCTGAAAAGTTTTATTGGTTGTCTGCAGGTGTTTTTGCAGGCGTTTATTCCAGGTTATAACAAGCTGTGCCCCATGGCAGTTGCAGTCCTAGCAGCTCAGACTACAGCTGTCATGGTGCATGGCAGCGACTTAATTGAGATTGCGCCTTAGTGTAGTTTGATTAAAAGCCTGCAAAACCACCCCCAAGATTCTCGTTTTTTTTTCTGTTCAAAGCATTTTAAGCGAAGAAAGTACTATGAGCAACAGCGTTGTTTGAATGAGGTATGAATTATTTATATTGTGAAGCTCAATGAGAGCAACTTTACGTCAGCGTTGTACCTTACACGGATTGTTTCTTTTTAACTTAAAGAAGAAACGAGGAGCCGAGAAAGCACATAATTAACCTCCACAGTCAACATCATTAACCTCGACAATTATTCACATCAACCAAGTGAGGAAAAGGGCGGTTTTGGAGAGTGCCGGAAACATGCATGCACCTTTCTTCAAAATAGAACAACAGGAAAACAAAAATAGGATCATTTATTAGAGTCAGGAAGGCGTTACAGAGACGGCAGCCTCCCAGGTTACAGCTGAGCAGCCCGCTCGCCTACACGTGGCTTCGCGCATATATGTGTGTGTTTGTTCGCCCTGAAAGTGTACATGCCATGAATGTGTGTGTGTGTGTGGATGTTTGGACCACGTGTGTCTCTATGTATCTGCGTGCACATGTGTGTGTGTGTGTGTGTGAGACACCATCTGTGAAGCCATTTGCAGCTGTGTACCCTTGGAGCCCAGGACCCAAAACTCAGCTGTTACCAAGACAACCCACTACACCCCTATACCTGGTCCGTGCACATGTCCACACACACACACACACACACACACTCTCTGAATCACCTAAAGGTTTGACGGCGTGCGCGCTCGCGAGCGAACAGATGGACGACGATGCATCCGTTTTGATGAAGTGCGAAGCGTTTGAGTGGGGGGCAGCGAAAGACGAACAGAAACTGGAGTGACAAGCAGATGGACAGTCTGTGTCTCAGTTTTAGTTGAGTTTCTTTTTCTCGTGCTATGTGTTTAAAGTGTGAGAATTAGATGAGTCTAAACAGAAACACAGTGTTAGTGAAGCAGAACGCATGCTCCTGCTTTTATTCAGCCGCTCAGATTTGCTTAAAATCAAAGTAAAGACTGCAAAGCTGTGCTGCTCATGGTGCAAGATTGTTGGACTATCTCAGTTACTTTAGTTCTGATTGGTCATTTTTCAAGACTTTTATTCTTTTTAATTTTATTCAGTTATTATATTTAGTTTTTATGATTGGTGATTGGCTTTTCTGGACATTCATTCACTCTGACTTTACAGGCTGTGCAAACTGTTATATGTAACATCAGAGGAAAAAAGACATTGTATTTACCTTTTAGATTTTTTATTTGGTATACCACGTTTTGAACTTGAAGTGATCCCATGATAATCATAATAAAATAATAAATAATAATAAATAAAATAATAAATAATCATAAAATTCATTTTTTCAATTTAGTGACAATCATTTCCAAGCTAAAAATTAGATTTGAAATTAGGCTAATTCAGATTCAGTTTTTAAAAGCAATTATTCAATTTGAGCATTTTAGATTCAGTCTGAGAAATTTCAGTTTGAACAGGAATAATTCATAGTTCATATTCATACGTCATGGGTGCAGAGCAGAAACAAAGGAGGAAGTTCAAATGATGTAATCCGTCGCTCATAATAGGCAAGTGTCAAACCCCTGACTGTCTGTGTTCTCAGCTTTCTAACTCTGCTTTCTGCGGGTAGAATCTAGGAGATACAGAAGAAAAGGAGACAGATTAGCAGTACCTCCCAACAACTGATGGTTCCATCTGGGAGATATTACTGAGAAGTATTGTCTCTGCTGCCTAAAAATTCAGTCACTATTACAATTCATGAGCTTGTCAAACAGCAGTCTTCAGTCAGAGGCCTCTATAGAGTCCATGCAAGACTGACTGTTATAAGGTATCCTTCCTGCTCCCAGCATCATTATACACAACAACTCTTTGAAGACACTTGGATGACATGAGTTACAGAAAGATGTTCCCATTGGGATTAATCAGGTATTTTTGATTTGAGTCACTCAAACAGACACAAAAGGCACATGCTGTATACCTCTTTGGTCTATAAGTTCATGTACTGGTAATGGCTCTGTGCTTCAGAGATGGCTGCCAGATTTATTTTCAAGTACTACTATTCTTGGCATGACCTATACGAATAAATCGTTTTATAAGCAGTTATTTTTCATGCAACCCCAACCTCCAAACTAAATCAGCAATAGAAACTCGTCAAATGTAGACAGAGTCTAGCAATTAGCAGTCATAGATTAAAGCCTATGCAAAATCAGTTTTTAAGAGAACTTCTGGTGGGTTTTTTACAGCCATATGCAGATCTTGCAAAATGTTTTTAGCTCGGCTGCACAGAGGCAAGATGTAAGCGGAAAGGATCAGTGCATTTGTTAAGTCAGCATCAGTGCATGATGCTGCTGCCAGAATTAGACAATGTGCTTATGCATGTCTTGCTTCGGCTTGGCTAAAACTATCGAAAGTCAGAAGCTACTATGTGGAAATTTGAGATGGTCTATGGAAGACTACTAGCTGGGGTGCAAAGATTTGAAAGCCTGTCACCTTTAATTTGTGATTTTGTTGTAGACGACACATACCTAGTTATCAACTACTTCAGCCATTCTGATAACACCTTACTGCTGGATTTTCACTAACGTTATCTATCCTTCTACACAAACATATTTGTCCTTCGCCATAAAATATAATTCAGGCCTATTCTTGAATTTGTACAGCTACATATTAAATCTGTGTGAACTTCTTCAAGGAAATATCGTGGTTGCCCCTCAGGCCTTGGCTACAGAGAATGGGTCATTTGCTTCACCTGTGTGTTCCTTAAGATTTTATTTATATTATAGAACATTTCATCATTCAAGAGTAAAGAACAGTGCCATATTTGAAGAAGTCTGTGTCATGAGGAGAGGCAAAAATTCAAATAGATGATTGAAAAGAAATTTGTCTTATTGTGTTCTAGAGTCCTGACTTTGGGAGCCCAACCACAAATCATAATGCCACCACCACCATGTAATGCCTTTCTGTTAAGTTCAAAATTACTTTATTTAGCTCTGCGATGGACTGGTTACCTGTCCACTGGAGACAGGCACCAGCCCCCCTGTGACCCTTCAAGGAGAAGCGGAATAGATAATGGATGGATGGATCTTCTGATTTTTTTCAAAGTTGAAAAAAAAATCAGAAGAAAGCTTTCACTGAATACTGTTGCTAATGACTCTCATGGCGTCCTGACGGCTCGACACGATATTCCACGATAACATGTCATGGGTGACACCATCAGTTTTCAGTAAATACTACTAATCCAACTGATTTGCTTTTTCCTCCTCAAGTGTCCATCTGGCTGTATGGTTAGAAAGCTGGACAAAGATTCACAAATATGAGCTTTGCCCTTATGATTGATGCAAGAGATGGTGAACTTCCTCCTTCTCTCTCTGTTTTTCCCCCCTTCTCAGCTCCTCTGGGATTTGGGTTCATAGTTCGGGGATTATTTGAGTTTTTGAGATGCTCATGAGATGTTCCCAATTTTAAAAACAATGCAATGTTGCCATAGTTATTCATCATGACGGAACGTAGAAAAGAGTAAGCTGCACAGCATCCAAAATCAGAGGGAAAAATGTTCCAAAGAAAGCAACGCTTCAAATAAAATATGTACAAATGGTTGGAAAAGGAACAAATCAGTAAGGGCGTAACAGAGCTACTCCAACATACTGCCACAATGAGCTCCGCTGTTAAAGAATTGTTGAATATGAGGATGGTGTGTTCAGGGTTATAAAGTGGTTAAAATAGTAGCACTAAAGTGTGTGACTCATGCCAGTAAATCTGATATTTGTTAAGGAGGTTAAAAATAGGAACTGGATGTGCAGAAGACGGCTAGAAGTTCAAAAATTACTAGCTCAGCAGGCATAATTTAAAAAGAAATGATCAGTCTATGAGTAGGCTAATGGTAGAGCCAAAGGTCTGGAAAGATGGGATGACTGCTGTGTAAGCTGAGAGACTCATTTATTTCATACTGACAAATGAATTCCTTATAATGCGTTTACTTATCATTCACAAATTGGCTCCTCTCTCCAGTTCAAGCTTCATTTTGATTTTTTTTTACAGTTTTCCTTTTGCTCAAATATTTCATAAATTTTCCCTCTAAAATATTTTTAATAAAATATTTTATTAAAATATTTTAGATTATACTAAACAATATTTCTTAGGTATATTTTGAAAATAGCTTTATCTAAAATTTATTTTTTGAACAAAACACAGGGAGATTCAATAATCAGTGTAATACACTGAAAAAGAGATGATTAATACATGGAATTTTCCCCCCCACAAGCCATATTTATTTACAGTATTGAGAAGTGAAGTGTTCATAGAAGCAAATCTGTATCATAGTTCAAATTGAAATGCATTAGCCGAAATGCTTTTTTTTCAATGCATCTGCCATTTCTGAGTTATGAATAAAATGAAGTCATTCAGCTTTTTCATTTTCTTATTTAGCATTGCTCATTCTTTGACTAAATGAAAATGACAAAAAAAGGACAATTTGATTGTCAAATAACATACCTGAAATGTCTAATTTAAAAAATTTAAATGAATTAGTGAAAACCATTTTTCATTTTCAGAATACGACTGCATTTAGCCTAAAAAATGAAATGAATTTAAAAAAAATCGACCAAACTGCTTTTTCATTTTCTTCCCTAAACTTGCTCATTCCCTGACTGAATGAAAACAATAAAGAAAGGGACATTCCAGTTTCATTTCCATGCCTGGCCCACAAATTTTTTTTCCATAATTTAAAAATAGTTGGCAATCTTAAAGGCACAGTGTGTAATTTTCGGCCAGTAGGGGGCAGTGCATACCTGTATTATCACAAAAATGCGGTATCTGTGTCTTCGAGTAATAAACTCAACAACGGAGGTCCAACTAGCGCTGTTTTCAAACGCTCAATTCCCTGAGAATTCTCTATTTGCAGCAACATGACGAGCACATCAGTCTCTCTTTCATCGCTTGGAACTAGCAAAGAGTTAAAAATTTATTTATGGCTAAACTTTTTACCATTTTGAGGGGAAATCAATGTTTTAATAGCAGGCGTGTTCCGTGCGCTTTGTCCTTCCGGGCTCTTGTAGAAGTAAAGACGTCATCTAATATGGCTTTCCCCTGAAAAGAGGACCTGCGCTATGTATTTTAAAACTGATTTTTAAAGTCATATTTTACAATATCGCCAATATTTTGCAACTAATGTGCTTTACGTAATTATTATTACATAATATTTTAATGGCTATTTTCAAAGATGTACTACAAAAACTACACACTGTCACTTTAAGTACTTTAGTCAACCATAATGTTGTGTAAAAAGCACTATATAAATAAGTATGGCATGGTATATTTCGCATCTCTTTAGACCCCTCTATTGACAATTTTTCTTTAAGCTTCTTGTAACTGTTTTCAATAAGTTTTGTTTTGTTATGAATGACTATGAATAATTATTTATGGAAATAATTAATTAATATAGCAATTTAGTTTAAATGTACTAACTTAGCGCACCACCCTCACTGTAACGAAAATAATAGCTAAATACTTCAGTCTCAGTTCATGTTTATGACGATCTGCTTGATAACGCTAAGATAATTAATTAAACAGCAATAGATGGATTACGTATGTGGCGTTCTTCAAACAGCAAGTTTTTATACATGTACACGGAATTTGAACAAACAACTTTCCAAAATACAAGAGTTTATTAACGGAGTTCAACTTTCCACACAAAAACACTTTAATCAACAAAATCACTAAGCTAATAACACAAACAACTGAAGTATTCGATTCCAAAGAATGAATAATAAAACTGCCAAACAAAACTAAAAACACTAAAAATGTACAATTTTAAATAGAAACCACCAGTAAATTGATAGTGATGGCAGAGTCCACATGAATATATGCAATGATGAATGGAAAAGGAAAGGGAGTGAAAACAAATGACACGTGAAAAAGGAGGCATTTAGAGCGGAAACAAAATGGTGAAAGACGTGTTTATTTATGCTCTTTAACAGACATTTGAAGTATTTACAAATAATTCAATTACACACAAGTCAAAGATATTTAATTAAGGGAAGCTTAACTGGTTGAACCAAATGATGTGTTGTCAGAGTAAGAGGAGTTAATTAACAAGTAAATATAGCTCTTTTTAGATGTTCAACTTATAGAAATGATTGAAAACCATGTGTCGTTGCCTTTTATTTCTAGAGATACACACTATATTCTGTTTACTATCAGGGCAATACACCACACAGGGCAACATAGAATAAATTATCCCATGCTTTTGCATGCTGACATTTTATTGTCCTCTTTTATCTGTTTGACCACTCATTTCTCAGTGAGCAATTTCTCTTCGGTTTTATCCCGTCCATCTGTAACGCAGCCAGTCTGACACCATTTCATCTGCCGCGGCGAGCAGGAGGCCAGTTTGACTGATGCATTTGCAAACGGTGACAGTTAAATCGCCTTTAGAGTTTTTTTCATGATTATTCAGCGAGCTAATTGAAACTTATCCAGTCTTTACTGAAACATATCGACTCCCTTGACACCTTTTTATTTCCCAGCGAAAGGAGGAATTCAATTCTGTGATTTTTATTTAACATCAGTCTTGGTCTTAAGTAGGCCAAGGTTTAATTGAGGTGATGAATTACAATTGACAGATGATAAAAATAGTGAATGCTGAAATGTTTTTTTTTTTTTATGTCCAACAGTTCTTCACCTGCAAGTAATCTGTCTTTTTAATTTTCATTGGTAGAGTTAATCTAAATGTTATTTTCCTTATCTGATGCTTTTATTGAACATTGTTTAACATTCCATACATGTTAATTACATAGGTTAGGGGCTTTGAAAAAGTTGGTGCCTCTTACAGATTTCTATTCTATTTGCATTTTTGTGACACTTGAATGTTCCACATCATCAACGACAAAAATCTGATTACCTGAGTAGCAATGAAAAGCAGTCAAAATAATCAACTCGATTTATTACTTTTAAAAATTCAAGTATTCAAACCTATTTGGTTCTAAGTTCAATGATGGATTAACTTTGATTTAACAAATTTTTTTGAAGTTTGATTTCATTAGCTAGTCCCAGGCCATGATTTGCACCTTTTCCACTAGGGTCGGCTCAGCTGGTCCGGGTTGGGTCAACCAAGGCCAGAACGTCCTGGTTGTGTTTCCACTCCCATCTCAGGAACGTGGCATCGTCTTGATTTAAGTCTTGACTCTGGATTTGAGGATCACAACTTGAGACGTACTTGAGACTTGCAAAACAATGGCATGGTCCCGCCTCTGGAAAATAGTAGAGACAAAAGATGTATGGATTGAAATGTATATTGAAACATATATATGCAACCAAAAAAATATGGAAGAAACAAAATCCACATTGAGGAAAGACATTTTTTGCAGCATTCTGTTATAGGTGTAGAGCACAGGTATTTCGCAAATACATTAGAGACAGATATGTCTGTGTCTGCAGGTGAAACCTGGCAAATAAGTGTGGGAAGAACGAAAACAAGGTGCAAAAGGGAAGACAAAGGAGGTGTGGACAGTAAATAATTGGAAGGAGAGCACACCCTGACACAATAAGGAAAAATGGCAGGAATACATGGAGAGATGAGAGAGAATCTATTCCGCTGAAACAGAGGCAGAGAACAGGAGAGCCCTGAAGAATGACAAGTGAAACAGACTAACGATGTGAACAGTTGCTGCAAGAATTACAAAAGGAACAAGACAAGATGACTGGCTCTATGTTTTTATGAATTTACAACCGTCCAATTTCACTTCTCTCACTTTTCATTTTACTTGCTATATCACGAAGCATCTCCTTCAGGATTTTTTTTTTCATCTTATCCTGGCAAGATTCGGATCACATGAATATAAATTAACTCCGCTTTTGATAGGAGGCTGGTTCGGATTTTATCCCTTAGTGACAAACAGTAACATTTGTGTGAGTTCTTAAAGGAAACTCTGCAGAAAATGAGTTGAGCTATTAGCCTGAAACCATGCAGCTTTACAAATAAAACATTGTGTAAGTATCCAGGTTGGAGCCTGCATGAAATATAGGGGTCCGTGAATGTTAAGTTAAATTTTACAGTACATATGTATAATATTACAGAGTGAAATAAAGTGATAGATGCTGAACACTGACAAAAGCTTTAAATATATGCTCCAAACTCTAGTTTATGATATACACTCACAAAAAAAAACCTCATCTTCTAATATTGGTGATTAATTTATAAAAAACAGCACATATCATGGTCCAACGGTTTGTAAAACCGCCTTCAGTGGCATTAAGTAGACTTTAATGTATTCGATTATCAGTCTCCCACATATCTGTGGAAGCGTTTTGGCCAACTTTTCTCAATGTTGCTTCAGTACATGGATCTTTGAGTGCATTTGTTTTCTTACTGCTCTCTTTAACTTCTCACTATGTTTCAATCAAGTTGACGTCCGGATTTAGGAAAACACCTTTATTCTTCTGCTTGAAGAACCATATTGAACAAGCTTCAGTTGTCTAAAAGGTGGCCTTACGTTTGACTAGAGTGTTTTGGTACGCAGCTTATAGTCAACTTAGTGACTGAACAAAGCCTTGCTGCATATAATTCTTTGAATGGATGAGTATGGGTCTTTGGTGTATCTGGATATTGAACGCATGGATGAACCAAACTTGTGGAGGGCCACAATTTTTTTCTTTAACAGGGAAGCAGCGTTTACTTTGGCGGCAAAGTAAACACACTCCCAGCGCTTGACAGTTGGTATGAGCTGTTTAGGCTGATAACGCTGGGTTTTGTTTTGGCTTGTTTTGTTTTTTTTGGCCTATTCAAACATCCAATGTGTTTCCAAAGATTAAGGTCCTTATCTTGGACTGCTTTTGTAAACTGCCATAGTGTTTTTATGCTGCTCTTGCGGGAGTGGCTCCTTCCACTACATTCAATGTGAACAAAGCAAATATGACAGTAGATTTCAGTAGAGACAGGGTTAAGTCAAACATTGCTTCTCTCATAGGGAAAGAAGTGGTGGTTGAGGAGTATAAATACCTCAGGGCTTATCTGAACAACAGATTGGACTGTAGGATGAACTATGAAGCTGTCTACAAGAAGGGACAGAGCAGACTGAACTTCTTGAGGAAGTCTCTCAAGATTTGCAGGAAGATGCTGCATAGCTTCTACAAATGTGTTGTGTAGAGTGTAATCTTCCAGATACATTGTTGGGTTAGCAGCAACAGAGCTAAGGACTTAAGAAGGCTAAACAACCTGATGAAGAAGGCTGGTTCTGTTCTGGAGACACCTGTGGAACAACTGGAAATAATGATAACAATGATGCAAAGGATTCTTCAAGAAAATTATGGACAACCCTGAGCATCCTCTTTATGAGACTATCCTACAACAGAGTGTCTTCAGTCGGAGGCTTCTTCAGTTTTGCTGCAACACAGACAGCTACAGGAAATACTTCCTGTTCACAGCTGTCATGATCTAAAACAGAAGTCAGCATCTGATAACCTGTGGTTCATCATGCTTGGATGGTAACATGTAAAAGTGAAACAAATATTGTGCTGCATCTATGTGTCTGGCTTGTCAGAGAAGCTACACTAATAATGAGGAGACAAAAGTGCAACACAAAAAAAAACAATCTATTGGATTTGACACAGCAGTCACTTGATTTTTGTTTGCAAACTCTCACAATTGGGTAAGACTTCTTCTTTTGTGATTCACACCATCTAGGTGTAATCACACTCAGCCGCAGTGTGAAACAGCAACAAACCTAATTGAGCAAATTCCCGTCACCCATTGGTGCAAAGTCTTTATTTTAAAGTAGTGACAATAACACAATAATTTTTCAACTGCGTAAAACCCCCTGCTGCTGCTGCTGCTGCAGCCACGCAAGTAAAAAAAAAAAGATTCTCTATTAAACACACAATCTGAAGCCTGACTATTTGCAGGACACACACACTTACACACACACACACACACGTGCAGACACGCACGTAGAGTCTCGATCTCACCAACTAGTACATACCCTCATTCCACACGAAGGCAAACAAAGTTGATGATTTTAATCACCATAACATGCTGAGAACACAAACACACCCTCAGGGTGCTAATCAATTACTGCGGCGCTCACATACACACTCGTCCTTACACACAAAAACACACTCGTGCAATCAAGCCAAACCAATTTCCCCCCCAATGCTGTTTTTATGGCCACTTCTGAATTATGTGTACGTGTGTGAGGAACAGGAAGCCCCACGTCTCGGTCAGAGAGGAAATATTTTCCACCATCACAAGAGCCTACCACCACACACACACACACACACACACATCCATGCAGAGTTAAGCACAACCAGAGCTTCTCTTAGTTAGACATTAGCATTTTTAGATTGACACACGTCAAAGTGTCGCGTCTCCTCTCCCCCAGCTCCATCAATCAAAGTTAAGGATTGTCACCCAACCCGAAGCAATCATCAGACAATTTCCATATCAAGCAAACCATGCACACTTGGCATCTATGGGCCTCTTTTTAATGGCTGTTTCAGGGTAGCCGCAGATAGCACTAATTCATTTACTATAGAATATAAAGTTGGAAATTTGATGTTTATGTTCGGCTCAAATAAAGTTGTTAAAAGTCAAGCTTGCTTTAAAGAACCCCAGCAACTTCTTAGCAACATTTAAATATCAATGCACACCGTCTTTGTGGAGGGGTTTTTCACCTTTTACTTTTAAAGCACATTTGCATGTTGCTTTGTTGTGTGGTGAAGTCATATTTTCTATCTTTTCAACAATTTTTGGTCCATCTTATCTCAGGCATTGTGTAATATTTGTGGATATTTAAAACAAAAAACTCACACAGTAAAGTTCTGCTGTACTGCTCTAGGAACATAGACTATCATTGGAAGTCTAAAACTATATATGATTGCATTATTGTGCACTTTTGGCTGTGTGTAATGCCACAAACAGAGGCTTCAGCAGTTTAGTTCTTGACTGTGCTGATAGAGCTATCATTATGATAATACTGAGGTCTATCATACTTATCTGCTAATTGACTGCCTAACGAGGTGGTGTCCATTAGAAAGCTCATTAATAGCTCATCATCATTGTATACATGGCACCATTAATGCTGTGGTTTTCAGTGTCTGATCAATAAATTCAACTTTTGTATTGTGTTACACTTCAGTTTCTGCAGATTTTTCTCTGGAACTTCACTCCAGTTTGCAGAAAATGATTTCCATACAGAATATCTCAACTATTTGAAAGAACTATTTGAAAGCACAATGCTACTCGGCACGCTACTGACCGTTGTTTGCAAAGAAGCCATTCAGGGAGTGCCTCTTTTTTTCTTCTCGCTGATAGGCTTGTACCTCCAGAAGGCGTAAAAGGAAGACTGTAGACGTTAGCTTCTATGGTAGTGCAAAGGCAGTTTCCACTGGTCGTGTTAATGCATATTAAGAGGTTGAACTATAATAATAGGGATTTATAAGTGTAGAACGGGTCTCTATATTTGTGAATCTTAGCTACTTTAGGCAGTTGTAGTACCTAACCCCCGTGAATACTTGGGGTAAACGATGTGTTCTGATCTATCCATTCAAACAAATACCTACACAGCTATTTGTTTTTATTCTTTCTACATCATATTAGGGGTGCAGAAAATATTTACATGACTAGAATAAAGAGGATTGCTTACCTTCCTCTCCTTCAAATTAACTTTACCAGTTGAATAAAGTTGTTCTGTTCTGTTTTCTCTTGAAGAGATACATGCAGCCCTCGAACTCTTGCATCTCTACTTTTGAGAATTTTCTGACCAAAGCACTATTTTCCTACCAGCAGAAACTCTCGTTATCGTCAAGTGTGTGTCGAATTGCAACCAAGGTTCTAGTTCCAATTCAGTCAAAAATTTCAGATGCAAAAAAAGGCGGACATATTTTTTTAATGGTGGTTGCTGACAGCTTTTTTTCGTACATTGCAGGTATGCCCCTCAGTCTGGACTGCAAGGCCTTTTTTGGCTACAGCGGGGAAAACAGGAGGCCCATCATCTACTGGATGAAGGGGGAAAAGTTTGTGGAAGAACTAGCAGGACACATTAAAGAAAGTGAAGTCACGTATGTACAACATCCTTTATGAAAAATAGGGTTTCATAGCATTAATATGGGAAGTCATTATGTGGGGGACAGAACGATGGAGATAATTGAGGTGGTTAAATGTTGAACACAAACTGGAAATACAGAAACGCAGGCCTGCCATCAGGTCTACAGGTCTCTGATTTTAACCAATTTCCAAAATGACCCGACTAAATCTTCACTGCTCACAACGTCGGAATCTAGTTTCTTGTGATTTATGACTCACAGAGCAGTCTCTGACAGGATTCTTCTCAAAAATTATGAATCCTAATAATAAAGTTTAATTGAATTCATTTTCTCCCCTGTTGGGACCAATTACATTGGACTCTACTGGGAAAAGACTGGTTGTCTGCAGGGCATCAAACATCATTAGAACAACCTACCAGATCACCATGGCAACCGCTGGAACATTTATAATTTCATACTCCCTCACTCTCTGTCTCTCTCTTACACATCCACACACACGCATAAAAAAACAAGAGCATTGAGTGTACACAAACGAGAGGAGGTCTGTGTCCCCTGAAACACCTGACCAGGCAAAGTCTTCCTTGTGCAATGTCTAAAGTTGTATCTTCAGGTTTCTGTAAAAAGATGGAAAAAGACTGTCCAGAAAACCAGGTATCCAACCCAACCCTGGGCAGTATTTGCTTCAATCCATGAAACATTTAAAGACGGATGCGAGGCTAAGTTCCATTTGAGCTGTACACTTCTATCTGGACGGGTAGGTTTATGGGTAACACAAAAATGGCAGTTTTCAAATACTGTCAAAAGTATCAACTTTCCTTACCGCAGCAGAACTGTAGGCCTTTTTCCAACAAGCTTGTTCAAGTACTAGTATGGTGCCAGAGCCTGACTGGGAACCTGATCCCGGGCTGGACAGGGACCAAAAAGTGGCCCTGGGATTTTTGGTAATGACCACATTAATCATTTACAATACATGCAGAGTACACAGCATACATGAGGATATTTGTGGGTGTTGCATTGTTTTAAATATCAATTTTTAAACAATGCAGTATCCTACACTGATCACCAAGTCGTTAATTGTGTAGAATGGGTACAGTGTCACAATTCCTATTTTTAAATGATATTGGATGTCAAAGAAACGGTTAAAGATGTGTTTTCTATGTTTATGAAATATATTGTTGATCGTATAATATTTATTGTACTGTTGGTTTGGTGTGACTGAGTTATGAAGTGAAAGCTGGTGATATTTTCCTCCATTCATTTATTGACCGTCTCTAAACCACACTGCTCGGCAGTGAACACAGAGATCTGATCTAGCCACTGATGTCAGAAATTGGTAAAATGGTAAAAAATAATTGTTTTTAAAGTCTCTCAAACTGGGAAGAATGTCTTTCAACCTGAAGCTAATGTGGAAAAATACACAATGAAGGCCAAGATGGGACTCAATCCCAGGACTCCTCAGTGAGAGTCATGTAAACTAACCACTCAGCCAAAGACACATCTTGGTAACAAAGTATAATTCAAGTAGATCTGGTCAGTCCATTCCTGACCAGTTATTTTGTTTTCCACCACTGAGGCTCGAATTTCTTTCTCACCTGCCCTCATGGTGACACAACCTAGTTGTAAGGGCAGGTATACATAAGTTTAGCATAGCAAGGTGAAACCACAACTGCTCTTTCAGCAGTGTACAAGTTTAAATGTAGTGAGAGTTTTCTCCAATCCACCCTGGTTCAGAATTATAAATACCAATTGAGACATATAAGTGCAACCAGAATAATCTTTAGATAAAAGTCCTTCGGAAAGATGGACAAAAACCACAATATCAGTCACATCGATATAATTTTGTTATCAGAAATGTTCATGGAACACATCATGGAACTATTAGGCATAATCCATAACATCTCAATTAGATCAAGTCTGTTGCCATCGTGGAATCTTAATGTTACCTTTATTTATCCATTTGTGTGTTGTTTGGGTTCCTTGCCAGAAGATCAAACTGTCTCCAAATATGAAGTTTGGGCTCAAATGTTTGGTCTTGACAGAAAGAAAATGCATTACAATGATCAGGAATGGCCCAGGAACCACCAAGGCACTGTCTATTTTGACCTGGACTCTCCTGAAACCCCCAGGGAAATTTCTCCTTCACTGAAAATCATGAAAAACTGGGGGTTTTGTCAGTGCAATCAGTCATTCTGAGTTGTATAAGCATGCTTCATGTGAATATTTTCTCCAAACTCAATTCCCTGGATCAGTTAGTTCCATGATGTGCGGGCTGGACTCAGGTGCAGAGAAAGGCTTTGCTTTATTATTTCCGATTTCAATGGTTGATTTAAAAAAAAAAAACACAAAACAAGCAGGGGAACATGAAGGGAAGAATAGATGAGGAACTGGCAAAGGATGAAAGACACTGTGGGGTATATAAAGGGCAATACAACAATGGGAAGACTAAAAAGACAACAGGAGACACATGTAGGTAACTAGGTCACAGGTAGACAGGGAGTAGCGTAGACACAGAAACAGTCACACCGTGACAAAGAAAGAAAATACACAATTAAACTCCTGAGTCTAAAAAAACATTAATTCTAACGTCATTTCGAATGAGGACGGCCTACAGGAGGGCAGGATTGTTTTGGCCAGGTAGCTGTAGCTCTGAGAAGCTAACAGCTAGCAACTCTACAACACGGCAGAACACTGTGTATTTGTTTAGATAACACAACAACGCTAGATTTTTTTTTTTCACCCACGGAAGAGGAGCTGAAGAAGGAAAGGTTGAAATTTGTTTTTGGAACACCACTGGGAAAATATGATGCTCTGTTAGTGATTTGTTCAGTCCCTTTGAGCTCAGTTACTTCATACCTACAGACCTAACAGTACTGGCTTTGCCTCGAAGCTAGATTTAAAACTAGGATATGTAACAAAATGTGGAGCAAAAGCTCCCAGACTACTGTAAGTAAAAAAATTAAAAAATGTCACCCAATGTTTCACTTTTTAGGTATTGTGTTAAAACGCGCCATGACAATGAAATACTACCTCAGCTAACAAGTTAATAACGTGTGACCACATCTATCTTGAGATGTAGCTTGTTTAACTATCCTCAAACCTAATCTAAGCTTCAAACCACAAAGTGTAATATCAGCAACTAAATCTTCTACTAGCCAAATCTCCCAGTAGCCAGATTCCCGGCCTATGGAGCTCACTGTGAGCCTACCGCTTGGCGGGCAGTGCCTCGATCCGAACAGACTGCAGATCAGAATGTAAGCATATTATAAGCCTATACTAAGCGGATGAAAAGAAACAATTAATGTTTACCACAGTAGGGAAGAGTGCAGCACCAAATCCCTGTTCGACAGGCGGGTGTGTGGCGTAGAGAAGCTTGGCTGATGTAGCTCTGACCTAAGGCTTAGTGTGAGCCCGGTAACAGCCCCCGTCGCCTTGCGCACCGGTCTTGTTTGGGGGTGCAGCCTAAACCGGGTGGTAATTTCCATCTAAGGCTAAAATACTGGCACGATTTTTGTTTCACATTACACTTTTCTAAATTTTAGTAAACTCAGATAGTGTAATAGTTGTGTTGCAGTTAGCCAATCAGAGGGCAGAAACTTGCATGTCATTAATCTTATTGAGCAAGACCCAAATTGTGCTGATTCTCACCGCCCATTGCTACACTGAACCGTAATATAGTAAAAACAGTGAGGAGATTTTTTTTTGAACAGACACAGGCATTATTCTTTCATACCAAAGAACACGGAAAAAAATTATAAAAATAGCAGTAAAGGAGACCTTTAACTAATTTCAACTTTACTCAATTGATCAAATTCCTACTACAGTGATTACTTCCTCTGAAACATACATAGATCTTGTCTTTTCCAAAAAGTTCCTAGAGAATTCAAAAGATGTTCAATATGATCACAGGTCTGTCAGACCATAACCTGATTCGGTTCTTGAGAAAGATTTCTAAAAATAGATTTGTTTGCCCTAAGAAAACATCAGAGCAGATGAGAGTAACGAGGAGGGAGATTCCAAATTTGACACAGGCTCTTAACATTATCACTTGGGATAGTGATCTCACCTATAGTCATTTTAGTGACAACTAATGTATTCATGACTGTTATCAAAGACACAGCGTCTGAATTTACTAAAAAAATGAAAGCAAAACCATTAAAAAAGAATCCCCCCCCCGTTGTTGAATGAAACCATACGAACATTACTGAAAATCGTGATCATGCTCCTAAAATATTACTTGGGTGAATGATGGACAGACTTATACTTCTCTTAGAAATAAAGTGGTAAAGAAATTCGATTTACTAAAGCAAATTTCTTTTTTAACATTAGTACTGCCAGAGGCAATGCTAAAGATATTTGTATGAATATGAAAAAAACTGACCAGAAATAGTATGGTGCACGGCGAAATAAGAGAACTACAGCTAGAAGGGAAAGTATTGGATAATCCAAATGGACATTGCCACAATTTTGAACGATTACTTTATGGACTCATTTAAAGAACTTACTCAAGGCAACTGCCCCCAGATAGAATACCACCCACCACTGAATGCTGACAAACCTTTTTTTAATTTGTGCGTAGTATATAGATCAATAATAAGGGCTCTAAGCTGTGCTTTAAGTGGCCGGTAAACACTGGTCCTCGGTCCCCCCCACTTACAAAAAATAGCTCTTTAGCGTTCCAGCACTTCACCGAGTGCTTAGAATGTTCTCACAGAGCCCCGCTACACTTATTGGTGCATCTATTGTCTTTTGCTTATGGAGAGAAAATAGACTGACAAGATCTGTGAATACATAATACCGGATTCATAACTTGTGTCAGCCTGTTTGAGTGTGACTTTAGGTATTTGTATGTGTAAAACCTCATTTTTAAACCTGTGAATATTCTCATTCATCCAGGTCATGGTTATCTCAAGGAAATTTCAATCAAACGCAACTGGACTTGGTAATTTGTCTTGGAAGACATTTCACCTCTTATCCAAGAGGCTTCATCAGTTCATGCTCGCCGCTGACCAGGCTGGGACTGGTCCAACTAACTGGTGTGGAGACTCAGCTATTTAACCTCTTGAACAAGAATCATTATGTCATTGGATCCTTTGTGCTCCATGTCTTAACGGCTCATTTTTAAACCTTAAAATACATTTTGTGCGTAACTTCAGTTTCCAAGTATTTGGTCAAATGTACACCCAAATATCGAAGAATTACGAGTAAAAAATCCATTTACAAACGCACAATTTCAAATTACACAAACTTAAAACTAACTTCGAATTCAAAATGGCTCCTACGCATTCAAATCATTAACTACGTAGGCACCAATCACATGATACAAACAAACAAAACACATTTATGAACAGATCAGTTACAACTGCGCAAGGGGTTGTGAGACTCATTTCACGTCTCGAGATTTGTGTGTATGTACATGATGAGTTTAAATGCTGGTAGAATGTTGGATCATCTCAGTATTGTTATCCCTTCCCCTCTAAACGATATGCGACTGTATTATCGCGTTAAAAACAAGCCGGAAAAAACATCTAATGCTGTGTTTAGACTGCAGACTTTTTCAGCGTCAGCAACGTCAAGATTATATGTTAAGTCTACGGTTGAGGCCGTTGGAAGAGTGTAACAGTCTCTGCAGCACTGTGTGAGCTTTGCTTGACGCTGACAAAGCTTGTGGTCTGAACGCACCATAAGTCATTCAAATGCACTCAGGACTAAACACAAACATAAATGAGTGAATCACAACATCAAATTTACTGTCTTATGAGCCCACACAACTTCACACAACTTTTTTGGCTGCTCTCCGTCTTTGATCCAGCAGAGCAAGTCAGGTCTCTAATCTGCAGTGAATATCAGTAAATAAGTTAAAAAGAAAGTAGCTAAGGGTGGTCAGAAATGTCGCTAGATTTTTCACTAGGCGCTTTTTGGAAAAAATGTTGTTACTGTGGTCTGAAAAGTCGTTAGAAATAAGCTATCGATATTGCGAGTGCACATGCTCATGAGTGCAGCCTGTCCCTCAGTCATGGCTTTAGGAACCCAAACAAACACCCGGCTGGACTCTAAACAGTTTATGCATCTGTTTTCATTAATACGGAGCCTATTAAAGTAACTTAAAGGCTCTTTTTGGCAAGCTTTTCAAGTATACCCGGTGCTCATTGTGTTGCGGTTGGCTGTGGAAATGGCGGCAGTTACCACATTGAACGGTGGAGAATGCAAAATGCACCAGTGTATTAATGGTTCTGACCCTAATTAACTACCGAATATTTTATATACACTACATAAAGAAAATAAGGATTCTAATGGTCATGCGAGGTGGAAAAAACAAGGTAAGAAATTTGTGCTTAAACATGTTAATTGTTGGATATTTCTGTTGATTGTCTAGATCTATACAGCATCTTGACTCCATTAGCTCTGGGATGAAAAGTATCTTAGACCACTTCTGTATGCAAACATTCCCTTCTTTCCAGCCATCTAACATCGTTTGTGGGTTCACTCCATGAAATGTCCACAAGCCGTTATAACCAGCCTGTACTACACAGCTTTTTTTCATCAAAGCAATCAGTTTCTGCACTGTATCTGCATTCGCTAGCACACATAGTTCTTTCTTACATTTCACAGACACCATCTATGGCAAATGTGTTTTAAGTTTATCGACTTTTCACTGTTCAAAATCATCAATTTTGCAGCTTTGTCTATCTATATGTATGTTCGCTTCTACCAGCATTGGGACAAAGTCGCTAAGTTGGCAACATTGCTCTGAGCTGAGGCTGCAACCATCCGCACCTGTGGTGCATTCAGGGCTGCATGGGAAATCTTAAACACTACCCATTTGTACACGGTTTCAAAGCAAATTATTTAATATTCAAGATAGAAAACTCTGTTTCAATTTTGTTGCTATAATTTTCAGACTCATAGATTGGATTTCAAATTAAGCAAGTTAAGATTCAGTTTTTAATAACATTTATTAAAGTTGAACATTTGTTGATTACATTTGAATAATATAAATAGCGCCTACCACTCAAACTCCTTAAAATCATTCAATTTTATTATGGCACAAAGTTCTGCCCATACATACACATATTTAAACAATTTTTTAAATGTGTTATTCTATGTATTAGAACTAAAACGTCCTGATATTTTATATTTCCCTTCAGCAGCAGGTTTTGAATTCGTAGTTAGTTTTAAGTTAGTGTCATTTGAAATATGACATTACAAATATATAAGACATTTGAAATTAATACATTATAACATCAATAAAGTACAAAAATAACTCTGCCATTGTTGTTTAAGTCTACCTCTTTTTAAAAACTCTTAATGGACAGTTGTTCAATTCTCACTATATCATCCCATCCCCATCAACTCTAAAATATATAAAGGGGGTGAAAGCACCATCAGCCTAGAGAGCATGTGTTATGTTGTGACAAATGTTATGTCACACTTAACATTATTTCTTTGAAATAGCAGGAAATGCACCTTTTGAGAATTGTGATTTGGAGGCTGCCTCTGTATAATTCACTTTTGTTAGACAGCAAACAGAAAAAACATTAGAGAAGGAGAGAAGAACAGAGATGGAAATAGTGAGAAATGAAGAAAAGAGGAAAGTGGAGCAACACTTCCTGCCAGGGTTTCAATTATGACAACTAGGCAACATATCGAAATAATGCTTTTTAAGTGCATTGCTGCCAGCTGTGCCATTTAGAAGAATCCTGCAGTACAATGATAAATCACTGCTACTGTTGTTAAAAGATCTAAAAACATAATCCATTTGTAGCTTAATTTAATAAAAAATGTAATTTCAGTGGTGGCAGTCTGAGCCCTGATAGAGCCCTGTGTCTAACAAAGCAGCTGGACACTGGACTTTTCTTCAACGTCCCATCACAAGCCCCATTGGATACTTCGGAAAAATCTGAAAAAAGCTTAAAAATTGTAAAAGTTGCTGTACAGTACCATTTTTGTTTTTGAGTTGCATAACTCTGAAGGGCAAGAGTTTCAGTATTTCTCTGTGCTCCACCTTTTTCTGAAACCATTAATTTTTTTGTTCATGAAAAGTCAATCCATCTTGTAAATAATTGAAGTGTTTTTTGGTCAAAATATCCTTAAAGTACAGCAAACATTAATATGAGCAATATCATCAGTTTCTCTGTGGCTCTTGACATGGCATGGCTTAGCCATCCAGCTATTTAGCATTTCTGCAACTCAGCGTTCTTACTTTACAGTTTCTTCATGTGCAAGGAATTCATAATATCTTTATTTCAATGCATCACTGATATATTTTTTCCCCTTTAAGAGGGCTGTATACTGTTTTTAATTCTTTTCCAACTCATTTTGTTCTCATTTATCCTTTATTAGAAGTTGCTTTAGGTATAACAACTGTCACAGAACTTTCAAGTCTTGTGGCAAAAATAGTTGAAATAGAACTGGACCTTGAATCCCCAAAAAGTATCAACCTACTAGTATGTTAGATTTTATTCAGAATTTTCTTAAGAAGGTTATTTTATTTTTCAACATTTGGCATTGAAAACTCTAAACATGCAGAACTAATATGGTTTGGAAAGTTGAACTCATCTTTCAATATTTTCTTGGTTCTTAGATTTTTCTTAATGGGAATGAAAAAAGGAGGAACCTTCTCCAAATTATATGTTCCTTTCACTGGATCACCTTCTGCTTCAGCACTGATTCTAAAATTACACTGCTCTTTTTTAAAGTTTTAAATGGTTTATTGCTGGCATATTTAGCGAATCTGAGCAGTCTCAACAGCCCCATTAGACATCCGTGTTCAGCCTAGCAGGTTCTACTAAATGCTCCCAGGAGAAGGAGGTAGTTTAGCCTCATAATAGCTGCTGTCCTTCTGTGAACAACCTACCTCTGCAGAATGTTTGTCACGCTCAATTCTATTAGTAAGATATAATTTCAACAAGCAGAGCTTTAATGCATTGCATATGAAAGATGCATACATACAGATACAGACGGATTGGACAGTTCTTGATGTGCTCTGTAGGTCGAAAACTCCAACTTTGAAGCTTTTTTTCCTTTTGCGATAGGTAGGCAAGGACTGGCTAACTGTAAAAAACAAAAAAATAAATACAATAAAACTCTGTCATTCTCCAGTGTTGGGAGGGGTAATCCAAAGAACAAACCCTCTATGCTTGATAGTTGCAAGATAAAACAAACCCATCCAGATCAAAAAACACATTTCACCTTTATCAAACATCGTCTATTGCTGTCAGTGGTTTCTAATGCGTCTTCAACGAACCCTCTGTGTTCAGTCATATTTTCCTTCCTTTTGACATGGTCTTTCAATTGCCAGTGACTAAATGTAACGCATGCAGTTCATAATGCCACCAAATATGGTCTCTTTTGGCAATGGTACCAGCTGCTGGTAAATCAAAAACGTGCATACACATTCATTTTCTGAATGTATTGTAAATTATTTAAAAATTGGACCTTTTCTTAACATTCACATTGTGTTTTTGAAATTAGAACATGTACATACTGAGAAAGATGAGTGCTGTCTGTGTGCAGAGATAAAGTTTCAAGACACACCAGATAAAGAGCAGAAATCTTGGGTGTATCCTGGAACTCTCAGACAATGCAAATGAGCTGGCTCCAGTTTTTATCTGGCATTTTTAATTCCTTCCATGAGGCATGTAATTTGCCTGCCTGCTTCAAGACCTCTACCATAGTTCCTTTCCCGAATAATCCAATGATCACTGGACTCGGTGACTATAATGCAAGGCATGGCAATTTTATTTGCATAAAACACTTTCAACACAGGGCAATTCAAGACCTGTGACTTTGACATATGTGGTCATGAGTCATTTGAGCACCTGCTTTTGTCCTGTCTCAAGACCTACATGGTCCCCCTCCTGGACCCCCTGAGGTTAGCCTTCAGAGACAACAGGTCTTTCGACAATGCTATCAACTGGCTCTACACCTTGCAGCAGCTGGACTCCCCGGGAACCTACGCCAGGATCCTCCTTATGGGCTTCAGCTCTGCCTTCAACACCATCCCTTCTGACCTTCTCCAATGCAAGCTTTCCCAGATGAACGTGCCTGATCCCATCTGCAGGTGGATCTCTGATTTGATGACAAACAGGAAACAATATGTGATCCTGGGAAGAATGTCTCAGACTCCTTGACACTCTGTACCGCCTCCCCTCAGGGCTGTGTTCCTTCTCCTCTGCTCTTCTCTCTGTACATCAGCTGCTGCACCTCTGACCATCAGTCTGTCAAGCTAATTTAGTTAGCAAATGACACCAACATTATTGGAATAATTTCGGACAGGAATTATTCTGCTTACAGAATGGAGGCTGAACATCTGGTGTCGTGGTGTTGAATTCCCAGAAGACAGTGGACATTAGTGTGGACTCATTCTGCTTCCTGGGTACCACCATCAACTCTGTCATTAAGAAGGCCCAGCAGAGGATGTACTTCCTGAGGCAGATGAAGAAATCGGACCTGCCAACATTGACAATGATGCAGTTCTACACTGCATTCATCGAGTCCATCCTCATCCCATGACCCTATGTTAAGTTTTATGCGCCTATTGTTGTGGGTTTTTTGCACTGATCATCCCCTGCACTCATCTATAAATCAATCTATTTATCACGTTTCATTTTTATTTATTGCATGCTTAGAACTGTTTGTCTTATCGTATGTTTGCATAAAGTACTGCAGCACTTTCTTAATGTTGTAAATCTGCTCAACATTTGGCAATAAACACTTTCTGATTTCTGAAATAGTAAATGTAACAGGACTTCTTTTTTTGTGCAGGTGTCTTCTATTTAGGCGCTTAGTGTGGTCAAGTCATGGATGACTGAGAATCTACAGCAACATAAAAAGTAGAAATCCAATTTGAAGGTGAACCTTATTTGGCTCGCTTCAATATGAAACTCTGACTGCCATCAATGGGTACCAAGCTGTACCTCTAATAGCTTTGAAGTAGGCAATTAAAGACAAAAAATCTCATGGCAAAGTGTGAGCTGCACATTTTCAACCTCAAGATAACTACACTACAGATTTCCTTTAGGAATAGCAGCATAGTTTAGTCTTGATGTATTTAAGAGCAGCACGTTTTCAGCTTCAGATAGTTTCAGTATAATCAGTGAGTGCTATAGTTATCATAAGTGATTTGGGTTGTAGTGGTTATAGTTTGCCTTTAATTCTTGGAGTGTAGATCATTAACTATTTTTTTTAAAACAGGGCAGAACAAGCACTATGAGTTGAGGTAACTCTTAAAAGAAGTCCACCAGAGTGCCGTACCTCAGATTTCAGGTAAAGTTCCAGGTACTTAACCTTTACCTTAACCTCCACTGCTCCAAAGACACTCTCTACAGCTGTCTTTGGAAGGCAGCATAAACATTTAGAGGAATGGGAGTTCATTTCCCAAAACTCACTTCTGCTGAAAGTGTCTTTGACCTCTTAGGCTCAGGATGTTGAAATGAAACTTTTAACAGTGAAAGTACTTCTTTATGGTGAATTATGAAAAGCAGTGCATAATGATACTACACAAGCCCTTGTGCTTGTCATGGTTACAATTTGCAAATTCCTATGGGGTTTTAAGGCCTGTATGTCTCAGAAGCGAGCAGGTTTACATTCCGTTAAAGCTGTCTTTATACATTTGGATACATTGCCTTAAGGTCTTTTTACAGTGTCTAGTTCCACCATTTTCAATTGAAGGCATCCATCCAATGGCAGTTTCCCCACTTTATTAATCCCCATTATTACCCTCCTTTACCTTTTTTAGCCAGCTGTATGTAAAAGTTTTTTTAAAAGTCCCTATCATTATTTTAAAGATATAGATTTATCCTTTTTTTTATCGTACCTTCTGGAATCATACCAAGGTAACAAACTAATTATCACATAAAATTCTTCAATCCAAATCCTCTCCAGGTTCTGAAACTCAATTGTATTTTTGTATATTAAGTGCCGGTCACTCTCAGAAATTTCCATTTTGCATTTCCCTTTTCCAAGTGACAGTGATATGTTTCACATGTTGTATTGAAGAAATGGGAAGAAATTATCTTTTCTTTTGCACTAAAGCACAGACCCATTTAATTAAGAGGCTTTATTCAGAGGCGGTTCCTTGCACCATTTTCTCTAAGGGTTTGTGCTCTGACAAATAACATAAGAGTTAATATTGTTTGACGACGACTTATTACTGAAATGTCTAATCATACTCAGTTGCATAAAATCATGTGATACTTGGTCGTCTATTTATCAGCATCCCTGGCAGAACTTATGCCTGTTTGAATGTCCTCAAAATGACGACAAAGCACACAAGCAGCCTAGAGGAGTAACTTTCAGGGCCAGTCTTATCTCAAGCCGCTCTATACAGACTTACAGTAGGCACTTGTTTAAGATGAGCTTATGATGTTAGACTGCCAAAATGCGTTCTGTGACACTTGCTCCTATTCTTGAAAGAACAAATCCTAAGCTGCGATAAATACAAGCGTCTCTCTACATTCCTATGAATTTATTTTCACAACAGACGGCACTAATTAATCCAATGAGTTCAGAAGCTGCATTCTATCTGAATGACTCAAAGATCAGAGGCTGGCTCATTCGATGCAAGAATTGAAAAAAATCCAGGACTTCACTGATATGATAGCCTGAGTGTGTTTCCAAGATGTTTGGATATATAAATATTCAATCAGTATTGTACTGTATTACTTTTTCAATCAAAAATAATACAAAATGAAATACTCTTTCAAATGTTCTTTATTAAAATATATTCCTTGTAATCAAGTTAGTTCACATTTGAATTAATGTGCTCATACTTGTTAAAGTGACTGTGGGACACCATTGTAAAAAAGTCTGAGGCCTTGTAGCATCTTACTGTTTGAGTATATGCCAAGATCTGGCTGTCAAAGCAAGTTTAACCTGAATGAAGACTGCAAGATAGTTAAATAAGTCTCTAAAATACTAATGTTAGTTGTGTAAAAAGAAAACGGTTGTTCTCTTAAAAAAAGACATGTAAGTCAGACCAAAGCATTTAGATGGAGTGTAGACAAAGAGGAAGACATCTGGGATAATGTTCCTTGAACAGGTGAGTCTAAAACTGAATTATCATACCAAAACAAATGACCTGTTTGACATAAAATTAAAAGCGACATTCCATACGAGAAACCCCATACCAGCTGTGAGCCATGGAACTAAATGTGTCATGGATTGGGGGAAGCCATGGGGGAAAGCATCCTCAAATTTATTTCAGAGATTGTAGGTGGCAACAAGAAGTGTTTCACTGATTTTATTATAACGCAAAGGGGTAGAACTACTGGATCAGTACAATAATTAATTTAGTGCTGTAAAATATTCATAGTTTACCAAATCTGCAATAATTCCAATAAGTATAGTATGATGGATTTTAATGCAGTTTGTATTCCAGTTTATATTCTGAAATCAAGAGTTTAGTACAATCCTGAAGGGTTGGACAATCCAGCTTCACATGTGAGTCAAAAAGATGTCGGTTAACAAGTGCGAAACTACTTTTAATTCACTTTTCTCAAGTATTCAGTTCCAAATAATCTATGTGTGATATGATGTTTTAGAGATGTATTGTCCTGTACAGGTTTGTTATTCTTCCAGCAGGTGGGTGGGATCTGGATGCCCTCGTCTTCTTCAAAAACTGGCAACATCAAAGGAAAGGTTCCCTGTGACCAATGGGAGTTTAGTCTGTGCACCTTTTTTCTTCGCAGTGTCTTGAGGGAACATTTAGGAGAGAAGGAAGTGCAGCTGTCCCTGACATTTGATGCAGTGGAGGAGGCAGATCTGGCTAACTACACGTGTTATGTGGAGAACCACATCGGGAGGCGCAGTGGGAGTGCAATACTGCAGAAGAAAGGTACTTTTTCTAATTTGTGTTCCCTTAAAAATTGTCTTAGAAGCTGCATAAGATAGACCAAAACATGTTACAATTACCAGAGGTAGTTTTCTGGTGCCTTGAGGTAACCCAGATTTAGCCTTATTTTTATACTATATAAAAAAGTTCAGAAATTTTGGAAAGTTTGAAGGCCTTCTTGCCATTGCCCTCATTTTTTTATCCCTCCATGTATTCTTTATCAGATTCCAGTCAGAACTCTGGCTGGGCCACTTCCAAATATGGTGGCGAATTGTGCCTGTCTTAGTTGGGCCTTCTAAACGTGACCCCATTCCCAAAACACCCTTTCAACCCCCCTTGTGAGCATATTCACTGCTCACAAATTCTCCACAGAACCCATCTCTGATTAAAAACAATACTTTGAAACAGTTAAGTAACAGAAGAAACTGAAAAAATATTCTTATGAGATAACCTCCGCATGACCCAAACTGTTGGCAAACAGAACTGACAGAAACTTGTTTTAATAACACAAAACCAAAATGTATTTCTATTTGATTGGAATTATGTTTTAAACTCTCTATATTGTGTTTAGTGCTGAAAGTCATCGCTAAGAATTCTGGTAATACAGAATCTGGCTAATCTATCTCATAATGTTTGTTCTAACATAATGGTACTTCAGAATGACAAACTAGTACTTCATCACTTAACCTAGATGTATTGTTTTTGATAGAAACTGCCAAAATTGTTTCTTGCCAACAATATCAATAAAAGTAAAATTTGCACAAGAACCACCCATTATTATGAATTCCATTCAGAACAAATTTTATTGTAATATTCAGGCCACTAATTGGTAATTATTGTATTATTGTACTGGTAATTACCCAGCTATATTAAGATTTTTTTTTCTAAACCTGTAACCACCTTAAAACCAAACTATAATAGAATGTGTTGCAATGATATTTCTGGTTTATTGTATTATTTATATGACAGCAAGCTAACTAATGAGTGCAATACATCTCACTGGCACAAACAGACTATAATAAACATAAAGATGCATTCAAGAGCTCTGGAGCTTTCACAGTGTGTTCTCCATAAAGCAGTGCTTTATTTTTCATGCTTTACTCTGGCTTGCTAAATATAAATCCATGTCTGCTCCAGTTACCTGGGACCTATCCTATCTCTCTTTATGGTTCTGTTAACAAGGCGCGACCCTCAGGCTCAGCAACCGATGTTGCTTTCGTGGCCTGATAAATATTGGGAGATGCAAACTGCTTCTGAAGTAATTAAGGCGTTAAACGTACGCTTCTTGTTGAGTTTGTCTTCGAAAGCTCTTCCAAGGCTTGATTTCAGTGATGTGAGTAGCTGACCCTGAGCGCAATGAAAGATTGCTGCTCTTAGAATTCATCTGCAGAATGTGTGAGATGGGAGAAGGTCCAGATCTGAATGCTGCTTGGTTGACTGTTAACACCCTAAAGTGCAATGGAAAACCTCAAGAAATATCAGGGCAGAACATATCAACTTCTCTAAAATAACAATGGTATACAGGTTAGGGCTGGACGATTATTCAAGACAAATATCTATCGATCAATAGAGGTTTGGTGAGATGGAAAAAAAAGTCAATAAAAAATTTGATTAAAATAAGTTTCTCTTTCTTTTTCATTATAGCCTGTCAGGTAGCTTGATACCAAAGTCTTTACTTTCTGCAAACCAATCCCAAACACAGACCGAGGCAATCACTGAGCTCCCGCTCTTAAGAGCAAATTACTTGACAGCAAAAGATGTCAAAGGAGAAGCGGAGGAAATTGTCTGGAAAAAAGGTTTCAGTAGTTCACAAGCAGGTACATGTTGTGTCCTGTTTTGAACCGACGCACCCAACACTAAACTTAACAGCAATGAACAAAAACGTATGAGCAATGGCCCAACACAGGAGAGCTAACTCCTCAGGCATTGACTCTGCTGTTCATCTACATCTCAAGGATAAAGCCTACTCCTTTGAGGACAGTAATGTACAGATATTAGACAGAGAGGACAGATGGTTTGAAAGTAGGAGTAAAAGAAGCCATCTATGTAAAAGTAGAGAAACCATCTCTCAACAGTGGAGGAGGCCTGAGACATGACCTATCTCCAATTTACAATGCTACCCTTTCATCCTTACCCAGGAGACTCAACAACTTAGGGCGCTTTCACATGGTACGGGAGTCCGTACTCGGGTACGGTATTTGGTCAAAATCCACTTATTTCGTACCATGTGAACACAGACTGTACCGTGCCAGAATACGGCCAGAGAGACCTGCCTTGGAGGTAGTATCCGAGTCCAGGTACGAGCGGCCACGTACCATGTGAACACAACCCGTACTCTGGCCGTACTCAAGACAATAGACGCGCTCCATGCGGAAATGACGACATCGCCGGCCGAAATTACAGAATCACCTCGCGACCATACAAATACCAAAACAACGCGATTCAAGCATCCCACAGCAACACAGCAGGTTACAAAACGGCGGGTTTACTACAACACTCACCCTGTAGATGGCTTCAGGTAGCAGCTGACCAGTAGACCAGTTTGTTTACATTCTAGGCTGTCGCTCGTTTTATGACGTCGGTACTTCTCACTCCCTTGTTTGTTGGAGAACTAAGACTTATTTGTATACCGCCACCTGCTGTTTATTTGTAGTAAAAGACTGGATCCCAATACGGTCAGAGATCCGTGACATGTGAACAGAAAAAATTAGCATTTTCTCTGGCCGTTTTCTGGTACGGCCACACATGTGAAAACGGCCTTAGCCTCTAATAAGAAAAACAACTGTGACTCCAACGACTGTCGTTATAACACAATAGGGCACTAATGAAGCCGAAACCTAACCTCCACCAATAGGCGACACGCCAACGACCGTCGTTAAGGCGTGGAGCACAAAGGATCCAAGACATAATCAGTCTTGTAAAAGCCCTCCAAGAGGTTAAATAGCTGAATCTCCTCACCAGTTAGTTGGACCAGTCCCAGCCTGGTCAGCGGCAACCATAAACTGATGAAACCTCTTGGATAAGAGGTGAAACGTCTTCCAAGACAAATTACCAAGTCAATTCAAATAGTTACCACACCCTCATGTCAGGTGTCAAAACAGCAGTTATCAAACCCCCACTAAAGAACAACAACCTGGACAATACATTAATGCAGAACTACAGGCCGATCTCTAATCTCCCATTCATCAGGAAGATTATTGAAAAAGCTGTGTTCAAACAATTGAATAAATTCCTAACAATGACCGACTGGCTTGATAATTTTCAGTCTGGTTTCCGTGCACACCACAGCACTGAGACTGCCCTCGTCAAAGTTTTCAATGACATCCACAGACTTGGGTCAGACTCTCTGGTACAGTACTTGGCTGGCTTGAGTCTTACCTCAAGAACGGGAAATTATTTGTGTCAAAAGGCAATTTTTCATCGGAACAAACATAAATCGTATGTGGGGTCCCCCAGGGCTCCGTCCTTGGGCCTCTTCTATTTAATATGTACATGCTCCCAATAACCCAGGTTATAACAGCCAATAAGATTAGTAGCCATAACTATGCAGATGATACTCGGCTGTACATTACATTGTCACCAAGTGACTTTGATCCCATTCAGACCCTAAATGAATGCATTGAACAAATCAATAGCTGGATGTCCCATAACTTTCTCCAGCTGAACAGAAACAAAACTGAAGTAATTATCTTTGGGCCAAAAGAGGAAGAGCAAGAGTCAGCATCACACAGTTTCAGTTAATAGAGCTAGAAACTACTGATCAAGCCCATAATCTAGATGTTATAATCGACTAATATCTGAACGTCCAGGGTTACATAAAGGCAATAACAAGGTCAGCATTCTATCACCTGAATAACATCTTTAAGAATAGAGGACTAATGTTGCAACAAGATCTTGAAAAAATCATCCATGTATTTATCTTTAGTCAGATTGATTACTGCAACAGCGTTCTCACAGTACTACCTAAAAACTCCAGCAGACAGCTGCAACTGATCCACTGCTCACTAGAACTAGAAAAGCAAATCACATCAGCCCGGTTCTAAAGTGCTTCAAAATACTCCTACTAGTTTATAAATCACTGAATGGGTTAGCACCAAAACATGTTAAAGACCTGCTCTCTTTATATAACCCCCCTGGACCACTCAAGTCCTCTAACTCTAATTTATTAATCCATAGAATCCCTATTATTATTATTATTATTATTATTATTATTATTATTATTATTATTATTATTATTATTATTATTAATCCTTACAAAAACAAACAGAGAAGAAGCAGCTTTCAGTTTCTATGCTCCTCTTATCTGGGACAAACTTCCTGATGACTGCAAAGCTGCCCAAACACTGGACTGCTTTAAAGCAATACTTAAAATGTATCTGTTTAAAGCTACCTTTGAGTAAACTATAATAACTGCTCTCTAATGTTTTCTTTTATTCATTCTCATGTTTTATGCTTAATTGCTGATTTAATTTTTTTTTTTTACACTGTTTTTTGCCTTGCTTCTAATTGCGTTTTTTAATGCTTTTGTCATATTTTTGGTTTCTATACCACCGAAATAAAACAATTCAATTGCCTTACGTTTCTTTCTTTATCAATATGCTCTTTTTCTATATTGTCTAGGTCTTATAAGTCTTTGTAAAAGGATTCACAGCTCTTGAGCTTTTCCAGATTTCACCACATCCACAACCGCGAATTCCCCAAACTATCAGGTGCATACTCGTAAAGTAAAAGAGTTTTAATACATAGTTTTCAGAACCTTTCACACATAGAAAATGGCTTCCAGTTTTATTTAGCGGACCTTTAGTCAGTATTTTTTTTAGGACATCTGTTTACCAAATTTGTACATTTAGAGAAGTTATGTCCATTCTCTGCATACTACCTCAACTCAAATAACTCAGTCATATTAGATGAAGAGGAGTCTGAACAACAGCTTCCAAGTCATGCCACCGATTCATAATCAGATTTAGGTCTCGACTTTGGCTTCGACCGTTCTAACTACTGGACATGATTTGATTGAAACCATTCCATAGTAGCTCTGCTGCTCTGCTCCCACACCAAGTGTGCTCATATGCAGCCGTAGTTTTCACATCACATGCAGACCTAAAATTTGAACTTAATTTAATTGCACGTGGGAAATATGGTACTAAAATTATACATCGTTCTTTGATGATTTATTGTACACATTACCAATAAAATACAAGTTCTTGGTTGTAATATGATGAAATGTAAAAAAAAATCTAAACGGAATATATTCTAATTTAACTATAAAACAAAAAGCAGCTACTTTAAATATGCATGAGAGAGCAACTTGTATGCTCTCCATCTGGTGAACAGAAAGAACGGGCCAGTGTGAGTCAAAGTTCAAGAGTAAAAGACACAAAGCCTTAAGAGAAAGACAGAAATGAAGAGTGTTAGAACAGCGCTGCAGGAGAAGATGAACTGTCACGGTTAGCTCCAATCTCTGGGGAAAAGAAAGCTGCACGACTTCCCTCTCTATGTGAAACAGAGTTATGTAGGGACGGGCTGGATTGGGAAGAAAGGAGGGGAAAAATAAATGGGAAGAAAACCAATGGGAGGTGGAACAAGGCAAGAAGTCAGACAACAGAAGAATGCAGACAGAGATAAAGTTAGAGGGGGTGGAGTTGAGAAAAAACAAGAGGAAAATAGGTGAGGGGAATAGGAGAGGAGAGATGTAGGTGGAGGGCTAACGACGCATTTTTTTCTTTAAAGGAACTCACACCCTTAAGCCCTTCGAGGGGGTCAAACAGAGAAGCCAGTGGCTTTCGTTGCTTTCAGCGTAATTACCTACAACTGTGTTCAGGAATGCTCACAAATCCAAAGTTTTAAACAAAGAAAAAAACATAACGGAAGCTTTGGTGTCAGCTATATATGATGTGTATAAAACACAGGCTGGAGGGAATGTTTTCAGACTTCCCTCTTTTTTTTTGTTTTACTGGGTTTAAAAAAACAACAACCAATCGTATAACTTTTTCTAATAGCTGACTAGCAAGTCTCAAGTTCTACAACTAGTATACTTCTCTGATTAAACACAATCCTTCATATTTCTTTCTTCCTGTTTTGGCTTTCCTCCAAATTATTATTTTTTTATTTAAAACTCCTGAGAAGTCCCACAATACACAACACCGTGGTGATATGGTTTGTCGCTCTTTTTCTCTTAATCCAAATCCCAAAGAATAGAAGTCAGAATCTTTTCTCATGCCACTCCTAGTCTTTATGAACTCTCTGATCCTATATTGAAAGACAGTGAGAAGTGGAAAAACACTTTTACCTGGATTTAACTCCAGCTCCTGAAACAAGGCATTGTAGTCAGTGTATAGCTCACATGGGGATTTAGCTTTCCTGGTTTCTAATTTTTTAACCTAGTAACCCTCACTTAAGGGGATTTGGACATGTGCAAGTGCTACAAGTGCATGAATCAGACATGCTGGGAGGCTTTGGCGTGGATTCTCCTTGTTTTAGATAACCCATATTTTTGTGTCAGCACCATGGGTAGGACTTTCAGTTGCTCTGTGCCTCAACTTTGGAATTCTCTCCCTGCAATTTCTTCACTTTCTCCTTTTAAATCTAGACTTAAAATGAATCTCTTTAGGACTGCCTATTCTCTATGAAACAATGTTTTTTAATTTGTTTTATCATTTTTTAAATTATTGTTGGTTCTGTCATTTTTGTAGTGTCCAGGAAGGAAGGAAGGAAGGAAGGAAGGAAGGAAGGCTTTTGCATTTGCATTTGTCACAGGAGTCAGTTTTACAACACTACAAGTGACATAAGGAAAAATACAGTGGCTCGTCCTGGGTGTTACGGTGTGTCGGGCGGCCGCTGTTTCGGGCCGACATCCTCCTTGGATTGACTGGGGCACCTCTTATTGGGGTGCCGGGGTTGTAAAGTAGGTTGGTGCCGTCCGGTGGATCGGTGGGGACCGTGCCCGGCGCCCAAGCTCCTGCCAGTTCGGGGCTGTCCGGTATTGGCTGGGCCCCAGATCTTGGCGCTCTGCATGGGGCGGGATCTGGACACGGGAGCTGGTAGATCTGGATGTCCAGGTCCTGGCTGGCCGCGGCCTGGGGAGGGCGTACATCCGCTGTGGCATTTACTGTGGCTCCCTGGTGTGTGGGTGTGTGGGGGCGGCCGGGTTGTTGGCGGAGGGTATTGGTCCGGGGTGGCGGCGGCGTGTATTGTCCGTCGATCGGCTGCAGGCGCCTCCTGGGCGGCGGGGGACCCTTCCTTCTGGCAGAGGTGGAGGACTGGGATGTTTTCTTGTGTTCTTAGTTTGCCTCCCTGTCTTGTGTCGTCGGTTCGCGTCTCTGCTGTTGCGGTGTCTTTTCTTCACCTTCTTCCTTTCTTCCTTCTTGTCTCGGTTTCGTGTCCATGACTTCAGGAAATTGAACCCTCAGTAATCACTAATAAAGATTTTTTAATACATATACATCAAGTGGAGTGTAATACTCTGCTTGGGAAAGTAAATCTGTTGGGCTTGTACTTGGTACTCAGACACCAATTCTGAGTGGCAAACTGCTAGACAGGACACGTAAAAAAAAAAAACTAACAAGGAAAAATACAGTGTTTATTTTTTTACATAATAGTTTTCAGAAACATGAATAGTTTATAGTCATGTTGCAATCAGAAAGTTGTGGGTACATCCAGTTCCATGAACCCTTTGGCAAGGCACTTAACCACAAGTTGCCTGCCTATCGGTGTGTAAATATGTGCCCATCAGTGAGTGCACTGGGTGATTGTGACTCTATATTAAAGCACTTTGGCCGCTATGACTGGAAAGTTGCAACACAAATTCAGTCCATCTGAGCACTGCATTAGCTTTTTGAGGTAACCACAAGATCCTGAGGTTTACTTACAATAGTTTTAAATAGAACCAAAGTGATAGAGATATGATAACACTTCATTTTCAGGAGTTTTAGAAAAAAAACTGCACACATTTTCAAATATATCAAGGTTTTTCATATTGTTCTCTTTTATAGATATATAGAATTTGGATAATAAAAAAGTCTCAAGTGTGCATTAGAGCAGCAGTTCCCAAAGTTAGGGTCACAGACTTATCATTATGGGGTCATGAACTCCGCTTCAGAAACGTAGATATCAAAAATATGAAAATAAAGCATTTGGATCTTAAAAATGATGGAAAAGATAAACAGGAAGATAAATAAAATTAACATGTTGTGCAATATATTGGCTGTTGATGTTGATTGTGTTGTCAATAAACTACTTTTTAGCTGACTCTGTAAAAATCCTTGCAAACTAAGCAAGTGATGGAGTCACGGCCCTCTTTCATTTTTCATCTATGGGTCAGAAGATGGAAAATTTGGGAACCGCTGCATTAGAGATCAGAGGTATCAGTGCAGAACTCAACATTGCTTTGATTTATGCCTTATATTTTGGCTGTTGTAGTTGTTTGTTGACATTACAGTGGGAAATACCAGCCAAATGATGTCCAAAATCTGCCCACACATCTGCTTTCGCCACGCTCTACTGTATCACCAAACAACTCTGATTTGCATTTCAACAGAGAAGGACAAAAAACACATATTTAGTGCAGAATTGTTGATTTAGACTGCATGCAGACTCCATCAACAACTTTGTCGCTCTCCTTCTCAGAGCTGAGTGACACGATACAGAGGGAGCACAGCATGGTCTTTCGTGGCTGAAAGCATACTGAGAGACCATAAAAGGCGAATATGCAATCAACTCGTTATGTCTCTGCTGGAGATGCTGGTTTTATTCGGGTTAAGTCAAATAACCAGTCAGTGTTTTGTAATTTTCCAAGAACAAAACTATTGATAGAGAACCTGCTCCCCACCCTGCAGTCGCTGACTGTTACCCTCAGAATCAGTAAAACCATTCAGACAAGCAAAGTCTTCTGTAACTTTCACTTTTTTTTAAGTAGAAGTTCACTAACTGGGCCAAATGTTCCAGATCCTCCCGCCTAAATCCTTGTAGCTAATAGGGTCACATGTGGGTCCCTGAACACAACACGGCAGCCTAAACAAAGCAGAAGTTATCCTAAGTTAGCGCGCGTTATCAAAGCTTGATTTCATTCGCCGAGCGTGCGTGATTGAATTAGGACGTGCCCTCACACTGCACTGACCCACGGTAATGACTTGATGCTTCCGTGGTGCACGCATGGACCCGCACGAACACACACACACCCACCTACGGTACACACACCGTCCACTTATCGTAACTGACAGAGCAGAAACAGCTGCCCTCAGCCACCATGACGGAAGTCTTAGCAGAGAAAGTGTGTGTGTGTGTGTGTGGGGGGGGGGGGGGGTTCAGGAAGGAAGACAGGCTAAAAGAGCTGACAGGAGAGAGAGAGAGCGAAAGGGACGAACCGTTAGGACGATGGAGCCATTGTTTCTCTGATGCCATTCAAAGTTTGATCAAAGTGTTGGAAATACTTAGTTTTATCACAGTAGGCATTGTTTTAGGATGATGAACCTTGTTCTAAAAGGTTCTACAGAGGACAGCGTTGCTTAGTGGTAGAGCAGCAACAAATACAGATTCTAGAGTAGTTGTCGCAGGTGCGATTCCCGGGCCGAGTCCAGTTGCTGCATGTCTACCCTTTCTCTCGCTCCCCTTCTTCCTGTCTAGCTACTGAAGAATAAAGGCCTCTAGTGCCACAAGTCCTAAAGAAAAAGATAATGAGCTTCTGCTGATGAATATTAATATTCATGGAGTGCCTGGTATTTCTACCTCTTGAATTTATTATGCAGAGTTTTTTATGAGTAAAAATTTTTATTCTGATGTAATTTGAAAGACCAATAAATGGCATAACCATTTAAAAGGGAGAGAAAAATCGTATAAATTTTTCGAAATTGAAAAAAAAAAATATATATATATATATATATTAGAAAAGAGTGCAGACGTCTGCCAGTTCTGCTCAGAGCAGTTGATGTTTTTTTTTTGTTTTTTTTTAATAAACAATAGTAATCTTTTTCAGTATCATGTGTAAGCTGTAAAATGATATTGATGTGGAACTATTTTGGAAAACAGCGTTTGTGTGTTTTATGTTTGAGGCTTTTAAATTGACAGCACTATGTGCTTTTGGAATGTTCTGTGTCCTATATCTGATTGCTCCATGATCAGAATAATCATAAAAAAAGTTTTTAACGGAGGAAACAAGAATATGTCCATTCAAAGTAGAACCTGTAAGATCAAACTCAAAAATATAACAGTAATTCAACTTTCTCATGACTTTTACATTAGATTGACTGAAGCAACATGCTCTGTGCAGAGGTGAGTAGTATTCAGTTACATTTACTCAGTTATATTTACTTTAGTAACTTTTGGAGAAAAAACAATTTCAGGAGTACTGTACAATGTATTTTTTACTTGAATAAAATTTTCTGTAAGTAACTTAATTGAATAAAGAAGAAACATGTTCAGTCAGAAACCTACAGTTTATCAAAGGAGACGCTGAGTTTTGTTTTTCTAATTTAATTTTTTATGTATCAAGCTTTGTATGCATTTATATATTAATAAGCATAGATATATAAATTACCTGTAAGTATTGGTATTAAATTAAAAAAAAAAGTTAGAAAAGTATCTCTTCTATTTAAAATTAGCAATTTTTTAAATTGTTATTTGTATCAGTGTTATGTAAAACAATAGCATGTAAAAATCCGTATTATAGCACTTTTTTATTTGACTGATAAGTAATTTGGGTTTCTTTTGTTTTGATGGCGCCATGCGGGATAATGATTCATTAAAAGAACTCAATGTAACATCACTTCAAAAACCTGACAGAAAAAAAAAGAAACAAAAGAAAAAGTTATTTAAGGGAGCTGAATATTTAGTTTTGCAATACTTGGAAATGAAAGCTTTTTTTATTTTACAGTTAGTTAACCAAAAGAGAACGCAATCCAGAAAACCTGTAAATTCAAATGTGCGGCCATGTTTTTTAGGGTGTTTTTCTTTTCTTTTTCTCAAGCAGTACTGAAGTTGGAAGCCTGACGATATCATCCTGTCTATTGCTTGCTGTACAGTGTCCTCATGTCTAACTGGGTTTAAAAGTAAACTTGACCAATATTTGCACGATTACTTGTAAATTAGCATTTTTCAACTTTACGATATTGTAAAATAAAACATGGCAAACTGAGTTAAGAACTCTACGCCGTACAGTAAGGCCAAAATTAATCTAAAATACTGTGCACTTATTAAAAATAGCACATTCCAGTTAAAGAAGTTTAGTAGAATAGTATTAGAATATTATATTAGTATTACAATATAGTATCAAAATAGTATAGAATAGTATTTTTTTTTAAATATATTAGCAAAATGTACATATGTGTGATTTAAACAGACTATTTACAAGAAGTGCTATAACTGCCAAAATGTTATTTGAAATTAAAAGATATGCAGGCATGTAAACATTTATTATTTGTAGGGAGCAGTGATGGTTATAGAGTCTTACCGTTGCTGAGAGGAAGGGTTATATGATATTCTATTGTAGCTTCACATTTTAGGGTCGTTTTCCTTCTGGAAAGTGAACCTCCACCTCAGTCTGCAGTCTTATCAGGTCTCTAACAAGTCTTTCTGGATTGCTCTGTACAGTATATAGCCTCATCCATCCTTCCATCAGATATGCCTTGCTTTGTTGTTACGACTGAAGAAAAACCTGCCGCCGCCACCACCATCCGTCATCCTCAGGTTAGTGTGTTCAGGGGGATTTGGGGTCACATTCTATGCCACACATAACCTTTTCCTTGCAAGCCAGGAAGTTTTGATCTAATCTGACCAGAGCAGCTTGTTCCACTTATTAGGCAACGTTTAAGCAGGCCTTCTTATTGTTTTCATTTGAGAAAGGCTTTCTTTTTACCATCCTTGCATAAAAGGGCCCGGTATTAGGAGTTCACAACTACAATTCCGCCCACCTGAGCTTTGTGTACAGCTCCCCCAGAGTCGAGCGTCTTTCATGTAGCAGTGGGGCTACATGTCTGGAAGGAAAAAGGTAAAGGAGAAGCTAGGAATGCCTCACAACCTTAAATATAACTGAAATATTTAAGAGAAAGAAGAAAACAACATGTAAAGGCCATATCTAACCACTTGCAGTAGTAGAAATTAATTGTATATTTTTACTTGCAACACACTGTGTCGCTATCTTAAAGGAGTTCCCCACGTTGCAATTAGGGCTGGGTATCGATTCAAATTTCATGAATTGATTCAATTCCGATTCTCAAGAGTTACAATCGATGATCACAATTCGATCTGATTCGATCCGATTCAATCTGATCCAGTTTGATATTGATATGGGTCAATGCTATAAAAAAAAATTTTTTGAGCTGTTATTTCAATTATATGCCTTTAATTCAATACGCCCTATCACTGCGTAAGTAACAGTTCACCGCGGGAAACTGGTGAAACTACACTTTCAGACACAAGACTTAAAATGGCCGTCTGGACTTTACCTTGCTATTTTAGTTGTAAAAAGGGAAAACTATTCCAAAATATAAAATTGATTTTATGTAAAATAGATTTTATGCAGAAATGTAGAATTTTGTGCAAATTTAATAAAAATGAAAACTGAAATATCTCATAGTCAGAAGTATTCAGCCCCTTTGCTCTGTATTGAGTAGAAGAATCCGTTTAAATTAGTAAAGCCTTAACTCTTCTTGGGAATGATGCAATACGTTTTTCACACCTGGATTTGGGACTCATAAAGCCCTGACTGTTAGAGGGCTGCAGTGATAGTTGACTTTCTCCCATCTCCCTGCTGATTCTCTGGAGCTTAGCCATAGTGTTTTTTGGGGTTATTCTTTACCTCTCTCACCAAGGCTCTTCTCCCATGATTACTCAGTTTGGCTGGACAGCCAGTACTAGCCAAACTTCTTTCACTTGAAGCATATGGAGGCCACCGCGCTCTTAGGAACCTTGAGTGCTGTAGAAATGCTTTGGGCCAGATCTGTGCCTTGCCACAATTCTGTCTCTGAGCTCCTTGGGCAGTTACTTGGACCTCGTGATTCTCATTTGCTCTGACATGCACTGTGAGCTGTGAGGTCTTATAAAGACAGGTGTGAGCCTTCGCTAATCAAGTCCAATCACTTTAAAACACAGCTGAACGAGTTAAATATGAATCTCACTGAAAAGGTTTTGAGCGCTGTATGACCATGTGACGTGTCTGTTTTTCTTTTTGAATAAATTTGCCAAAAATTCAAGATTTCTATTTTTTGTCCTGTCAAGATGGGGTGCCAAGTGTACATTAGTGAGAAATAAAATAAACTTTATTTTTATTATTCAAGCAAATGGCTGCAATGAAACAGAGATATTTTTAGCTATAACATTTTAAAGGGGTGTGATTACTTTCCTCCTTTGCTCAATGCACTCTTAAAGCAAAAGAAGAGACTTTAAAACAAAGACGAGCCAGTGGGGAAACGAAGTAAACGCTGAAATTAATCAAGTTGTGAGTCTGGTATTTGGTTGTGACTTGAAAGGAGGAGCTTGTAGGGGAGGAAAGACTTTCTGATCTAATGGAGCTTTCTTTAATCACCTTCTTCAGCCTACATGCGGACACCAACACCAGCACAGGTGCTGCCTCTTTGTGTGCCTGAGAAGTAAAAAGCATAGTTAAAAATCAATTCTAAGCTTCTGCTGACTCTCCTCCAGCCCAGTGATTTGAGAGGAAGGTAGCGAGTAACTCATTACTAATGGAAACTATCTGAGAACGATGGATGAAAGAGGGAAGAGGTGAAGAGGGGGATGGAAAGGAGGAAGAGTGGAATTAAAAGATGGAGAGACACACATTTCTGAAGCGGTCTTGCTGCCAAAAGACGAATTCTGAGGTCATTTCACCTTACTGCAAATATTCAGCAATTAGTTAAATATGCTGCTTTTCCTACCTCTGCTTGGGCCTCTCTTTCATGCCCTGAGCTTCTAAGCGAAAACAATGTGGCTGGTGAGGTAGTGTTAGAGAGACGCCTGCTGGTTAAACGTGGTAACATCATTTCCTGTACAAGGAATAATAAAAGAAATGTATGTGCATTATTGGAAATCAGAATATGCATTTTAAATAAAATCCTCTGTGCAGAGATAGTGTCTTTTTATTTTATTTTATTGTCTCTTACTGTGAATTTTAATCTAGAATGCAAAACAGTGCAACTTTTTTACAAGGAAGAAGACAAAAAGTAAAAGTAAAAGTGAAAAGGAGAAAGTTACCACATTTCTTAGGCAGGGAAACAATCTTAAGATCTGTTAACTAAAGCTTTTTAATCAAATTAATGTATGAGTCATGTCAGCAGACTGGCTTTCTCTTTGTGTATTTTAATTAAGTCATTTATTTAAATACAGAAAGCTTCCAACATTTCAAATAGCAGAAATAGCACGCCTCCAAATTGCACATAGGCTGTTTCACAACCTATGTTCAGTCTAAATGCAAAGTGTATTTGTCATACTTTTAAACTTAGGGACTCAGGGTTTATTAAATGACCCCCAACAAAAAATGTTTTGGTGCCATCAAGTCACATTGGTGGTTGACAAACACAAACTGCTACCCTACAGAAAACCTTTTTGTCTTTTTTTCCCCTACTTATAAAGTGAGAAAGACTTTATGGAAAGTAGTTCCCAGAGATGCTTAGTACCTGTTGGCCCTTTTGCCCTCAATCTGCGGTTCAGCTCACCCCAAATCATCTCCATTGGGTTCAGGTCCGGTGACTTTGGAGTCCAGGTTATTTAACACTTTTTTGTAAAAGTACTACATAATCCCATATGTGTTCAGTCATAGTTTTGAGTGAGAATCTACAACATAAATAGTCATGAAAAGAAAGGAAAGTCATTAAATGAGAAGGTGTGTCCAAACTTTTGGTCTGTACTATGTGTTTCTTATTAGAGATTCAAAAATTGTCCATAGGCGTTTGTGTTTTTGTTTCATTTGTCTCAGTGATGAACTGGAAACCAGTTCAGGGTGTACCCGCCTCTTAACCAGTAACAAGGCTGCAGCCTCATATTTAAGCAGGTACACTGTAGCGAATAGATAAATGGAAAGTCCGCCCTACTAACTCTACTGCTTTTGAAGGAGCCCTATGTGGGTCATAAACTCTAAAGCAGAGTCATAAAGAAGTCTCGAGATAATACATTAATCTGAAAAATGAGTGATGTTTCCATCTTTTCAGCATAAGCACTATAAAAGACAAAATGGCCTTTAAGCTACTTGGGTATTATATTGTTTTAAAATAAATGTTCCTGTGTTTAATTGGCTTGTTATTGATGTTTAGATACTTCCCAATTCTCTGCAAGAAGAGTTTCTGGGTCAAAAGCTGAAATTATTGAAAATAACTGCTGGAAGATTGTTTAAAATAACCCCCTTTTCAACTGATACAAGCTTGGAAGTTAATCACATTTGTGAGCATTAGCTCTAAGAACCTCAGGGTCTTATTAATGAATGAGGGGAAAATGGAGTGGGAGATCAATGGGACAATTGGTGCGGACTCAACAGTGATGCGTGCGCTGTGCCGGTCTGTCGTGCTAAGGAGAGAGATGTATGGTGGTATTTTTGTTGCAAAAGTATTTGTGAAGTTGAAGTCACAAAGAAAAATTCTGTAGCAGTTGTGTTTCTTTTTTTAGTCTTTCGGAAATACAACAGCTACACCTCTTCAGTTTCTTAAGTTTAATCAATATTCCCTCTAATTTATCATGTGTCCTTTCAACCGCTGTGAGCATTATTAGACGTGTACACAGACCAGCATCTCATCCATCCAAGTTACTTGGTTTATTATAAGAATCCAATTACAGCATTGTAATTTATATGAGAATACCATGAACTAAGTGTTGAGTGTGCGTCTAGTTTTTTAAGGTTTTTTTTATTTTTTTATTTATTTTTTTTTACTATACTTTTATTTGCATGCCTGTGTCTAATCTAATCTAATCTTGACCCTGAAAACCACATAATATAATCTGGAACATCTCAGATATTTTCAAGGCGGACTTTTTCAGACAAGCTGGAGCTCATGAAGAGATTCCAGCCGACCCCATCATTATAGAGCTTGTTTCAACCGGGGGGAAAAATTGTGCACCAGTTTCATACAGTTCACGTGTATAGGTTTAGGGTTCACCTGGGGGTTTTTGTTTTAATAACGGTATTCACTCAATACGGAAAAAAAAAACATTGCATTTATAATGATTACTTATTATTAATTGGCTAATTAATGAATCAGCAGCGGTGCCCAATCTTACGTAGTCTCTGTCTCTCACAGAGTGTGGGTCTCATCCGCATTGATATGGAAATAACAATGGTTAACCAGTATGGGCCAGTGTGTGTTTTATCTAAGAGCACCACCTAGAAATATAAATCGTTGCATATGTTTCTTGACTCATATTGCAAGATAGCACAGAATGGAATATCTGCTTTTTTTGTGTGCAGCGCAGATTTTCTGAGCATAAGGACCGTGTCAGCAGTGCACACTCGCCCATCTTAGAGGGAACATTGAGTACAATACACAAAATGCCTTCTTTGAGTCCTGCTTTTAAAAAAATTGTTACCTTACCTTCTTATCTTATCCTTATAACAGTCAGTGCGTTTACATGCAGCAAGAGAAAGTGCAATTATTGCCTTAGTCCGGATTTTGAAATGCACGTAAGGTCCTTAGCTCAAGTTAAGTCGAACCAAACTGGAGTTTGAGAAATCGGACTAAACTACCCAGATAATGCGATTACAGAACCAAATTTCTCTCCCTTCTAGAAGGGGCCACAGAAGCAGAAACAACAGTACCTTCCAAATGTGCAGCGCTGTTGTCGTCCATTTCTTCGCTCATTGTCCATTTCCTGCTTTTACTCCGCCCGCTTCACTTTTATTATTTTATTAGCATTTGTTTGCTATCTGTGTGACTCTAGTCCAATGGAAGAATGTCAACATGGAAGGGGTGATGTTGCCACCTACCATGGTGGAGTCAAACACACTTAATTCAATAATTCGATTTTCTGAGTGACATATAAACTGGGACACAACTCTCAACTCTTGCTAAGCCATTATTCAGATTACTGCCAAAAGCTGCATTTAGATATGCTTGTACACATACATGGTGTTTTGGGTTTTTTAAGGTTTTTTGGGCCAAGGTGGCCTTTATTTGACAGGACAGATTTTGAAGGGGGAGAGAGGTGGGGAAGGTCGCCCGGGACAGAACTCATACATACTGTGTTAACTGACTTCCTTATTTGATTATGAACAATGCTTTCAGTAAAATAAAGCCGTAATTACCTTAAATTTTAAATCTATTTTCTAATTCTGAATTTTCCACAACATTTTGAAGGAAGTGAAGTCCAGTCTTTGACTAGGTCCTTCTAAAAACTCTTTCTTTTCTTTTTCTTTTTTTTTTTGGCCATTCAGAGTTGGACTTGCTAAAGTACACTGGATTTTCATATATTTTCCTGCACTATTATCCAAGTATGGGACATTGATAACAGAAAACACTGGTAATATTTTATGATATGTAGCAAAAGTCATTTTTTTCCATCAAAGCACTCCCAGACCATCCCTCTATCATCCCCAAGCAGATCAATTTTTCACCTAGAGCCGGGTTGTGTTTGATCGCTTTTTACCTTTAGGATATCAAAACTTCTTTTTTTATATTTACTTCGGTTATTTTTGCCTGATGTCATCTATTTGTCAATCTAAAACTTCCGGTTGTTGCAAAAAAGAAGTAAAAATACAAGTCTGGAAGGGAGAAAAAAGTTTTTTTAAAAGCCCAATGCTGTATTTTTTTATAATTGATGTACAACAATATATACACTAAATAAAGGCAGCACTATTGTCAAGCCGGCTAAATAAAAATATAGTTTATGTGAGTGAAGAGAACAGCAGATCAATAGGCAAGAATTAGGAAGCAGGGAAAATGTTACAAAGGCCAGTCATACAATCATTCTGCTATTTGAAACATGTTTTTTTGTTTTTTACTTTATATTTTTTTATGTGATGACTTAAGAAGAACTGATACATATTGGGGCTGTAAATTTAGTTTAGTTTAAAACTGTGTAAAATCAACTTCGAATGAGTTGTGGTGAAGGATGAACTTGCAGAACAATACCCATAAACTAGTTAGTGATGTTCGAATGTGATTAAAGCTAAAATCTTGATGCTCAAATGATGCCAGAAAATACTAAAGAACAACACCGAAGGAAGCTGCTTTTAACTTCATGATAAATGCCTGATGCAACCTTAAAAGTAGCAGTGTTATTTAATCATTATTAAGCATTATTCAAATATGCTGACATATTAGTTTTTATTGTGTCCTTGATTTCATACGACATGAAAACATATTACTCCACAGCGCATTAAACAAAAGTCCCAGACATCCACTGAAAAGTGGATTTTAAGCAGAAATCTTTCCCTTGACTGGTAAAAAAAATTAAAGTGTGTTGGTGAAATGAAGTGGTTCCAGGAGAAGCTTGGGAGGAGATGAGTCGGCGTCTATTTGTTTGTGCGTCGGAGGAGGAGGAGGTGGTGGAGGAGAGGGAGGGCACAAAATGGATCATATTTCCCAGGATGTCATTCACCGGCCATGTTCCATTAATCTCCCATACACTCATATTGCCTATGAAGGCACTATCATTCATACACACACACACACACACACACGCACTCACACTCTCCATCTGAGATTGTCTGACATGCTGACTTGATTCCATATATCTCCCTGAGGCATGGCATTTTGTAATGCAGCCTGCATTCTTTTGTGTTTTGTGTTTTTTTTTTAACTTATAATCTTCAGTTTAGCAGGGCACGAGACTGTTCGAACAATTTCTCACAGCAAACGTGTCATTGCCAACATCCAAATCACGGCCCAAGCCAAGCATGCGTTCAGCATGCACTACAGATTAAACAACCAAAAGGACATGGATGAATTCAGTGTAAATAAGTAAAAAAAAACTTTGGAGACGAACACAAAGTATCCTTGATTGTCGTCTTCGGCCTCTTACTCTCTGAAAAAAAAAAAAAAACAATGAAAAAGAAAAGGACTATAAAAAAACGTAATGGAGATGGCAGGAATGTGGGCTATATGCATTAAAGCTCAAGTAAAAATTGTCTTTCACAGATACTTTGGAGAGCAGAACTGTGCACTATCTGTTGCTATGGTGATGCTTGGTAGCTGGTGGATTACTTACTGGGTATGTCAATTGCGGTCGCTATTTCAGTCCAACTCCTGTCTTTGTCCGTCCAGTTGTGATGGGTTTTGCACGAAACGCTATATAAACATTCCTGCTGTATTCCACGTCGGAAGTCCAAGAAATGTTTGTCCTTACCACGGCATGGTTTTTGTGTGTTTTTACTTCCTCCTCCTTTAGTCGGCTACTGGGGGTAGGAATAAGTATAACATTGGGGGGGACCCATATCGGAAACCTGACAGATCTGTTGATGGTTTGAACAAAGACATGTATTTAATGAAAAACACTGCAAAACATTCCCTAATATATGAAAAAAGATAAATTTCTAAAGGTAAAAGAAAACCCATTTTGATTGCATTTAATCATTTCTTTACAATAGGTTTTTGTTTATTTTTAGTGCAAACTTGATTTTACTAACAAAGATTTTAAAAAAAAACAATAGCTTAGGCCAAAGGGCCTAATTTTTATTGTTATTTATCCTGTCATTTTCAGCCAAAAATTGCACGAAAAAATTGACTTCTAGTCCAGTAAGTCAACGACAGACAGTAATATGGTTCAATTCGTTTTCTGTCATTGTGGACCAAAACCAAGATGTAAGCTGATGAAGAGTCTAAAATATATCTTAAATAAATTGATTTCAAAAACAAAATCTACCAAGTGGTGAAAAGGCTGCATTTTAATATATGCATCATTTTTTCAAAACTTGTCTTATCTTTATCAAATCTAGCTGAACTTCATCTGATCTCTAATATGAAAAAGTGGACATGAATAAGGTATAGAGAAATACTGGGGCTACTGTAATATTAAAATGGTCTTTTTAGGTTTTCTAAATTAAACTGTGTTCATTTATCATTTTTGAATCTTCCTTTAGTCTCCGACAATCTAAAGTTGGGCTCCCTGATCTTTCTGGAACCATGATTTACGGGTTTTTTCTTACCAGTCTTCTGAGAGCTACCACATGAAAGAAAGCTGTGAAAACTACTACAACTACTAAAATATAAATGAAACTCTATTGTCAAATTTAATATGTAAGCATAAATCAAAAATGTAACAATATTTAATTTGAAACAAAATCTAATCTAGTTCCTTCTACAGTGGAACTGACACTGGAAGGAGGAAAGTACTTTTTTATAACACAGAATGCTACAGGAGATCCTTCCTGCCCACTGCCATCAGTGTTTAAAACAACTTCTTGAAGAAAATTACTGTAAAGCCTAGTTTATATTACTCAGTTTATACTGAGACGAATTGACACACCGCCATTATCCATAGACGCAAAGGCTCTCTATCACCTACGCAAGGACGGAAGGAGTAGAACCCCATTGACTAACAATCCATCTCCCTCAATGAAGAGAATATGCCTGTGATTGACCAATTCAGCAACAACCATAGATTGTTTCACCAGAACAGTGCTCTATAGTCGCTTCAATCAGTAGTTAATTCAGGGTTTGGGCACTACATGCTTTCTATTGAAAGGATCAATTATCTAATCTGGTCGTTTGGCGATTCTGACACCAGGAGCTGCAGAAAAAAACAAAAAAGGCTCCTGTGTTTGTTTCCATTCATTTTTAGAGTATTCTATGAGCTGCAACTCTAGTAAAAAGCTTTACAGCTTAATAAATACTTACTTTCCGTTGTCCATTGCTCCTTGAGGGGATAATGCGTTCACAGGCTGAAGTAAAAAAACAATGCGATAGTAGGCAGAAAGTAGGCAGAAAAAAGTTAGCCAGCCCCCGCACTGTCCTGGTCGAGATTTGCTTTGCAACACTAATAAAATAGACGGAGAACGGAGAGAAAGAAACAGAGAACCATAAACAAAAACCTCTCCGTCAATATGTTTGCGTCTGTGTGAAAATTTGCAGTCAGAGTATTATGAACTAAGTTACACACCTCATTTCTGTCTGGGATAAATGAGGCAGGTCAGCAGGTGTCAGTCATTCATTGCAGATCAGTACTTTGACTTGATGATCTTCACGTGAGAGAATGCTGACCGGCATAAATAGGCAGATTTAAAAAGTACTGTCTAGTGTGGCATTTCTAGACCAAATTTGCTAGCATGACCAGGGTAGGACCAGAGTTATTTCATGGGGGCATAAAAAAAAACAAAAAAAACAGGGCTTCATTGAGTAACATCCTTCCTGCTCTGCACCACAACCATATGTACACCCTGAGTGGGAAAGTGTACATCTTTCCTGGGATGCAGTGCAGCCATACAGGCTGCTGAGATTCTCACCCTGTGGGATGAGAGGGTATTTAACCCCTGGGTGGCCACCCAGTGCTGAATCCCTCTCATATGCAGGCGTCCCAGTGGTATTACCACCAAGACTGAGGCCATGAGCCCCAACAGCCTTCTGTAAAGCCCAGGATGTACTTGACTCCCCCAGTGGACCAGGTACAGGCAGGCTGTCAGTGCTCTCACTCTGTCCTCTGTCCGTCCGAATCCAGAAGCAGGCCGGTGAAGGGGGTTTTCTGGGATGGGAGAAAATTGCTCCAAGTTTATTGTGAAGCCTAGAGCCAGCACGTGTTCTGGTAACAATTCTACACTATGACTTTGACCCAAAACATACCAGTAAATCCACCAAGGACTGGCTGAGGATTGAAAAAGGAAAGTGCTGGGTCAAGTCAGAGTCCAGATCTCATCAAGTTTCTGTGTGGCGACTACAAACAGGCTTTTCATGCAAGAAACACCTTAAACGTTGCTGAAAACGAGGAGGGGGTAAACTTAGTCTAAACTAAACAGAGACTGGTAGATACCTACAAGAAATGTCTCCTTGACATTATGACAGGCAAAAGGTGGTTTGGTGTCTGATTGTAGAGGCGATTGGAACATGTTACAGACAGACTTCAAAAGCTACAAGCCACCATATATGGAGGTCTTGGTAGTAAATGTCCTGATTGGTATTTTGGAAAAGAAGCTTCGAGTCTTTTCAAAGTAAGTTCAGGAATTGCACATATGGAACAGTTTGTGTTGTTTGAAACTTTACACCAAGAGGCTGCGTTTAATGTTTAATATAGAATCAATACAACTGATTTCCATAATGATTCATTTTCTCTCATGTGGGCTATACTTATAATAAATCCCTCTGCTGTTCAACTGAAAGCCCCGTCTACAGAGTTTGTCTTGCTGAATCATTCTCATTGTTAGGGATTTATCGATACTACTACACTTATCGATCCGGTACTTTATTGGTATCCTTATCGGTACTTTTTTTTTAAAGACTAAAACAAAAGGGCAAAAACACAAATAATGAACTATAGTTGTTTTATGTTTTAATAACTGGAACAGGAAAGCACAGAAAATAAATAACTACAAAATAAAAAGTAAGAAATTCATAACTTAATAAAAACACTATATAAACAAATTATTTTATATATCAAAAACAAAAAATTCTATGTTGTCCATTTAAAAAAGTTTATAGTATTCAAATAAAAAAAATCAAACATAACTTCCCTATAAAACAAGGCAAGAGCCAAAATGAAAGATTTTTAATGCTAAAGTGTATAGTACAAAATAAGCCCTGAGAACATTGAGAACAACAATATAGCAATATAACAACAATATAGCATCCACCCATCCATTTTCTGTACCGCTGCTTCCTAATCCTGCAGCACTCAGGCAGTCAAAAAACTCTCTGTTTGCATTTGGTGTATTTTAGCAAAGCGTTTGGTCAAATTACTCATGCTCTGGCCGTTGCAAGCAAAGCTTTTATTGCATTGGGGACAGCATGCATTGACGGCTTCTATTTTCGTAAAACGAAGCCAAAGTTTGAATCGTTTCGTTCGCTCTGCCATAATGTAACTATTGGTAAGCGGAGCTTGTAGTGAGAGCGCTGCACAGCAGTCGCTCCTCCCACCATCAGTCCCCGCAGCGTGTGTGTGTGTTAAGGGGGAGCGGGCGGCCAATACGGTGTTTGGCTTGTGTTTTTATCTCCTGCAAAAGATGAATACGACCTTAATTTTACCGTTAAGAGGACCGATGAGGCTGAAGCTTATTGGTCCGGGTGGACCGTCAGAATCAGCCCCGGGGCTAATTTCATACCAGGTTTCGGTACCCATCCATAGAAGTCTGACACATTAACATTCTTGCTGCACATGTTTTTTCAGAAAATGCCTTGGTGATTGTTTTTAGGTTTTTCTTTCAGTCATGATGAGAGTGATAAATTAGCAGTTGGTGCATCTGGTAAACTGAATGGCCATGGACCACCCATTGTAGCTACCAAACACAGATGTTCCTCCACAACAAAAGATTTTGTCAGGGTGAACCCAGCTTGATGCAAACTGTCTGAAAACTACAGCAGCAATAGTGCTGTGTTGAAAAATAAAAAGACCAATTCTGAATCAATCATTAAAAAAAAAAATCAGAAAAATCTATTCTGTTTTTTTGTTTAACATTGTTTGCCCTTTTTACAGCAAAAATAAGAGGGAAAAGTCCATACGGGTATGAAAGGGTTGCTACTGACTGTTTCTACTGGTGAACTGTAACCCCACCCAGTATAGCGTCATCGAATTACAGTCATGTAGCATAATTAAGGTAATAGCTCCATAAAGCGTTTTTGTAATAGCACTCACCCATATCAATATCAAATTGGATCAGATTGTCAATTCTAAATCTCTTTAGAATTGGAATCAAATCAAGTCTTGAAATCTTTATCAATCCTTAGCTGTAAGCCACAAGAGCCAAAACATGGGTGTTCAGGGGTTATTTGGACGTGTTTAGAATTGGGTTAGTTGTACAACAATCATATCAAATCTATATTCGAAGGTCTTAGATTGAGGTGCAGCAATGGCCCAATGAAAGTCATGACCACCCCCCTGACTGAAATGCTGTGGCTGGAACTTTGGAGAAACAAGTGTGTCTCTTCAGAACTCAATTGACTGTTTACCATAAAGATGTTAGTGAAGGAGTTCTAACGGAAGAGAACTGTTTGGGGTACTGCATCCTGGTCAGTTGTTCTGGAGATTTTGTGCTTAATGCTTTACATGTGCATTTGCTTCCAGGTTCTGGTTAGGGTGAGGTTTAAAATAGTGCTATTGTTTATTCGAGGGCTTTAAATGACTATCAAACAGGAAATGACTTAAAGAAAACATGAAAATTAAGAAAGCGGAACACTGGCAAGATAGATTTGCTGGAACAGTATGTTTGTGTGTGTAAAGTCAGCACCACCATTTACATTCAGGAAATAATGATGAATCTAATCTTTCTGCACGGGCTGAGCAGAGCTGTAAACCTTGCTTTATCTATCTATACCGTTTTTCTGAAGCCTTTCCTGTTCTAGACTCATTTCCTCCCACGCAGCCATCAAGGACTGATTCTCTGAGCTCCATAGAGCATCCAACTGGCGTGTTCATTTCGTCTTTCTTCTCGGACATGAAAGTTCAAACCAAATCACTCTTAATAAAGACACAATTATCCTTAATAGGTTGAAGTCATACTCTGCTGGCTTATTTAACCGTAAAAACCTGTCTTGTTGATTTTGTTTGTCTGTTGAGGATTTTCTGCTTCAGTCAGACACTTTATCTGTGCGGAGTTGATGGCAATGATTGGCGGCCTCTGAATGATGCCTCTAGAAGGCGATGTGACCGATGAGAAAACAATCATCCCAACTACAGGGTACTTTATGGTGCTTTACAGGATTCGGTGCTAAAGAAACAACAAAACATTTCATAAAAGCGTGGAAAGTAAACAGCAATTAAGTATAAAACATGAAAAGCATAAAAAATGCAACATTACAGAGAGTAAAAAAACGTGTAAGCGTCTTAATCGTTTACTCAAAGGCAGCTCTAAACAGATGAGTTTTAAGTTAAGTTTTAAAGCAGAATAACACAAAAAAGTGAAGTCAGAGATCCCAAAAAAAAAACCATCAGAATCTAAAACTTTTTACTTATATTTACCTTCCCTTCAGCTGGAATTCCTCCGACCAGTAGCTGATAGAATTCTCATCGGTTCCATTGTGTATTCTCTCCCTGCTGCATCTCTGACAGATATGTACCGTCTGGAGCTGGCGGGTGGTCTCGGGGTCATCCTGTTGCTGCTGGGCATCCTTACCGCTCTTTATAAGTGTTACAACCTGGAGATCATGCTCTGCTACAGGAGACACTTCGGGAGCGATGAGACCGAAGACGGTAAGTCGCTTGACCAGTCCTTCCAGGCGGGGCTCTACATGGTAGCACAACTGGAAGCTATTTGAGGACGTATTCACACCAGTCTTGTTTAGTTTGCTAAAAACGAAATCTAATTCGTTTCCTCCCGTGATCTGGACCTTTTGTGCTGGTGTTATACAAACCGGCGGACTCTGGAGCGCACCACACAAGCGAACAGAGACCCAGGTGAAGAGGTGGTCTTGGGAGAGATTTAAAACAAAACCTGGTGTGGAGAAATCATGCGTGAATGCAACCAAACTTTATCCAACTATGTGAACAAATGGTGACATCAACACAGTGTATTTCATATTTTATTCATATTTACAATGTAATGTTATTTCTACACAATCCATTTATCTGCATCCTATTGTACACCTAATGTTATATCAAAACGCTCAAACATTTCTGATAAAATATGTAGCTGTATTAGAGATTGCTCTACAATCTTTCGTTTTCAGTCATTTCAACAGTTTAAAAAAATTCTGATAATATTTATTTCCATCAGTTTTTTTAATTGAATAACAAATTTAACATATTCAGTAGTTCATTTTCGTTCATTTGTGTTACTTCTGTGTGTTGTGTTAATGTCCCGCCGTTCCATAAGGGGGCACTGTTGCGTGAGTTGGGCCTTGTTGCTGATTACATTTTGCTTGAACTAAACATGGAGTTTAGTCTTTGGATCTAACAATTTGAGTTCATATCAATTCAAAAGAAACTACAACAGACAAATCCAAACCACACAATCACACATAGTGCAGATAATATTCTGCATGTTTCATGAGCATGTGAAAAACCTTGTTCATAACGGAGGCTGAAGAGCCCCTTAAGGCATAGATTTTATATCGGGGAAGATTTCTCCTATTGATGTGATCAGAATATGGCAAAACTCACAGTACGTTCATTTACTCACCCACAAAAGTTTGGAGCCACTTGGAGTGCTTCAGGAGAAGTTTACATCTTGTTGCGATCAGTATATTACCCATTAGAGCTAGGTATTGTTAGGAATTTCACTATTCGATTTGATTTCAATTCTTGAGGTTGGATTCGATTCAGTTTCAGATTTCCATTCTGTTTTATTAGCTTTGATATCGGTTTAATAATATGTAAATGCACAAGTAATTAACTGAGTATATCTTTAAATAATGTATGTAGCAGTACCTATGATTATAAGCAAATTAACCCCAGTATGTTTCCTGTCATGGTTTATTTAGTGGAACAGCTGTACAATATTGTCCGTGTGTTGTACAACGCTGAATGCACTCACTAGAGTGTTACCCACAGTGCCATCACTGGCCGGTGGACTGAATCGATTCATAGGATTTGATGAATCGATATTAAATTGAGAAAAAAATAATTGCACTGCATTGATGAATCAATATTTTTACCTAGCCCTATAGCCATAAATGGGAGACCTGAGGGCAAGTGAAGTGCCGCCTCTAAATTTGGCATTATCTGGCCCAAAACTCCTTCATTTAACCAATGTTTAACTCATCATTGCCAGAACTATTCCCCTCAGAGTTTGGGGGATCTCTGAAGTGCATCCAAGACAAAAAAACACTTCCAAGACACCCTGAACTCTGAGGGTAATAGTGCTACCGATTAATAAAAAAATTATTGAATTAAATGACGGAGTTCCTGGGCAGATAATGCCTTATTCAGAGTGCACTTCGAGTGCCCCCAGGACACCCAGTATATGGAAATGTGCTGATAACAACTCGTCCTGAAGGAGTCCAAGGGTTTCCAAACTTGTCTGGGTGAGTAAATGAACATGATGCATGCTAAAAATAAGCTCCAGGTGAAAAAACAAACAAAAAAAACTGTAATTTTAACTGTCCAATGGCTGAAAGACCTTAACACACTTTTTTTTTTTTTCTGTTGAGACACTGTGCTGCATTTGAGCCCGTGTGAATAGGAACAGTAGCAAAAAGACAGGGGGGAAAAAAACATCTGGTATGGACAGAAGCAGGTGAACTGAGAGACATTCCTGGTGTGAATACTTAAAAATTCTTATAAAGTTCCTTAAGATGACATCTGTTGTGACTCGGCACTATATAAATAAGCTGAACTAAATAGAATTGAATTCAAATTGAATGCGCCCTGGGAGAGGACGCTTAACCGGTGGAGCATCAGAGGGTTAACACCTCGAGTGAGCCCTGCCTTCTTTAAGTAACACGTTGAGTCCATGCAGTTTCTTCGCATCATCATGGTTATGTCTGTTTTTCTTTCCTCTCGTCAGATAACAAGGAGTATGACGCCTACCTGTCCTACACTAAGGTGGACCTGGACTCTTTGGGAAGGTCAGGTTTCTGATTCATCCTGATTTAAGTGTGCATTATCTTTATGTACTTAGGGTGGCCCAGCCTGCATTCTACTGTAGATTTTATTGCTCAGAGGATGGTGGTTTACCTAGATTCTGTCCTTTAGTGGTTGTGATCCAACAGAACAAAGTAGGGACTTCCCGATGATGAAAGAGAAGAATCTAAGCTTTTGCAAAGATTCACAAAACCTCTGGAGCTCACAGTACTGTTCAGAAGTTTACCATTTTGTTTTGTGTTTAATAATTTATTTGAACTCTCTTTCAGGTCAAAACGATCACATACTCTATCAAGCAACTGTAATGATTAATATATACATTTAAAAAAAAGAATTTCATACAAAAGTTTGAACTTTTTATGGATTTCCTCCCATCCACTCAGGCTCGAAATTGAAGACACAGTATTGAACATTAATCCTAGGTAAAACTGGGATACAAATCGTTTACCAAGTTCCACCTCGACCGCAAGCTTTCTTCAGCGATCGATTTGCCAGCATGATAGCTGTGCTTGAATATTAGACTTCTTCTCGATCTGTAAGGTTTGCTTGAATTGGTTGATTTCCAAACTCCATCCTTTAAAGCACAGTCTGCAACTTCTCAACAGAGTTGATGTGAGAGGTTATGAAAGCCAATCCAGCTTGTTTCTTACATTATAAAAAGCTGGGATTTTTTTTTTTAATATCAGTCACTTTTCTGTTGAATTAACTGATTGTGTCCAAGTTTCAACCAGTTAGCTGCTCTAGAAGAACCTGAAAGCAGTCCCCCCATCCTTATTATTTAATCCACATTTTTCTATACTTAAGTACTGTACCTCAATTACCACAGAGAAACAACTCCACAGTTGGTACATTATAGTTTAAATCGAAAGGATTTGACTTGTACATGTTGAGGGCTGAAATTTTAAGCCAGCCATTGCATTGCAGCAGCGGCTTCTTCCTTGGCTATTAATGCCCAAAGTTGTTCTAAATGCAATGAAAATGTGTAATCTGAGAGTCTCCCAGAAAACGAGGAACATAAAGCATGTGGAGAAACCACTGTAACCGGTGGCATCTATCAGGATAATCATGAAAGGTTGACAAAATGCTGCGGGATTACAGAAAATGTCGAAGCAGAGACCCAGACAACAGTGGACTGCATTCAGTACAGCCTGTGTAAACTGTACACATTTTTGGTTTTAGCCTATTCTTGAAAATACATTTTCACTTCATAGTTATTATCATATCTTTAATTTGCTTGTGTTAAAAGAAACATTGGAAGGACATTCTACATTAATAATATTCTGTCAAGAGAACTTGATAAGTCTGTATCCTGGCTGCAAAAGATTTCTATTTTTTCATCTTCCTTTGATGAAACAAAGATCATGTCAGTAACATTTTAGAAGAGACGCCATTAGAGAACACATTTGAACGCACTTTGACGTAGCAACTTTCCCAAGTAGAACTCAAAGCTGTAAAATACAACATGCAAAAACTAACCATCTAATTGAAGGAAATATATTATTTTGAAGGATATATATATATATATATATATATATATATATATATATATATATATAAATTGAACTCCAGTGGAGACCGAATGTTTTTAAATGAACCAAAAAGAAAAGATACTTATCCACTACTGGTTAGACATTGGCTGGCATATTTTCTCAGCAGAACCCCGCTCTCAGATGCCTGAAGTACCCTTTAAATGAGTCTACAGCCATGAGCAATGGTTCCACTGTGTCGTGTTAAGAGGTTGGAAGATTTTTTTTTCTCCCTCTGCTCTCCCAACAGGACAAGCAGTGATGAGGAGACCTTTGCTCTGGAGATCCTCCCGGACGTTCTTGAAAAGCATTACGGATACAAACTATTTATACCAGACAGAGATTTAATACCAAGCAGTAGTAAGTATCCTTCCATTTATCAACCTCCACCCACACAAACACACTCTATAGGTCACTGTAATTCCCAATCCCCAGAATTCATCAGTCTGTCAGAATAAATAAAAATGTGTGCAGACCTTCATCATGCCACGCTTATGTCTGGAAAAATGTATCTCTGCCAGCTCCCAGTTGTGCATCACTTGCAAAAAATTATCATTTTACTTTCTTTTTTTCACTTGCATTAAGCATTATCTAATGTACCATATAAAGCAAACATGTACAATATTTGTCGATATCTTCCGAGTACATGATAGCCACAGTCTCTGTACAGGACTGCATACAGTTTAAACCAAATATTTTTACTAAGGATGCAACGACATCAATTGTTTTCAAGCCAATACGTTACCGATACTTGGATTTGAGTACTTACTAATACAGAGTACCAATGCTGAAACTTTTACCTCACAAAAAATGCTATGAAATAGAAGGCAGGTTTTATGCTTGTTACAACAAATGATGTTGAATTAGATAAAAAAATAAAACCTTAAAGGTTGAATATGGAACATTTTTCTTAAAAGATATCGCTTTAAAAAAGTAATACTTCAAATGGGAGTTTAGAGGTGTGCAGAATGAAAGTGCACCCTTTCCTTTATACATCATATTTAACATCATAAATCATTAAAAAAGAGAACTTTTTCCAACCACCGCAGTGTGTTCATATTTAGTTTTTCCAGCCAACAGAAGCGCAGCATCGCTGGTTGCCAAATAGTATTGTAAAAAACTGTCTGGAGCAACGAGGCATTTATTGTAGAAAAAGGAGCACTCGGTCAGTTTAGCTACTGTGTTTAAGCTGCATAGATTTCATTTTCTTTCTCAGAAGAGGAGCGACCTTATAATATCTAAAACCAAAGTTAGTTTAGGTGAAGCCTACGTCAAAAAAACGTACGTGGAAATGGCGAAGTTTCTCATGGAGAAAGGTAAGAAAGCTAGCTAACAGCTAAAAATTAGCTGTCAGTAAAACAGCTTTCAATACTTGTTTATATGATGTTGTTCCTAGATATGAGAGCATCAACCTCCACACCGAGTAAACGAAAGAAAAGGAAGCAGTTTCCTCCTGCTCGGTCCGGTATAGCAGGTTTGCTTTTATCGAAAGCCAGCTAGGACAATTACACGTGAAGTTTCGTATGTCTTTCACACGTATACAACACAAATACAACACACAAACAACACGCATTCAACACGTACTTTTCACGTGAAGATATTCGACCCGAAAACAACACGTATCCACGCGCTCAGGACGTGCAAACATGTACTTCACGTGTTGGGTCATGTTGCTGCTGATTGGCTGACAAAACCTTCGCATGATCCATTACAACAAGAAGGAAAGGGTGGAGCTCAGCAGATCACAGCAGGCTGCAGATAACCCCATTTTTGTCATCTGCTCGAATCTCCTGAAGGTGATATTTAGCAGATATTTGGGGACAGGTGCAGAAGGAATTTTTGGGGGGGCAAGAACCCGTACCCTCGGTTTACTAAACCGTGCACACGGATTACGAATCCTGCAGACTGGCTAACAGAAAGGATTGGGGATCCGTTGATTAGAGGTTTGAGACCAGCCCATGCAGTAAGTGTACACTTTGCCATATAACTATTTTGTGCAGGGGCCTGGAGGAAAGTAGGCTATAACCAACCAGCGTTGTTTAAACTGGGGACATTTCCCCAGCATTATTTATAAATTATAGTTTTGTCCCCACCACATAAAAAGCTGAAGTGGACATTTTAACAGTGCAGGTCTAACATCCACTTATGCTCCCAGTGTTATACAATCAGTATCCCAAATCCTATTATCCTATTTTAGTGCAAATGTTACAGTTACTAAGTTGGTAGACTGTTTTACGCCGTCTGCTAGCCGTTCGGGTATGACTCCTGTCTGTCCCACTTATTACTACACACTTCATTGATCCCCATGGGCAATTACATGTTTTGTTTCGGGTTCCTGCAGGAAAGTTGTCTATAAATGTAGGTATCATACTAATAAATAACAGTTTTGTGGCAACCTATGCAGCCTGGGTGGATCCATGCACAACAAATGCAATATATGAAGTCATAAACAACAGAAGCACGGTTCCTGTCACAATGAAAGTCTTACTTTGCTGTCTACATAATGCTAGTTTAATAATTCTAATTAAAACCAGATTTTTAAAAAAAACAATAAGTTACAATAGATATTTTAAAGAATGTATAGAGAAGGACATACTTTCACCAGACTTATGACTTTGATTAAAGTATAATAAAATACATCAAATTCTTCTCTTGTTTTTTTCTGATGCGTATGTAAATATCTCGTTGCAACTGCAGAATACACACACATCCAGAAAACCCTAACCTGGTGCTGCAAACTGGATTCTCACAAGGTTTGGATATTTCCAATCAGGATGGGTCTGTACATACATCTGGCTTCTGCCAGATTAACAGAACCCCTCCTAATTCCGTCAAATGAGTAAATGTAGTGAAAACCAGAATATGCTGGTTCTGGCTGAACTGGGTTCTTTATAGTTCTATTTGTTTTCATAGCCTACAGCCATCACGGAAACATGAACTACACTGATGAGTTTATGATTGGCATCTCACTTTCTGGAATTGCCTGTTCAACAGCAGAGGGCCAATGTACTGGCTTTGAGTGTCTGATTAACTTGCTCGAAGATTTGCCACTTTTTGCGTTAGCATGAGCCCTTAAAAGTTCAACATCACCAGTAAAAAATAACTCGTTCCTTTTTCTCTTTTATCAACTCGGTAGTTTGCGAAAGACCAATCTTCAAGCAGAAGTAAAATGTTGCACTTTTATCTATACAAGACCACACTTGAATGCAAATGAGGCCCTTGTGATTGCAAGATTACACTCAGTGAAACTTCTAACCATGTCTTCTAAAATCCCACCACCATATTTCTTGTTTAAGTATAAATTTACTCATAATTCATATAGTTTTGAATAGCTTCTCGCAGACATATTGCACAGGCAAATCCTGTCTTGTGTGATCAAGTGAGAACGTCTGAAATCAAATTTAAATTCATATAAGGTGTTTTCATAAGACATACCATGGCACCATATTAGGGTAATATTGCCGGAGCGGTGTGTCTTTTGAATGCGCTGTCGCAGAATGACAATATGGGAATATTGCTTGACAGTAATATTACTGGAATATTCCTGCAACGCAAGATTTATGAATGAAGATCAAATGGAGCCACATTGAGCCAAGTTGGTTTGAATAGCTTTTTCCCTCGGATCATTAAAACAAAAACTATATAATAAAACTGCTTGTTTAATTTATTCAGATTGTGTTTGCCTAAAATAAAGACCCCTGCTATCAGTGTTGGGTATCTTACATTAAAAAAAGTAATTAGCTATAGTTATATATTACTTTCTTCAAAAAGTAATTGAGTTAGTAACTCAGTTACCACACAGTAAAAGTAAATAATTACTCAGCAAAATAACTGTGACTTTATATCTATGTTCTATGATGCATTTACATTCTATAATATTACGTTAAATATCTATATAAATAAATCAATAAAATACTTTATTTTAAAACATTTGGTATTTGAACTTGACTCAAAAAGATTGAAGCTGTATGAAGATATATAACAACATACAAAAATTAAATATTGAAAACCCAATCACTTTTCATTAAGCTGCAAAACCAAGGCAGGGAAATGTGGGTAAAATAAAAATAAAAAACAAAAGCAGAATCTGTCCATTAAATATAGCAAATCTCTGTATCTGTAATATTGTACAGCAAACAGAGCACTATCCAACTGGTTTTAGTAAGACATTTAAGACTTATTTGGTGTCAACTGGTCACATGATTTGGAAGCTATTGAAGGTAAACCTGAAATATTACAGTATAATATAAATATAAAATATTCTATCCCTTCAGATGTCAAATATATATATTTGTGTCTGGTTCTTTAGATGTAGTAAGAGATTTAAAGTTTGATTTTGTGTCACCTGGTCACATGACCTATAAGCTTTTGAAGAAAAATCACATTTTACAGTAATGTATTAATAAGAAATATAAGATGTTAATGTTATATTTTAGTTTTAATAAATAGGTGTGTCATGTTCCTCAGGTGTCGAGCAATAATTTATCAACATTTTGGGGTGACTTTGTTAGTAGATCTCACGGGTATTTTCTGGGACGTATGGAGATGTATGAAAAACCAAACCCAAACTAAAACCACCGCCTTCGGGAGCGAACCTCGTTGGCGGAGCTCCCAGTGAGATGTCGGCGGGAGTTTCTGCTTTAATGAAATGAATGTTGAATATCGAACTTAAAAACAAGTTCACAGTTGTCTTTAAACCTTGCGGCGAGGCAGCGAGAGCACTCGGGGTATCTGCCCACCCAGCAATCATCTTGAGACACCTTCTCTCGCTCCCTGCAGCTGAAGTTTGGCTGTCAGAAAGCCTGACACCGCTGCCCTTCATTCAACCACTTTGTAGTAACGCGCCACATTACATCCCCATTAACGGTAACAGCGTTGCAACGACAGAAAAAGTAATTAATTAGATTACTGCGTCACCTAAAAATAACGCTGTTAGTAATGCTGTTCTACTTAAATGCCGTCACTCCCAGCACTGCTTGTCACACTATTGCATTTCAGCCTTGCATTTCAATTGACATTATTAGAAATTGTCTTAAAACACAGTCAACACTATAGCACACATAGTTTGAACACCATTTTACCAGAAATATAAACCACCACTACAGATCCCAATATAAGTTTGACTCAGATGTTATATCATCCATCTATTATCTTCCGCTTTATCCGGTGGCGGTCGTACTGGAGGGACATAGTCCCTCCAGCGAGTCCTGGGTCTTCCCCTGGGTCTCCTCCCTGTGGAACGTGCCTGGAATACCTCACCAGGGAGGCGTCCAGGAGGCATCTTGACCAGATGCCCAAGCCATCTCAACTGGCTCCCTCTCGATGTGGAGGAGCAGCGGCTCTACTGTGAGCCCCCTCCGGATGAATGAGCTTCTTACCCTGAGAGCCCAGCCACCCTATGGAGGAAACTCATTTCAGCTGCTTGTATCCGTGAACTTGTTCTTTCTGTTAGTACTTAGAGCTCCTATGTGGGTAGGAACATAGATCGACGGGGTAAATATGGAGCTTTGTCTTTCGGATCAGCTCTTTCTTCACCTCGACAGGCCGGTACAGCTCCTGCATCACTACTGAAAGCTTACAGATCCACATGTCGATCTCCTGCTCCATTTTTCCATAAATCATGAATATAACCCCCAGATACTTAGTCCCCAACTCAGAGGGGGCATGCTATATTATATCATATCTATAATATTAATCTGCTGAAAAGACTTATTATTGTCCCTTAAATGCAAATGACAAAATACTGTGGTAATTATGACAAGATTTTCACATATTCACGCTGTACAGATGAATATAAAAACAGGTGTTTTTATTTAAAGTCTGATGTCAAGCTGCTTCCTCTGTATCAGTAGAGGCTGAAATCTGTTTGTTTCCATAAGATAAATCTCAGCTAGAGTGCAAGAAAAACAATTTCCAAGCAGAACTAGCCTATTACACACAGCACCGCTCAGAGGTGTTCACAACAAGGAGAGGAATGACAAAATATGAGGGAACAGACGGTTATTTGCATTCAAAAAGTAGTCAGAAAAGCATGAGTAAAGCACTTCTAGTTCTAGACATATATTTTTTTTTCAGCAAGGGAAGAAACAGGAATGTAGTTCAATTAGTGAAGCACTGGATTAGAAATAGAACCTGAGTTTGTTTCGGTTTGATTCAAGTCAATCTCATTTTTTCACATTTTCAAAAAACACTTTCATCTTTAACCATATATATATGACGTTTTTCCTTTGGGAAAAAAAATGTATACATAAATTTAACATTAGTGTATGTTTATCCAAATCTCCTTCATTTCAAGGACAGATGGAGCATACAAGGAAAGCTGGAAAACCATGAGACTGCATCTTGAAATTTGTTGATATGGAATTCAACTTTAATTTACCACAAAGGAGAGAATAATTATGTATGTGGCCATTTCTTTTATGGCAAGGTGCTTATATTAAGCTTTAGACAGTCAAATCAATCAATATAAAAATATATCTTTGCTATTTATTAAATAGGATATAACTGTGGCTAATCTAAGTGACATTAAAAAGGAAGGACTGAGTCTGGGGGAAAAAAGTAATTTATCATTTTAGACACTGTGTATAAATATCTGGTTTCAACTGCATAAAGTACAATAAAAAATCAATACATTGTTGTTTTAGTAAAATTATCAGTTTTTCTTAAAAGCTACTTGAAAAAAAAAACAGAAAAAATAATCATAACGACTGTGTAACATAAGTAAAGAAACTTCTGGTTTACCAACGCACATGTATTGTCACTTAGATATGGTTCATGATTAATAATCTTGCCCCACATAGTTTGCCTTTAGCTATATTTATTCTCTCTCCCAACACACACTCAAAGCTTTCCAAGAGAAAAAAAAAAATAATGAAAGTCTGAGAGGTTTCATATCTGCCCTAAAAACATCCCCAAAACAAATGTCTGCTGTGCCTAAATACTCACATCCACACACATTTCTGTCTGAACTACACAGTGAGGGTAACACAGAGTGCACCACCGAGCAAGAAAGAGAGCGCATTGCCTTTTTTCATCGTTCCCTCCGAAGCAGCTGGCGGAGCAGACCTTAAACACACCATTCAATTATCCAGCCCACTTAGTGCCCCAGAACGAACAAGAGAGCGCAAAATAAATAACTGGAGCACAAAGGGGTGGTGAGACGGCCACTGGTCTGTGTTGTTTTATTAATTGATTAACATAATCCTCCCAAATGTGGCAGAGGAAGGAAGGGGTGTTAGGCGACAGGGATTAAACGACCGATGGAAGAGACAGAGTACAGGGAGGGAAGAAACAGGCTGAATCCTGGGATGTTCTGTACTATTTGTGCCTCTCAAATTGAGCGTGAAATTGCAATGTGTTGTTGGAGAGTCTCCATCATTAATTCAGTTAGCAGGTGAAGATGTGACGGAGAAGAGGGAGCTGGATATGGAAAAGGAGGGAACCTGTTGTTCGCCCGCACACAGAGACGAATAATAAGCGATTTAAACGCCCCGTGTTGCGAAACAGCAGCGTGAACGAAGAAGAAGAAGCTGGAAATGACACTCCTTCCCTGACCATCAGCAAAACCCTAATGTCCCTAAGAATCCACTTCCTGTGTTTTCAGTGACTTAACATCTTTCCCAAGTGGCTTATTCCAGTAAGCACCATACCAGTTGTTCAGTCATTCACTAAATGTCATGAGGAAATCAGGCTCTAGGAGGAGGAAGACATTCATATATATATATATATATATATATATATATATAATATATGCAAACTTTAGATTAAATCCATTGGCACCTATTGTATATGGTTGTCAGAATACATTTGTATGTCACATTAGAGAGACAGTCATAAGGACTTAGAGTTGTATTTGCAGAAAATTTAATCCTGCAATGTGTTGACTAATCCCGGCTGAAATAATACTTCTTATGTTATTTTTTTAATATTTAATATAGTTGTGTATCACTTTACTTCTTTCCTTCCACTTTACATTGAAGAATTGTAGAATTGTTAAGAAGTCTTCACCCTTTAACATCTCTTGTCTTTGTCATCACTATTGGTTGAAGGGTTACAAAACCTTCAAATATGAGGAAAAAAATGGAAGGATGTCGTATATGTTATCTTACATGTTAAATAAGAAGCATAGTTTTATTTTTAGTCTCCTTTAAATGTAGTCTTTTAGAACCAGTAGTCAGGAACTGCTTAATGTAATTCCCTATGAAGATGAAGAAGCAAAGCGAAGCAACTGTCTTCTCTATTTCAAACAAAATGTTTGTCTGGTAGTATCTTCAATATATCCATGTAAGAATGATTGGAGGAATCAAAGAGAAAACTTGGCTCCTGGGGCAACAGACCCATTGATTTTAATATTTTGAAAAGTATTGCTTTTTGTCTCTATTTTGAGTAAAGAGTTTAATTAAGCTACATATATCTTCGCTACACATCCAAAGGAGTAAAGACAGCGGTCATTTTGGCATTTTCAAAAAGTAATTCACAGAGTAAAGGTAAAGTGTGTAAAACTGTGTCTAATTATTTCTAATTTCAGTTTTTACCGTCTTACGCTCATCCTTCTCAACTAAGTATGACAACAGTGTGACAACAAAACCGAGAGGAACCAACAGGAAATTGTTACCTCCGAACACAGACTTCTAAACATGCAGCTACAACTCTTTTACAACTAACAGTAACACATTGCCCATAAGCCCCTGGGGGATATGACTGTTTATCTCACAAGCATGCTCTGGTAAGCTACTATATATTATGTATACTGCCGCAAAAGCAGTAGTAAAACAGGCAACAATAGCGATAAATATGGTCTTGCATACCTTCAACAACACTGCTGGTGTCGTAATTGGAAACAGTGTATTATCTCCACTACCGCCGCCATGTTTGCTTTCTTTGCACCCTAATGCTGCATTCACACCAACCCCATACGTCAGCGGCAGTTGCGGCAAGATTACATGTAAAGTCTATGGTCGAGTACGTCAGAGGTTCGTCAAAGTCTCTGCGGTGCGTTGTATACGTTGGCTCAGTCGACTTAACTTAAGCTGCATTCACACCGCACGTTTGGTCTGTGTCAGGCAACGCATTCAACGGATGAAGTTTTACGTATGTACTTTTTGGCTTCCATAGCCTGCTTCTGAGAAAAAAGCAACGCATGGGCGGGGCTTCCTCTGTTGCCGCACGTTCTACACTATGGTGGATCGTAACGAGAGAGTGGCTTGGCTTTATTAGCTAGATAAAGCTAGACAACGTTGACATCGGGTGCATCAGCGCCCACTATTCAGATGCGTTCTGAGTTCGGGGAGTTTAATCATTTGCTCATTGAGCTTCTTATGGATGAGGTTCGCCTTCAGTGGTACTTCCGTCCGTCCGCGCCTAATTTTTACGACCTCCTGGGCCGCATTGGAGCTTAAATCTCCTACCAGCACACCAACTACAGGTTTTCTGTTCCTGCTTTGGAGCGCCTGTCCATCTGACTTTGGTAAGTATTATTTCAGATTTTTTAAATCTGCCTTTGTTGAAAATGTTTTCACTGGACCCGCGCTTCATTCAAGATACGTGTATAGTGACATAACTACATTGAGACGCTCTGATTGGTTGCCGCACTACGTTAGCTCCGTTGGATCCGTCAAAACTTCAGCATGCTGAACTTATGTAACGCATGCGTTGGTATGTTGCCGTATGAGACGCAAGCGTCATTGACGGAGCCAACGTACTCAACGCAGAGCCCTTGACGGACCTCTGACGTACTCCACCATAGACTTTACATGTAATCTTGCCGCAGCTGACGCTGCCGCATGGGCTTGGTCTGAATGCAGCATTACGTTTCATACGGCAACGCAAGCAACCCAGAAGTTCAGCTAGGTGAACTTTTGACGGACCCAACGCAGTAAACGCAGTGTGGCAACCAATCAGAGCATCTCACTGTAGTTATGTCACTGTACACGTATCTTGAATGAAGCGGGTCCAGTTAAAAAAATTTCAACAAACGCAGATTGCAACAATCAGAAATAACACTTACCGAAGACAGATGGTCAGGCGCTCCTAAGAAGAAACAAAGCACCTGTAGTTGGTGTCCTGGTAGGAGATCAGAGCTCCGATGAGGCCTCCTGGAGCAAATGGTTAAACTCCCCAAACCGCACCATAATTGTCCCACTTGAAAAGGAGTTCTGTGCTCTGCCCCCTAGTGGAACTCTCCAGTAGTACATGCAGTAAGCAAATAAGTACGTCTCCAAGACACAGCTTGTTGTTTCATAGTTGCTGGTGTCAATGTGGTGTTAAAAAGTTTCCTGATTTTAATTTCAATGTGTCAAAAAAAATTCTCCCAATTCTCCTTCATACATGTAAATTAACCATTTCTTTTCGATTGATCTGTTGTGCTTCAGTTTATTTTGCTTTCTGTCATAGAATATTATGAATTATTATGAAAGTTGTTCTTAAAAGTCTTCAAACCTCTTCATTGACTAGATGGGTTATTTAGAGGTATGAAAGGAAGGATGTTAATTTCACACCTACACTGAATGCTCTGTGAAAGGCACCCGTTTCACAAAGGTTCCGGTTGACTAAAACTGTCCACACAATTTTTGTTCATTTATATGAATAAATGTTTTATAGCCAACCGACATAACTCCTTTGTATCATTCTTAGATCTTTGCAGTAACACTACATAAACCTCTCTCTCTCTCTCTCAATCAGCCTACATTGAGGACTTGGCGCGCAGCGTGGAGCAGAGCAGACGTTTGATCATTGTTTTAACTCCGGAGTTTGTTGCCAAAAGAGGCTGGAGCATTTTCCAGATAGAGACGCGTCTCCACTCCATGCTGGTTACAGGAGAGATCAAGGTGGGGTTCATACAGCAAATTAAAAGGTCTGACTTGTCTTTTCCAGCTTGATTTAAAGTGTTAACGAGCTCCTTTACGTTTCTCCCTCTATCACTGTTCGTCTAGGTGATCATGATAGAGTGTGCAAACTTGAAGAATGTCATCAACTACCAAGAGGTGGACGCACTGAAACATACGATCAAGGTACAGAGATTAAATCATTTCAGGGTGGATTAGATAAGTGATATGTGATATCAGTACAAATTTTGTCTGTTCTTCTCATAAGGTTTTATCTGTTATCAAGTGGAGGGGTCCAAAGAGCAATGAGCTGTCCTCGAAGTTTTGGAAGCAGGTGTTCTATGAGATGCCGGCTAAACGCAAAGAGACTCTGTCCAGACGTCAGGTACAAGAAAAATTGCATCCAACATTCCTCTTCTACTTCCACTGAATGTATATTATTAATATAGTTATTATTATTATTATAATGGATGGCATAGAGTTAGGCTGAGTTAAAAAGACACAAAAATATACAGTTTACTCCAGCAGCTTTGGTTAGCTTCTCTCCCCTGGGGTGCATACTTTTCTAGACAGATGGCCATTGAGATGTCTGCTAAACATAGGCTATGTTGTAAAATCAGAATTAGAGCATGCCAATTGTGTACATGCTTAGCACGTGTTACCACCTCAGGTGACGTATGCCGTGGTTAGCAAATGAATGCTTCCTGCTGCAACTGATAAGCAAGATAAAAAAAACAAGACTGTTACAATCGTAACAGCTTTGCCTTGTTTCCACTGAGTGTAGGGGGACGTTTACTACGCTATTTGTCTGTTTCAAATGTAAAAAAAATTTCTACTGTATACAACAGACCTGTACCACTCTATTCCTAGCCACCCTTCAGTTGTTGCTCCGTAGGAGCATAGGGTGAAGCTACTGGCGTCACACGAAACAGTTCTTTGATTGGGGGACAGAAAAACATCACCGTTTGCGCAAAGATTGAGACATAAACACCAGAGTGCTGTTGTGTCATCTCACTTCATTGTATGCAATGATTCTCTACGCCACAGCGAGGTGAGATTTAACCAATGTGGCAAGGTTTGTTTAAAGAAAGAACCAAAAACCAAGCACAAGCCTCTGCGTTGACTCCAATTTTGCTATGGTGTATTGTGTCACATTTGTCACTGCGCTACGCTTGTAGGTTGAACCCCACCTGCCCAGTAAAAGTCTAACTGGAGGTGGAAACGCTCTCGTGAATACACCAGATCATAAATTAGTATAGCGCCCTGCGCCCACCAGCACTCTAAAATCAATGGGCACGAGGCCTCAGGCAAGGCAAGACTATTTTATTTGTATAGCACCCCTTTAACAATAAAGCAATTCAAGGAGCTTTTGGTGACTGGGGGATAGAGAAAAAACAGCAATAAAGCATACAAAACTTATGACACATTAAAACATTATTCAAAGGCAGCTCTAAATAGATGGATTTTTAGCCTTGAGTTTAAACAGCCCAATCAGCACTCTTACATGCACATCTAAATCAGGCTCTAGGGATTAATTGAAATAAGGGCTTGTCTCCTGTTGAGAGTCCTGTTCCAGTATGTCAGAGAGAAAATCTAATTATTGAATGAAGTACATTTGAATCAGCGACAAAAGGTAGCTTAATGCGCCCTTTTGTGTTAGCCTTATACTGATTAGCCTCAATTGTCACACAGGCAGTAAACAGAGGCTGGCTGGAGTGAACAAGAGACTAAACAAAATTATAATCCACCGTCTTTTCTTCAGTCCAAAACTGCCCTGATTGGCCACTTACGTTTGTCCTACCTGCCATATTCTTCTTCCACTACTACTGTGTTGTGGTTGATTCTTACTTCCGCGTCTTGTCACTTCCAGATGGGGTGCGCGAGTACCAGCAGGTGGTTCTTTGCAGAGAAATGTGATCTCCAATTGCATTATCTGGGTCCCTTAGTGGGATTTCTGAAAGTCCAGTCCGGTTTGATTCAAGTCGGACTAAGGGAGTAATTCAGTTTGCTCTGCAGTCAACCAGAAGTTTGTTCCAGATAAGGATAGCACAGAAGCTGCTTTTCCATGTTTGGTTCTAATTCATGGGATGATTAGTAGGCTGGAATTTGAGGACCTGAGTGGTCTTGGGGGGTTATGCTTCTTCCATGCACACAATACCATTTTTTAGCACACTCGAATTAAAATTTTACCCTAAATCATTCTGAGAATCCTGTAAATATAAAAATTCACCTTATAGAAATTTGCCTTCTCATCTCTTCCGTGTTTATTGCATTGATATTCGCCTGAGCCTCTCAAAGCCCTCCTACCCTTTGTGAAACTCCCCCTGCCAATCGTCATACACCGACTATTATCACAGCATGCACGTGGAGTCAGACTCCGATAGTTTACAGAAGTTTTCTGTGAGTTGCATTTTATTATTTAGGACTAAAATCACATTGGTAAACAATAGCATCACTGGAGATTGTAAGACGACATGCAAATGATCTGATATTCCACCCTGAAAGTGAGGTTTTGGAAGAACCAGAAAGAAATAAGAGGCTTTTACAAGACATGTCGGCTTTGTAATATTTAACCTCCTTGGCACCATTTTATAAATACGAGCTATGAAGCTACGTTTTGCATTGAAACAATAAAAACACAGAAATATGAAGGTAAGTCTTACATCACAACCATAAAAGCACAGAAATTTACCTTTGATGTGGCGTTAGTAATGCTAAGCCACAGTTCTTACCTGTACAAGTTCTGATGGAGTAGTCTTGCCTGAAGGGCCAGTCTGCTTATTACTCCACTATCAAAAAGGCTTTTGTTGAGAAAGCAGTCCTCTGTAAAGTGATTTGCGCAAAGATAACAGATTTTTTTGGGGTCTATGATTGTTTCCAAAGATGAAGCCCAAACTCTTAGCCTTACAATTAGCCTAAGCTAACTATAGCAGCGGCTTCTCTACCGCAGCTGGGTGGAGGGTGGGTGCAGCGGCTCGGGGAGATAGGTGGTAGCAGGCGTTTCAGCACCCCTAATAACTACAAGCAGAGACCCAAAAATTATTCAAACATAAGTGGAGTCGAGCAAATTCAAGTATGTTTTTATTGAGGAAATAACATGTTATCCAGACGTTACACGTCAAAATGTTACATTTGTATAACCCCCCCCCCCTTTAAGAAACTTACCTGCTGAATATTTACCTGTTTAAAGTCTGTAGTTATTCACGTTTGAGTCCAACCAAAGAAACCTGCTCTGCTTTTTTTTAATCGACTAGGGTACACACTTTGAGGCTTTTGGATGGGTTTTTTTTTTTTCGTTCTTTCTTTGGGATTCTGATCAACAACTAAAAAAACCTTTCCTGTTTACAGGTAATGGACTCTGGTGAACAGGGCCTGTTTGGTGACTTACAGACCACCGTCTCTACTATTGCCATGACGACTACCTCTGCCACACTAGCGCCCCCTAATGAGAATCGCCATGGCCATCATCAGGTCTGTCCAACAGCCTCAGCTAGTGGCAAACATACAAACAGAACAGGTGTATTTAATGTTCTGACTGAAGCAACAATTAGTTTGCAGTAGAACTCATAAGATTACAGCAGAACAATAGAACCTGTTGACATTTCCACACTGATAGATCACAGTAAACTTACTTAGACTAGTGATGACTCTCGTGTTTTCTAAAGAGAGGACACAAGACAAAACTACTAGTCCAAGCCTACAGAAAAACAGCACTGCAGCAACAAGATGCAATTAACCAATGACAAAAACTGTCAATGTCACACAACCATAGTTTCACCCTGAGGGAGGCTAATTCTTACCCCTTTAGTTGTGTTGACAGAAGACAGTGAATCATGTGTTCTTTGTTAACCCTGATTTATCTAAAGCTCGGGTGATAATGAGGTTTTGGATGCACAAAGTAAGAGGAGAGTCATGTTACAGCACCGAAATGCTATCTGAATGACGGAGAAAAATTGAACACGGGCTCCACCAAACTGGGTCCAGAGTTTGTTCTGTACTTTCAACCAGTTCTGTTTCTTCCACAAAAGTGGCTGCACCACTGTTATCTCATGCTGTTCATCTGAGGTATCAATCCTTGTTTTTTAATATCTTAAGATAAAAAACTATTTTAAAAATGTCTTACTCGGAGTTGGACTGTTTCTTATTTCCTTTGTTTTCCAACTTGCTTTTTAACTCATCTGGGGAGGAAGTGTGAAAACCTTAGCCTTATGGCAGCCCTCTAGATTTATGCATTATGTTTTAACCACACAGGTTGCCCTGGCAACAGAGATCCCCGACTACAACCAGATGACCTTGCCACTGGGAGGGGGTCACACTGCAACAGCAGCCCAAATGCGGCACTTCTGCCGCAGCTACGAGTTCCAGCTTCCCCCACAACCTTCTTCCATGTCGCCTCCCCTCCAGCCTCCCTCCACTGTGCAATTCTCCACCCTGGGCCCTGGGGGGCGCCATGTGTATTGCAACATCCCCATGACCCTGCTGAATGGACAGGTAGTAACCTGTATCTTTCAGGTTTTTCTTGTCCCTACAAAGTGTCGTAACATCCACCATCTGCACAGAGTATCCTTTAGTTATGATCCATACTGTTATGAATGCATGTGCTCAGAGTTGAAACAAAATAAAAATAAAAGCCCTCTTTTCTCCCCAGGGGTTCAGAGCAGTTCATTGGGGAACAAGAGGTCTGTTTGGATAAAAGAGAAGACAAAACGAAAAATTGTTTCATTTTATATAGCCTGAAATATGTTTAACAAACTGGGAATGGATGATCATAAACAGTGGCTTAGACAAGTATTCATACCCCTCAAACTTTTCCACATTTTGACACATTATAACCGCAATTTGTGGGGACTTAATGTGAAGTACCAAAGTAGCGCATGATTAAAGTTAAAATCTCTGTTTGCATGTTAGCATCTCCCACCGTTTGCATATACATGTGCGTTGCAACGCTTTAGTTGGCTTTTTAACGCGGCATTGACTGGGGCCCACATCATGGGGAAAGCAACCCTTTCTTTGGAAGAACTGACTAAGCACTGGCTCTGACATCAGCACCAAACTACTCGTCCTCTTGCTGAAAAAATATGCAGCCGATGCTTGAAATTCAGGTGGATAGTCTAAATGGCTGGTAGCTTATCAACCGTGTTATATTTCTTTGGTATTTGGCTGAACTGAAGTGTTGAAACGTCAGTGGCCAGATCGGCGCTGTTTCCCTCCATGAAGTACACAAATCATATTAAGCCGCGCCCCTCAACCACACCAAAACAGCAGCAGAGAAGAAACAAAGTCAGTACAAAGCTTTGTTGTGTTATTTGTTTCAATGTATATATTTAGGACAGGGGTACTCAAATACAATTCCTAAAGCGATATAAAAATATTTAGGACCACTCAAAGGTCTGTATATCATCTTTTCTCAATCAAATTAATTGTAATTTTAGTTACAGTACAGGCTAGAAGGTTGGACACACCTTCACATTCAGAGCATTTTCTTATTTTCATTACTATTTACATTGTAGATTCTCAATGAAGGCATCAAAACTATGAATGAACACATATAGAATTATGTAATACTTTTCCAAAAATTGTGAAATAACTCCTTGAATGAGAAGGTGTGTCCAAACTTTTGGTCTGTACTGTATATATCGCCAGTTCACAACACATGTTATATCAAGTCAGTTTACAGGTCATTTCAATTTAATCATACATTGTCTAAAACATTTATCTAATCATTATGTCTTGATAATATGTACTGGGACAAAACTTGTCTGTTCAAACTGTTTCAGTCAAAACAGCAACAACAATACAATGTGATTTCCATTTGGTCATATATTCAAAGGAACAGGCTGCTCAAATAAAACTAAACACTTTTATTATTTATGCATCAGACAAAGGCTTCTTGTTCTTCACAAAAATCCATGAAACTCAGAACATTCTGTTGTTTTGTGCTACTGAGTCATAAATATAACTAACATCCTGGTTGCAGGTTCTTAGCGTGACTTCATTACATTTGTGGTGAGATGGCATTTTTACCCTCTCTCCACTCTGGGTATGCAGGTGTTGCACATCGTGCAGCCCTGATTGTAGACCGCAGTTGGCTGCCATAGAGAGCCAGATGGCACATGGGACTGATGGTGGAGGGAAGGAGAATAAATGTAAATGGTTCTTTCCATTCATCTTTAAGCTGTTTATTTGCATTGTCTGCTTTTCTTTTAGCAGAAACATTTCGAACACTGCATTTTTCCCTGTCAGAATAATACTCAGCTTGAAAGTAAAAGTACAGCGTATTGATAGCACAGAGAAGACTAAACCGTTGCCCTGTCACTGAGCAGACGCACGGACATCGCATGGTTATTGGTTATGGGGAGCCTAAGTCTCCTCCCCTTCCGGTCAGCCCATTGTCCAAAAAAAATAATGAATGGAAGTCAACGAAGCGATAAAAGTTTTTTTCTGGTCCGCCTTGTCTTACGTCCTGAATCACACATATGTTGTACTTCGATTTAAATGAAAACCAACGATGTATGTTTCGACTGTGTTTGTCCAATGATTTGGGATTTATTTGATTGTAAAAATTTGCATTTAAAATGCCTACAAATCAGTAGTCAGTAGATGCATATATGACGCCATTTGGCTAACGGGAGTTAGCATTAGCTATAGCACATAAAACACTCACCTAGAGCTTCTTAGGCTCCCCATTTAAATGGAGCACATACTATACCGCACTGCCTCATTATGAAAACGTGAATATGATGAAAGAACTACGGCTTCAGGACCACCTGCCACCATCTCCACTGGGAGATGCTCATTTAGAGTTTCAATAAATATTTTTCCACCATCAATTTCCATTTCATTTTCAATAAAAAAAAATAGAAAACTGATTTCAGAGTCAATGTTAATATTCTCATTTGCAATTATATTTTTCAATCCAAGTATTTAATTTGCTCATTTCGTTTCAAGATGTCACCATTTTAGCCGCATAGACGATCGGCAAGTTGAAAAATATTGTTGAAACTAAGCTTGAAGTCTATTTTTTGTGTCGTTTTTCCAGAGCAATGTTAGGGTCCCAGGAAACAGGCGCTCTGAGTAGATAAAGCCAAACTTAACTTATTGGACTCTATGCAAAATGCTCTGTGTACGAAACCTAAGACAGTAGTCCTGCAGTGAAACATGGCAGTGGCAGCATTGTGCTCTGGGATCCTTTCCTTTGCATGGAGAAAAATGCATAATGGGATGCAATCTTAATTGTTGCAGGTCAACAACCCTAAACATGTAACCAGAGCTACAATGCAATTGTTTAGATCCAAGAAACTGTATGTGAACCAATTTCACAAAGTTACGACTTAAATGCAAGTGCATGCCTCACCTTTCTGGTTTGTATTTGTAAAAGATTTCAAATCATGTGTCCTTTTGGTTCCCAATCACAACTATGCAGTACTTTGTGTTATGGTATCACATAAAATCCCAATAAAAGGATTATATTGGTTATATTGTGTCAAAATGTAAAGAAGTTTATGAAGTATAGATACTTCTGCGAGACTCTGTTTTATTGCATTAAACATTTAGCATGCAATAGTAATGTGTCTCGATAGGCTTGCTTGTTTCTAATGGATTGCTGTAGATTTTTGTGAGGACTCATGTAAGAGATGACTGTTCATACCTGTGGCTCTGTGTTTGCCAGGTGTCTCAGAGCAGTACGCTTGGGAAGAAGCCAGACCTCCACCTGAACAGCACCTTCGTACCGCTCACCAGCAGAGAACTAAGCTCTGACATCTGGTAGACTGACGGCTCCATAGGTACCCGTTTACGGTCCGGTTTACGACTGCTTCTGGTGGATTGGTTGGACAAGTGGACTTTGTTGGGGTTCCCGACTTTGTACAGACTTGGGAGTTGGACGGCTCCTCACAGAGGAGTACCTTGAGGACTGCTCTTTGGTCACCTCATACCACACCATGAACAAAGAACCTTACATAGAGTGGATGAGGCATGGCTTGATCCTTTTTAAGTGTACTGGACAAAGACACATTTTGAAAACTTTTGCTCTCCATGCTGATTGGAGTGAACTGGCAGCAGACTGATTCCAACTTGGATTGCGAAAGTCGACCATTGGAAGTGGGTCCAGCTGCTCAATGACAAACATGTCCTGCTGGGCATAGAGTTTTTAGACAGAAGCATGGATACACGTACTAGCAAAGAAAGAAAAAGACCTTGGACCTTAGACATTTAGGATGTGCAGACTCTAGGGCCCCTACTGTTTGTCCAAGCAGCTGCCAAGTTGCATCTCAGAGCACAAAAAAGTTTCTCGATCGCAGATTGTTACGATTATGGAAACTGGTTGATTTGGAGGCAACTCGAGCTACTGAAATGTCAGTTGACTACTTTCTGTCATTTTTTTTCCTGAATCTAGGTCAGTCCTTGGGAAACCAGCCTACCTGTTGACCACTGTAGGTGTTTTTGGGAAAATAATCCACCTTACAAACAACAAGTCAACCTCCTAATACACTGCTCAATAACTAGCTAGCTGGTTTGGCTCATAGAAACTGAGCTGATTGAAATGTTGTTTTTTTTATATACAATGTAAACCATTAACTGAAACAGCAGAAATCTTTCTAGAAACATTCAAATGAAATAGTTGAATGAAAGCTTGCCTACTACTAAGAATGGGAACCGTCTACCATCGCCTACTACTCTGCAAACTGCAGGTGTAGTCAACTCCGAGAAACGAACCGAACCAGAGATGATCCGTTACACCAGAAATGAACCGTGGTACGGACTTGACTTTTTCTATTTGCATGACCCACCCGATTAGATTCAAAAAGAAGATCCAATAAGAATAGGTAAAAGAGAAAAACGACTAAATCATTTGGTGCAGCCTTTTTTTTTTTTTTTAACAACAAAGTCTAAGGAACCTGTTGTGTTTATACGGTATGTTTTGTTTTCTGTCCGGCCATGGCGTGGTGTTAAAAACTGACAAAAAAAGGGGGGGGGGGCAAGGAGGCGTTACTCTGATAAATCTTAAAATATTTATTTGATCATGTTTAATTTAAGAGTTATATCCTCTCAGAGGGTCTTGAAAGCTTTGTTTTTAACTGTCCGTTTGTTAAAAGATTCTCTGTACAGCTTCCATTACTTCTGTATAGACCTGAACATGACAGTGATTTGTTCTCTAGGTTTTCCAATAGCATCTGCATTAAGTCCATGTGTTCCAGAGGCATTTTGCTTTCGTTTTCTTCCTCTTTTATATTAATGGACAGATCGATTGATCACCCCTACTGATGGACTGATGTTTTAAACTGTTGCGTCACCTGTCAGCCACAGGGATTTGTTTGGGGGGGGATGCTCCTCGGAAGCTGCTCTAACTCCAAGCTGAATCAAACATTCTTCTTTTTGAGCTTTAAAGGAAACAGTTTAGATTGCAATATTTAAGCAATGTGGATAATGTTTTGAATCCACACAAAGGTATTGTCATTGTCTTATTAGAACCAATCAAATTCTGGACGATGGAGGTTGTTTGATACAATAACTGCTTATATGAATCGTTATATCCGATGGCAATATACGGTATACTAGTTGTTCCTTTTTTTTCCTTTCCGCTCATTTCTTGGACTATTCTTGGAATATATTTGTTGACATTATTTAACTGAGCAAATAAAAATGCATTAGTTGTTTTAATAACTCTGAGAAAAAAGTTATCCTCAATACCCATACATGTGCTTCAACCTAACTCCTTTCTTTGTGATTTACTGCTCTCTTTCCTCTAACTTCCTCTACTACAGCAACTGCTCTTGAGTTTCCCAATATTTCTGAGTCACGCTTGTACCACTGATCTCCATTTGTTCCCCTTTGTGGCACAACACCCAAGTTTTACTTTCTGCTGAGATGATTTCACCACCGAATAACTGTCCTATGTGTAGCATCAGCTGCCGAAAGTCCAACAGCTAAAACAAAGATATAAAATGAAACCGCACAAGAGTGAACGACCAACGGCCAGTTTATAAATGCTTCACTCTTGCAAGTAAAATAAAAAATTGAGCTTTTAAAAGGTTTAAAACATTATAGCCACATTCTGAGTATTTCACTAAGGTTTTTTGTTATTTCAACGTACCAAGGCCCCTACAACCCCCCATCCCCCCCATTCTCGCAAGCTTTCCACTCCCTTGATGTAGCCCTCGTTAGCCAGGTAATGACCACTTAGTTTACTGCGACCTCTCTATGATGACTCTCTGCCATTAGGGTGACTGTAAACAGGAAAACACAGAGCCACCTGTGTGCGGGGCCTCATCTCCGCAGGTTTGTGCGATGCGCATGCCCGTTGATTTACAGCTGACATGTGAAACTCGCTCGTTCTGAACAGACTATTAGCTCAAATCAGACAAGACAACTTGCTGGATTTCATCATACTGCTAAGCAGAGGACAATAAATTATCAAGGATTATACCATGGTTTGGGTGAATACTCGATTCTGATTGGCTGGAGGGTGTACATTAAAAAGTGATAATGTACACGTAGGAAAGGCGTCCCTTCAAATTAAATATTTCTTTCTTTCGAAAGTGACCATTGTATAAGCAGTATAATGCCCTTCGAGGTGTCCATTATCAGAAATGAATGGACTTTGGAAAAGCAACCGTCCTCCGCTCAGCATCATCCATTAATTCCTGATAAGGGGCTCCCCTTCGGGCATTATCCCTTACGTAACTCATAGCAAAAAAGGAGACCCTGGCACTGAATATCTGTACGCCTGTAGCATGTGGCATCCTGAAGACTAACTCCGATAGCTGTGGTGTGGAGTCCTGCTGCGGCCGGTCGTACGTCTGAGTCAAGTCTTGTTTGGTAATGCTGCCTAAACTAGGTAGTAAACTCTGTCTAAGCTGCACCATTTTTGTCTCCTGTTACTGATTTGAGTAAACAGACAGTGTAAGAGTAGTGTTGCAGTTAGCCAGAGTACAGAAAATTGCATGTCATAAATCTAATTGCACAAGCCCCCACATCTTTTTGAGTCTCTGCCAGCATTAGAAATCAGACACAACCATCATATTAAAAACAGGTATGATATTGCGTTGGAACTAAATGCCTTGTTTAAACCTCTCACTTATAGTTCCATGCGTGTTACTTAAATCAGAGGTCACAGGAGAGGAATAATTTTTTTAAGTTCATTAAACAGATCAAATATTCATGTTACAGAGCGTCTGAGTAGGTCACTCAGATGGGTCAACGTACAGTCTGACAAAGTCCCCTTTAAAGGGACTATATCATGCTATTTTACAGCTTTCAACTTCTGGGATAGATATGTATATGCTGTTGGTGTTGTACAGTATTAATATATCCTGAAATTTAACTTGTATCCTGTAGGTAATGTTGGACCACAAGTGAAATGGGTCATTTCTCTATAAACCCACCTCCTGCACCCCCCGCTACGCTCCGCTGCCCTGCAAAGCCGGGAGCAGATCAAACTGAAACAAACAGTGCTAAGCTTCTTCACAAACAGTATTCTCACGAATAATTTGAAAAGCACAGTGTACCACAATGAAACTGTTATATTAAGGGATTAGACGTTTGCTTTATTTATTTATTTATTTTGTAAAAAACTGAGTCAATACATTTTATTTGCTAAATCTCCAGGCTTTAGACAGAGCCCAAACCAACACAGCTGACTCCATTAAGCAAACCTTTCCAGCCCAGTATATAAAAAAGCCGTGGGTGTTGTTTGCACCCGTTTACTCTACATTCTGAGATGCCACAGATCAATTAATTAACCACACAATGCTGTTATAAGATCACATAAGCAGCTTGATAAATGGCTAGCCCACATTAGCATTAAGCCACTTCTCTGTCCATCAGGCATCTTTGTTGTTGGAAATGATCCAGCTGCTGTTCTTTAGGACTGTATAATAAATCCTGTAATCCATGCAGCCAAATGGGCGTTTTCAAAGAGAAAGTAAAAAAATCCAACAAAAAAGTGTTTTAAGCTGTAAAAAAAACCCGAAGCAGCCATGAACTTTGAGAAGGACGAGGGTGTGTTTGAAAATCCACCAGGGGTAAGCCGCTCTGCCTGCAGGGGCAGTGCAGACACCTCTAAGACTCAATTTTCAACCAGTGATGTCACTAGTTGAACACTCAACTATTTTCTAGGAGAGGGAGGAGCAGCTGCTCAGAGAGTGGAATTCAGGAGGATTACTCAGACATGCACGACTTAACCTAAAAACCACTCTGGTGGGGATTTTTTATGAGAAAATTGCACTACCATATGGTTGAAAACTCCAAAAACTTGATATTGCATGATATAGGCCCTTTAAAACATCACATTATATAGCTTTACATTTGCACATGATTGGTTCTTCTCCTTATTACTATGGCATTATGGCCTCTTATGCATAGTCAAAATGTAATTTTACTGAGTAATGGAAAAACTCCAAAATGTAACTTTTCTTGTCAAACCAATGGAAAAACTCCAACATCACTGCAGGGTTCTTTCAAACTAGTTCTATGCTTTTAAAAGTTCTTATCAGTGTTCTAAAAGGATTTCTCCTGAGGAAAATTTTTAAACCATGCTTCCGGAAAAACACTACTATAACAAACAAGTCCCATCTCTTAATAAAAGAATTAAACTCTATGAACCTTAAAAATAAAATACATGGGGCTTTTATTTTCATTAAAATGTAACTTGATTTTGGCTAAAACAAAAAATATGAACACCTTTTATAGAATGAGACTTGGGACCACAACTACATAGGGACGTCTATACTAAACCAGTACAGCCTATTCCACCGGGTAACATTCCTTTTAAGTCAACACCCTATTCAGACATTTAAGCAAGAAGTTTTTTTTAAAAACAGCACAAACACATTAACCTCTTTTTTTCTAAGGTGGAATAAAAAAATATAACTCTTCAATTGCCTAATTATCAGCCACTTGTGCCCTAAGTTTGGTTTTAATTGTTTCGTATCAATAGGAACTGGGCACTCCCGTTATTAAAAAAATAAAATTATGGACAACATTGAGCATCCTCTGCATGATACTATTCTACGGTAACAGAGTGTCTTCAGTCAGAGGCTTCTTCAGTTGCACTGCAACACAGACAGTTACGGGAAATCCTCTCTGCCCACAGCCATCAGGATCTACAAAGACTCCACGAAGAATGAATTGGTATGAGCTCCAACAACAACACTTAATTTCCATTTCCAATTTACCAGCAGATCCCATGCAGCTGTTCAGCATGCTGTTGATTGGACTCACCAGTTCCTCATTGCAACAACGAACCCCCAGTTCATTCAGAATTTTTTTACGTTACAAGTTCATCTCTCTTGCTCTGTGCCCCTACCTGATTGTTATTCCAACAGAAATGTGGAACAATGCTTACTTTGTTTGCTATAATATAGAATTCAGCAGGTGCACAAATATGTGGTATACTTCTTGCACGATTGTTTCCCAAGCATAGAGCGCAGACCTCTTGGTGCATTCAGCTCAACTAAAGCAGAGCAGACTCACGTCTGCCTATCCGGTGGATGAATAAAGTATTATCAAAATGAATTCACCTCTTAAGTTTACCTGCTAAGAAAATATTCTCTCTGCACTGCCCAATTTTAAAGAAAATGTCTATATTGGGTAAAGAGCATTTGATTCTCAAAGGCTAGTTCCATTTGCCACACATGTGGCATGAAAAGGAAGAAGAAACAAAACACCTGATTGCAGTGCTGGCAACAAAATGAGGTCATCAATGATAACATGTACCAACCCGGAGCTCACTTCTATCTGTTTGCCCTCCCATCCATGCTCCTCCCAAGGCAAGAATCTTGCTTTAAAAAAAAAAAAGGCAACGCTTAAATCTTACTGTCATGATGAAGTGTCATACGCTAGTAACTAAATGTACCAGATAATGCTTATTAATCAGCATATTTCCATTTACTTACGCGAGCTTTTGTGGCCTTCTTAAACTCGACTCCTAGATATCCTTGTGCGCATCTAGACATATAGTCACTAAGGAATTTGGGCAACTTATTTCAACATATGGATATTTAGAATTAGTTTTTTTTTTTTTTTTTTTTTGGGGGGGGCGGGGGTTAAACCTGGACCATATTTTTAGCATTAATTACATTCCTTTACTCACCCAGTATCGTGGCTCAGAAAAGAGGACTAAAATGAAGAACTCAACACTGTTTAATTAAAACAAAGAGGAACCCAGGCCAGGCAAAGTTACAAAAGCTGAGCCAGCACAAAACTAACTAAGTACACGCTCACAAAGTGTTACAGCGGGCTGGATCACTTAACACAACGGGTGAAGACAAACTGGCAAAGAAAGCTGCTGCAAAGAGGCATAAATGGAGAAAAAAGGACACAGGTGGAAGACATAAGGCTGATTAGTGAGGAGCCTCAGGTCGTGAAGCTGCCTCCAAAGACACAGGAAATTAGTTCAAAATAAAACAGGAAGTACAAAAATACAATAAAACCCGATACACGGCTGCAAAGCACTCAACCCACAGAACCACCCATGACACCCAGACAAGTTTGGAGCCACTAGGAAGAAGTTTATATCCAGTCGCGATCAGCATATATGTGTATAATGGGAGTCAATGGCGGCAGGAGATTTGCCGCCTGTCATAAGGCATTATCTTCCCCAAAACTCCTTCATTTAACCTTTTTTTTTTTTTTTTTTACTGACTGTTAGCATGTGTTAATTGTAGGAGTTCTCTGTTTTATGTTATAGTTTGTGTTCCAAATGTAGTCACCTCCTCTAGTTATTCTTTGAGTTATGTTGTTGACCGTGTTTGGTGGTTATTGTCTGCGCACCGTCACAGGGACAGTAGTGTACGGGAGTGAGTTGTATGACCTGACTGTTAATATGTAGGAACTGGAAGAAAGTCTGGTGTAAGGACTCGAGGAGAGCAGGGAGACATTTCTCTCCAGTGAGTCTTTTCCTGGGTGACATCCTCTTATTAAGCTTTTCTTGCTTCTGAATACAAATATAAAGATTAGCAATAAAAACCAGTTAATTGTGATTCTGATTTTTACTTAAGTTCAGTTTAAAATATTAAGTAAATTGAATCAATATTAAAAACAAATAAAAGTCTTGCTCTGAGTTATATATTCCTAGCATTTCAGGATTATCTACTTAATTTTTTATGTGGTTTCATCAGTAGCTTAACTCACAATTTCATTTGTATTGTACTCAGTGTTGTATGTTACTGTAACAGCTTTAATTGTTCGTGAGAACTTATTCCATTTTAGTTTGAATTACTCAATTGATAAGGTATATTAAAGAGATTTAACTGGTTTTACATTCACTCATTATTTTTAAGTGTAAAAATGTTGCACCAAAAAATTGAAGTAAATATCAGTTTTATTTTTTAGAGTGTAAACGACGTTACTGTCAATTCTCAAACAGCTGTCTGAGACCTTCGGAAATTCCTCTGTACGAAAAAAAAGTGGAGGACAGTCAAAAACACATACCTGACCAGGTCTGGCCATCCAAGCAAGTTCAGCCTAAAAGCAAAACCAAAGGATGCTAAAAGAAGATATTAACTCATATCTTGTCTTCACAGGAATCTATTGCAGGAAGAATCCTACTGTTGATAAGTTGACCGTTGGAGCCCTGGCGTGTCTCGCACCGGCTTTGTACTAGTAGTGGGTCATATAAAAGGTATGAGGTAGAAATGAAATAAATCTAGCCAAAGCTAGAGATTTTGACTATACCGCCATACTGTAAATATGCCTTTTGTCATCAAGCTGTGCCTACATACTTTTAACCAGGTACACAAGAATACTGATCTTCAGTGTTTGTCTTCACATTGGTTATTGAAAGTTGAAAGTTTATTTTTCATTTAACAGAAACCTGTTGAAGATGAAGCATTTTTACTTAGAATAAATAAAATTATTTTCGTGCAATTTTAAATAAGTAACTGGGCAGACAAATTTCAATTTTATTTTCATCATATTTAGCTTTTATTTCATTTAAAATATCTTCATCTTTATTTATGTTTGACATTTTTTGTGTTGCATTATTCTGGAAAAATAATTGAATAATTTTAATGGATTTTGCGCATTTAATGTTATTTAAATGGCATTCTAAACCTTTTTGAAGTTGTTTTGCTGCAATGTATCTGGAAAGGGAGAATGTTCATAAGCAGTCATTTTGACATACTATATATAGAAAACAAAATGTACCGCAATACATATACTTACCGCACATGCTTTAGATCATATATAGATATATAATATAGATTTGAGGCCATGTTGTCCAGCCCTACTATGCTGATAATGACGTCGTCAGACAATGTGGTGTGTTTTGCATGTTTTATGAGTCTATGATTTTGGCTGTTCAGAAACTAAGTAAAATTGGACTTTGCTTGGTGAGAGCAAGAAATCTTGCTTGTTTCTAGGTGATCTAATTCTTATTTTCCACCATAATTTGCAATAAATTCTTTAAAAATCAGATCAATTTGTTTTCTGGATTTCTGTTTTTTCTCATTTCATCTCTCATATTTGAGGTATACCCATGCTGAAAATTACACGTCTGTCTCGTATTTTTAAGTGGGGGAACTTGCAAAATTTTTGCTGACTAAATACTTTTTTGCCCCACTGTATAAGTATTTAATAAATAACATTTTTTAAAGAATAAAAAGGCCGTATAAAATTAATAACTTAATTAGAAGATAAAAAATAAAGGCAAAAAACAACTCCTGAATTTTTTTGTTTAATATAGAACTTATGAAGCTAATACCATAATGTACTGTACGTAAGTACGTACCAAAGTGGCAATGTGTAGTGTTTATGTATCGTTTTCACTTATAAATTGGACAACAGGCTTAACAGATGCGAAAATAATATCAAGTCTTTTCTATAGACTGTAGCTTTGTCTACATGTTTCAGATTTTTTTATTAAATTATGCTTGTTCTTAATTTAGTAAATCAAAAAATGAGAGTGTCAAAAAAAATTGTTCAAGCAAGAGTAGCGATACAGCATAAAAGTAAAACTCCTAAAAAAAATTTTTTTTTCAAAAACGTTACTCAAGTAACTGAGCATATGTCATTAGTTACTACCATCCTCTCTGTTTATCACATTTGCGGCTCTACACATGTTTTATTTGCTGGAAGGAACGCAAAACTGACTCTTTTGGATCCACTGCTGACCCATGCCCAATCAAAAATGACCAAAACTGTAAATGTACAAAATGGCTACCCAATTAAAATGAAATAATTTCTCATTTTTGAGAGGATGGAAGTAAGGTCAACCTAAATCAGATTTTAAAATATTTTTAGATTGAAATAATTATGTGCACACAATATTTTTTCATAGCCTGGTATTGTTCTAATTTATGAATGTAATATATTCTAAATGTAATTCTTTATAATAAAAAAACGGGTAGCACAAATGTGTCCAAACAGAAAAAAAAGTAGATGGTTTTTGTATGGTATAACATGGACAGAAGGATATTTCAGAAGATAAAGTTGATCAGCATTCAAACCATTCTGTGTTCATGGTCCCATCTAAAACGACATAATCAAGGACAAGGACAAATGTATCTACTTTGTAAACTAAACCACAAATGTTTGCAACTTTTTGTTCCCTTTTTGTTCTTATCTGAAAAAGTATATCTACATCTGATGCACTTCATATTTAAACCTTCAGCTAAGAGTCCCTGAACAAATAAGTTCACTTACTCGTTCTGATAGGCTTTAAACTTTTTTTTTTAACTCAAAGCTTTTCTATTCTATTTTTTCTGTGAAAAACATAAAAGATAACAGAAGCACTTTGCAGCTGCAGCAGGAGAAGTAGAACAGACAGTGCAAACACAAGCGATAATGAGAGAGAGAGAGAGAGAGAGAGAGAGAGAGAGAGAATTTTTATTGCCATAGTTTGACCATAGTGATTCTGAGTAACCAGGAAGGCAGGACTTGCAAACAAACGGGTTGCTTTAAGAAGACGAATACTAATGCGGCCACTTGTAGAGGTGATTCTTCCTGAATGTCTTTTTCTACAGAAATCTTCATATGAGCGCATGGGTTCACAATGCGACTTCCTCAAAATCCACTGTGTGGGACAGACGGCAAGCTGAAGCATGTGCTTATTCTGACTGGATACACCTGACATACTTCTCAGAGGTTACTCTTGCTGATTTACAATGTTGAACAACTCTTTGTCAAAAAGGTAGGCATATTTCTGCAATTTAAATGAAACATGTTGGCATAATTTGACAGGTATTTTTAAACTAAAGCCTTAAGGTTGGGTCTCGACTTTTTACAATAAGTAGGCTGATCAGCTGGCTTTATTGCTACAGAGATCTGTTTGATTTGGGAAATCAATCCATAATTGTTTAAAAAATATATTTTTTAGAGAAGTGAAACCTTTAACATTCTGATCAAGCAATCAAAATGTTATCATAGAAAAAAAATCAACTTAAATACAATTCTTTATCCATTTTTACCATTACCATTCAAAGGAAAATAACAACACACAAGTTTCTACATGAGCCGGTGTGCTCTGTTAGAATTATATCTGTTTTTCAACCGATGCCTATGCACCCAGCCCTGTCACCAAAAACTGCACAACACGTCTCTACTTGTTTTGGTTTTTTTTCAGACACAAAATGTGCCGCTTTCACTTGGCAGTTTTAACTTTGACAAGTTCCTAAACTCTGGGTTTTGTCTCAAAGCTGGTGCATATATTTGTTTCTCAATGGGAAGCTACCAAAGGAAATGGTAGGGCTCATATTTACTGCTCATTAGCAGTTTTTAGTGTGATCAGAATGGAAAAAGTTGTGTTTCTGTCTTTTGAAGTGTTTGTTGTGTATTCTGTATCTGCAGATCAGTTCAGTGGTGTTGCATGTAGGCCAAGTGTGTCTTTTGGAGCTGGGTAGATTGCAATTGGTTCTGCGGTAATTGAACGCTGCACTCAACTGAATGCATAACATTTTCAGTAGTTAAATGTGCAATGTCTTTGATTCTAAGTTTTATGCTGTGTCAGTGTTTCTCAACTCTTTTGGTTTCCTGGACCCCTTCCTGGACCTCAACTCTGAGGACCCCCTCTCTGGGGGGAGGGGGAAGCAACAGCAGAAACTGCCTTTTAAATTGCATTGTGGCATTTATTCACGCTTTAAGGCAAATTTCAGCTTTCGGTTGTAATTTACAGAACAAAAAACAGAAATCTGCAGAAGCTTCTTGGCATGCTTAGGCGGTTTCCAGAAAAATGTAACCGAACAGGATATACATGCAGGAGCATCTGAACAATATGAAATAAAATTGATGCAGAAACTTTCAAACATAGTAACAAAACACTTATTACAGTTTTCTTTTTTCAGAAATATGTATGTAACATTATGTTACATATTACTGAAAAACACTGTGGTGTCTTCCATATTGAACATTTTCACAATATCCTAATTTTCTGAGATACTGAATTTAGGACTTTCATTAACTGTGAGTTATAATAATGAAAAGTAAAAGAAAAAAAAAAATTGAAATATATTAGTCTGTGTGTAATAAAATTAATCTAATATACATGTTTCACTTTTTGAATGCAATTAATGAAATAAATAATCTTCTTCATAAAATTTAAATTCTATGACCAGAATCTGAACAATGAACTACACTTGTTAAAGAGGAAAAAGAAGGTTATGTTACCTTCTGTAGTTTGGTTAGGTAAAGATCTCGGTCACATCCGAATAAAATAATCTATTTCTATAAATGTCAGAAGATTTTTATCAAAAAAATATAAAATGTATTATCAATGTATTATCAAGGACCCCTGGCAATATTATCAAGAACCAACAGGGTTTCGCGGATTGCCGGTGTTCATATATATATATATATATATATATTCTGCCAAAATAAGATAGCTCGACAGAGCACCGGTTGAGGAACACTGCTCTATGTTAGCACAAATTTAGCTATCTTTAACTCAGAACTAAAAATAGAGCAACTTTTTCTCCATGAGGGATGCAGCATAGATTTAAACAGATATTCCACCGCTAAGTGACATTTAGTCTGTTGCTATATTCACCAGAGCAAGATGGGGGAGAAAAAGCATTTTGTAACCAAACCATTGATGCACCTAATCTGGTAGCAGCCATCTTAGCCTAGCATAAACAATGTAAGTGAAAGGTGACAGCTAATATTTTGTCTGCAAAAGTGATTACAATTAGTCAATAATGATCCTAATTATACTTGGTGACTTTGATAATGTTATTGATCGCAAATGGGGGAAAAAACAAGGAACATGAAGGAATTACAGGAGCCGATAAAGATTTGGGACTACATAACGACAAAACACAGCTGTAAGCTACTGTTTTAAGGTGCATAGACAAAAAGCAACCTTAAAGTGATTTACTCTACAATACTCACCGTTTACAGTCATTACAGCGAAATGTAAATCTTATACAGTAAACCTGGTGGGGACAATGTCAGGCAGACGTAACAAATATTGGGTCACATACAGCCATTGGGCGGCGCTAATCCGCATTTAGCTTCCAAGAAAGAGTTATGGCTGCAATAAAAGTTTCTGCTCCGCCTGCCGATCTTCCCATTTCCCACAATGCGGGTCCGACCGGAGAGACTTGGCTCTCTATTAATGGTTGACAATGGGGTGGTGTGAAAGGACTCCATGGGAGACAAAGACTGCTGATCAATCAGGTGAATCGCAAACCACTGACGAAACAAACCCCACAGCTCTGCCTAAGGCCTACAGAAAGATCTCTGTAGGCTTTTGCACATAACATGATGGCGGCAACCATTTAATTACATATTTTTCGCCAATCTAATGCAAACACACTGCGACCAGATATGGATAATGACTGGGCTGCTTACAACATCCTTTTTTTCACTTATCTAACTCTGGGTTAGATGTAAACACAAAAACTTTTACTTCGGGATGGAATATTCCCTTAAATAGCTGTTTCTGCTTCAATGGGATTTTGATGTTTTGCCTCAATATTCTGGAAATGTAATATGCTCTATTTGAGTTTTTTTTATGTAAGTATTCTGTCTATGATATAGATACTACAATAATAGGATTTCTCTTTAAGACAACAAGACTAAGTAATTTGCACTTATGTATAGCACATCAGTTTGTTTATTTTTTTCATGTGCAGGATGTTAATGCGCCCAAATTACACTGGAAATGTTTATGCGGTTCTATTGAAATGGCCACTTATGGCTCCAGACGTTATGCAGATCTAAATAGACTGAATCTTGTGCACCGGATGTGCTTCCAACCAGCATTAAATATGTTTAACTTCTCTCTCTGCAGTGAAAAATCTCCATGGAAAGGAGCTAGGCGTTGTTTGTATGTTTCCATGCTCTCTCTAATGTTGGGAGTTTTAACGATCTATTGTTGGTTCTCACTATCCTGGAGTCCTTCAGTGGATTTGATGAAGGGCTTGTCATTAACCTACAATGGCGGCAATAAAACGACAACAGTTAAAAGTGTGAGTTTATTTTTAGTCCTCTGTTCATGATCTAGTCATAGAAAATGTTTATTTTTTGTTTTAACTGGAAGAGTAATCAGCAACATTATAATACAGCTATATATATATACCTACCTAGTACCAATGCCGATATACAAAAAATGGAAGACAGCTTTTATTTTCTTCTCTGCTTGTTACAACAAATTATAGGGGAAAATTATATTAATATATTGATTTAAAAAAACAAATTTTCAGGTGAAAAATAAAAGATTTCTGTGAATTATTGCAGAGTTTCCAAAGTTTAAGTATCAAGCACATTAGAATGGTATCGGCACAGATACTCGATACCAGTATCGGTATCAGTGTATATTACTTTCATAATCTTGGATTAAGCTCCCAGATGTAAAATCCTGGATTTAGCTTCTACCAGGGCTAATGCATTTTTGACCAATGTGAATATATTAAGTCATACGTATCAAGATTTTTGAAGCTCACATTTTGTAAAAAAAATAGAATAAATAGCTTTAAAGAGTAGGAAGTAAAGTGGTATAGGGAGACTTTGGTTTCATTGCTGAAATATGAGTTTTAAGAGAGAATAAACATCCTCATTTTGAGAGGCTCTAATTTCCATGATAAAAGTAACCTATTCACCCATTTGTAAATGTGTATATAGTACAAAGGCTTGTTTCCACTGTCGGAACTTGAAGGAAGTTTTACCGGATTTTCTTCTCTTAGGGTAAATCTGTTGTCCTGCTGCTCCCAGCCATCGTGTCTCCATTTAAAAGTGGCCCTTTAATGAACATCAGCATATCACGGCCATTTCAGCACTAATCAATCCCTAAAGGTTTCTACAGCAGAAAATAACAACATATCCACATGGAAGAAGCAGGACACTCTTCTTATTTTACAAAGCCGGTTGTTTGGTGAAGTCTTCACATTTCCCTCTGAATTGCAACCAATCAGCATGAGTTAAACACAGCTCCTGCCCAGCGACTCTACTATACTACGCAATTTCCAAGTAAATACACCAAGGCAGGTAGGGTTTGGCATCGTTTCAGTTTGAACGATTTTGGTTCTGATTCCTTGTTTTGATTCCAGTTCCAATTGATTCTCGATTCCACTTCTCTGAAGGAAAGTTTCTTTTGTTTGTTGAATATTTTAAATGAGCTAGCTAACCACACATAGTCATACTTGATGAAATAGTCTGAATTTCTCCATGGATTTTAATTCTATGAACTTTTTACTTTACTCTGAGTTTTTAGCAGGACTATTATCTATGAAACTGGAGATAAATGCTCCAAATTTCATTTTCAGAGGAGTAAAATTTTCACTGGAGAGCGTTATTTTTATTTTTAAATCTCATGAAAACCAATTTCCAAACATCCTGAATGTCCAATGCTGCAGAAACTTAACCATGGGAGCATGTCCTTCCACTGATGGGGAAACCTGGTGCAGGATATAGAACAAACAATTTAAATAATCCAGTCCAGATTCGCTGCAGTACATTTTAAAATCAGAAACCTTTCTGTGGGACCCCTCTAGTTGTTGTATTTCCCTGGACTATGATGGTGAATGGAGAAGGCGGGCACATTCCAGAGTATTGTCTGGCTAACGTTAGCTTAGCTATCTCAGGCCGTTTGTCTACGAAAACAAATAAATGAACGTAAGACGGATATTTGCATTTGAATTGAACAACACTGCGTGTATAATTTGTTTGCTGCCTCAATTTTGACATCAGAAATATTTTACTGACCGGATTTAAACTGCAGCTCGGCGCTAGGCGGGTAGTCGGATCCGGAAAGGAGAGCTAATGAGGTAGGCAGGTCAAACGGGGCAGTGAGGTATTTCTTACAGGTATTGGACTGTTTTGTATTATTGTTTTGTTTGCTAACGTGAAGCCAAATCTTAGTGCGCCTCCACACTCTGTCCATGATTGTGCAAAAATGCTAAGGCCTGTGGCGTTTTCTTATTTGGTGGGTTCCTCTTGTGGACGGTGGACCGGGTATCAAAACTAGGAATCATAATTTTAAACACTAAACGATTCCGCAAGAATCGTAAAATGAGTTTGGTTCAAATCGATGCTCTTTTCTCGATGCACAATCCTAAAGGCGGGTACTCAATTGGTTCACAAACTGGGCCAGAAAACTGGCCCAATGAGGTGGAGGCACGCGAATACCGAGAAGGTCCAGCAAATAACACTGAAGTTCCGATAGTGGAAACAAGTTTATTGAGAGTAAAAATAAATGCTACAGTGCAACCATTTAGACTACTGATTGACCTGTTTAAAATATGGGATGTCATTGCTATGTAACAACTTACACAAAATAAAATCTCTTTTGCCTTCACAGATTTCACCTTCTCATCATGCATCCTCACAATTTTTTGTGGAGTACCCTTACCAATATCGTTTCATAGTAGATGAAGCGAACAGATGCCGACAGGAGGACCCCTTCCTGGTTGTCATGATCCCAGTGGCCCCACAAAACAAAAAGGCCCGTGACATCATTCGCAGTACTTGGGGAAGAGACGATCGGGTGTTCGACCAGTTGGTCAGCTACTACTTTCTCCTGGGAGTGTCTAGAATACCAAATGAACCAGAGCCACCAGATGAACAGGTGATGTGACCACTGTTGTTTCTCAACCGTCACTGCCTGATCTGATATGGTGCAAGAGTTTAACCAGGTATTCTCTAAAGCCTAGTTTATACTTCTCCGTCAGCAAATAAAAGGCACACATATTGACGAAGACCTTTTTCTTTTATAATTCTGTCTCTCCGTATTTGGTCAACTAGAGTTTATTTACTTCAGCTTATTAATGTATTTCCACTCAAGGAGCAATGACCAACAGAAAGTGAGTTTTGATTGAACTGGAAAGCTTTTTCTACAAGTGCAGCTCATTTAACACCCTAACAAAGCATGTAAACCCCTCAAAAGTCCTTTCAACAAACCTGAAAACAAAAGGTGAAAAGGACATTTGCTCTGTGGCTACAAGATTATGGAACTCACTACTTTTAAAGAGACTGAGACTGGTGGACACTTTTTTTCTCTTTTACAGCCTAGCTAAAGAGCTATCTTTTAAAAAAATATATTTCTCTTAATAGTTATCTTTTACCTTAATTATTTTTTAAGTGTAAAGCTCCTTGTGACTGTATATCTTGAAAGGTGCTCTATAAATAAAGATTGACTTACTTAAAGAAACACAGCAGTCTGTGTTGTTGTTCTCGACACCTCCTGGTGTTCAAAATAACCAAAAGACCATATTAGATAAACTGGCCCTATCAATAGAAAGCATATAGTACCCAAAAGCTTCTTTGACTACTAATTGCATTGACTACAGTGCACTGTTCTGGTGAAATGATTCAGGGCTGATGTTGGGCTGACCAATCACAAAGGTCCGCTCTCCGTTGCCTTCGGCATATAGTTAAAAAATTGGGCCCTTGTGCAAAAGGATAATGGCGTTGCGTGCATAGACTGTAAAAAAGAATAGACAGCGCCTCCTCAGTCCTCCCCGTTTACCAGAATGACACACTGTCATGGGGGAATTCATGGCGGATTCACAGACTCCTCCTCCCCAGCTCCGACGAAGCATGATCCTAAAAAGGGCATAAGGGTGGAATCTTCACTGTAGACTCTGCCCTCGCGTGTATGGCGCGTGTATGGGCGTGTAGTTCGGTCGTAATCGTGCCCATTCTGCTCCCGCATCGTTTGCTCTGATGCTAAACTTGGCTCGGCCCCCCCATTAATTATGCAAGATTTCAAAAAATTATCTTAAGAAAACCACCCTGGTGCCCATGTTTTTTATGAGCCCAGCGTTATCTCAGGAAGAATATGTAGCCATAGAAAGTTTTTAAAAAATGGGCACCAGGCATTAAAGTTGTTTTTAACGTGTTTAAATTCCAATGCTTTTCAATGGGGGCCTAGTGGCCAAATGGAGGTACTACAGCAATGGAGGAGCAATGGCGGCCTCCATGGTATGTGGTCACAAAGCAGAGCAGCCAGCGGCCATTGGTTGCGTGTCACCATACCTACGCAGCCGGAGAAGTATAAACTAGGCTTACAGGGAAAGTTTGGTTATTTTCAACCTGGACCTTATTTTTTAGAAAATATTATGTTTGTTTACTGATTTAGACAAGTTTGGAGCTACTTGGAGCCGTTCAGGAGAAGTTTATCAAGTCGAGATCAACGTATATCCATATAATAGGAGTCAATCAGGGAAGGAGTTCGCCAGCGGTAATAAGGCATTATCTGCCCTGAAACTTTAATTTAACCATGTTTTGTTATGATTAGTCAGCAATATTCCCCTGGGAGTTTAGAACGTCTCAGAGCTGCTGAGGTATTAGCATCTGAGGTTTTTCCAGGCCTCAATGCAACCGATTCCAACTTATACTAAGCTGGGTTTTCCGCATTCATGTCTGCAGGAACAGGTTCTGTCTAACAGACCGCCATAGAGCACAGAGGGAAAGTGCGGCTCAGATTACAACCAGGATGGAGCACGGCAGTGACGTAGTTGTAATCGCGCCATAGTGTAGTTGTATCTTTGCCTCTAAATCATCTTGGAACCAAACAATTAAACACCTCCGAGACGTTCTGAACTCCAACAGGAGTAGTGCTAACATCTAATAACAGAACATGGTTAAATGAAAGAGTTTTAGGGCAGATAATGCCTTATTGCAGGAGGCGAAGTCCGGCCCTGATTGAATCGCATTATACGAATTTAGGCTGATTGTGACTTGAAAACCTTCTCCAAGTAGTTCCATACACGTAATATTTGCTAAAAATAAGGTCCAGTCTGAAAAAAAATCAAACTTTCCGTTTAAGTGCACTGTCATATTTTTTTGCAGTATAAGATGCCTGTTCGGGGCAAAAGATGACCCTTATCACTTGGCTCCAAATAATCTGACAAAGAACAAAACATTTTATTACAGTGTTATATCCTGCAGATGTCTCTTTTCACGGTTTCAGTGCTTTCAACAACCCAACTAAATGTCTTTATTTTCACACCAATACTTTCCAAATGTAATGTATATTAGTATTTGTAGCTTGCACAACATGTTCTTGCACCCACTTAATAAGTATTGCTTTAATTTAAAAAGTGTTCCCCTTGCAGATGCAGTCTGACAGCTTGCTGTACTGAAATTCTTAAGATGCTCTCTTGCTGTTAGATGTTGGTTTATCTAAAAAATGTTGCGTTCGATTGAAATTTCCTTGAGATAACTATGACCTGGATGAATGAGAATATTCACAGGCTTATCTAAAAAATGTGTTTAAAACATGGTTAAGTGTGAAAAATGTAATCTGGGAAATGAGCAGTGCCTTCCACGTCAGGCTGGGCCATGCTATTTTTGTGGTTATGTGGCAGGGTTTTGGGGTTTTTTTAACGTTCAATGATCAACTGTCTTTGAGCTGAGGGGGAGCATCTAAGGATGCACTATTTAAATTTGTGAGGATGAATGAGCACACTCATTGTTGTATGTGATAAGGAATGGGGCGTCAGTTTTGTTTTTTTTTAATTGCCGGGGACAATATTTATAAACTTGGATAAGGATTGAGGATTGCTGAGGACAGTTATTAAATATTTATTTAGCCTGTAGGTATTCATCCATTTAATGTTTGATTACAATATGCACTGCAGTGTATAAACGTGGTGAAAATCACATCTTTATTAAATCAATACAAGTTAAAAGCCATAGGTTTAACTGTTTTCCTATTTAAACGTCAGAAGAATTATTAAAATCCACACCGTAGCACAAAGATAGTAAAGTGCAGGTTGCAGGCTAGAGCCCCCCTTCAACAATAATGTAGAGAAACAAAAATTTACTAATATAAATAGGCTACATTATTTTCGGTTGTTTTTGTGAGAATGCCAGACTGGGAAATGATGTGGGATAGGGGCATCCTATCCCACATCAGGGATAGGAGAGCAGGAAAAGCATAAAAGCGGAAATCATACCAATGCTACCTGACGCTAAGAGTTAGCCTCGGTGCTACAAGTTAGCTTTACTTTTTCTTTAACAACCCACAGATCACATTGATTCTAATATTTGATAGGAATCTTTCAACAAAGTTGGTAATTAACAGATTTCAGACAAAAAGACTTATAAAGCAGAGGTCCTGTCTGCGTAGATCTGAGTTTCTGATAGATCCGGTCGTGTCTCCCAGCCAGCTGCTGCAGTTAGAAGCAGCCGCAGATAGAGGTCCCATGAACCTATACACACCGTAGTATGCTGGCTGGTTTGACTATGTGATCTTTGCTTTGGTATAAAACTCTGTCACATTGCTGGTATTTTAATCCTTTGGTCTGAAGTAAGTGCTATATATTTTAAGGGTTTTCCATTGCCAAAGCACAAGTTGATGGTAGTTCAGTGTAGCTGCATAAAATGCAGGCAGCCAGATACAAAAGATCCTGTTTTTTTGTTTTTGTTTTTTTTGGAGGGGGGGGTCTTTGGAAATGGGCTCCATGTCCCGACAGGCTGGTGTTTGCACAGCAAACAAAGTAATTTACCGTATTAATAGAGTTGAGCCGGATACTTGGCTGAAACGAGTATCCGGTACGGATAAAGCACTTTTGCCAAGTTCGAGTATTATACGAGTCAATATCTGTGCTCGGATTGAATAAATATTCTCATGGGGTAGCTGACTGTGTCTGCGTCCCAGAGCCACCATACTCCCGACTTTCTCCTGATATCTGATGGCGTTGCTTTTCATTAACACTCCCCGTTTTTTATGAGAGGAGAATAAAACATGTGTTACACTGGCATTTTGCCAAGGAAGGTGCTATTGGGTACAGTTTCCTCATTCCAGTCATGAAAACTCATCAACTATTGGCGAAGTTCGCCGTTTTGAATCCAAAATATGTCACCTACGTGATTCGCAAGCCCTCCACAAGTTTTCAGAACAGTCTTTATGTGACTGACAGAAGCTGCAGTTTCAATTACTTTTTACATCTTCCCAATTATTAAGGATTAAAACATGTTTTAACCAACCTCACGTCTACTTTCCTTTTATTTTGGCTGTACGATGGTTACTTTGGCAACGAAGCTCTTTTGGCCCAAGAGCACATCTATCGCGCTGATCCAGCAGAAAACAAAGTTAGACTTCATGGTGCGCTGCGACAAAAGTGAGAAAAAAAATTCTCAGACTAGTTTTTATAATGATTAATAAGTGACTAATGCTGAATGTTAGGTCCTACTGAGCAATGGCGTATCCAGGAGGGGCTAAAAGGGTTAAAAAAAGTCAAAAAGTAATGCTGTGATGAAAACTCTTTTTCATTACATTTTAGTTTATAATTGCAACCACAAGTGTTGAATTCATATTTGCAAAACTTGTTCTGTATATTGTTTGTCATCAAAACCTTTGATCTGAAGATCAATGCTGATGTTATGTAAATATTTTTCTAATCAGCACTAAAATATACCAATTTCTCTTCAGCCCATATCAATTGCATGCTTAAAAACGAGCCTGTGAATATTCTCATTCATCCAGGTCATGGTTATCTCAAGGAAATTTCAATCAAACGCAACTGGACTTGGTAATTTGTCTTGGAAGACGTTTCACCTCTTATCCAAGAGGCTTCATCATTTCATGCTCGCCGCTGACCAGGCTGGGACTGGTCCCAGCCTGCTTAAAAACACATACCGGTTAAAGCCACGCCCATTTCAAGATAACCAGACCCACTTCTGGATTAAATCCCACCTAATTCCAGATTAGGCCCCGCCTAGTCCGAGTAAAGATACAGATACAGATAATTCATATGGGTTAACAGATACAGATACAGATAATGCTGTACTCGCTCATCCCTACATTTTAAGAAAAAGATCACAATCCAAATGATGAACGCGCTGAATCTTGATGACACAATCTGATAACTAGAAACTGAGAAGATAGCGCACAGCAATATGACTCTCCCACTTTACGTCACAGGTCATGATTATGAAACTTTTAAATCAACATATTTGCAGTTACGGATAGTGAAATTGATATCCAACAACTTCGCACAGCCATTGAAGAGGAGTGGACCGACATTCCACATGCCACAATTGACAATCTGATAAACTCTATGCGAAGAAGATGTGTTGCACTGCATGAGGCAAATGGTGGTCACACCAGATACTGACTGGTTCTGAGTCCCAAGACCCCCAATAAAGCAAAAAACTGCACATTCCAGGGTGGCCTTTTATTGTGGGCAGTATAAGGTACACCAGTGTGCACTAATCATGATGTCAGATCAGCATCTTGATGTGGCACACCTGTGAGGTGGGATGGATTATCTCAGCAAAGCAGAAGTGCTCACTATTACACATTTAGACTGATTTGTGAGCGATGTTTGAGAGAAATGGTAATATTGTGTATCTGGAATGAATTTTAGATCTTTAAATTCATCTCATGAAAAATGGAGGCAGAAACAAAGGTGTTGCGTTTATATTTTTGTTGAGTGTAACATTAATAAATATTTCAAGTAGTACATTTTTGTACAACATTTTATATGCACATGAGCAACTATTTAACCTGCAACCTGCTCTTTAACTGCACTTTTAAATGTTCTTGTTCTCCACAGATTTTACATGAAAGCAAGGAGCATCATGATATCCTCCAGAGCAACTTCTTGGATAGCTACAAAAATCTCACTATTAAAACAATGGTCATGTTGGAGTGGCTCAGTTCCCACTGCCCCAACACCTCCTATGCAATGAAGATCGACTCAGACACCTTCCTGAATGTACGCACCCTCGTCAGACTGCTCTTGAAAGCCCCTCGTCATGACTACATGACGGGCCTGGTGGTAAAAGGTGCTCAGGTTCTTCGGGATCCTAACTCCAAGTGGTTTCTGCCATATGACGCCTTCCCTGAGTGGTCCTACCCTCCGTACGCCCTGGGACTGGGCTACGTGTTGTCCCTGGATTTAACCAAGCGGATACTGGATGCCTCCAAATATGTTAAGGCTGTCTATATTGAAGATGTGTATGTGGGTTTGTGCATGAGACATGCGGGGGTTCCACTTACAGATCCTCCTCATTACGGTTTGTTTAGGGTCGACATGCCTCATGAAGTGGATGCGTGTTACTTCGCTTCTGTCGTCGCAACCTTACTGCAGGACTCTGAGCAAATTTTGGATGTGTGGAAAGTTTATACGACTCAACCACAAAGTGACTGTTAGACATCTGTAGTTGGGTGGCATGCTGAGAACGCCAACCAGCGTGGTTCACACGGGAGCCTGATAACTATCGCTAAACCTCAGTTTTGTCTTCTGATACTGAAACCATGAAGCAGTTGTGAAGCTGTGTGCAAAGACTGTGCAATTTAAAAAAAACAATAATTTTTAACTTATAAGGTGATTTTAAGAATTGCAATTTCAAACTGAGCTTAAACTGGCCTTGGGAGGAGAAGAAACACAATCATCATGGGCAAGATTTTGTTTTTACTTTATTTTTTTGCCTCTAATACTATTGTTACTGTTTCAACTATCAAAGGAGATGGCCTTCCAAGAACTCCCCTGTTTGTGTGCAATAAACTGATATGTTGTTTTTCCAACAGTGAGTGGGATTAATTGCAATGTTCCAACAATTCCCTTCCTGGAGTTATTTTAGTGGCTAAACAAAGTAATAGAAGCTTGACTTAAATTGGACATATCATGCCCTTTTTAGGCTCGTTATAATAGGTCTATGAGCTGTACGAAATATTTTTCTGAGGTTCTTTGAACAAATAATTATTTTATGCAAGTTAGTGGTTACAGACCACACAATACCAATCTTGTTACTAAACTGTGGGCAGAGTTTAGTATCTTAAGTAACTTTTTGGAGAAAAAAATGTACTTTTTAGGGTGGCACTTTTTCCTTTTACTCTAGTAATGTTTTTGTAATGTATCGCTACTCCTACATGAGGAGTAACTTCAGGGAATGAAGTACTAACACACTCAATGCCTTGCAGCAGGAAGGTCCTGGGTTTGAATCCTGGTCCTGGGTCTTCCTGGATGGAGTTTGCATGTTCTTCCTGTGCATGCGTGGGTTCCCTCTGGTGCATTATTGCACAGTACAAAAACATGACTATTAGGTTAATCAGTCTCACTAAATTGCCCTTAGGTGTGTGTGTGTGTGTGTTCATGGTTGTTTGTCCTGTCTGTCTCTGTGTTGCCCCACGATAGAATGGAGAAAAGTCCAGGGTTTACCCCTCTGTCGCCCATTGACTGCTGGAGATAGGCACCAGCCCCCCCGTGACCCCTTCAAGGACTTGTTTAGATAATGGATGGACTCCAGACACAGACACACAACTACAGTTTATTAAAGAAGACCACCTGTTTCCACATCAGCTTGTTTTTTGTGGGTTAAGGTTGAGCTTGATGCGTTTTGAGATGAAGTGAATATACAGTAAAAACCATAAATTATCACTGGAAATATTGTTTACCTTGTGCTAAGATAGGCAGACAGAGAGAATTACTTAACTTAAAGTATTGGTATTGCACAACAAAAATGTGTTTCTTGTGCTTAAAATTCACTCTACTGTTATCAATGTTATTCATCTATGCCAGTGTTTTATATTTTTTGTCTTTAAAATTACAGAATTCCCTTATAACTTCATCACATATTTTTAAATATATTAAATTAACCAAATACTTTTTTACCCTTACTCAAATAATTTTTTTAGACAGCTACCTTTCCCTTTTACTTGAGTTAAAAAAATATATGTTTAAGTAGAGCTACTCATACTTGAGTATAATTTTTGGGTAGTCTACCCACCTTACTGGCTGAGGGTTTGCCACACATGAGAATGGCGTGGAACTGGATTTGGTGGGCGGAGTTTGGAAGGTAATTGGAAGGATTTGACCAATGATGGGGTGGAGTTTGACATTAAAGGGATAGGGTTTCAGGGGTGAGGGGCAAATTCTCACAGCAAAAATGCACAAATATAGATGAACGGTTTTTATTCATTATTATTTGGAGTGTTTATCGAGGCAGCAGAGACACAAATGTCAAAACAAAAGGATGAAAAATAATGAAATTAGCATAATATTTATCCTTTATGCTTAAGGTGGAAAACAGCATTAACGGCAGTCTGCTTTACCTACAACATACCATGTGCAGTGGTTTGTTTTACAAGAAATCCGGTTCTGGCGTGTCTGCACACTGATTTGATCTGAGGTAAAGATCCGGAGCCGGTCGCGGCTTACCGCCGCGGAAGAAATGTGCCCCACAGGGGCCAGCCAGCGCCGGAGAGGGGTCCCTCAATGGGATCCTCCCGCACAGTGCGGCCGCCCATTACCTGCCGGGTTGAATCCCCCGGGCAGACTGTGCGGACCCCACCCGTTTATCTCTTAAACGTTTCTCGCCCTCTTCAACTCTGTCCTCTCAGTTCTGTCTATTTTTCCTTAAGATAGTTGTCGACTATCGGTCTCGTGCCGGTATTTAGCCTTAGATGGAGTTTACCACCCACTTTGAGCTGCATTCTCAAACAACCCGACTCCGAGAAGACCCCGGCATGACGGGGGCCGTTACCGGCCCTACACCGTCCACGGGTCAGGAGGACTCAGACAGAGTGTTGGTAGCCAGGTCTCCTAGTAGCTAGGAGACAGGTTAATGTTAGTAGCTATGCTGCTTTAGGCTAGGCTGTTGGAGGACATTATTAGGGTCTGTTCCTACTTTCTCTCCTACTTCTCCCCAACTGCATGATGTGCTGTCAATTCAAGCACTAACCTGTTTTCTATTATAGTAGGTGCTCCGGATTAGCCCTGCTTGACGACCCTGACTAAGATGGCATTGCAGTGACGGAAAATTCTCCACGTCCTGCAACAAACTTCTGCATCAGTTCTATTGCTCTTTCTGTGTCTCTGTTATGTATTCTCCAAGCCACAGACGGTCGCGGCAGATAACCGCTTGTGCTGAGCCTGGTTCTGCCGGAGGTTTCTTCCTGTTAAAAGGGAGTTTTTCCTTCCCACTGTCGCTGCATGCTTGCTCAGTATGAGGGATTGCTGAGAATTCCACGACGCAATCTTCTGTGGTTCTGTAATTTCTACACTTAACATTGTATTGTAATAACTCTTTTTGTAAAGTGCCTTGAGATGACATCTGTTGTGAAATGGCGCTATATAAATAAACTGAATTGAAATTGAATTGAATTGAATTGATTTAGGTCAATATTTTTCAGATCCTTCTCTTATTTAGCTTTTTAATTCTGACAGTTTGCTGCAGTTAGAATAGAAATTGTAACTTTAGGTTAACTTCAGGTATAGCAATAGTTTTATTAAATACCTGATTCAAGATGAAGATTAGATTTAATTCTCGTGATGAATGAACAGGCAAAACGGCATGTTGGATACCGTGGTTGCCCCATGACAAGGAGTTTCTCATTCCAAATCTTAACGAAAGCCTCTCTGGGTGGATGTTCGGGTAAATGATTTTAGGTCTTTATCGTTGTATGTCCTGTCTCTGTTGCCACTGTGATAGACAGACACCGTATCCAGGGTGTTTCTTCCTTTTTGCCCATCAACAGATGGATCTAAAGCTGGAGATAGGCACAAGGCCCCTCGTGATGTTCAGCAGGATTAAGCGGGAGCAATGACAAGATTACTTCCTCATGTTCCAAAGAAATGTTCCCAACACCACAATGTGCTTCTCTAATTTACATCTGCCAATCTTTTTTGTCCTGCAGAAGCAATCCTAGGGAAAAAGCTGTGTAGCTAAAATTACTGTAAGTACACTTATTATATTGTAAAAAAGAGGGAGCATACTTGAAGTTTACTTTTTACTATATTTTATATACTTTAGTATAATAAAATACAGTGGGGCAAAGAACTATTTAGTCACCAATTGTGGACGTTCTCCCACTTAAAAAGATAAAAGAGGCTTGTATTTTTCATCATAGGTACACTTCAACTGTGAGAATGTAAAAGAAAAATTCAGCAAAAATTCCCTTGGATGATTTTTAAAGAATCAATTTGTATAATGGTGCACAAAATAAGTATTTGCCCATTAAGGAAACTGCTTCCCAATCCTTTGCAAATTAACCTTGGTTGGCATGACAAAGGTCAAACATTTCCTGTAGGTTTCATCTGGTTTTAACACACTTTAGCTGGTATTTTGCTAATTCTTCCATGTAGATCTTCTTTAGAGCGGTGATGTTTTGGGGCTGTCGCTGGGCAACACATACTTTCAACTCTCTCCATAGATTTTATATTGGATTGAAGTCTGGAGACTGGCCAGGCCACTCCAGCACCTTGAAATGCCTTTTACAAAGCCACTTTTTCGTTGCCTGGGTGCTGTGTTTGCGATCATTGTCATGCTGCAAGATCCGACAAAGGTTTCATCTTCACTGCTCTCACTGATGGGAAGTTTTTGCCCAAAATTTCACAATACATGGCCCCATCAGTCCTTTCCTTGATAGGGATAAGTTGTCCTGTCCCCTTTGTAGGATGGCCCCAAAGCATGATGTTTCCACCACCCTTTAAAAGAAAGTTGTTGTGTAATGGCACATTTTTATTTCTTGTCCCACGTTTTTTCCCCCCATTATTTATCACCATGTCACTACCTAATTCCAGTCCTAGGCATTGCTCTCCCTCTGCTAACCCCAGGAGGACCCTGCACTGAGCGCAGGCCTCCTTCTTGCCTGAGGAGTGAGCAGGCCCTTCTTTTCACCTGAAGGTGCAGGGTTTCCCCAGCTGGACATAGCGTGTGGAAGGATCACGTTATTCCAGCCACATCCTCCCCCAACCCCTCAGGCACCCCGGTCAGCCAGGAGGAGGCAGTATACAGCACAAAACTGGTGCATGTTTTTGTGGGAGTAGCTCACATTAGCTGCTCAAGGGAACACGGGGAGAACATGTAAACTCCACACAGAAAGGCACTTTTGCACTGGTGAGTGCTTGTTTTTTACCTCAGACTTCCAGTAAAAGTCAGAGGTGTTTTATCTGCAAAAATACTCAGACGACTTTGCAATTGTTGGATGGACCAGAGATGGAGAAGAAGCTGAATACAGAGAGCTGGTGGACGCTTTGTGGCATGGTGTGCAAACAATCGTCTAACCTCAAATGTGAAAAAAACAAAGGAGATGATTGTAGATTTCAGAAGAAATAAGGTGAGGCCAAATGTGATTTACTTTGGACACTGAACAGTGAGTCCATCTACAAGAAGGGACAGAGCAGAATGGACTTTTTGAGGCAGCTCAGGTCCTTCAAGGTTTGCAGCAAGATGGTGCAAATCTTCTACAAGTCTGTGGTGGAGATTGTCATCTCTTTGTCCATCATCTATTAGGGTAGCAGCATCAGAGCCAGGGACTTAAAACGGCTCAACAAGCTGATTAAGAAGGCTGGTTCTGGAGATAATGGTTGTAAGGATTCTTCATAAAATTAAATGGACAACCCTGAGCACCCTCTTCATGAGACTACCCTACAACAACAGTGTCTTCAGTCGGAGGCTTCTTCAGTTCCGCTGCAATTCAGACCACAACAGGAAATCCTTTCTCCCCAGAGCTATCATGATCTACAACAACTCCTTTAAGAATTATTTAGTATGAGCTCAAACTCTGAATTCAATTTGAATTATTCAACTAAAGAGTTGAACTGTTAAACTAATAAGTCATGATTTAAATCAATGAACTATGTAACTACAGCAATGGGAGTATAGAGAAGAGTGCAATTGTGGTATTCTTTGAATATACTTCAATAAACTAAAATGTGAACCACAAGTAAAGTAAGGTTGAAGTTATGCCTGCACTAGTAGTATATAGCAGCGTTTCCCTACTCTGGCCTGAAATGTACACTCACTGGCCATTTTATTAGGTACACCTTGCTAATACCGGGTTGGACCCCCTTTTGCCTTCAGAACTGCCTTAATCCTTCGTGGCATAGATTCAACAAGGTACTGGAAACATTCCTCCAAGATTTTGGTCCATATTAACATGATAGCATCACGCAGTTGCTGCAGATTTGTCGGCTGCACATCCATGATGCAAATCTCCCATTCCACCACATCCCAAAGGTGCTCTGTTGGATTGAGATCTGGTGACTGTGGAGGCCATTGGAGTACAGTGAACTCATTGTCATGTTCAAGAAACCAGTCTGAGATGATTTGAGCTTTATGACATGGGGCATTACTCTGCTGGAAGTAACCGTCAGAAGATGGGTACATGGTGGTCATAAAGGGATGGACATGGACATTAGGACACAGGGCTGTGTCTCTGACATGCTGGTCTGCAGTACGGGGGCCCCACAGGGAACAGTCCTGGCAACGTTCCTATTCACCCTGTAGACTGCAGACTTCTCCATTAACTCCCCACGCTGCCACCTACAGAAGCTCTATGACAACTCTGCCGTAGTCTGACTCATTACAGATGAGGACCACTCAGAGTACCGACAGAGGACTCTGGACTTTCTAGACTGGTGTCAGCAGAACCACCTGCTGATCAACGTGGGGAAAAACAAGGAGTTGGTGGTGGACTTCCGGGGAGACGCAGACCCACCACATTGACACTGGTGAATCGGTGAGCGGACATTAAGATAGTGGACTCTCATAGGTACCTGGGTGTTCACCTGAATAATAAACTGGACTGTAGCCACAACACTGATGCTTTCTAGAGAAAGGATCAGAGCAGACTCTACCTGCGGAGGAGGCTGAGGTCAATTTGAAGTCCAGGAACCACTGTTAAAGACATTCTATGACTCTGTAGTGTAATCAGCCATGTTGGAGCAGCAGTTTATCGACAGCTGAGAGGAAGAGGTCGGATAAACTCATCTGGAGGGCCAGGTCTGTTCTAGAATGCACCCTGGATCCAGTACAGGTGGTGAGAGAAAGAAGGACTCTAGTAAAAATAAATAAGATATACATAAGATATACAATTACTTTTTAATGCACAGTTCAATGCAAAATCCGTACTTTTCAAACTTTCTAAATGCTTTAATTACCTCAATAACTGTACAGTACTCTGTTTTTGTAACTAATGTACGTGTACATTAGTTCTTTTTTTCTGTTAAAATTGTGTGTTTCTGTTCTGTGTCCTGTTCTTTTTGTACATCTGTTTTTATTTTATTTTTGGGGGGGGGGGGGGTTTGCTGCTGCTATGACCAATTTTCCCCTTGAGGGACAATTAAAGGATTATTTTATTCTATTCTACGGTCAGCAACAATACTCAGGTTGTGACGTTGCAATGATGATCAACTGATACTACGGGGTTCAAAATGTGCCAAGAAAATGTCCCCCACACCATTACACTACCACCACCAGCAGCCTGACCCGTTGATTCAAGGCAGGATGATCCATGCTTTCATGTTGTTGATGCCAAATTCTGACCTACCATCCGAATGTCGCAGCAGAAATAGAGACTCACCTGAGTTTCCTGTTATTAGCTGACAGGAGTGGAACCCGGTGTGGTCTTCTGCTGCTGTAGCCCATCTGTCTCAAGGTTTCGGCATGTTGTGGGTTCAGAGATGCTCTTCTGCATACCTTGGTTGTATCGAGTGGTTATTTGAGTTACTGTTGTCTCTCTATCAGCTTGAACCAGTCTGGTCATTCTCCTCTGACCTCTGGCATCAACAAGGCATTTTCGCCCACAGAACTGCCGCTCACTGGATATTTTCCCTTTTTTGGACCGTTCTCTGTAAACCCTTAGAGATCGTTGTGCGTGAAATCCCAGTAGATCAGCAGTTTCTGAAATACTCAGATCAGCCCGTCTGGCACCAACATCTGATGCTCAGTTTGAACTATGGCAGATCTTCTTTACCATGTCTACATGCCTAAATGTATTGAGTTGCTGCCATGTGATTGGCTGATTAGAAATTTGTGTAAATGAGCAGTTGGACAGGTGTGCTTAAAAATGTGGCCAGTGAGTGTCCGCTGACCTGCAGATTTTAGATGTTTCCCTGCTTTAGTACTCCTGCTTCAGATGAATGCAGTTCAAAAACACTGTATGTGCATGAGTGTACTTCTTTCATGTATGCTCTTGTAAACTTCAAATGATCCTATAAAAGTATAGTTAAAGTGACTATGTGAAGTTTGAAAGTATTGTACTCCTGAGTGCCTCCTCAGGCCAAACTACAGCCTGAATGGGCTCACAAATGCTGTGTGAGAGTTCACTCATGAACGAACAGAAACAACAGCTGAGTCAGTCCCTTCCTCGACAATTTACAGATTTGCAGGCATGACTTCAGCTGAGGTAAGAAATTTTACTGCTGTGTAAGTTTAGTTGGGTAATGGGCTGGAGTTTTCTTGCTGCTAAAGCTGCTCTCTGCTCAGCTGAATCCATCCTTCAGTTACCCCCTGCTCCTCGGTTGTCTATGATGGAGATGGCGAACACTACTGAATGTGAATACACATGACGTCATTAAACCTTAAACCGCTCCTGCAAAGCAGTCAGGAAATCTGCTTGTTCAACCAGAGGACTGTAAGTGAATTTACAAGCATACAGAAGCAACTGCGGGGGAAAAAAATTTTGGTGTGTTGAACCACGGAAAAAACTTAAACCTACAGGAAACTGGCCCTCCAGGCCTAGATTTGGGGATCCCTGCTAGACTGAACAGTTCAACTTCAGATAGATTTTCACAAGTACAAAAATGATTTAAAAATCTCTGGAAATGAGAATATTTTAGAAATAATTACTTTGCTGAATTAGAAAATTTACCAGTAACAACAGTAGTTCACTTTTTAAGTCATAATTGAGAAAATTAAACGCCAAATTGAGAGAGGGGGTGTCATATTTGTCACTTTAAGTCAGTCAGTCAGTTTAAGTATGTTTTTTGTCCCCGGAAAACCAAAGGGTCATGGGGGGGTTGGGGCGTATGTCAAGCGGTCATTGGGCGAGAGGCGAGGAACACCCTGGAAAAAAGATTATAATATATATAATAGAACTTATAAACATCAGAAATACATACTGATAATGATGGGTGATGGTTAAGGCATTTACTCATCCACATTACTTTTAAAGCCTTGAGTGCTTCAGTAATGGATTATCTTGGAGACCAGACTTTAAGTAAGCAGGTCTTGATTTGTTTTCTTGATTTTGTAAAAACTAGACATCCCAGTTCAATCACTTACCATAAGCAACTTTAGTATTGATTACTATTCTGGGTTTAGAGTGTATTATGGTACACAGCTCTCACCGGTCTAAGACAAAGGGATTAGAAATTGGCGTCTGAACACTCTGTGAGTCATAATGAAAGCAGACAATACTCAGTAGAACAGTAGCAACCCCACCAACCATCATTCACCAGAGAAAACCATCTGCTAGAGTCACTTCCTGAAAAAAGTGGCTTCATGAAGTTCTCAGGGACTGAGTGTTGTGAAGGGTTCACAGCTTCGGACTGGGAGGTTCCTTTCCTTCTGCAGCCTCATGTCCGCAGCCCTGGTGTCAACGCTTAAACATAAGGAATGGCGCCCTCCTGTGACGAGCAGGTCGATGACAAAGTAAAAACACAGAGGAACATTGAATATGCCATTATCTGTCTAACTTTGACTTTCTTTTCAAACAGATTTCTGACGGATTTAATTGGAAATATCTCTGACGTTAATACAGTAACAGCCAAAAACATCAGCTGTTTTAACTGGGGATCGAGGAGTAAAGACCAACACAAAAAACTGGCATATTTTGGAAGGAAAATATTTATTTCAAAAGTTCTTTTTTTTTCCAAATAAATTAAAAAAACAACTCAAACGTTGTACAGGGAATTTAGTCGTAGTAAATAAATTAGAACATTATTGAAAAGTGAATTTCAGGAGCTCGATTCAATATGTGAAAATTTGTATAGATTAATTACACAAAGACCGGTATTTTTTAGCCTTCGTTTCTGTTATTTATGAGGATTTTCTGCTTATGGCTGATAAAAACCTGACATTTATGTTTAATTTTTTTTACATCAGACCAATATATTAACTGAAACGTGATCTTAAAAAAGATGTTTGATAGCAGCTTAACTGTTATTTTCAACAGGTACTTTTAATGTCACTAACAAGCCTTTTTAGAACCCATATTCTTATTTACTGAATATGACTGCATGTGTCTACCAGCACTGCACATCTAGAAAATGACATCTTGCCCATGATACAGCAAATTCATTCTTTTTCCAGTTATATATGTCAACAGCAGAAGCTTGAACCCTAAGTTTGAAACCATCAAAAAATAGTATCAATAGTAAAGAATTTATATGAAGTAAATTACAAGTGCATCAATGATGAGGAATAGAGTGGTATGGTTATAGGCTGCCAAAAAGTTGTAGAAAGCAAAGAACTTCTGTAGCTGGTAACATATTGGAATCTATAACAGTTGAAATAAGTTTAGATGGTAATATGGTTTATCTATAGAACATGTATTCTCCAAGCCACAGACGGTCGCGGCAGATAACCGCTTGTGCTGAGCCTGGTTCTGCCGGAGGTTTCTTCCTGTTAAAAGGGAGTTTTTCCTTCCCACTGTCGCTGCATGCTTGCTCAGTATGAGGGATTGCTGAGAATTCCACGACGCAATCTTCTGTGGTTCTGTAATTTCTACACTAAACATTGTATTGTAATAACTCTTTTTGTAAAGTGCCTTGAGATGACATCTGTTGTGAAATGGCGCTATATAAATAAACTGAATTGAATTGAATGTTGTTCTCTGAAATGTTTCCTCATTGGATGGAGAAGATCTTCAACAAGTTCAGCCAAAATATCATGATCAACTGTGGAGATTTTGGGATTCACCTATTAAATCTAAATAAAAACTAACTTACAGTGGAATTCATAAATACAACATAATTCTACACAGCATCGGACTAAATTAAAAAAAATCATAGGCATAGTCAGGATTATATTGTAGATTATTATTACACAACAGATATATAATAAAATAGAAAACTGTACAGTCAATGGATTATTAATACATGTTATTGGTGACTTATAACAATTCATATGATAGTATACACAGGTAAGATAAGATGCATTATTAATACACACAATGACAAGAGTATACGATAGACATTATATCAGTAAAACAGTTCAGTAAGTCCAGTAAAACGCAAAGAACCCAAGGATGATCGAATGACCAAAAAATAATTGTAAGAAATAAATCACCTTATACAAAGAGTTCCTAAAATCTGGACCTAAACAAGCAACCAGGAATAAATGCGAAAGTAAAAAAAATAAGTGAACTTCAATATTAGAAGTGTGTAAAGGATTTGAGTAAGAATAAGCTTCATTCATTTGTGAACACAAACAATAATGAGGTGCAGTACTGATCTCTGTGTTCTAATCATGTTTCAAATTAAACAATAAGTTAAGACAAATAATTAACTACAGTGTTGTCATTATTCAAACACATAACAGCCTGTTGATAACCCAAAAGCTTGAAAAGCACACAGTACTTAAAAGAAACACAAAGCAAACAGACTATGTCCACTAACAACATATAAACTCTAAACATATGCATTACAGCAGATATAAAAAGACACATTTATTCTGTACATAGTTCATTGGCCAGCAATTTTGCCCAGCTTCTTTTCCTGTGGCAAACAAGAGCTGTAGGATGTTCTATGAACCTTTAATAGAGCTCATGTGCTTATTTAGCCTCATCTTCCATAAATGCTGATCTGTAGATATGCGTTGTGAATCTCTGCAGTTCCTCCAAAGTCACATTTGCCTCTGATAAATGCTCTTCTTGCCTGGCTCATCAGTTTACTGTTGGATGGCTGTATCTAGGCAAGTCTGCAGCTGTGCCATAATGATTCAATAAAAAATAAATAAATTAGAATATGACTAATTGAATAATATTTCATTGGATTATGACATTTTTTTTATATTTTCTAGCCTAACCCTGCTTTAAACTTCTCCCTGATCTGTCTGCTGTGTTCCTTGTTCGTGAATGTTTGTTAACAAACCTCTGAGGCCTTCACAGAACGGCTGGATTTATGATCAAAATAAATCACTGTACAGATGGATAGACACTATGAACCAATTAGGTGGCTTCTGACAGCCATTAGCTGCATTGGATTTTAAGTGTATCAGAATAAAGGGACCACCTGTTTGTTGATCAGTGGCATAAAAATCTCACAGCTCCTGCTGCCCTGATGTTAAACATGGATAACTTATAAAGAATGGATCGATTGATTCCTAAATAAAAGACGGGAATAAATCATAATCGAATGTGACATCTCCTCATCATATTTGACTTTGTAGCGCATGTTCACAAACTGCTCTCACAATAAAACCTAATTTGGCTTTAAAGGGTTCGCCTTTCAGCTGAATAAAGAAAGGAACTATATGGAGAAAGAGATCGATGAAGACACGACAAGTAAGCAAGAGTCACATTACAGTGGTACTGATGGAGGATCTCACTGCTTTTTTCATTCGTTTAAAAAATAAATGAGAGTTTAATTTGTTACTATCCGGCAGCAGCTGTTGTTTGAGCACATCTCTTTTAAGAAGCGGTGGAGCTAAAGTTGTTTTCTCACGACTATTTTCAGAGGTTTTGAGACTACAGCCTACGTCGATAAAATACAACCAAATCAGTGCAATTTCTTTTTCCTTAATTGGCTGCAACGGAGAGTTACTGTAAACATGGCTTAGCCGTGTAAACAAACATTTAGAGATCAGAGTTATGTAATAACCTATATTTAAATAATAAATAAAAAATGTAACTGATAAAAAGTTTGGTATAAAGTTAGAAAAATACAGCTACTAAATAAAAAACACAATTTGTTTACCCTGTTTGAGAGGATTTTGGATTACCGGATGTTCTCTATTTGCTAAATGTCAGACTAATGATGATATAATATGCAACCTAGTTAACCAAGTCAAAGAATTATGAAGATGCTGACTGAGGCTGGTAAAGGAGTAGAAAATGGGTTGGAAGGCCATTTGGAGAATAAGAGGCCAATACTCAAAACCATAAAAGCCTGTTTGCTGTTTGCAAATGTACTCGAAGGGGGGGGGATTGAGACCTGTTCTGTGATGAAATGAATATAGGATTTAAAAGTTTTGCCAAAATAACCATAACTGTATCTGAAGGAAAAAGGAGGGGGACTTGCAAACCTGAAAAGAAAACAGCCTCTGCTGGGAAGTACAGGAGTGGCAGCATCATGCTGTGGGGGTGTTTTGATCTGGTGCTCTACTTAAAATAAATTCCATCGTTGCCAAAGAACATATTGTAGAAATATTGAAACATTAAGACATCATCCAGGAAAGTAAAGCATTATAAAGGGTTTTCGAAATATAAAACAAAACTAGTCATGTAACCAAATGAAACGCAAAAGTATCTCAGGGAATACAAAGGAAGTGTTTTGAAGCGACTATAACAAAGTCCTAATTTTAGTGTCACCGGAAGATTTTTGGACATAAAGCTGTGTGAGAAGCAGGTGGCTTACAATCCTGACTTTTCCTCCAGTTATGTCAGCAGGAATGGGCCAGAATTCTAGCAAACTGCTGTGAGAAGCTTGGGGAAAGAAACCCAAAACATTTCATCCATATCTTAAAGGTTAAAAGGCAATTGTACCATATACTAAGTAAATAAACACACACTTTTAAATTTGAAAACATTTATTATTTTAGGTGCACCCGCGCTCTTTCTGTAATGGTGTGAGTTTATTCTTTTGTTTTTTTATGAATAAATGGAAGCCGACGGTCTCCCCGTTCCACCTTCTCGTTTAACAGTACAGGACAGGAGGAGGTGTAGGGACGTGAAGTTCTACAGTTTATGCCTAGTTTAGATTGCACTCTTCACTGCTGCTCCTCTGGAGAAACAAAGATCCAACAGGTTTGGTTCTGGAGATGTAGATCTGGAGGAGGAAGGTGCTAGGAGTCGGAGGAACGTAGATGTTAACCTGGGGCAAATGAGCACCTTTATTCCTTTCTTTGCTTCTGCAAATTTATCCAGAATTGTTGACTCATCAAAAAGAGATATATTATCCTTTAAAGGGTCAATAAGGGTGTGAATGACAGCACTTTTAAGGGCGCTCAGTCCATCCAGAGGAAGCAGCCAGGGTTCTGAATTCCGATACAGATCTAAGGCCTTCTTTGGGTTTCAGGAAGACCCTGGAAAAGTTATGTGACCAGATTCCTGATCATACAGCAGTCATGTAAAACTCTTGAATGAATTCTTTAAATGTACCAAAGTTAGGATACTGTGGAAATCAGGCTTCTGTCCACCGTAAAGCTTTGTCAGACAGGAGACCAATTATATAAGAAATGTTGGAGTCGGCAGAAGAAAACATATGTGAATAGTGAAAACCAGAATGCCTCGTTACAGAAAGCCACAGCAGCAACCTACATCAACTGGGAATTTTTCAGGATTGGGGGATATGACATCACAGAAGTTTCCAAGAGACAGTGTGGCTGGTACACTTGGGCCCTCTGCTGGTGGAGGAGAAGATTAGTTAGATTGCATACTTTGAAACAGAACAGTAATATAATCTATACATTGATTAGTGGCACTTTGTTGTTCACTGAGGGTTCCAAGGACGGACTGGTGATTGTGAATTGATGAGTTCTATTTAGAGATGGTTCTCCTGAGGGATTCTACAAGGTCAGCTTGGCCTGAGTGTCATGTCATCGCTTTGTGGATCGCCAAACAGAACAACAGCTCCACGCTCCTCCCACCTCTCCGTGACGGAAATCCTCGTCATCTACAGGAAGAAATTTTTTTTTACCTCTGGGATCATCTTCTGTTACCCGTCTCAAATCTCCACTTCCCTTCCGTCCTCCCAATTCCCCTCCATAGCGTTGGACCCTGTGGACCAGATCCTACACATTATTAATCTTTCTTTAGTAAATCTTTCAAACTTTATTATTGTTTTCCTAAGTGATTATCTGCATTTGGGTCAGAACACTGAAACTAAATATGACAGTAAAAAATTGGAATGTATACCAAATATCAAATGATTCTTACATTTGCCAATGAATGTGCAAGTTGCACCACTTAAAAACTGAGTTCAAAAATGAAAAAGGCCACCGCTCATCCATCAAGAAAGACGTATTATGAGGTGCTGCTGAACTAGAAAATATTTTCATAGACTTCAACAGTGAGACATAGAAAGTAAATCAAAACTCTAGGAAATCACATTGTATGATTTATTTTTTTTTTTTTTTTGGAAGAATTTATTGTGTATTGGTGTAGAAAATAACTCTCTTTTGACCTGGAACTCCTTGCAAAAACTCACCTCGTTGAGTACACATGATCAGTGAGGAAACAGAACTACACAGAGAGAACTGGTCAATGACCTGAATTGCCTTGTTGTTGAAAGTGTGCTATACAAATAAATATGCCTTGCCTTGCCTTGAAGAGAGCTGGGACCACAGTGGCACAGGTTACTATTAGTAACACACTACGTCATAGATTAAAATCCTGCAGTGCTCAAAAGGTCCCCCAGCTTAAGTCAATGCAAGTTCGAGCCCATCTAAAGGAGGAATGAAACAATGTCATGTCACATGTGGTCAGATGAGACCACAATAAAACTCTTTGGTATAAGCCAGTTGCCATGTTTAGAGGGGGAAGAACCCTATACCCACTGTGAAGCATGGGGGTGGAAAAATTATGCTTCAGGGCTACTAAAGCTGTATGAATGAATGGGGCAATGTACCCTGAGATTTTGGGGCCAAAATCTCCTTCCATTAGTGAGAGCACTGAAGATGAGACGTGACTGGATCTTCCAGCATGACATTGATCCCAAACATTGATGGGCAGTAAAGGAATGACTATGTAAAAAGCATCTCAAGATTTTGGAGGGGTCTAGGCAGTCTCCAGAACCCCTAACCCCAAGGGAGTTGAAAGTCAAGACATCACACACTCTACAGAAGACCTGCATGGAACAATTGGCCAAAAATACCAGCTACAGTGTGTGCAAACCTGGTGAAGACCATCAGCAAACATTTGACCTGTCATTGCCAACCACGTTAACAATACAAAGTATTGATGTACACTTCTGTTATTGACCACATTCTTTTTATATTTAATATCCTGCACCAGTATTCAAGGGGAGCTAGTGCCTATTTCCAGGGGTTATTGGACGAGATGTGGGATTCTTGTTAAAAATTGTGAAGTCAGTTTAAGTAAACTTGACTATTAATTGAAAACATTTGATCATAAATTGAAAATAAATGCAAAATAAAAAATTATTTTCCTTTTAAAGAATTAAAAACCCATTCCAAAACTTTTCTTAATGTTTTTGTGACAACATGACTTTTGATGTTCGTTTTCAGAGCTGTCACTACATGGGAGGGTAGCGCCCAAACAGGAGAACTCACATTACCCCTGTTTTAAAGGCACTCCACTGGCTTCCCTTGTACTTTCATGTCAAATTTACAATTTTAGTGTTGACTTTTAGAGCTCTTCATGGTCAGGCCCCTCCCTATATGCAGGAGCTATGCAGGAACAATTCGCGCTGCATTTTATGGGGTGCATTTTGTGCATTCGCGCTCATGGCGTCTATCGCTCGAGTTAGGAAAATCTGAACTCCAGCGTCAAAATCGCGCCGCAACAACCAATCAGGGGATAGAGTTTCAGTGATTCTGTGACTGTCATGGAGTCACAGCCTTAGCAGGGACATGGAGGAAATACTGATAAACATTGTGGCTAATCATCCCGAGCTACATGACACAAGAAGTTTGCTATACAGAGACAGAAATAAAAAAATAAACTATTTAGACAGGAATACTCTTAAGAGGTTTGTGGGTGACTCTTAAAAGAGCCGTTGTTGCTGTAAAAGCACCTCTCGGCCTAGAAGTGAGCCTTGAACGGCCTCCTCACCTGGTTCCCTGGTAGCAGCTCCCGCACCACGTCCCAGGCTGCTCAAATATTATAAACTTTTACGAACCGCAGACAGATGGACAGCTGCTCAGAAATGTAGTTGGTGTGTTGGCAGGCGAAGCTTGGACCTTCACGGCACAAACTGGGCAAGCAGGTCACGTTCTCCAGGCGGCGAGGAGCCAGTGTTTATGAGAGGCTTGCTGCTGTTTATGGATCCCTCCGCCGTAGCTAGACTGTATCTGTAGCTCACCAAACCCCCAGTGCAGCGGTCCCCGGTCTACCGCTCCGCTGAAGCCTGGGCCGAACACGCAGTCCTCTGTCAGCTTGGTGCATAATCCACCGCAGATGCACTCTGGTCCCAGCTCCGCTGAAGGCCGGTTCGTGCGTGAAAATACCATATTTTAAGCGCGACCAGTTCGCGTTGTACACGCTTCAAGGTGCGAATGTGCACGCGAACAGCTAGGCGTGTGTCGCGCTTTATAGTCGCTCCTATCGCGTTCAGTGTGGACACAACATAGACCTTTGAAGATCGCTCCTTCCAAGCAGTTGCCCCCAAACTCTGGAATGAGCTTCCTATTTACTTACGTTCTTTAGACTCAGTGGATTTTTTTAAGAAGAATCTCAAGACCTATTTATTTACCCAAGCCTATCCATTGTAGTATGACACAGTGTTGTTTTATGATCATGTATTTCTCAAAAGCTGTTATTGTGTACTTGTTTTAACATTTATTTAATCTGTTTTTATTTTCTTTTATGATCTTATCTTTTGTGAAGCACTTTGTGACTCCTTGTCTGTGAAAGGTGCTATATAAATAAATTGTGCTTGCTTGCTAGCGCTGCAGTTGACGGCACGATAGCACCGCTTCCACGGATGTTCTGACTGAGTTTCACTTTACGGAAGTGCGCGACACACTACCTAATGATATAAACAAACCTGCAGTTTTACAGCTTGAGCCATGGCAGATCCACGAAAGAAACCAAAGAAGACACAATCAGAAGAAACAAGGAAAAGGGACTGTTCCCAACCTAAAAGCTGCCCAATCTTCACTGCTGGAGAAAACGTAATAACATCTCATTCATATCGGGTGAACAGAAGCGGCCAGTGTTAGCCGCAGAGCTGGACACTGAGCTGAGCTAGTTTCTCAACCCCAAAGAAGATGCTATCAGAAGCAAGGAAAAGAAACTGGGCTGCAAGAGCAGCTGCCGGGGCTTCACCGCTGCAGAAGGTTCGTTATGATGATTCATACTGGGGGGCATCTGTTCTGCATCCAGTGTGAAACGAAAGTTGTGGTGTTATGTCGGCGGAGCAGCAAGATGGGAAAACACAGGTCAGAGAACAAATCCTTTCCTTCACTGCTGTAAAAGATATTTTCTGTCAAACTGTTGCTCAGTTTAGGTCAAAGTAGGATTAGCTTTTAAAACCCACAGTTATAACTTTTCAGTGTTGTGTGGTCAGCCACTGTGAGAGAAACATTAGAGATACAGCAGAATGTATGCTGTTGCTACAGGATTGGTAAGTAATAAAACGCTTGTTCCGGGATTATTTTGGCAAGATGATGTGATACAGTGTCAGGGTTTGATGGTTTACCAACTGAAATGTCGTTAGTTTGATGCTTTGTTGTTTTGGCTGAAGAGTTTGCAAAACTGTCAGTAGACAGAAGCGCTCCATAGGGATTTCCACATCCACTTCAGCTGTCGGCTCGTTCTTGCTAATAGCCAGCAGCCCCTGTGTCGCAATGGAAAGAGTTTAAAACTGCCGTATTTATGTTTGTTTATGCATTTTGTCTCACTGTATAGTTTCAGCACATTTCGTATTTAGTTACCGCTGTGTTGAAGTGCGAATTATTCAGTTAAAGTGATGTTTTCTGACTTAAATTAGTGCTAACTCATTAGCGGAAGTAGCTCTGTAGATCTTCACAATATTTGGTCATGAAGTGATACAGTGCCGTGTTGTGCCAAGATAGACATCCCCATGAGGAATTGTATCCCCTGACGTTGAGCGCGCACTCACTCACTAAAGCGGTGTCTGCTTTCCTTCACTGTCTGATGGTTTATTGATTGACACACGGTTAGTTTGATGTTTTGTTGTTTTAGCTGCCAACCTTGTAAAACCGTCAGTACACTTGTTCATATGCGCTCCATATTTAGTTTTACGACAGTGGCATTATGCCGCAAGCCATGAGAGGGCGACAGAGGGCAAATATCTGCAAAGTTACAGTGTGTCTTTATTAGTGTTTAATAAACCTGTATTGGTCTCTCAGAGCTCCTGTTTCTCTCATCCTTTCTCTTTCTCATAACTAGAACCATGACAACATGGATTTTGTCAAGGAATGCACAGTATATTGGCATTAACATTGGTATTGGCTGATGTTAGTCATTTTTAACAATGGTTCCAGTCTGTTGATTAAAACTGAGCCAATCTTAAAAAAAAAACACTGTTTATTTCCATCTTTATAAGAAATTTATGTAATATTTATAGCATTGTAAATATTGATTATCAACCCATCCATCCATCCATCTTCTTAACCGCTTATCCAATTCAGGGTCACTGGGCAGCTGGAGCCTATCCCAGCAATTATCAGGCGTTAGGCAGGGTACACCCTGAACAGGACGCCAGTCTGTTGCAGGGCCAACACAGAGAGACAGACAACCATTCACACTCACATTCATTCCTACGGACAATTTTAGAATGATCAATTCACCTATCATGCATGTTTTTGGACTGTGGGAGGAAGCCGGAGTACCCGGAGAGAACCCACGCATACACGGGGAGAACATGCAAACTCCATGCAGAAAGACCCTGGGCCGGGATACGAACCCACGACCTTCTTGCTGCAAGGCAACAGCGCTAACCACTGCGCCACCGTGCAGCCTTGATTATCAACCAAAAAAGCAATTATAATATCAGTATTGGGGCAAAGTTTTGAATCGGTGCATCTCTACATTTTACTCTATTCTCCTCCATGATTTTCTGCCAACCATTTCTGTCCATCTTTTCACAAAAAATGACAGACTGACATTAGTTTCAAAATGCCAGCAAACTTACCACTGTATGCTAATCCAAGTAATTCTCTGAAAACCAGACCTGTCACCTAAAAACTGAATGACAGCTGTAACTCTCCTGAGCATTTCTCACCACTACCATATCTCCACCTTCAGCTGTTCCAGTTTAGCTTTCTGTTGCTACCAGTGGCTGATGCTGATGCAATAATCAGAGATGTTCGTTCAAACGCCATTCTGGAGGTTTCCAGTCAGAGAAACCACTAATGAACGATATTTAAGTGCTCTAAATAAGATGTGGAGGAAACAACAGATATTATCCTACCTGTGCTCGGTGAACATGTGATCCATTCTAAAGAAACGTTTTCTCCACTTGGGAAGTGACGGCCGCATAGCAGAAGGTTAATAAGAGCACACTTTACCGCTGTGGCTGTGGCTCAAACCTCGCCACAGGATGAAGCAGGATATCTGGTCACCCGATCCAAAAAAGCAGCAGCTGTACCATCGATCAGAACAACAAAACATTCCCCACAATGCTGCACATCATACATAAACCCAGTCTGAGGTGCTGCTACAGCTGGCTTCAGGCTGTGTAGCTAACAGGTTGGTGATTTGGCTAACAATCATCCACATTGTCTTCTTTTTCCTGATTTTCTTCCAAACAGTTTACAAAGAACCTGTCAGTAGATGACAAACTTCTTAATAAACACGTCTTCTCATCTTTCTCTTTTTCATTTATAGAAACCGCCTTTTTTCGATCATTTTCGATTTGATTTACTACTGTTCCCACTGTCGGGTGACTGTCACCGGAGTCAACGCGCTACTGTCGGGGTTAGGGGCACGGCATGTTACCATGGTTTCCCCAACTTCGACTTACAAATAACACTATTAAGACAAAATAAAAATACTCTGGATTTTATTGGTTATCTACACCAGCCCCGATCTCTACCATATTTGAAATTTGAAGACAATTTTTTTTCTTCCTTTAACTGGTTAAGTGGATCTTAGTGGGCTTGGGCCCCTGGCCTGTGCCAATAATGCCATTAATATCATCTGGGTTTGGATAGAATACCCAGAGAGAACCCATAAATGTAGAGGAAGAACATAAAAACTCAATGCAAAAAGACCCAAGGCCAGGATTTGAACTTATCATTTACTTAATGTTTAAATACAAATCTGGAATTTAAATTACATTCTAGAGGCATGAAGCAGGGTCTTTGTTTTTTTGTTGTTTAAATAGATGGGCCAATCTGGAATTTCACTCTTCGTGCGAAGTGGGGCAGTTGGAAAAGCACTGAGGGCTTCTGTCTGGAAGTTCAGGTCCGATAATTCGGTCATCATATAATGATGTGATCTCGGTCCTCATATCAATTTATGGTTAATTTGTGAGGGCTTGCTGAGAGGATTGCTGTGGTTGGAAATTCTACATCAATGGGGCCTAACCTCATGTCAATGACTTGATGCATGCTGTTGGGATTCCTTACGCAGAAAACTTTTTTTTAACTGATTGGAATGTTTGTATAATTGTATTGACATATTTCTTGTAAAGTGCCTTGAGATGACATCTGTTGTAAATTGGTGCTATATAAATAAACTGAACTGAATTGAGCTGAACAGATTTATGTGAGCAAGCCAACCCAAGTCTATAAACCCAAGTCAGTCACAGCAGGTCTGTCAGGAAGAATGGGACAAAATTACAACAAACAACTGTGAAAAGCTTGTGGAGGTAAATTAATCTATTTCGGGGTACCCAGTACCAAAAGACTTTAAAGAAATGTATCTTGGAAGTATTAAGGATTATGTGTTGCATGAAGGCAAGAACTTGATGAAGATACTCCTAAATGCCAGTTAAAACGCTATAGCAAGGAACTGGTACAATATATCTGTCCTATCCATACAGCAGTGGTTGAATATAATCAGGGAAATCTAGGAACATATGGCTTTCATACTTGGACTAAAATAAGATATTTGTACCAATAAATGGGAAAAATGGACACTGTATGACACCAATTAAGGGACATGAGTAATTCTACACAAAGCTGTAATTGAGGACCTCTTAGATTCTAGACTCTTGCAACCGAGATGTCATCCCTTTTTCCTCTTATGTTTCTGCTGTATCATGGGGTCTAAATAGGCGACTATATTCTGGGAAAAAAGTTGTATCATAGATATTTCTTGTTCACTGAAAATATTTCTAAAAAAAATTAAAGAGGAAAAAAAGCTTGTTGAATGATTTGGATTGGCATTCGATTGAAAACATTTTTAAATTAATGCTAGTGAGGAAAAAAAGATTTTGTCTTGTAATAAGGTGTACGTAAATACAGTATCTGATGCTGTATGTTTGCAAAGGTAATCAGGAAATAGTTGAGGTGAGAGAAATGTTCACTTGCTTCCGGCATAACACACCTTATATTTGACTTTCCTCAGAAAAATGGCAACAACCACAAACTTATGGAAATAGCTATATTCATTTGATAAACAGAGGCAGACGAGTCATTTATATGAGCATCGGATTGATTTAATTCAATTGTTTCACAGAACGATGTCTTATTTGGATTAAATACAGGTTCACAACTGTGTGTGTTTGTGTAGGCAGCTGACCCTGGTGCAAACAGGGCTACTTTGTGACACCACAGAGAGACCATTCTTCCCAGCAACATAACACATTCATACACAGCCTTCCACTCTGGCCTCTCTCATGCCGTAATTTGTCACATTAACAAACGCACACAAATGCACATAGAGGGAGCAAGAGAGTCAATTTCAATCTCTCATTCTCCTACAGAGAACTCAAGCACAGTCTTGGTTTTTGTTTCTCCTCGACACTCACAAACAGAGTGGCAATGTCCCACCACATAATAACCGCTATTCCCCTATCCTGACTGTGAGTCACTGGTTCAGTCAGGAGACTGGGATGCCTAGCTCCGTCACAGCAATAGCTATATCTATCATGACAGCTTTTTGTTTTTGTTTCTGTTTTTACATATATTCACTATTGGAAATTTTTTGTCATTTTAAAAGAACCACCGTTGTATTTCAATTTTTATATTTTAAAATAAAGAAAATGATCGTGTTTTTTTGCTAAATGTGAATGTGCACTTTTTCTTTCATGCAATGTCGATTTTTGTGGGCTGTGATGTGAAAAACCAAAAACATTGTTTCCTGCCTAATGAAAAGGAAAATAAATTAGAAAATATGAATGCAAGACTCCTGGGCAAAGAAAGACAAAATGATTCAGATTCATACATCTTGAACGTTTTCAGCATTTTATCCCTTAACAGCAACAAATCTTGTATTTCTAGTGATTTTATGTGTAGATGAAAACGAAGCATTGCATAGCTGTGAAGTGGAACGCATGCAGAGATTTTTAAATAAGTAATAAATAAAAATCGGAAAAGTGGGGCAGAAATTTTCACTTTTAGTCTCTTTTAGTCATTACTGTGTGGAACCACCCTTTACTGCAATATACTGTAATTATAATTACAAGTCCATTTAGACAGCTGTTTGTCAATTTGTCCTAACAAAACAGCTAATGTTCCAAGTGTGCGCTGCAGTCTTAGGAACAATGCAGGATTCTAATGGGTTTTCTTCAAAGATTGCCTCATATTTAGCTTTATCTGACTTCCCATCAGCTCTAACCTGCATTCCTTCCAAAGAAAAGTCCACAGCATGATACTGCCCCAACCATGCTATAGATAGATAGATAGATAGATAGATAGATAGATAGATAGATAGATAGATAGATAGATAGATAGATAGATAGATAGATAGATAGATAGATAGATAGATAGGTCTTGTTCCTTAATTTGTCTCATTAATTTTTTCCCCTCAAAGATGTGTTTGTTATTTCAATTTCACAGATTTCATTTGATTGTTCGCACAGTGTCTGAAGAAACTTCTGTTTACAAGATATTTCAGGTATAACACAGGTACAGTTCCCCACCTGTTCCTCATTCTTTCACAATTTGATGCAATCTGCTGATTTTGTTTATGAGTTTCTTATATGATTTCCCATATCTGCATTCATTTGACTAAACTCTATGTGACTAGTTTAAATTTGATTATCTATTGTGGCTCAAATGAATTAACTGACAGCAGATGGATCTCGGATTAGCTGATTTACAACTTGACCCTTGATTTTAAAATGAGACATGCTACTCATACACGTTTTCAGATTACGAGTGTTATCATTAAAAAGGTCAAGCTCAGATCTACAGAAAGGACTTTTCTCACATCATGTATCACAAAACTATCCTCTACATTTAGTGTGGTTTATAATTATTACTATTAGTTACAGATAATGTGATTGAGATTCAAACAAGTTGAATTATTTTGCCCACATTTTAAACTAATTCAGACCGCAGTACTCCTCTTGACATTCTACAAGATGTAAACCTCCACTGCAGACATACATGATAGTCATTTGGTCTCTTCATTAATCTTATCTTATGTTTAGGGATTCATATATATATATGTATAAACGTTTATATATAATAAACGTTTATTTAAATAAATTAAATAATAAAATGTATTAAAAACATAAAAAATATTTATTTATGTTTCAAATGTTTCACAATTATTATTATTATTATTATTATTATTATTATTATTATTATTATTATTATTATTATTATTATTATTATACACGAGAAAGGAATTTTGTATAGCTAGTGTACTCCAAAACTTTAGAAGCGACTGCAGGTACGTTGCAAAGTGCAGGGGGGGGGATAAAGTGAATTTAGAACGATAGCGTATCACGTATACAAACCTTATCAAAAAAGTTTTAGTTTGATAAAGTTTATGGACGTTCATGTGCAATTTTCTATCAACATACATCTTTTTTTTTTTTTTTTTTTAAGAAGAAAAAAAAGTCGCCGTCGGGCTTTTATTTCGACAGTCTTACAGGAAGCAGTTTGTTCCTCGTCTCTTTACTGAGATGCCGTCTGCGAAACTTCAGAATGGAGCCGAGGGGAGGAAAAAGCCGTTAGTTGGCACCGTTAGCGGAGAGAAAGTCGCGTCGTCCATGTCTTCTTTTAAAAAACAAACATCGAGCCGCTGATAAAAACCTACCGACAGCAATGTCGCGAGAAAACACCACGCGAAGCCTGGACAGTATAGACCTCGCTGCTTTAAGAGTAAGTTTTAAAAACATGTCCTCCTGTTGTGTTTTTTTTGGGGGGGGTTATTTTTTGCTCTTTAATGCAGTGCTGGCCTAAACGCAGAAAGATGTGCTTGGTGTTCCTTGGAAGTTAACTACAGTCTGAAACATCACAAAGTGAGCAGTCAGATATGCTGCCTAGTGATGTGCTCCAAGTTGCTCCTCTGTGTGTGTGCGTGTGTGTGTGTGGGTGTGTGTGTGTGTGTGTGTGTGTGAACCCGACACTGTGGACAGTGTGTGCCTTATCTGTGACTTCATGTTCACTGGCTGCCCTGTGTCCTGTTTGGGGGAAACTGCTCGGGATTCTTTCTTTGTTGGTCTCAAGAAGCTGACATGCAACAAGTTGCCCAAATCAAGATAACTCTGTTGTTTTGTCACGCTGTTAAAAAGGCATTTCCTCCTCTTCGCCACTAAATTCTGCATTTTTTCCCTCCAAGTACGATTAAACAGTTTTTTCTCTCCTCCTCATCTCTCCTGTTCAAACGATTCGTTTAGGATCCAGCAGGCATCTTTGAGCTGGTTGAGGTGGTCGGCAATGGAACCTACGGCCAGGTGTACAAGGTGAGTCGACCCCCTTCCTTATTAAGAAGTTGCCGCAAACCTTTTAACCCTTGCGAGCACATCTTCACTGTAATCTGTTGCTGATGGTCCGACAAACATGGAGCATTTCCTCCCATAATTCTCTGCAAAAGGGAACCGCTTGGAGGGCATCCACTCTAGTTTCTGATTTTCTGCGCGTTTTCCTCCATGATTTTCCCGACCAGCTTCCCTGTCCGTGTAGAAGGAAAAGCATCCCCACAGCATAACACTGCCACCTCTGTGTGTCACCACTAGGATGGTGTGTTCAGGGTGACGTGCAGGGGCCGTTTTTTAACCCCCAAAGCTTAATTTTGGTCTCATCTGAGCAAAGGACTTTCTTTTACATATTTGTTAAATAGGTACTGGAACATTGCTAAGAAAACTTCTTAGAAGTAATATTGCCAAACAATCATAAGGCAAAAATGTTCCTAGGTAGATGGATTATTAGCTTTCCTATTTAAGTTGAAATAAAATAACCCACATGTGGGCTTTTATTTGGGGTGTATCAAGAGGTGAAGCGGGCTTGAATTCACCTAACTTCAAGGAAATTTCTAAAAGTTAGAAAAAGGGGAAACCGAATGAATGCCCTTCCAAAGGAACCATGTCTGTGCTGCTTTGCCTACGTGGCGTGCATACGAGTTTATAAACGGCAGTGCGAATGACCTACTGTGCGTCATTACGCCTGTCGCTCACTGCGGACCACTGCTAGCTTATAGTGCTGATGAACATACATTTTGTGTTCAGCGACATGCCTGTTTTGGACCAAAGTTGCAACATTTACTTCCAGTTAGTAAAGAAAAAATAGTTTGTTTACTGGAATATCTTATTGGTCAGAGCACACAGATTCTCTCTCTCTCTCTCTCTCTCTCTCTCTCTCTCTCTCACACACACACACACACAGGTGTGTTTAACTATCTTTGTGGGGACTTCTGATTGACATAATGCTTTCCGTGGCTCCTTACTTTAACCCTAACCATAAAAAATGAATGCCTAACCCTGACCCTTACCATAACCTAATTGTAACCCTTACACTAAAACCACACTTTGAGCCTCAAAAATTCCTTCAACGTTGTGGGGCCTGGGATTTTGGTCCCCACAACGGCTGTCGGTCCCCACAAGGATAGGAAATCCGGATCTTTGGTCCCGACGAAGATATTAAAACATGTACACACACACACACACACACACACACACAAGTTTGTATTGCTACCCCCATCCATTGACTTCCATTGATTTTAGTAACTGGTTTCATGCCTAACCCAGACACTTTTTCCTAACCCTAACTATCACTGATCTATTCCTAACCCTAAGCCTAAATAAAAATCAATTCACTCCATACCTCTAAACTTAACCCCTAACCCTAAAATGGGGAAGTCTGCTGTTTTAGGACCGAACTTCGGTCCTGACAAGGTCCATCTGGTCCTAAGGGCATTTTCACATGGGACTCGAGTCCATATTCGGGTACGATATTTGCTCAAAATCAACTTATTTCATACCATGTGAACACCGCCTGGACCGTGTCAGGATACGGCCCAAGAGACCTGCCTTGGAGGTAGTATCGGAGTCCAGGTACTATCAGATACGGACCATGTGAACCCAAGCCGTACCTAACACAATAGACATGCTCCACATGGAAGTGACGAAACAATGCTGTTCAAGCATCCCACAGCAACACACCGGGTTAAAAAGCGGCGAGTTTCCTACAACACTGTAGTTGGCTTCAGGTAGCAGTTGACCAATAGACCAATTTGTTAACATTTTAGGCCGTCGTTCGTTTTTTTGACGTCGGTAATTCTCACTCCCTTGTTCGTTGGGTAGCCACAGAATTATTTGTTTACCGCCACCTGCTGTTTTGGACTCCAGCACGGGCTGAGATCCGCACCATGTGAACAGAAAAAAAATTAGCATTTTTCTCTGGGAGTTCTCTGGCACAGACACACATGTAAAAACGCCAGAAGGTTACAAAACTTCCCAAAACTGGTCCTAAGAAGGGTAGTAATACAAGAAAACTCACACACACACACACATCTGAAGCATCTTTGCAAGGCCCTGGGTGGAGCTCACTTCCTCATCACATTATCTGTTTGTCTATATGTGGTTTGTGGTCAGAGGAGGTGTTTAGTCATTTTTAGGCTCTTGCAGCTGGTTTTGTCCTTTACCACTTATGCAGCAACACCACACAGGTGTTTGTGTGTGTGTGTGTGTGTGTGTGTGTGCTCATGTGTTACTACTCTTTCATGAACTTGACTTTTAATTCTACCGGCTGAAGTCTTGTAGAGCTCACGGTGAGGGCGGAACGGACCAAACCTCGTGTGTATGCGTTTCTATGCAAAGTGTTAGTAAGCGGAGGCCCGCTCTCGCCTGCCATATCTTACTGTAAACGGTATTACAGTGTAATCTGCGAGGCTTTCTCAGAGGGGCCTCTGCTCTCTGCGGGAATATTTGTCAGACCGTTTTTCGGGCGTGTGACTCGAATGCCAGTTGATTTCCTGAAAGAGGAAATGTTGCAAAAGACGAGCAGGACAGTGAGGAACATTAGTTAAAATCACTCAGCTTTGAGTATGACACATATTTCTAAGAACAAAACTAGCCAAATAATACCAAATATGGATGAATGATAAGCCATGTCTTGGAGGCTGGATTTTAGCAGTAACTAGTAGGGGTGTCTATTGGCATGAATATGGTGATACGATATGTATCACAATACAAAGGGAATGATACCATATATTGTGATACCATGAGGAAGAATAGATATTGTGATTTTTAAAACTGAATTTAACTGTAGAACAGGTGTCACAGCATTCCGCACAGTCCGACCTGTTTCATACTTAAAACATCCGGTTTGATCACAAGATCTAGTTGATCCACTGGAACCCAGAAGGTGAAAACAGCCACCAGTTATACTTTTAATTGTAGCACACAATTTCTTGTCATCATTGTTTCCATTCAAATTCTTTAAAAAAAAGATACTTTGCTTTTGAACATCAGTACAGTATTGTGACATAAAATATCACAATATATTGGCGTATCAATACTTTCTAACATCTCTAGTAACTAGAGTGTCAGACCAGAAAGAAAATAGAAAAACAACTCCATAGCTCACTGCTAAGGTTGAGCCTAACAACTGGGATGGACTGGGATGCTGTGGGTCTGTTGTTAGTAGTCCACAGCATCACAGTCTCTTCGTAATACCAAGATATTTGAAAATACAATTAGGTGGACTCATCAGAGACCATCAGCCCCAAGACATTAACCCTCCAGAAAACTTGCGTGTTGATGGAGAATCAAGGACACTGGGTGATCCGGAGAGGTTATGCAACAGGAACTGAGTAAGATCACTCTCTGTATTCACTAGTGTTGTGAAATGTTAAAGGAGAGGACTAAGTAATGTCCGGTTGCCCAAGGCCGAAGTCCCAAGTATTGACAGCATTGGTATCCGTAATTGTGCCAGCAGGGATTTTGTTAAAATGATTTTATTTCCTAACAAAACATTTTTAACCCCCCCCCCCCCCGTATGCTGAGTAAATTGGCTCAAATTAAGTGGCATTTATCCAAACATTTTTACCTTTAGACTATACACTGTCAGAAATAATGTTTTGTGAGTATCTTTTTCACTAAAAAACGAATCCATTGGCAAACTAGAGTTCTTTAAATGGGCTTCATAGTTTTGTTGTTAACACGTTTTTTGGTGTTGTTTTTCTTATTATTATTTGTTTAGAAATGTAGCTGTACCGGGATAAATAATTGGATTCAGTGCCCAGCATAAATGAGTACGCCACCTTTAAAGCGTACGAATTCAATCAGTAACTCAATGAAAAAAAAGAGCAATTTCCAAACTTTTAACATGACTGAGTTTTATTGAGCACTTATAACATATAAAACTTATAACACCATAATATAAAATGAATGTTAATAATCTATTTTAGACCACAAAATTTTCAGTTGTACTCAAATTAGTTGAAGCAAAAATGAATTCACCTAAAGCTATCAATGCTAACAAAGGTAGCACTAATAAAAGGTACAAATAAGTATCTATACTTAAGGGTAAAAAAAAAAAAAAGTTACCTTTGACAGATTCCACACCGGTGATAAGACATTGTACCCCTAAAAGTAAAATTCTGTACTTTACAGGGATGTGTATTGGCAAGAATCTGGCGATACGATTTGTAGTGCGATACAAAGGGGACGATTAGACATATTGTGATATATCACGATCAGAAAGACTATATATTGTGATTTTTAAGAACTGAATTTAAATATAGAGAAACTGCTACAGCATTCTAAACACTCCAGCCTGCTTCATCCATAACATATCCACTATTATTACTATATAGAGTTGATCCGCTGGAACAAATTAGGTGGAAACAGACACCAAGCAGCAATCATACTTTTAATTTTTAGACCAAAATTACTGTCATCGTTAAGGGTTCAATTCAAATTCTAAAAACCATATTTTTTTTAATCGTTACTTTCCTTTGAAATATAAGTACAATATTGGGACATAAAATATGGTGATATATTGGAATATCAATATTTTCTTACATCCCTAGTACTTTAATTTCTCAGTATGTATGAAAAGAGTTCATGTTAAGACTTTTTACCATTTTCATCTCTACCAGAGGTTCCAGCAGGTATATTTAGCATCTGTACTACATGGATAGCAGCCAAGAGGATCTGTTGGTCCTGGAATTTAATGTGGTTTTTCTAACAACCATTTGTGGACTTTTTTTGTCATTTCTAAAAAAGCAAAACTGAGTTTGTTTAATAATACTGTGATGACACAAAAACAAGCCAGTGTTTCACCTAGAAATTTTTCCAGGCGAGATGCTAGTCAACCGGGAGGGTTGCTTGTATCTTGGACATGGACCCTGATAGATTTGCAAAGAAAAAAACGCTTTATCTTTAAATCTTTATTTTTCTTTTTTTCACTTAGACTTCAGCTAGTATGTTTCCACAGTGAAGGTTGCGTTGTCACAGTTCACATTCACTAAAAGCTGTCAGATCCACTGACACACCAACGTAGTTTAACTTTTAGCCCTGGGTGTGGTGAGTGAAGAACGAAGGACAGAGAGCTGAGGCAGACTGCAGGAAGAAGTATGGAGGAGGGGGCACAGATGTTACATTGAGTAGACTCGTTATTCTCAGTGTTTCTACAATGATTGACTGAAACTGCTTCACCATGACGCTCCATCGTGTTGTCAGACATGAGTACGGCACATTTAGCACACAATTCACATGTTCACAATTAAATCCATTAGATCAGGTTCAAGCTCTGGCTCTGGAAAGCCCAGTCACCCCAGAGTTTCTATTCAGTTCATGGACATTCACCAAGGAGCAGTACGATAACCTCAGGAATCAAAAAATCCATAAATCAGATATATAAGGTGCGGCCGAAGCAGGAGGAACTTTTAAAACAATCCAAACAAAGTTTTAAATCTATCCTAAAATGTACTGGCCGCCAGTGGTAAGAGGGTGAAATGGGAGTAATGTGGTCAGGTTTGGAGGTCAGTTAAAGGGGGGGTATTAAGCTTCTTCCAGGCACACGTTGCCATTCTATAGCACACTCAAATAAACTGTTACCCTAAATCATTCTGAAAATCCTGTATATCAAAATTCACCTTAAATAAATTTACCTTCTCATCTTTTCCGTAGTTAAAGCCTGGATATTCGCCTGAGCCTCTCTAAGACCTCCTACCTTTTGTGAAACTCCCCATTCAGCACGCCATATATGGGCCATTTACCAGCATGTGCACGGAGTCAGACTCAGATTTTGTTTACAGAAGTTTTCTGTGAGTCGCATTTTAGTATTTAGGGGGAATTACATTGGTGAATAATGGCAATACAGAAGTTTGTAAGAATGCATGCAAACGATCTGATATCCGACCCTGAAAGTGAGGTTTTCGAAGAACCAGAGAGAATTCAGAGGCTTTTACAAGACGTTTCAGATTTGTAATATTTAACCTTCTTGGCACTCTTTTATAAATATTAATCAATATGAAGCTATGTTTTTCATTGAAATCATAAAAGCACAGAAATATAAAGCCACGTTTTGAGGTCAGAGTTACAAATGCTAACAAAATGATGCGAGTCGCAGTTCTTGCCTGTACAGGTTCCACTGGAGTAGCCTCGCCTTTAGGGCTTATCTGTTTATTAATCCACTATGAAAAAGGCTTTTGTTGAGAAAGCAGTCCTCTTTGAAGGGATTTGTAAAAAAGACTACAGATCTTTTCGGCCTAGGATTGTTTCCAAGCCCAAACTCTTAAGGTGCGTACACACCGCTCCAAACATCAGCGTCAATTGCGCCAAGATTACATGTAAAGTCTATGGTTGAGTCCGTCAGAGGTCCATCAGAGTCTCTGCGTCACTTTTTCAAGCGTTGCCTGTGTTTCAAGCGGCAGCACAGCAAACGCAAGCAACGCAGAAGTTCAGCTAGCTGAACTTTTTACAGACTCGACGAACTTGACGCAGTGCACCAACCAATCAGGGCGTCTCACTGGAGTGACGTTGCCCGATGTCGACGTTGTCTAGCCAACCACGATCCGGCAGAGAAAGGCCCACCCACACGCTTTGCAAGCTTCAGCTTAAAATGTATCTGCATCAAACTAGATGCAGCTGCTACTCAACCGGAGTTGTGCAAAAAGGGGTCTGCAGGCGTAGCGGCTCAGCTGAGTACGTCATATCGGTGGGGGGATAGGTGGATAAAGTGGATGTAGATGGCAGCAGGCAAAACAGTACCCCTAATGAATACACGCAGATAATTATTTAATGATAAGTGGATGAGCCAAAGCGAGACTTAAGGCTTGTTTTTAATGAGGGAATAACATGTTATTAGTATGTTGCATGTCAAAAAGTCAATTTTTTGTAATACGCCCCCTTTAAAAGACCAAGAGCCTCTTTCTGGACCAACTGAAGTCTATCGAGGGACGACTGCGATTCAAGAAAGTGTGCCATTATCTCTTTAACAATAAGGACTGATGGTATCTTGCATAGTGAGGACTCACAGACCTGTTGGATTGCATGGATAAATTCCAGCAGGGAAACGAGGACAGGAACAGAGTCTGAAGAACAATACCTACACACATGCTCACACAGACACACAACACACACACACACAAGCAGGGCCTTACAAAAACACATAGTTATAGACTGATGTGAGCACCTCAGATGCTGACCAAGCATCTGGGGTTTTCCTCTGTTTATTTATGCTTCATATTTATATGTTTTTGGTTTTTTTATGGATAGTAGCATTAGATGAGAAGGAACTCCCAACTCTTGCTCATTAGGACTATAAATACCTCTACAAGTGTTTTAACACATATTACAGAAATGCCCATAATCACCTATCTCTACTGTAACTTTAAACATATGTATTCATATGTAGAAAGAGGCCTCAGATTTGCGATGATTTATTAAATAACTGTTTTTCTAAATAACGATCATTAAACGAAAAAAGAATTGAAATGTTTTGATGTGTTTTCATTTTTTCCCGTGTGGAGCCAAACTTTAGTTCCAAAAGCAATTGTGAACCGTAGATTTCTCTGAGGTCTTTTGATATATTTTAAAATTCCCAACTTTTTTTTGGCAGTATGTTTATTGTTTTAATTTATAATATCCGTAAAGCTGCTTTAATCTTTCCATATGCTCTTGTATTTGGTATTAGGGGTGATAAATTCACTGTGTTACTCTTTGTCAGAACAGGGTGCTTTACATTTTCCTCGTTTGTTGAGGCTTTTTCAGATCTAAGGATCAACTGTGCTTCTGGGATGGAAATTATAATAACTGTAACCGTACATCCAGGAGGTCCGATTATGAATATCTTAATTAATCAGAAAATAGGACTGGTTGTCAGTTTCACTTTTAGTTTCAAGCGTCCTTAATGCCGAGGTGAGTGAGTCGTCATCAGTGCACAGGGTAGCCTGAGTTTAATATTTATTGTTTGGTCATTGCTGCAATGAGTTATTTAAAAATGCGTTGCGAGAGTACTTCGGAGTGTTATTTTCCTATAACATCATTAAACGGACTGGGATGTCGGGGCATAAGATCCATATCGGTTATTTGCAGAAAAGGCGAGTCCATCCATCTGACCAAATATATTATACAAGAACAGAATTTGAATGCATGCAATCTGAAATACTTTAGTCGAACATGTCTGAAGGCTGTGTAAAGCTTTTTCTCTAATCTTTGTCATCAACGGATCAAGGACAGATCAGAGTCTAAGTGTTTCTTTTTTCCCAGAAACACCTTGACATGAGGAGCGAGGTAGCTCTTCCTATTAATTGGAGATGCTCTTCTTTAAGAGGGGATGCAATTTTATTTGTGTAGCACACTTTCAACATGATCTAATTTAGTGTGCTTTACATGACACAAAGAAACAACAATACAGCATTTAAAAGCATGGAAGAAGAGAATAAAAATATTAAAATTATTAAAAAGAATAGAAAGCAAAATCATATCATGTCAGAGTCATAGAAGTAAGGGACAACCCTCCCCTAAAAAAATAAAAATAGAGCAAGTAACTGACGGTTCTCTCTTCAGCTCATCATCAAGTATATGCCAGGTTTTCACCATTGGGATTCACCGTGTTGTTCATAGCAGTGAATCACATACAGCTGCTGCTCCTGAGCAGAGGAGCATGTTTAGCAACCGGCCAGAGCCAGGAAAAGACAAAAGCTTTTGACCTTTTTTATACAACAAAAATAAACCCAGTCCTTTTTTATTTCTGTGCAGAACTTGTTGCTCTCATATTTGAAAGACAGATTTGTAACAAAAGATATAGCAGGGTCATGGAGGGTCTGCACAGGTAGAACAGAGAATATAGGTGGCTGAGAAAAAATGTCACAAAAGGACTTTAAGGTTAATGTTTACAGTAATTTCACTATTTTCTTTCCATATTTTCAGGTTTTTATCGCCACAATAGGAGAAAACAAATTCTGGGAGGATATTTAGGATTCGCTGCCAGCAGCAGGGAAGATGAAAGGGTCTTCACAGTTAAGGAGAGATTAGAACTGATGAGAAATGCCCCTTTTCTACTGGGCCCAGTACGGTCTGGAATGGGTAGCTTCAGAACCGTTCTGGCTTCTTTCCATTACCGTTGTCCGGTCTGAGCCGACCCCTTTTTTTGGACTATCTAACGCGCCCACCTATAGACTGATTGGTGCAGTAATGTGACATCTGTAGCCCCTGATTGGTCTGGAGTTGTTTGTTTGAATTTATGTCTCAGAATGTAATAATATTAACGGCACCAAAATCAGAAATGTTTTCCATAAAATTTGAAATATTCAAGTTCTATGAGAATATTTTATTGTTCTTTGCTTTAAGTAGCTCCATATTAAAGAAAGCTGAGTGCTTTATAAAGTGTTTTGTAGCATTTAGGGAGGGTTGTGGCTATGATAAAACCGAAACCGAAAGGTGACAAAGGGAATCTGCATTAATATCGGCTGCAGCTTCGACGTCTGGGATATCAGAAAACTATGAGTCGTCATGAGGAATGGAGCTGCGATCGGCGCTGTTAGCTCCTTCTACACGCGGAGCAGAGAAAGTCGGCGTGGGACAGGACTTGCGTTAATTGGATGGTGGTGGTCTGGGATGGTATCAAATAGAGATGTCCCAATCCGATCACGTGATCGGAAATTGGCCTCAATCACGTCGTTTCAGACTCGACTGGAATTGGGCATTACCTCTCGATCAGGACTCAAATATATATGTACCTGTCAATTTTTGGATGGGGCTAGTGCCTATCTACTCCCAGGAGTTTAATACCTATTCAATAGTATTTATCTTTTATTCACTTTAGATGATATTCAATCCAAACAAGCTGAACAGGGAAGTACTTATTAAAGTGAAATTAAACAGTTGCACCTGCTGCGGTTGCTGCTTCACATGGAACCATAATGTACGTCCATGTGTAATCAAATAGTCGAATTGCTGCAGAGGTTCTTGTCATCAGGTTTAAGATTTTTGCCTCGGACAGAAAGCTTCTAATGCAGGTTTAAATGTTGTTCTGGATGCTGTATCCACGCGCTGCCACACTGGAGACAGAAATCACGCATCGCTTCGGCCAAAGTTTTAAATGAGGAAACAACTCTCCAATTAAACCGATCAGAAGTCTAAAAGATTCTGTTTGAACCGTTTTCCTGATTTGTAAACTACGCTTCAGTGGCAGAAAAGCCAGTGGGAGGAAAGCAGCAGCATCAACTTTGCAACATGCAGTCAGCTTCCGCTCAGTTAATTGCCTTGTTCAAGTGTCTGGGAACTTTTCTTGATTTATTAACCTGGAATTGTGCGTAAAGTTGAAAGTATCTGTGCATTTGCAACAAGTAGTCACTGTGAATACTGATGTGTAAAATAGAACAACAGCCTTCAGCTTTTTCTGTCACTGTTCTAATAAACCGGCCAAATCCAGAACATTTTCAGTTCACGTGACCCCCTATATTCTTATTGTTACGTTTATTTTAACTGAGGTGCTATTTGTCTTTATAGAAGACTTTTTTATGTTTAAGCTACTGTTGCACTGAGGTCCAAAAGTGAATAATTTATGTTAAATATTATTTGATTGTTCAAGTTACCTCACATAACTGCTCTATTTACCTGAATTCTTAAATCTTAAAAATAATTTTTATTATTTTTTTTATGCATTATTGACACTATTGAAGTGTTGGATCGGAAGTCGGTATCGAGAGATACTCAAAATCAAATTACTCTATGAGGGCAAAAAAAAAAAACTGATGTGGATATCCTCTGTATCAAAGTCCCAGGCTGAATTATTGTTCTAGTCTACCCCTACTGCATCCCATATCCTGTCACTCATACTGCCCAGCAATCTAAGCTTGTAGAACCGTTTAACATATCAGTATTCAATCCATTTTTGAGCATGGTTTGTACTCTGCATAGGCAGGTAGACAACGGCATGGGTTGCAAGCAAACATCAAAGATCAGAGACTTGGAGCTGCTGAAGGCTTGTTCCAGATAAGATCAACCACACAGAGTTCATTTCAAAAGCAACCATGAACTAAATAATCAGTCAAACTGCAGGCAACCGCTCTGGGTTGTCAGAATATCAAGTTGTTTTGAAAGGAAAGGTTGTGATAGCTCAACTTGAAACTATTGCACATATGTGGCATAGTTTGTTTTTGTGTAATCTTTGCTGAAGAACTGGTCCCCAGTGAAGGACAGCTTTGTGAGGACAGAGGTTAGACGTGACGCCACACAGAGAAGCCTTGAGCTCACAATGCCAAACGGTTTAAGGAGCAACTGGAACGAGAGTCACTATAATAATGCCACGATGTGCAGAGGGAATTTCAGTTTGCTTAGGCGTCTGCTATAAGCTAGTGATTCTCTAATAATGCGACGCAGCTACCATCCACTGCCACCACAGGACTGCTCAAGAGGGAGGATCGCCCAAAAGTCAGTAAATCACAGCCGTCGGCTTGACCTGTTGGCAGTTTTATTTTAAAATGAATTGTATCACGACTTGATGTTAACAGTAAGTGTCACCAAACATCATAATGCCGAAGGGAGCTTGAATGCAACGTACTTAAATAGTTTCCACTTGTCCCCAGTCTTGGCAGATCTTAACAATATGGACGTTAAGCCTACAGTGGTATTGTTATAATGATAAAAAAGCAATACATTGTGCAACCTCTGAAATTTCCAACACTTCAAAAATATCTTCCAAACCTCTCAAAAACATGAAAAAGTGAAAAAAAAAGGGAAACTTCGAAACGGAAACGGAGACGAAGCGAAATGACCAACAGGCGTTAGGTTGTAACAGCCCAGATAAAGGGCTGACACGCCACTTTAAAAAATATGGATACACCTTCTATCCTTCCTCTGAGGTCTTCTTACTTCTTTTCCTCTCCGAAACTGAAAATAGCTCAATTTAATCTTTCTTCGTGCAGTAGCAACTGCCATGCTGAAGACTGATATTTTTTAGCTTGGCCTGTTGGCCAAAGTACATTGATTGTTCAGAAAATAATTATTTTCACTGTCTAATTGAATGTCTAATTGTAAGTAGCCTCACCCTATGCTCAGCCAGGCATGGTTAAAAAAAAAAAAGAATAGCAGAAAGGAAGAAATATAAAGTAGTCAAATCTTAGCAGGTATCCCGTAAGTAGCAGTACAGAATAAAACCCCACATTTTGATGGGGTTTGATTTTTAGAAGTGCAGACTAGAACAGAAATGGGAGTTAGGGGACTTTTAAACTGTTACAAAGAAGCAAACAATGATCCTTTTCCAAAGCAAAGATTATTCAAGAAGAGTTTTTTGTTGTTGTTGCTGTTGATGCATCATATTGAAACAAATTTTTCAACTGTTTATGACATTTAGCTCTGCAGCACCCCACCCTGTGTCGTTTTTTGCAGGCCTCGAAAGTAGAAAGAACTTGAAACAAGAACCAAAACCCAGGATTACTCAGGTTTCTGAAGGGGAATCGTAGATAAATTTCTTCAGAGCTCTAATATCCTCCTGATATTAAAACGCCAAGCCGCTATTACACAGATTATCCCCCGTCTGGGCCTTTCTTTCACAAACACTTTAGACATTCTACCTCTATAAATGATCTTTTCTTTGTATATATTTAGAGAATGGCTAATCTGTAACAGATGGGTTATTATTATTTTTTTTACAGCCTCATAACAGGAGGATATAATGCATTCTGTGTTGCATATTAGCTTTAAGAAATGTATTATGTACAGCAGTAATCACATGCTGTTTGGAATCCATCTGCAGCGATACAGCCTCGGGAAAGTGTTTCAGCCTTGACAGGAGGGTAAAGCTTGTTGCGATGGTGCGTGGGACATTTCTGATGCATTTTGCATGAAACTCTACATAGCACCATCACACATATCCAAATGGAGGGCGTTCCCTGTTTGCAAAAGGAACTTCCCTTCCCTTCAATGGCTCAGCTATAGAGTTATCTTTGTCTGTGTGTGTATACGTGTGTGTGTGAGAGAGAGAGAGCAGGAGAGAGAGACTGAGAGAAGGTTTACGTGGGAAGAAAATGACAACCTCCAGTAAAGCTGCGAACTCTGATCACTGCTGATGCAACACAGCTCTCTCTTAAGAAATGTTGCGATTATATTCGCCAGACTGGAGCTAAAATAATGTAAGGCGGCGTAGCGGCCACACATAGCCAAGTGATCTCGGGTGTGTGACCGAGAAACTCTCCAGCAGCATTCATCTTTTTCTGAGGATGATTACATCGAGGCACGAAAGGCCGGAGCTCGAAGGGTTTCGCTTCAGTCTAGCCGCAAGCTACGGTGACGCCGCATCAAAACTGTCCCCACCAGCTGGTTTCAATACCTTTCCCACAGCGAATCACTCACACTTCCCCTTTCTGCTTTCAACAGCGTCACTCTTTTTCTGATATCCACACAATCGTCTGCCCCATTTTACTCATGCTGCTGCTTTGCTGACAAAATCACTTTTTTTTTTTCCCTTTTCTTCCCGTCCCCAGCAGGCACAAATACTCGTACGGTGGAGAGGTGAAGCACTTCTAGGTTCCACCGTTTCAAGAAACGTCCAGTTTTAGGAGGGCCGACTCACACACACACACACACACACACACACACACACACACACACACAGGAGATATCGTCTGGACATTGTTTGTGCGTGTAGGAGGCGAAGAGAGACAGAGAGGGAGGGAGAAACAGAAAGACAATGGGAGAAAAGTGGAGAGGAAAGTGATGGGGGGGGAAGGCAAAGGTGAAAGGGAGAGAGACAGCAAGCATTAGAGGAAGGAAGAGGTAGAGAGAGGCTGATGAAAAATAGCACAGCGGAAAGCTGCAAACCCCCCCTCACCCCCTCCTCGTGGGGTTTGGATGCATGATTGGTGATTGCCCCTGGGTAAATTAGCACTAAGAATTCAGAGAAGTACTATAGAAGTAAATGACCTCCTTACTTTACTTTTAAATGCCAGAACAATTATTAAATGCGCTGACTTTTTTTTCCTGCCTTTTTCCAGACGCAGCCTTCACAGTATTTCACTATTGTTCTATCTAGGTGACGCAAAGAGTAGCCCATACAGTTTAGGAAAAGTATGCTTGGTTTAAAAACGTTTTTACATTTAAAAAAGAAATACATCAAAAAGTGTTCTTTTATGATGTACCATGAGGTTAAAGTTCAAATTACAGAACTAATTATGTCTACCAGAGTTTTTCTTTGCGGTCACTTTTGTTCACATGGTTAGATAACAGAGGAGGATTAGTAGTGGATGTTTTCTGCTCATTTCTTCTTTCTCACATGGGAGGATTGCTCTTTTTTGCACCATACTTTACAATTTACCAATTGCCAAATATGCAACAACATATTGAAAAAAGCTGACTTTGCAATTTTTTTCTAACCTCGTGATAAATATTGTATTTCAGTATAAAGACATCGATTTTCATCTGTTTTTCCTAATGACTTTTTACCTAACCAGCTCTTTACTTACTATACATTTGAATGCTGTATTAATATGTGTCACCACATATCGTAACACCACAGGGAGCTTGAATTCAGGGTACTTAAATGCACAATATGTAAGACTGACATCTTGTGGTCAACTTGGAGTGCTGCAGTGCATGAAGAAAAGCCTAGCAGTTTACTCTCAGCCACCATCGATCATCCACATCAGCCCCTGCAAAATGGTCTGCGTTGTTTACGGTGTCATACCGGAGAGTTCAGAGTGTACAAAACAGTACTTTTTAGCGATACTTTGACTCATATTTTGTCCCAAACACCATGGTTATCAGTTTAAATGACTAATTAGGGAGAGGTATAACTGCGGCAAAAAGAACCTAAGGAAAAGAAATTGAACAATTTCAGATTGGTGCCCATTAGTGGTGTCACGATTCTCCAAACCCTCAATTGGATTTTAGGGTCTTGTTTTTTTTTTTTTTTAACAGTTGAGAGCCCCATGCCATTTTTAGACTAGTCTAGTCTATGATCAGTGGTATTATTCAATCATCAATTTTGTACAGTGAATCTTACTACATTTTACAAGGAGTGATGCCCTTTACATAACTCTTTATAATGTATAACATTAGGCATTAAATGTTCGAATTGAAATAAATGATTTACATTATTGTAGTTACAGTAAATTATTACACTTATAAGTGTAAAATCTTGTTTAAATAAACAAAACAAGTATTTGTAACAGAGGGTGGCTGCCATCTTGTGACTCTTTTTAGTTACTGCAGCTCTACTACTCTGACTTCCGGCTACCTCAAAGAAAGCAGATAACGTGGAGCAAACAGTTCTCTTGTTTCCAACGAGAATGTCGACTTAACTAACGGGGAACTCAAAATTTCCTCACTTCCTTTGAGAGTAGAAGGAGTGGCTTTAGCTGCGGTCCCGCTGCTTCTTTCTTCAGCTGTCCTAACCATGGTTTAACTCTAGCTTAGCTAATAGCTACTTGCTAGCATCAGCTAATATGCTCTGCAGAGGTGTGCAGGTGTTAAAAATGTTAACAGGTGTTGTTGTGAGTTGTATGAGAACTGGTGAGGGTTACTTGTTAGGGAAAATGCAATGTGTAGTTCTTTGTGATGAGGATATCTGAGTAAATAGACAGTTACCTGCTAACTGTTTCTATTAAGTCCCAGTGGGACGCTAGTGACCCTAAATTATGTAAACATGGGAGGACGAGATCGCGATCTTCTTTTAGATGTCGATGCGCAAGGTCGTTATGTAATTTAGATCGTGACACCCCTAGTGCACATGGTACCAAAATTGGTAATTTGGAATGTTCAGTGTAATACATGTTCTATGTGAAGTACAATCGATCACTCTGAGGAGGATAAGTAATGCTGCTTGTGAGAATTTTCTCCAACCCAAATTGCCTGCAGCCAAACAAGTTAGAAAATGCCAGTCATTTCTGCATCACAGGGAAAATTAGTATTCATGGTCTTGCTTTCCTTGGCTTGTGACCACCCACTGGAAGGTTGATTGTGCAGACTGGAGAACGCATGCAATGTCTCTGCTAGCAGAACTGAGAAGCCAAAGCTAACTGCTAGCAACGGAGCTAACGGTTACCAACTTCACAGCATGGCAGAGCAAGTTTGGGCTTGGTTTATTTTTTGACATCGGTGTTACAACATTTACCAGAGAAAGAGGAAGTGAGGTAGATACTGTTGGAATAGGTCTTGGAACACGGCCAATAAAGTTAAGTTGCTGTAATTTCCAAACTATAAGCCGCTACTTTGTTCCCATGCTTTGAACCCTGCACCCTATACAACAGTTTAGCTAATGGCCACTGAAGGACCTCCTTGATCTATGAATTGTACAGGTTACGTTCTTAACGTCTGAGAGATACTGTGCCTTTACGAGGCCGCTTTTAAGTTAAAGACAGTCGATCTGGCAGAAGATCGAAAGAGAAAAAGAAATAAGAAAATAAAGCTGCTTCATGTACCGTTGGCATCAATGAATCAATGTGGAGACGGTGATGCCAGCGTGAAGAACTATCTCAATGCAATAAGAGGAAAAATGCTTTCAGCTGTAATAAAAGCATAAAGCGTATGAACCGAACTTGAAGTCTTTCTTGAAGAACACTCAGAGAGAGGACAGCTGAGGTGTTTCCACCGTGTTGAAATATCAATAAAATCTAAGCTTTATCGAACACTAATCACTTTCCCGACAATCCCGTCTGCACAAACCATTACGTATGGTAATTTAACATTTAAACACCTGCGGTTTATAATCGTGTGTGGCTTGTATTAGTTCACGTGTGTTTTTTTCCCTAAAATAGGCTCTTAGGTGCGCCTTATAATCTGGAAATTACGGTTGTGATCTGATCCAAGGCAGCATAAGAGTCGCATTGCTGCTAGCCAGTCAGAGACAAGACATTCGCATTTCGTGAATAATACTGACTTAAACTTGTGATCAGCTCCCGACAACCATCCTCCGACAAACTGCAACAGGCCGAAACAGGAGTGAGACAACATTTTTTCCACATAAAACGGGCTAGAGCTAGAGACATAATGAAATTCATTGAAAAAACAACAGCTGAATGAGACCTTTCATCAGCGAAACGGGCAGATAGAGCGTGAGTTCCCGGAGCGCGAACGGTGTGAACCCAGCGTAATCATTCAAATGAACCTTGTAGTTCCTGAGAAATGTCCAATTCATGTTGGGCGCTTCATTTTCAAGCAGGTCACTCAAAAACATGCGCTCCAGTGGAGCTCATGTCTGCACAACCTTTGAAAAAAGCTGTGCAGATTGCTGCAGGACAAAACTGGTGAACAGTAAGTTGTATTACAAAGGAGAGAAAAAAAAATCTTTCCGAGGACCCGTTAAGGTTTGCTTCGCAGTGAAAAAGACCCTCAGTCCAAAGGTCCAAAAAGTTGCATGTAGTTTCACAGGCAGAAGTAAACAGTATTACAAGAACAAACTTTTTAAATAGCTTCATTCCTACCATCGGTTAGCAGAGAAGTCAATAAATAAAGTAGTCCATGACTTTACATAATCCACATTATTTAGCTAAATAATTGAGAGATCTGCATTCAGTAGGGCTGGGCAATTAATGGAATTTTAATCTAGATTACGATCTGGGTTTTCTACGATCATAAAAATAAAATAAAAAACGTTTTCTTCCCATTAAATTTTTTTCCATTCGTGCTGTTTTGTGTGCGGCAAAGTAAAGCGAAGCCTGCAACGATCTGTGCGTTCAGTTTCTCCCAAGCGAGGCTAAACAGTGTTTTAGTAGTCAGGGGGGGAAAAAAACGGGGAGATAATGGCTGAAGAAACGCAACCGTTGGTAGGGAAGAAAGGAAAAATCGCTTCTGTGGTGTGGAAAGACTTCGAGTTCGAGTAAGGAGATGTAGATCAGCAAACAATTGTATGGTAAATATTGCCATGTGATCGTGGCTGCGCCACAGAGCAACACTATGAATCTAACTACGAATGTAACCATTTAAAGTCGTCCAAAAAATAGAGAAGGAAAAAAAAAACGCTCAAACCCAACAGCTATCACATCCATTCAGAACTCTCTCTACAGTGTGACAAAATACACCACAAGCTCTCGGAGACACAAGGAAATAGCAAACGTCATAACTTTTTTTCCTCACGATTAGTGTTCCATCAAATCGTCTAGTTTGGGAATAAGAAGTGCAGACATTGGATAAGACCCTGTCTACATGTCGCCTGGTGTAGAACGCAAAATGGACATATCTCTCTCTAGTTTGGCGTGTCATCCACATGGAAACGCCCCGAAAACGATTCTTTCTGGCAACACTAAACGGCTCTTTCAGCAGCAGGCTGTTGCATCCACGCTGTGTGAGGGAATGGTTCAGGAAATAATTTCTTCCAGCGGAAGTCAGACTTTATAATGATACCCTTATAGCCGGACGTTTATTTAGAAAGATTTTTTTCTTTCTTTTTATTAATTTCGAAAAAATATATAATTTTTAAATATTTTATTTTTTTATGTTACTGTTCTTCTGTCTTCTATCTATTTATTTTCATATGGTGGATTTTTGTATGGTTGCAGTTGTTGCACTTTATTCATCAAGACTAAGTTGCTCTGTTATGGTTCATTCTGACCACGGGCTTTGTTGGCGTCAGGCAACGCTCATTAAGCGACTAGTTCGACGCATATACACAGAAGATACAATTTTAAGCTGAAGCTTTTAAAGCTCGTAGACGGGCCTTTCTCTGCTGGATGTTTTAAACACTTGCGGATTGTGATTGGCTAGGCAACGTCACTACAGTGAGACACTCTGATTGGTTGCCGTCCTGCGTTGAGAGCGTTAGGACCGTCAAAAGTTCAACTAGCTGAAACATAGGAAAAGCTTGAAAAGTTGACGGAGCCAAAGCTCACAAAGCGCCGCAGAGACCGCAAAGCTCCATATACGGCCTCAACCATAGACTTAACATGTAATCTTGACGTTACTGACACTGACAAAGCCTGCGGTCTGAATGATCCATTAGTCTTCTATGGGAAAAACAGGTCAGTTTTGCAAAATGTCTGTAATCCTACAGATGACGTTGTTGAAAAGCTTATGTTATGTTCAATAATTTACTGTAATCAAAGTTACTAAATAATCGTGTTAAATAATTGAGATTTCAGTATCAGTCAAAATAATAATAATAATAATAGTTATTTTTGCCATGATCAAGCAGCCCTAGCATTCTGTAAGCGGTGAGACAGAATTTTACGTTTTTGCTCTCATTCGTCTCTCAGACGTCTGTAATTAACATTATGAGGAAACACAGTGTAGTAACCTTTGCACCAACACCCTCTTCACTGCTTTACCTCATTCTGCCATCTTCCACATGTGAATAACGATGGAAAGCAAGAGGGAACATAATTGCGTCTTAATTCACTTGCGTGCAGGCCACAGCCGTGTGTGACTCCGCACGTGGGATTTGCAGGATGTCAGTATCAGAGAGCACCAAGCTGTCTCCAACTCAGTCTGATAGAGAGCCATGTTACTGAGTGTGTGTCTGCGTGGCGTTGTTAATCAGCGGTCTTAGCTGAGAGGAAGACACTTAAAGTTTGTGTCGGCTGACACCGCTGAGCCTGGCTGGACAGGAAGGACATGTCCTTATTTATCACAGTCAGCCCAGTCGGCTGGCCCCACGCCGTAATCCTTCCCCATTATGGGGACAACGTCCTCCGCTCGGGGACGGAATCGAGGACACAACAGACACGGGTCAGTAGGCCTCGTGTAGGCAATTTCTCATGCAAGCAGAGTGATAAATTTGAGAAGATTTTTTTTTGCTGCTGTCCGTTTTGTATTTGCTGCTTCAGCAGCTTTTAAAATAAGTGATATTACTGTGAAGTTTTTCATCAAATTCCATATCTTTTGGATTTAGCTAACTTCAAGTTGTGTGTTTTGCTTTAAAATTTGTAGAAATAAACAAGCAGCGACCAAAGAGTTCGATCTGTTCTTACAGTCTCACGAAAAATAGGAATAGCAATATTGTTCAGAACTATGAGTATGACTATATTTTGTGATTTTATCAAACTTAACTAAAAAACTGTTACATTATTATAAACCATCCAGCCAGTTGATTTAACACATCCAGTTTTATAACTAGATCTAGTTGATCCTTTTTTAATTTTATCTCTAAAGTTTTGATATTTATACTTCCTTTCTGTACGATGTGACTGATTGAAAACTGAAGTTAAATGCCGTGTTTGTGCACACAATCTTGGCTGATAAATCTTTTTCTAATTCTGACTCTTCAATCTTACTTGATAAAGTTTGGTTTTGGTGCATACCCAGATTTTTGGATTGCTGACCATCCAGCTTATTAGGACTGGTCAAACTGATTCTTTTCAAATTCTGTTCACAGGTACTTTTTTTCTCCATATTTACACAAAATGAGTGCATTAATAGTCTAAAAATGTAATTTATAGATGATATAAATTAAAGAAGAGTTTTTAAGAACAGATTTATAACAGACCTTACTCTGTAAAGGAAAGCATGTTCCAACCCTACTGCTGGTTTCTGCAAGGCCAATTAACACCAGTTGATGGAGTTTGGTAGGTGGTCTGATCACGGACTTGCACACCGGATGTTCATATCATAGCAGTATGATGTCCAGTATTGAAACCGATGAGTGTTTGAGGGCACCCAAACAGCCCATGGCAAGGGAGGATTTTCTTGATCTTTACCAAGCTAACTGAGGACCATGACATCTGCAGTTACCAGTGGACTTTTTAAAACACTCTTTGTTATTGTTTCCATGATATGGCCTGGAATATATATATAACCACATGATAGACAAGGGACGTTGTATCATTATTAGAGAGCAATTTTGATTTTGCAGGTACGGTAGTACTGGGGGGAAGGTACCAATCCTGGTGGTGTTGTAGAGACACTTTCTGCTTTTACTCCTAGCATCATGATGTAGACAACCTTAGCGTATGATAGTTAACTCATCCCGATCATCAGGTGTCTTCCCCTAGGCTTTAAGAACAGCAGTTATCAAACCCCTGCTAAAGAAGAACAATTGACAACGCATTAATTCACAACTACAGGCCAATCTCTAACCTTACGTTCATCAGTAAGAGTATTGAAAAAGCTGTTTCAACAGTTAGATGGCTTCTTTATAATGACTGACCGCTTTGATATTTTTCAATCTGGTTTCCGTGCTCACCACAGCACTGAGACTACTCTCGTCAAAGTTTTCAATGACATCCGCATAAATACAGACTCTTGTAGACCCACAGTGCTGGTTCTGTTGGACCTCAACTAATGGAACTACCAGAGGCCAGATTATAACAATCAAGAAGATTAGCTACTATAACTATGCTGATGATACTCAGCTATATATTACAATGTTACCAGGTGACTTTGAACTCATCCAAACCCTAAGTAAATACATCAAGCTAATCAATGGATGGATGTCCCATAATTCCCCCTGCTGAATAGATAAATAACTGAAGCAGTATTCTTTGGACTTATAGAGGAACTATCAAAATTCAGGAGACAGCTTCAGTTAATACAGCTAGAAATTAATGATCAAGCTCAAAATCTAGGTGTAATAATGGACTCAGACCCATATTTCGGGCTGATATTATGTTTTTCACATGTATCGGCATCTGCTGATAAGTGTCTGCCGTGTTCGCCGATAGTTTTTCCCCCAGCATTATTGCACACTGTGCACTTTATTATGCTGCTTACTTGTTTCTACTGTGTGAAATAGTGTAATTTTTATTTATGCTTATATAATTATTTTTTGAGAATTTCAATTACGCAGGTTTTCAGCACTCTTTAGCACTCTTTTTTATTTTTACTTGTTCTACCTGAAATGTTTTTATATTGTTAATATTGTTTATCTACTTGTTCTTACTTGTTCTACCTCACCTATGTTTAGTAGTTGTTAAGTATTGTTTTAAAGTTCAGTAAATATTAAATTGGGACTTGTTACACTTGTTATCGTAATCGATTTTATGATTTAAGTTGAGGGAGCAGTATCAGTATCGGCTCCAAATATCAGTTTAAGAAAATCAGCAGCTCGTATTGGTCATCTGCTAAGGCTGATGAAAAAAAACCTGGAATCTAATAACTGTTTTTACTTCATTGCCTAATCACCCAAAGCACATTGAATCACCATGTTGTTGTAAGTGTGCTTTGCAAATAAAATTTCCTAGCCTTGGAAGGGATTCAAACAGCTTCTGGTAGTACAGTTCAGGGTTAGTGAAATCCAACCATGTCTTGAGACAGCTCCCCAGTGCAATGTCAACATCCACAGATGAGTATGTATGTCTATGCAGAGCCTGAGTTCTGAAGTCTTCCTATGACCAGCAAGATCGCCCTTTAATCAGTCCCTTGTCAAAACTTGCGTCAGTCTGTCGGATGACCAGTTGCAGCAGTTCCTGGTCAACTCGCTGCAGGAGATGCAACACCTGTATGAATCTGTTCCCAGTGAATCCCTGCTTATATCCATGTGCTGACATGGAAGTTGTGCCTATGCTTCAGTACTTCAGTCACTACCTTACAATCACATGAGCGTTCAACATATCTCCTCCATTTGATTCAGGGTTTTATTTTCATATTCACTGCTCTGCCTGAGTGCTTAGCCTTTTTAATCAGTGGATCTGAGAGTTTGATCTTATTTCTACTAGAGAAACAATTATTTCATTCCCTAAGCATCCATCTATCCTAAGCTTAGCAGTGTAATAACATCTTGGATTATCTTGAAGCAGGATATATGGTATACATTGAATCATTGGCAATTCAATTTTTACATTTTTGGAACTTAAGAACTAGCCTACATATTTTCCAACCCCTTCTTGATCATTTTAACTCTAGAAATTGATACATTATTGTGGTATTATTACATATCAGTTTAAAACATTCAACATAAAAAAAATTGTTGGCATCTGTTTCAGTATCATGTATTTTTTAAAGCAATTTCCTATTATTTACATTTTTTTCTTGAGCTTTTTGCTACAATACATAACTATTCTCACTATTCCAACTAAAGTGTCTGGTGGTGCCGGATTTGATACATAACTGTTTTGAATAAAAGTAAAATGATTTCACTTTTCCATACCTCAGCTCAATGATCCTTAACTGAAACAGCCTAGCAGTAATTGTTGGGAAAAATCCCACATGAGCCACTGATATGGCAGGATTTTATAGATTGAGATGAGGATAAGGATGATTCAGTCTCCGTTTGGAGTTTTTAACATATTTATTAGGACCTGAACAGAACAGTGTAATATATCAGCTCCAGTTTAGACAAAATAAAAGATAACAGCTGCGTCATTCAACAACATCAGTGTTGGCAAAATGTCCATGACATTCAACAAGAATGTTCAGGACTTGAGTATTCTGGAATATTGCTGCTCTTACTAATAATTACTAATCACAGAAAAGAACTAATCTTGAAATGATTCTTTCACTACAGTGACCCTGAGCTGTTCAGATTCAAAGGAAGCGTCTGTGGACTTTTCCGATGAGGATATGTTAAACTTAGACACAGCTGTTTTAAAAGGATGCTGTTCCTGGTGGCACCAAAATTGAGAAACAATTTGAGGAAGGGATCAGTCTCTTAGAAAGCTATTCAGCACCGTGCATAAATATGTTTTTCATCTTAAACATTTTCAAATTTTGTAGTGTTAAACATTGCTAAATTCATTGTGTTTTGCTCTCCAATGATTTAAAGAAGGTGCGTAACAACAGGATACAATCTAAAACATGCAGAGCAGTGTGTCTTGAGGATCTGGGTTTTGGAAACGGGCTTATAAGGTGTGTCTCTACCAGTTTTGCACATCTTAAGAGACTCTACTCCTCAACATAGCACACGTTCAGACGTATTTGATATGGAGCCTGCTGGGTTTAATTTAGGGGTATCAGAGTCAGTGGACTTAATGCAAATGCATGCCACACCCTTTAGATTTACATTTGTAAGAGAGAAAAGCCTGAACCCACCTGATTGTTTTTCATCCACTTCACACTGATTCACTTCTTATTGTTTGAGTTTGTCCTGACCGACTGGCTAGTCGTCTCACTTTCTTATCTATTTCATAGACCTTCCATACATCACTGCTTTACGGGTCATCGAGCAGCTGGTCATGAATCTTGTCAGTGTTCTGACTCATAACAGAGTTTTCAATTTCACCCTTTTCACCTGACTGCCCTTTACGACTCTGGTCCTCTTAGCTGACTTTCTCCCCTCCTTTTCTTCGCTCTTATCTTATGTCATGTCTTGTTCTGTCTGACTTGGTCTCCCAAGAGAAAATGAAATTAGGCAGACTGTGTGGTGCGGGGAGAATTACATCACAGGCTGTGCGTTCTCTGAAAGAACAGTGTAATGCGTGCCCGTGTTTGAGACGATGTGAGCATGTTTGATTGTTAGATCTGGAACAGATTTTCTTCTCTGTCCCGCCAGGACAGCAGTGAGAGTTTCCGCTGTTCCTTTCAATTTTACTGTCAGGAGTTTTCCTAGGATGCTGATGTTGCTAAACTGGTTGTGACGCTAACTGCTTCTTTGTGTTTGCCACCAGGGTCGCCACGTCAAGACTGGTCAACTGGCAGCTATCAAAGTCATGGAGGTCACAGAGGTAACAGTTTGACTGCTTTTAATCCTGCCAGTGTCAGGGCATTAGATAGTTTAGGCCTCAAAAAGTCTTTCAATTAAGCCTGCACAATAAATAAAAAATGTATATCAGCCTTTGTGATAGGCCTAGCACAAAAGACTAAAAAGCTTCAGTAGTTCAGTTAAATATTGCGTCCCATTTTGATTATCGACACTAAAACAAACAATAAACTTAGAAATAACGAACTAAATAAAATGCAGGAAACACTACGGTCAGTTGTCTATAGCAGGACCCCTCCCGTGGGTCCAGAATAAAGTCAGTCCAGATCGGAACTACTATATACGTTAAAAATAAACTGGCCTTTTTTATGCGCAAAAAACAACTCTATTTAAGAACGTCATACCTGCTGTAAAGCACGGTATGAGAGGGGTAGTGATTTAAACTTGTTTTTATAACAGCACCTGAGCTGGACACCTTACGGTCGTTTGGGATTACTGCACCAAGATCGTTCTAGTGCCTAAAGCGCCATTTCTTACTAGCTCAATAAAAGAAGCATTTTGGTTTCTCTTTGGCCTAAGATCCGATTGCTCATCACATCACTAAGTCTTTTAAAAAGAACCATCTGGAAATAAAAATAAATAAAATCTTTCCTCTGAACATATTTAGAGAGGTTTCCAGCAACAAAAAAACAAACGAGAGCTGCTTTACAAACTACGATTGATTCCCACTCAGCTTTGTCACGGACAGAATCTGCTGCGCGTTTTTTGGGTGTCTGTTGCCGTATCTCCAGCTCCGTTTGAAGGCCTATGAGTTAGCCTTAGCACACAGTTTTGAGGATATGTGTTAGCAATTCAACAGGAGCGGGATGCGCGATCTGTATGCGACATTAAGCGTGAAATAATTTTCTTATAGTTGTGATTAGACAAAAATTGAATTGAAAATTGAGATAGTTCAACTTAGTGAAAATAATCGCGATAATTTCATTTAGGGATGTGAGCGATAACGGTATCAGGTGTCAGGGCCGATACTGTGTGCTGAATGTGCTCCATCGGTATCTGTTAAAGTTAACAGATACCATGAACCGATACTATAAATGTGGAAACTGTGAGAAAATGTTTGTTTTTCACTTGAAATTTGACTTTTGCTGTCATATTTTATTACTATTTCATTTTTTTTCTCTAATTCATTATCATTTGCTGTAACAAGCAGATAAGAAAATGAAATCTGTTTTTCATTTTTGTGTATGGTAGAAGTATTGGTACTCGACATGGGCAAGTACTCAGGTCCACGTATTGGTATCCTATCGGTTTTAAAAAAAGTAGTATTGTTGAATCCCTAGTTCCTTTTTCTCACATCACCAGATAATGTAATTCATTACTGTTTGGATCGGTATCGGAAGAACTTACCATGCCTACTGGTGGTGGTCAGAGGGCCCAGTGGCACCAGTGTCTGCCCCATGGCAGCTGTGGCTACAACGTAGCTTGCCATCACCTGTGAGTGAATGACTGAATGTAGTGTAAAGCACTTTGGGGTCCGTAGGGACTAGGAGTGGGTGGTATGGCAAAATGTTCATATCACGGTATTTAAAAAAAACATAAAGGTATTTAATTGTATTTTTTTTGCCATACAATACTGTTCATATCCACCTTATCTTATAAGAATGAAGAATATGTGCTTTAAATAGCCGATTTTACTGCCATATGGACTGCATCAAATTGTTTTTCCCAGATATAGGTGAATGATATGAAAATAATTAAAATTATTATGATTGTAGTGGGCATTCTTGATGTTCTTAGGCTGAATCTATAATTTTTTTAAAACCTCACGTTGGCGCAAACAACAAATTGCATCTTTTAATTGCTTTGCATGTAGTACTGAAGAATCCAGCTAGGGGGCAGAGTATAGACTCATACCGGATTTTGCCAAAGAAGAAGTAGAATAAATATGGCGACCGTAGATTATTATTAGCTGGTTAATATTCAGATAACAGAAAAAAAGACGGCAGAAGTATTGTAGATGGTATGTAAAACATATTTACCGCTATTTTTGATTTCTTTCCTACTGGTTTTGCCGCCGTTGACCGCGTTTACCTACAGACTGTCAAGTAGCGCTCAACACTTCCCCCTTCTGGTTACTCTCAATAGCGTTTGTAAAAGGTATGTCGTTCGTTTCTCGTCTGACATTTTAAAGCCGATAAACTTTTTAAACTATAGACCGTGCTCCTCATTTTTTGAATTACTTCATCAGAATTGTGTGCTTTGCTCCTGCCAGCAGCTGCACGTAGTTAAAAACGTTATTACCTACATTGTGGTGAAGTGCGCGCTGCAGTGAAATCGGTCCTGGCTGAAACGCTTCCCCACATTAAACGTTCCGGAAGTTGTCCAAGCTATTCACCGGTATAGGGGTATATTAAAAATTCGAAAATAAACACCGGTTTTCGGTATGAACCGGTATACCGCCCAGGCCTAGTAGGGACTAAATAAAGTGCTATAACAGTAAAGGCTTACCCTAGCCCTACTCAGACCTAATTACTTTAGAAGACCCTTTTGTGAACATAAATTGGTCCTTTAAAACCTCAGTGAACCAAAGCTACTTCAGAGAGATTTCTAGCAGTTTTTAGCATGCTGGGCAGTGATAGGATGGATGTCCAGAAACTACTTCTACATTTTCAAGTTTTCAGCTGTATGTTTTCAATGTCAAACTCTCATCGGGTTAGGGCATAGACTGTAAAAAAGAATAGACTGCGCCTCCTCACTCCTCCCCGTTTACCAGAATGACACACTTTCATGGCGGATTCACAGACTCCTCCTCCCCAGCTCTGACTAAGCATGTTCCTAAAAAGGGCATAGGGGCGGGATCTTCACTGTAGACTCTGCCCTCGCGGGGCGTGTATGGGTGTGTAGTTCGGTCGTAATCACGCCCATTCTGCTCCAGCGTCGTTAGCTCTGATGCTAAAGTTGGCTCGGCCCCCTCAGTAATTATGCAAGATTTCAAAAAATTATCTTACGAAAACCAGCCTGGTGCCCAGGTTTTTTATGAGCCCAGCATTATCTCAGGAAGAATATGTAGCCATAGAAAGTTTTTAAAAAATGGGCACCAGGCATTAAAGTTGTTTTTAACGTGTTTAAAGTCCAATGCTTTTCAATGCGGGCCTGGCGGCCAAACGGAGGTACTACAGCAAGGGAGGAGCAATGGCGGCCTCCATGGCATGCGGTCAAAAAGCAGAGCAGCCAGCAGCCATTGGGTTATGGTTTACATCATAAAACCCAGCTTTTCTCTTCCTTTTTATGTGCAGGAGATTTACTCAGGACATAACGTTTTTAACCCTCTATAGATCCAAAAGTCATGAGAGGACAGATCCAGACGGCCAGTAAGACAGTCTGCAGAAAAACCCCATCCCTGATTGTTCCGTCATGACTCCACACAGACGGCCTCTCCTTTGTGTTTCCACTCTACGAGTTCTCTCACTGCACACTTAGGTCATTGAAGCGATTTGAACTCTTACAATCCACTTGGGAGTCTCTCATAATTCTCTTGTCAGAGTACGCACATACAACATGGATCAAACTGGAAAGTTCTTTAATATAGCACTTTCCACGACCAAATCGAATTACGAGAACAACTCCCCTCCTACCTTTCATACACTTCTCATGTTTCTTTCTTTTTTTTCCCCTCCTCACACAGAAGTAGTTTTTTATTAGATCTCTGTGATATTAAAGCTCTGTTCACTTTAGAGTTTAAAAGCCACAGTGTTATGTTGTTGTTTTCGTATCATGAAATATTAATATGTTACTGTAAAGTAAATCAATCTGAGGATAGAAAAACCTCAAATAAAATCTGGATCTGGAGTTTGGGTGACTTTATAGATTGGAAGTAGATTATAGGCTACACCTTTATGATATGATTGATAATAAACATCTTAAAAGTATTGACACGCCTCAGTATTTATGTTGAAGAAGTAAGTTTGTACTTTTTTTTCAGTAGGTCTTTATTTCATTTTGCAACTATGTCTACATTTTATTATGTTTGGCTTTTTAAAAATTGATGGCATCAGTTTAGCCGCAGTGTCACAGAGGTGTCAGATATAAGTGTTTTTTTGTAGGTCAATTTTTTGGTTTAATGTGTTGAAAAATCCTCTTTTCTTTAGCTTTCGTTCAGATCCTGGAGCTTAAAATGTTAAATAAGCTTAATTGTTCTCTACAAAGTATCCCAATCAGTCATGACACATATTTGACCCGTCAAAAATAATGTTTTCACAGCTTTTAGATAACCGGTTTTAAATTGTTTCTGCCTTATCAGGATAATAAGTGAATATGAAAGGATATCAGTTAGATCTTTAATAACTTAATGTGGCCAAGTTCCAGTGGACCTGATAATGTGGCCATCTGGAAAGCACATATATTACTATGAAAGTATTATGTTCTTTTAATCTTCTGTTCTCGTTTTTTGGGGGTTTTAGTGAAATACTGTAAATAAGGTCTCAAGATTTCATCTTGTTTCTGTACAGATTTCAAAGACTGACCATCTCAAATAGGAATTTTTGGAAAATAAAAATGAAGAGTTGGCCCCTGTGTCTTATCTCACACAGAACCAGAAACTGAAACAATAGAAAGGATAATTAGCAGAGTAAACAAACTGTCTCAGTTTTCAGACAAATCTAATAAACACAAAATGTTTTTTTTCTTTTTACTTTAAATGGCTACTTTAAGTTTTTTTAACCTTTTTTACCTAAAGAATTAACAGGGATGTAAGTTCCCCTAATATTTCATTAGTTTTAAATTTCATGGCACTGTTTATTAATTGAAAAAAATTAAAATTATTGAGAGATTCATAGGTGTTTTATTTGGTTATGAAAAGCTGTTAGGTAGTGAAAGAAAGTAAGGGAAAGAGTTGAAGACCACCATTAAAAAACATCTCAAATTCCAATTTAAATTTCACTTAAGCAGCTTCTATTGGAAGTTATTGGAATGAAAATTTAGAAAGGAGAGTACAAAGAATACAATAGAAGGCCCTGTCCATACTTGTGTAACACTAATAATATTTGGTAAAACTGAGATCTCTGAGACTGTGGAGAACTACACTGTAGAGTATTAAAACAAACAATTGATATTGATGCCTATTTTTGTATGCAAACTGGCGCTTTCTGATTTAAAAAATCCCACCATTAGAGCACTTTTATGTTTTTCTCATTCTGCATCTGTTTTGCGATCTAGGGTAGTTTTGGGGAGAATCTTTAACCCAGCACTGCTTTAGCCATGCTCGGGATCGTCTATTTTTCTAATGAGGTCAGTGAAATTTTCACCACTACTGGTATTGTAGCATTTTTTTAAATGAAATCAGAGGTTTTTTCTGTTTTTTTTTACAGAGGAAGGAAGATTTTGTTCAGAAATATGTTGAGTAATGCAGTGTGGTCAAACCTAAGCTAGGAGACACCAAGCTGCAAATACCGCACACAGATTGAGTTACTATGCTGATGATTCATGTCATTTACCAAGCTTTAAAAGACAGATTTTTCTTGTAGTTTTATTTAATCAAAAAATTAAAAACTACCTAAATTTCAAAGAATTTTAATTTTAAACTTTAAAGTGTTGAACCATGAGCATGAAGCTGAACATAGAACTGCCTTTGGTGAAGCGTGAACTTGCACAGAACAGCTTATGCACATATTTTCATACTCAAAGAATCAGACTTTTCCTGTGGACTTTTTTTAGGCTTTCTCCGCTGGTCTGCTACAGACAATCTGTGGAAATGCCTGTCCATTATCTGTCATCACACGCTTACTCAAACTTACGCACACAGGCAGCAGTCACAGTCAGGAACTGCCCCCTGCATTTCGCTTCAGATTGCGGCAAAAGTTCCCACTCTGCCCTGTAATTTTCTCGTGTCTCTGTGGAGATTTGGAGACTTGGAAAAACAACAAAGTCCATTTCCTCCAGGTCCCCTACCATTCATCCTTCGCTACGCATTTCCTATAATCTCCTTCACTCCAGCGGACAATTTATAGGTTCACTGAGTTGGAGAAGTATTTGATCATTTGTGTTATCACCTTTTATGTTGTAAGCCAGTAAAGTGAATTTAAAACCAAATAATTGCCTAACATTGTGTTACTGTTCATACTTTCGGTTAACCCTATTGCTTTTGTTGGCCACATGAACAAAACTTGTGCTATCTTTAATGTTTGCTCTTTTATGTCTTTGCTCACCTGGGTTTTATCGTTAGGAAGAAGAGGAGGAGATAAAGCTGGAGATTAATATGCTGAAAAGCTATTCCCATCACAGAAACATTGCTACTTACTACGGTGCCTTCATAAAGAAAGGACCTGCTGGACAGGACCACCAACTCTGGGTTTGTGACTTGCATTCGTCCGAATAATTCACACTCTTCATTTTAAGACTTGAACTTTTCGAGTTTCAAGAAATCTGGCGCCCAAAAATGAACATCAACTAACCATTATCTTGTTTGCTTCTTCAGTTAGTGATGGAGTACTGTGGTGCTGGCTCTGTGACAGACCTGGTTAAAAAGACCAAAGGAAACTGTTTAAAAGAGGACTGGATTGCGTACATCTGCAGAGAGGTGCTAAGGGTAAGGTCAACATGAAATACACTCTTGAGCATAAACACAGCAAAACATGTTATTATATATTCCTAACTGCCTTGTATAGAAAGAGGCTGCTGTTTCCTAACATATTGTTACCTATAAATGCCCAGTGCAGCCTACAGTTATGTCCAGCATTTTAGTGTTTGATCAGGACCTAGTGATTTGATGGCAGTGTTTAGTTACAGAGTAGTGTTTAGAATAAGGTAAATACAGATTGAGAAGAACAACAGCATAATTGTATATAGTAGACCCCTGCCTAGTAGAAGGTGACACGGGAATCAATTAATGCTCCCGTCCCGATCCTAAAAAAATACTGCTGTCACGTCCCGATCACGTGACAGCCCCCCCCCAAAAAAATCTTGTCCCGAAAATATCCCGAGAGAAAGACTCCCGACCCGAATCCTGTAGATTAGTAATTTACCTCCTATGGCACGCGCTCCTCCCGCCCCCCTTTAAACCATAGCCTGGCACAGTATCAAACATCATCTATTTAGCTTTATCCGCCATCTTTAACCATATCCTGCATTCTTGTTTGGCCACCTTACCACATCATGAATGGACTCGACTCGTCTGACTACCAAACTATTAATGCTGCGTTTGAGAGCCCATCCAAACCAGTGGGACGTGGGACTTCTCCTACCTGAAATGTACTAGCTTCAACTTCTAAGCGTTCGAGGCAATTGAAATGGAATGTAAACAGAAAACATGGACGACCGCCGCGCTAAACAGATAGTCGCTTTGTTTATGAAGAGGCATGCTAACAGATAACGAAATTCACACCATAACATGAAAAACAAGTTGTGTTAAAATTACAGTTTCTAAAACAACACTACAAGCAGAGAAGTACAGTTTATGGCCTATTCGTTCAAGTTTTACCTCTCACGACGTGAGACTCCGTGGGCGCCGCCATTATCCTCCGACTTAATTTTGGTGAAGTCAGGGTACGTCGACCTACCCCGAGTTTGCAGGTAGGAGGTTCCACTTCGACAGGCATTCCAGTGCACTTTTCCTATTTGGAGGTAGGATAAGTCCCATGTCCCACTGGTTTTAATGGGCTCTCGAACGCAGCATAAAATACACGCATTTTCAGTCAGATATCATATGCTTACCAGTTTTTCCAGGTGGTGTAGCAACAACGTAGCAGTTTTAGTTTTGGTGTGTGCAGTGTAGTAGACCCGATGGAATTCAACTAAAGATAGATGTAAAAAAAAAAAGAAGAAAATTCTAATTTCCGGTTTCCCATCCGATCCCGTGGATTATTTCCTTTCCCGTCCCGATCACGTTACCAACAGTGAAATTGACTCCCGTCCTGCGGGAATCCTGCAGGAATCCCATGACCTGTGGGAATCCCGAAAAATTGTCACCCTCTACTGCCTAGTCATGGTTCACTATTAACCATCTTTGGGATTTTTCTGCAGATCGTAGCGGGAGATTATTTGTGGAAAATCTGCAAATTGTAGGCTTTTTTTCATAGAGCGTATCTAAGATATTTAAAACAAAATGCAGATTGGGAAGCTGGTATAATTAGGCGCAATGCCACTTGAGACATTATTGGATGGCATTTGCAAAGCAGCCAATCCAGGAGCACCATTTATTTTCCTTGGCGCTTGTTGGATGTACCTCCAGGAACCAGTGTTGTAGTCAAGTCACCACTTGATTCCACATAGTTTGACTCAAAGTGCAAGTCAAATGTCACATTGGATTAGTCCAAATCCAAGTCAGGTCGCTCTGTCCTACTGGCCAAGTCCAAGCCCAAGTCCCAAAAAAAATTGAGTGGAGCCAATATCTCCGGAGAGCAAGTCAAAAATAAGAGACTAGAGGGTAGACTTTTAAATCACAGTAATGGCAGCCATACATGGTTGACTCTAATGTAAAATGTACTCAGTACCCCCATGCTATCACCAAGCTAACACAAAAAATAATAAACAGATGGAATTCAACTAAGACGCAAATGTGTGAAAACTATAATCAACATGTCATCCACACACTTACAAGGGTTTTGGGAAGCTATTATCAAATGTGTATGTCCACTAATCTGATCTAATATAACAAGCTAACATTAGCATTGGCTACATGCTAATTCCACCAATAGCAATTTCACCAGTACAAGTCCTAACGTTGAAAGTCCGAGTCCAAGCGCAAGTCATGTGCGTCTTAATCAAGTCTCAAGTCCTTTTATATGTGACTCGAGTCAGGACCTGAGTTAGAGTTCAGGACTAAAGTACTCCATCCCTTCCATGTCCCATAAACGATGGAGGCTAACTGTATTCTTATTGTCCCGTGGTGTTTTTGACGGAGCAGTTGCTTTAAAACAGAGGTCTGGACCTCACGCTAAAACAGAGTTCCCCATTTCAAACCTTACTGAGCGCTTCTGGTTCACCAGGCCAGCTTTTGCGGTCTTTACGGTACGGTTCAAGCATCCATGGAAACCATCAGACCAATCGCTTGTAAGTCTGACTCTACCACGTGACATCAACAAGCCAAAAACAACTCTGCATTCCCGACGGACCAGAAAATTTTGAAACACTGAAGCGCAGACAGGAGTGTGAGAGAAGTAAAAAAAATATATAGCGACAAATTGCAAAAACAAATGGAGCAAAACTGATGGTGAGATGGATTAATGGAGCGACACAGGCCGCAAAATTGAGAAATCAGGGGCGTGAGACTGAAAAGGGAAAAGACCCTCATAGTTGGAACAACGGAGGACACAAAAACGTGGAGATAGGAGGACAAAATGCGTGAATTATACGTGCTGAAAGAAGGAGAGTTTTAGGCAGCGTTTAAAAAGATAAAAGTGGACAGAAGAACTAGCATCTATGGAATGGAGAGTCGATCCTAGTATTCCTTCTGCCTATTTCTCCTCTCACTGATGGCAATAAACCGATTTCTGGCATTTATTAAAAGTGAAAATGTACATTGCCATTATGAGGCAAAACATCCAAGTTTTGAACAAACAAACACTCAATTTAGAAGTAAAACCAGACAAAATATGTCATCACAAAGCCCAGCATGACCAGTTCATCTTCCATCCTGCTGCTCTTTACCATTTTAGGAACTTCCTCCACAATGAATGTTCTCAAAACCAAGTACCATTCCGTGCGGACCAATGAGCTCCTCCAAACGCACGAGAAAAGCTCTGACTCCATGCAAGCCTGGGTTTAATGTTGTGGGAGGAGGAGTACCTTACTTTTGTCGTTGAGTTAAAAAGAAAAGAAAACCCTAAAATTTTTTAGCTTTTCTATTTGTTGAGATTGAAATTCTTTGAAATAGTTTGAGATGGTAGAGTGCACATGTGGAAAAAGAAAATCAAGCCTGTCCTCCTCCTATGGTTTTCTGATGTTAATTATTTTTGAACAGGGACAGTTGCCATGTTATTTATTTTCTTATTGACATCGTCTTACTTTTATTCATTAAATGAGAGAATATTACATACATAAGAAGTCATATGTTCAGCACTTTGTTACGTTACAACTTGACATTTGAATTAGACAGAATTTAATCGATTTGACAGGCAAATCAATGAGCAAAAGTAACAAGTTACTTAAATGTATATCACACTGAATTGTAAGAAATTACGATCTTCCGGACCTTGGCCTCAAGAAAATTTCTCTGGCTGGACTTTTTTCAAATTGATTTGAGTACCTCTGCTTTAAAACATAGTTGGATGATTTAAAAAAAGGAGGACACTTTGATTTTGAGTTTAACCAACTTTAGCTTCCAGTAGCAGTAACACAGTTAGCGAGGTTAGCTTAAATAAAACGCCAGCCTCTGTGAGTAGTGAGCATAGACCACTACTACGACTCTCAGATCTTTACAGTCTCCCATTAATCATATTTTGATATAACTTCAATATGTTTCATAACATAAAGAGGCTCGAAGCTCAAGAGAATAGAACTGAGTAACTTAGGGGTAAAGCTGGGACTGGATCAGTTCACTCCTATATTCAATTCCCCTAAGGTTGCCAAAGTAGGTTTGAATTGATCACTTTTAGCCAATTTCAGATTTGTCATTCCCCAAAAATTAGGTACAGGAAGGCTAAAGCTACAAAACTATTAAAATCGTGATGGATTGATAAAACGCAGCCACCGAAGTCTAATTAGCTGTTGTAACAGCCTAAATGAACATGTGTTTCCCTTAGAAAATACTTTACATAAAATTTAACTTCCACCTTTTCTTCTTAGTTTGACTTCATTTAAGAAACACCTCAGTGATTCTGTAATATGCACTCTTCTTTTCTCACTAACAACTTGCACACTGGAGAGGAATCTTGTTATCGCTTAGGTCCGAAGTATTCACCGATCGGAAACAGATGTGAGAAGTTCCCGACTGGCTGGTCTCCAGTGAAGGCTGGTCAGGTGGAAAATTGTCAGATACCAGCGAACATCTCATTTCCTGAGCGCATCTTCATATGTTTCTGATTCTTCCCAGAAAGGAAAGGTCCAAGAATGAGTTACTACTTCCAATGGCAGGAAGTGGCACAAGGAGGCTGCAACGTTTAGATTCTGGCTGATCATCAACACTTGTGAGCAGCTGTAATAACGTTTTCGTAGTTTCCAGTTTCGTAGTGTTCACGTCTGTCTTAAGACTTTGCCAAAAGGCAAAGACGGCCTCAGGAAGCAGTTGTTGCTGTCTGTCAGTCTGGGATAGACCCAGATGGCTTATCCAAACAAGCGAGTCAGAACATTTAGTGATTATCTCTGCTGTCAACCTTAGCAAAAGTTGACATCCAAGAAACATAACTAAAGAGTTATTTAAAAAGCGAGATCTGCATGCTAAAATCCATCTGGAATATGATCCCTTGGGTAGTGGAGGCCATAGTGATTATGTTAAGTTGTAGTAGGCAGCCATATTTATTTGGAGACATCATGAAGAGGGTTTCTGCACAGTTGCGTCATACCAGCTCTAAAGCACAGTGGTGCAGAAGTGATGATTTAAGCTTGATTTTATTCCTCTGTATATCAGAACATTCTAAAGTCTGAGTAAAAAGCTGAAGTCTGACAGTGGAAGACGGAATAAAACCAGCCATCACACAGGATGTTTAGTGAAATGATTCTAAAAACGTCAGGAAATCTAGAACAGAATGGTGAAAAACTATGTTTTAAAGGTGTATAATGTAAGAACTATATCCTGTGATCAAATTTGAACAATGCAGTCATACACAGTCAGTTAGCAAGTAGATGAATATATTCAATTGCAATATCAAGTTATTGGTAATTGAAAAATTAGCATGTGGTTAGTACTGTGTTGAATTTTTTTTTGAAAAACCGATTCTCATAAGAATTTCTAAAAAGTTGAGTCCAAAAATTGATTAAATAGTTTAACATTGTTTGCCCTTTATACAGCTAAAAAAAAGAGGGAAAAGACTAGAGGGGAAATTTAAGGCTTAAGTCTGTTTCCCCTGGTGAATTGTAACCTCATCCATTGTTGTGTCATTAAGGCTGCATTCACACCTGATTCGGTTTGATTGGGGACCAAAATTGCAACACAGTTGCTGATTTTAGCTAATGGAGTTTGCATTCACGCTGCCTTCTATTTCAGACAGTCCAAAGCTTTGAGCAACTACTTCACCTCTTTGCCTGTGGTGGCGCTGTTGTGGAGCTGTCCTTCTTCTTACATAGGGGTAAAACTTCACAGTACAGTGAAATGTAAACGAACATGGAGGAGCAGATAGTAGCGGTTTTAGGATTGCTCTGCTGTATTTTGCAAATGTGCCAGATAAATACTGCAGCAGCAACTCAGGAAGACCAGAGAATGATACGTAGGACTATGGAGAATGTTGTTTTTTGCACAAGACGGCTGAGACGGCTCCATATGAGGCAGTGTGCAATGAGTAGGACTGCTCACATACAACTTCCAGCACAGGTGTCCTCCTTAAACAGATGTTGAGCAAGCTATGTTCGAAATCTAGCATCTATCTATTCAGCATGCGCGGTTGTTTAGATTGTATTTACCCAGGATGCCTTGCACAATAGTCCACTTCCTGCTGTTGGTGCGGTCCTGGTCCACTTTCCATTCACACATGCAATCAAACCGCAGCAGATGTCGTTTTAATCGAAAACCAAGACCTGCGTTTTTAGGCAGACTAGACTTTGTTCGAATCAGAGTTCAATGACCCATTCACACCTCCCAAAACGAACCAGACTCTCTGGGCAAAAGAAGTTTAATTCAGGCGAACTAAACAGGGCTGTTATTTAATTAACAGCTTAGAAAAATGTTTTTAATAATACCAAGCCATATTAGTATTGAATTAGTACAGATCGGATTGTGATTATCAATTCTAACCTTATGGAATCTGAATCAAATTGATTCTTGAAATTTGAATCAATTTTCTGCTCTATTTGAGATATTTTTAGAGCAGACTATTTTTTTTCCGTATTTCTTGCTAATATTGTTAGCTCAAAGTTAGCCTTTACCCCAGTCGAATTACAAATGCCAGAGCAGTGTTGGTGTTTAAGACTTGACGTTGCCGGCTCACATGTGATTGACTCTGGAACCAGGAAGTACTGACCCAGGACAGATTGTAAACAATGACTACGTCCCTCTGCAGCCTTATTGAAATTATTAAAAACCGGCAACAACCCAGCCGGCTGAGAAGGAAAGCGGTTTCAATGTGACCTTCCTTCCAACATGATTGAGACAATTAACGGTCATGGCATACTGTAAAATTCTTACATATTTAAAATTTGAAGTCAGTCTAAAATTAAATTCTTATAAAATTAGTATTTTATTTTTAATGTGATATTAAAAAATAATAAGCAGCAGGTTTTTTGTCGCTATATCTGCGTTTTGATGTGCCGTACACAGCAGAAGCTGTCTGTTCCATCTATGAACAGATCAGAAATTCTAGACTTTTAAACTTATACAGTAAAGGTCGATCGATATGGGCAGCCTAAGTCTCCTCCCCTTCCGGTCGGCCCGTGGGTCCCCTTGCCGAAAAAATAATGAATTGAAATCAATGGAGTGCTAAAAGTTATTTTCTGGTAAGCTTTGTCTTACGTCCTGAATCACACATATGTTGTACTTTGATTTAAATGATAACTAATGATGTACATTTCTACTGTGTTTGTCCAGTGATTTGGGATTTATTTGATTGTAAAAATTCGCATTTAAAATGACTACAAATCAGAAGTCAGAAGTCTCAAAATGATGTCATTTGGTTAACGGGAGTTAGCACTAGCTATAGCACGTAAAACACTCATCTCGACCATGCAGAGCTTCTCCTCCATGCTGGTTCTCACTCCACCAACTGCTTTACCGCCGACATAGCTGCTACTTTCCACATGGTCAGACTTATAGAGCTTTTCTCTGTGTTTAATGCTCCTTTCTTCGGCCTGGAGGCTACGACCCTCCTCTCCTTCTTCTTCTGCAGGTTTTTACACAAAACCTAAAGTAATTTTTGCTGCCGGTCAAAAATCATAATTTTCTGTTATTAAAATTCACGGACATCATATGTTCGATCCACGGCGCATTTCAAACTGGATCAGAAAAGAACTTTTATTGCTCCATTGACATGGGGCAACGTCACTACAGTGAGACGGTCCTATTGGTTGCCGCCCTGCGTCAAGAACGTTAGGACTATCAAAAGTTCATCTAGCTGAACTTCTGCATGGCTAGCGTTAAGAGCTTTGAAGCTTGAAACACAGGAAAAGCTTGAAAAGTTGACGGAGCCAACGCTCACAAAGCGCTGCAGAGACTGTGACGCTCCTCCAACGGCCTCAACCGTAGACTTAACCCTGGAAGACCCCGAGACATAGAAAAAATATTTAAAAAATAAAGTTGAAAATAAGATGTTTGTTTGAATGTTTTGTAAATATTTTCCAATATTAGTATAAAACATGCTCGGTTTTCATCTATTGTTTTGATTTATTTACCATTTTTAATTTTACATTTTTCTTTATATTCATTAATAATTTTTTCTTATCATGGATTTATGTTTGTACATTTTTTTAAACACAAAAAAAATTTGACTGTTTTTCTATTTATTTTATCACTACTATTTTTATCTTTTACTTTTGTAACTTTTATTTTTACGAATTTTTTTTTATTCTTTTTTTTATTAAGGGTTAAGCCTGGCAAGTTTTAGAAGTTTGTGACCCTGTGGAGGATACTTTAATGCTAATTTTCTATCCAGTAGCATTGAAAGACCAAACAATTGCGTTCAATCTCCAAATTTGTGGTAAAAAAAACTGAAAAGAGTCACCTTGTAAAGGAAAACAGAACCTTTAATGAATAGAGACGTTGTTATATTACAACACTGGGTCTTACATGGTTAAAATGTAATCTTGACGTTGCTGCTGCTGACAAAGTCTGAACGCAGCATTAGGCTCCCCGTAGGTTTTTTAAAGGCCGATACTGTTTAAAAAAAATTGGTCACCGATGGCCAAAGACAATTATTAGGGCCGATATCCAGGGCAGATATGTATACTTTTTAGCCGCCAACTGAACACTCACTGTGTGCAATATAAATGTCAATAAAGTCAATCAAACTCTTTTTAAATATTTATTGAACTTCAAATATAAGACATTACAAACCCAAAAAAGTTACCTGAGTGCAAATGGTTTCACAACAATAGAAAATAAAACAGATTGAACTTTCTTTAAGTATATAAAATAAGATAAATTCAAGCAGTAACCAAAATATTGGTGCAAATAGCTGGATTAGGCAGAATCTGGATTTACAGTTTCAAATAAAAATCACCAAAAAGTAAAGCACACTACCACGTGGTATTAAATATTAAAATCTAAAATATATATAAAAATAGTGCAGTCAAAGATTAAACACCAAATTTCAGAGTAAATGAGAATTTACAACGAGAGTGGGCAAGCTCATGGGCGATGGAGTGTGTGGGGGTCCTTCCTGCAGTCAAGTAGTGGCTGCAGCTGGCCACGCAGGTGCCTACATTTTTTATAATTTTTTAATATCGGCTTTCTAAAACAAATTATGGCCGATATATACTAAATTAAATCTATCGGCCCCAATGTAAATCTGAATGACCCCAAATGCCCTGGTGAGGATGTAAAAAACCCACCTGTCTGGGGAAAAGAGGTCACAGCTCTACTGTTGATGCTAATATTAGCAGCTAACAAGCTAATTAGCGAGTGTCCCTCTTCGTCTTCAGCCACAACTGGCTTCCTTCTAAGATGCTCAAGTAAAACTGTTGTACTGCCATCTACCTTGGGATTCTTGCATTACACCTGCTTCTCTTGATATTTTAATAAAGCTCTCCATAACTTTAGAGCTCCGTTGTTGGCTCACTCTGCTACTGCTGTTTGGGCTTTTCTGGTGATGCCAAGGCTGACGCCGGTTGCCACAACGGCACATGTGCGTCAAGGGCAGAAAGACGGACAAAGCAGCATAGGTGTGGCGACAGCTTTAGAGGAAAAACCAAGGTTTAAAAAATGAACTATAACATAGATTATTAAATTGTTGTTGACTACTTTGCTCATCCATGTTGTCAATGCCGAATCGACTAATCATGGATGCCCCAAAAATGAGTGACCTTAAATTACTCTTTAGCGATTTAACCAAGCAGTTTCAGTTTAGAAAAGCAGCAGACCGAAGTAACATCTGAAAAAATGTCAAGAAAACGGTTTAATCAGACCCCTTCCCACTAACAAGGATGACGGAAATGGCTATGTTGCTTCACCCAAAAAGTGGCATGACGGGCTCTTTTGTTGTATGATAAATGTATAAATAACTTGGCCATATAGCTTGATTTAAACTGTTTAACTGTTAACATGGAATAGGATACTACAGGTGGCTCTAAACACTGTCACAATTGTGACCATTTATATATATATCTCAAAGACCAGATTAAATCCTAAAGCTGTTAAGTTGATCATTAAATCTTTTTGTGTAGTCTCTCAAAGTTTGTGGCTGTAATAACAACCCTCAAGTTGAAATAAATCTCTTCGCTGGTAGTATTGTGCTGCTAACAAGGACAGGGGGGGGACAAAAACCACGGTGCAATATTTATTTTTGGTGTCTACAAATTCTAACAGCCAAAAGATAATAATCCTGGACAGTCGGCAGCATTTTCTGTGCTGCAGGCAGCCACACTGTCTCCTGGTTCAACAACACAACATCCCCTTCCAAACACACACGCGCGCATACACAGTCATTGTCTGAAATAGAACTCACTTCCTCTGTTTATTTAACTTGCTTTGAAGAAGCGAGACTGCAACGACACAGAAGTGTGTATGCTCTAAAACTATGCAAGTAGTTCTCTACTGGAGCACTTCAGCATCTAAACTGGACCTATTAAGAAAAATGTCAATATTTACTGCAGCTGTGGACCAGAACGTTCAAAATTATCTCTTCACAATTTTACATAGAAGCCATAGCCTTCAGTGTATTCTTATGGGATTTTATTTAAAGGACAAACACAAATTGTGATGTCAAAAGAAAATACTTATGTTTTCCTTAATTACGTTACAGAATCAGCAATGAAAAATCATTTCTGCTATTGCATTTAGATTTTCAACTTTGACATTTCAAATCGAATTTTGTAGCAATTTTGCTGGGGTGTTATTTGAAGATTAAATCTTACATTTCCTTTTCTTTTTCATTTTGATTAAGTTACAGAATGAGCAATGCTGGATTGGAAAATAAAATAGCGTTTTGAATAATTTCTTTTTAATTTTATTTATGAGTCAAAAATAGCAGCTAGAGTCTGATGATGAAAAAGCATTCTTGCTTATCCATTTTAGATTTCTTTTACACACATGCTTTCATATCAGGCAGTATTTTGTGGAACCAGCTTTTGCTTCGTTTCCATCTTGTCGACTGGGTCTCAAACAGCTTTACACATCCAGAAAGACTGCCTTTAGAGCCTAATAAGTTTAAGAGTGCATTTACACCAGCCCTGTTTAGTCCGCTTGACATGAACTCTAGTTTGATTGCTTGGAAAGTCCGATTCCTTTGGGGAGGTGTGATTCGGACCAAACAAACGGCCTCTAGGCAACCTAAAAACGTCGGTCTCAGTTCGATTGAAACAAACTCAGCTGCTGTTAGTTTGCAGGTGTGAATGGAAAGTGGACCGGGGCGGCACCAAAAGCAGGAAGTGGAGTATTTTACTTAGGGATACAGTGATACTGGTATCGGGGCTGATACCGTTCTAATGTACTCGTATCGTTTAAAGTTAACCGATGTCATAAACCAATTCTTAAAATGTGGAAACTGCAATAATTTCACAGAAAATATTTATTTTTCACTTGAAATTGTAGTTTTGTTGTCCATGCGTTAACGCGGTCATTCTCACAGCTCTAATATTAATACATAACAAGCTTACTATTATGATATTTAATCAAGGGGAAAAAGGTATTTATTTCCAAAAGCACACACATAAGCTAGACAGGAAATGGCTTCAAAGAAGACCACTCCCACTCAAGAAGCTTTCACCAGCAAGAATGTCTACAGTTGTGCCTCAAATGAAAAGCAATGCCAGAAAGCTGACATGAATCCTGGTCTGTATGGAGGCAGGCATGTGACAAAACTGAAATCTTTAATAGCCAGTGTCTGCCACTTTCATTCCTGCAGTCATCTGACTTCTCTTTGCATGGACTGGCTCATTGTGAACACATTTGTCTTCCAGGGTCTTTCCCATCTCCACTCCCATCATGTGATCCACCGAGACATAAAGGGCCAAAATGTTTTGCTCACGGAGAATGCTGAGGTCAAACTGGGTGAGACAGAACGCTTTCTGAAATGCTTTTGAGTGTTTTCACTTATAATAATTTCTCATACTTTTGCGTCCCAGTTGACTTTGGAGTCTCAGCTCAGTTGGACAAGACGATCGGTCGAAGGAACACTTTCATTGGTACTCCCTACTGGATGGCTCCGGAGGTCATCGCCTGTGACGAGAATCCAGACTCCACCTATGATTATAGAGTAATTATTTCAACAGAAACAGCCAATTATTGTTAGAACATAGTACAAAATTTGGTGAATGTTATTTTAGTGCAAAAATCCATTGGAGAATTAGTTCCTTACAAACAACAAACCATGATAAAAAAAACAAAAAAAACACAATAACTGACTCCCTGTGGTGGTGTTATCTTGCAATCAGATAGTTTTGGATCTGATTCCTTTTGTTGTATGTTGATGTGCCACTGGGCAAGGCACTTAACCCCTAAGTTGCCTACTAAGAAAGCGCTTTATAACAACTAGAAAAGCCCTGTATAACTGTAAGTGTATTTACATTTATTACCTGTTGAAACATTGTGGAGGGGGTTTGCTTTGTTGAATAGTTTTATGTTTAAACAAATGGCTTATGTAAAAATAAATATTTGACTGATCTAGGTAAATATATAAAATAATAACCTTTCCTCACTTTCTGATGATAAATTAAGGGTAACCTGTTAGTGTTTTAGGTCAGGATTATCAAAATTATTACAATTTGGTAGAGATATATTTTGATTATTGGTGTCTTCAGATTCACATCTACTTAGATCTAAAGGAAAGAGCATTTTGTGGAAATTTTCAAGGAACAGCTCAAGACATGAACCATAAGGTTAGATTTTGGGCCCAGATCTTCCAATTGGACAGTGACCCTGAGAGTAATGCCAATTCAATTATTAAGTGTTTTGCAGTTAAAAAGTTATGATCTCAGTACCAATAAAACAATGTAATTGGAGTGGTCTGCAAACTTTCACCAATTCTGTTGGGAGGAATGGGCCAAAAATCCAGCAAACTACAGCAAGAAGCTCATGGAAGACTAAAACATGTGATCCAAATAGTGCAGTTCAAAGAAAATTCTAGCAAATACTGAGGAAACGTGAGCAAATTTGTGAACACTCATATATAGACTGATGCAGTTATTGGTAGGCAAGTAGAGGCCCATCGACATTTTACAAGAATAAGCAAAAATGAAATCCACACCGTTCTGATTGTAAAACAATTGATCTCCATGTAAAGTTTCTGTAAATCTATTAATTTAATCTTAAAATGTGAGATTTTAGTTCTCAAATATTGTCTTTAACCATTGGTGTTTTGTCTTGATCTGCATTCAAACTGATTCATAAGCAAAAAGAGCAACATGTGTGTGTTACATACTCAGAGTTTTTCCTCCCTTTTTTTTGTTTTTAGAGCGATCTTTGGTCATTAGGCATCACTGCGTTGGAGATGGCTGAAGGAGCTCCTCGTAAGTTCCAAACACTTTGTAGAGACTAAAAAGTTTGTACATCCTCATTCAGCTCTTACACGATCCATTACACTGTGTCCATACTTCTTTAACTAAACCTATAAAAGAACTTGTAAATAAAACTTTTTTTAAATCTTCTTAAAACGGAAATAGATAAGTAACGACAAAGGTTTCTTCTTTTGATGTCAACTTCGGAGGATTTTTGGATTTTGCTTTCAGTTAAAATTAATGCAAAAAATTCACTAAAGTTAGCAAACTAAATTTTTTTTGAAGAAAGAATGAATCCCTAATCCATTTAAGGCAATTTGAAGCTCATGTCCTTAGATTTTAGTAATAGAAAAAGCAAGTACAACCACAAAACTTGCTTTCTCTCTCTTTACAAGTGTGGCCGCCTTTTTTAGCTTTGATCAGAATATACAGTGGGGCTAAAAAGTATTTCGTCTGCCACCAATCCCACAATTCGCATCAAACCTGCAGCTCATCAGCAAGATGGGTGGGCGTGGTCTGCGACTGCTAATTTGCATAAAAGTGAAAGAGCCTCTAAACAGCTCTTCTGAAAGGTACTGAAATTTTCAAGTGAGCTGGTGAGGTTGCTTTGTGCGAGAGTGATTGTGTGTAAAGAACTTCTTTCACATGTTTTTTACACGTCTTATAGCGTGTTCAAAAAGGGACAGAATATGTCGTCTTTAAAAAGATGTCAGGTTGTTTTCATAAGCTTTTGGATTGTTGGCTTACTAAATAAGACAATAAGTGGTTAGACGTAATTTAGATGTGGAGGCCTTAAAAGGACTAGATTGATCAAATGTATGAAGGAGAGCTGGGTATCGTTTCAACTTTCACGTATCGATTTCGATTCTCAAGAGTTAGTCGATTATCACAATCCGATTCAATTCCGTCTTTTCCAGTTCAATATTGCTAAGGGTCTGGGTTGTTGAAAAAGTTTCTTTTTTTAGCCGTTGCTTTAATTACATGGCTGTAGATCAGTGCCACAGCACAGGGGGGAACTGTGTTAACCCTTGCAGACAGAAGCCTCAGAATTGCCATCTGAACGTTTCCTTCCAATTTTAACTGTAAAAAGGGCAAACAATGTTCAGGAATTAAATACATTTTTGGACTTTAGAGTCGATTCAGTTCCATTTTTATAAGAATGAATATTTCAATTGTTTTTTTTTTGTTTTTTTTACACTAGTATGAAGATTTAATCCCTGCTAAAATAGTGTTTTCTGGCTTGCCTTTCACAGTGTCTATTTGATCAAATGATTGTTAAATTCACTTTCCAGTGGTCCTGACACACCTTTCCCTCTGTCTTTCTCTATGACCGGCTGCCTAACGGTGCTTTGGATCCTGTGCAGCTCTCTGCGACATGCATCCAATGAGAGCTCTGTTTCTGATCCCTCGAAACCCCGCACCCAGACTTAAATCAAAGAAGTGGTAAGCCCTTGAACACTATCTCAAATGTACACACAGGTTACAGACGGCAGGCATGAGGTTCCTAGATAGCTTTTGTTGTGGGTCTCGTACATCTGACAATCAGACAGGAGCCTTTTTAGCAAAAAAAGAACAGGTAAATGTGTGAAGAGGACTGCAGTTCACTTGTCAAATGAGTAAATTAAAGTGAATGAAATTAGCTTTTATTCCTGGCCTTGCATCATTCATTCTCTTGGCACTTCCTGCCCTTTACATACATAATAGAAAAGCTCTCCCCATTGAACTCTGGACTGACCCTAGCTGCTGTCTTTCATTCACTATTTATATGATCAGAAACGGCATTTCTTTAATAGCTACAGTGGATCTGGAGTGCAGAGCTTTTCCATGCTTTTACCCGGAGGCCTCCTTCAGGCGAAGCAACAACATAGTTTGCTTTCCCTTCCCTGTTCAAAAGAAACAACAGTCCCGTTCAACTCTCAGTCTTTTCTGTTGTTGGCTTTATCCTTGAAACTTAACATCGACTTCACATTTTCGACAATATTTTCTTTGGGATTACTGACAGGAAGGATAAACTGATTGGAGGTAAGTTTACCAGAGAGCTTTAGGGGATTCCTACAAGCTATCCGAAGCAGGTATTGACGTACGTATTACCGACTTGTCTGCTTCTTGCATTGATTAGTTGTGCTATCTTTTTTTGAAAATGTATCAATTGTTAAATTGATAGCTTTGTAAGCACAAACTGAAGTAAGCTTCCTAGCTCAAACTTTTGTGCTTGACTTTTTGATTTATATAAAGCTGTTTTTTGGGGGATTAAATCAGACAAAATATTGTAATTGAACCAATTAGTTTTAGTGAATAAATCACTTACAATAAACAAATGTTTGTATTAATGCTTTTTTTTAAATATATATAAACATATATATAGACCAAAACAAATGAGTGAAAAGAAAACAGCTCATGATGTTGAAAAAGTTGAAAAAGTATGTCATGTATTTTTATTTAAATAAAAAAAGGCAATAGTTATTGTCTGCAGATTCTCACCAATCTCAGCTGCTGAATATTTGGCTCCTTCAGGGTCGTCATCGGTATCGCGGTGACCTCTCACTAGTCTCAGTCTCGTATGGTCACTCAGGTTATGAAGACGGCAGATTTAGACATGGCTCATATTCCTTGGATTTCTTCATGAATATTAACTGAACTCCACGGGATGTTCAAGGCCTTTTTTGTATCCATGCCCTGACTTATTCTTTTCTATTACCTTTTCATTGTTTGGCTTGGAGTGTTGTTTTGTGTCGATGCTGTAAAGGAACGTAGCCAGGAACACAGATTACTACTGAAAGAAACTTCAACACACAGTTTTATTCATACTAGAATCACGGACTGGAGACACCTTCACTGCTCTCCGGTGATCTCTGTTCCACTCATTGTGAAACTACTAGAACCAGTTGGCTTGAACTTTGTGGATCAGGTTTGTCACTTTAAAAGGGGTGAATATTTATGCAATCGCTTATTTTATGTTAAATCTGTTAATTTAACTATCGTTATTTAGTAGAAATCAGTTTTAGCTTTGATGTTAAAAAACTTTCTTTGAAAATTGTTGGGGTTTTTTTGGTCACAAAAACAGCCCCCCTTTTTTATTATTACCGTATTATGATTGATTTGTAACAGTAATAATGCGGGTAGAGCATGTGCAGAGCTGGTAGAGATCGGCACCACTGCCTGTCATGACTCGATGCAATCGGCTGTGTCGGCTTAAATAGAAAACTTTGTAACTGATTGGAGTGTTTATTGGATTGTATTGAAATGACTCTTCTCGTAAAGTGCTTTAAGATGACATTCGTTGTGAATTGGTGCTATATAAATGAACTGAACTACACTGAATTGCAATGAACTGAATAAAATGAAAAAAAGGGAAAACCCCTTGAAGCTGTAAGTGCAGCAGGAGTTGGTTCCTGCCAAGTATTGGAAGAGAGAGCTGTGGAAATGTGGAAAAAGGTCCCTCTATGGATTTTTATTTATTTATTTATTTATTTTTTTTTTTGCAATGTCCAGTGGAATGGTGCATTTAGTCCTCTGAGTGTCCCATCAGCTAAGCTAAATACAGCTAATGCTCGTTTTGGAGCGTTACGCAGATTTCACAGGAGTATTTCTTTGCCTCTCCCTCTGCAGGTCGAAGCGTTTCTTGTCGTTCGTCGACAGCTGCCTGGTCAAAAACCACATGCATCGACCCACCACAGACGCTCTGCTGAAGCACGCCTTCATCAGGGACCTGGCAAACGAGAGGCAGGTCCGCATCATGCTGAAGGACCACCTGGACAGAACCAGGAAGAAGCGTGAGAAAGGTGAGGGGGGATCCGGCCAAACAAAAAGTGCCGACAGGTTTGGTCTTTTTCCTAAAGACTCACAAGACTTAACAGCCATCTCTGTGATGACTCTGGTTAATTCGCCGCACCAGTTGAGTCCGTGCACCATCACACAGCCTGCCTCTCAGCGCTGGCCCTCTGAAAACTCCACATTTTCATTCACGACGTCGCGTTGAGGGAAATGTTTGTCTTGGCCGCGGCCGCTGGCCACATTTTTACACAACTCCTCTTGGTGAGCTTCACTTTCTGACGCCGTTACCACAATGCATTGCTCCTTTTTGTTGTAAAGGAAGGAAGCAGGGGTTTTGGAGGGATGGAAACAGACACAAGGCTGCACAGCTGGAATGTGAAACGTAGAGGGAGAGGCATCGTCATGAAAATAATAAGGACCTTCTCATTTGGGTTTGTACGCATTGTGGGAAAATGTCATCAGACCTGTAAGCTTCGTTTGACTTTAAATACTGGAGAGGGAGAGTGTGAGTGAGAGAGAGAGAGAGAGAGGCAGAAAGGGGGAAGAGGAAGAGAGAGACACAGGGAGGAAGGAAGGAAGAAAGAAACAGAATGGCCATCTGGTTCTAATCTCTGAGCTTACAAAAACACATTGAACGGCTGGAGACTTTCAGCTTGCCCCGTGTGTTTTATGTGTGCTTGTATGTGTGTTAGAACCGTGCGTACCCTCTAATGCAACCCTCCCCAAATAAAAGCCATTTCGCGTTGTTTTGGGTGAGGAAAAACTCAGAGCTGCTGGGACAAAAATCAATGAATAAGCAAACGCTCCGGATGTGATGATTAGAGGATGTGTCACCTTCTTTTAGCATCCCCAAGAGTGTTGTCTGAACAGAGATGGGCCGCGCTGAGTGAGATGTATCACCCCACGAAGAAATTTCAGGCAACAAATCGCTCCTTTCCCCTGGCTCGGCGGCGGCGGCAGCAGCAGCGTAGGCCGAGGCTCGACATAACGACACGGCGGGGGTTTTGAGGAAAGGAACCGTTGTGGACCTTTTTCTTTTATGGTTCTGCTCTAACCAACTCCACCTGTGTTGTGTTACCTTTCAAGTGAACATCTGGAGACTCGAGTCGACGTTCAGCTTTTGGCCCCTCTCCTCTCGCAACAGATGTTGTCCAAATGTTGTTACTTAGAGCCTCATGTCTTTACACCCCCCCCTCAGAACAGTGATTTTATTCTCTTGGCTACAGGGAAAAAAACTTCCTGTGTACATATATAGCTATTAAATAATTACAGTTTTAAGTTGCAGTGCATTTGCCAGTTTTGCTGTTGGTAATACCGATTTCTCTTTCTAACGATTATAATTACAGAAGACGGCATTCGGCATTCATAATGTTTGTCTTGCCATGCCGCCATGTCGAGTCAGTAATTATTCAAATTAGAAGCAGAGGCAACATAAATTTAAAAAAGGGTTTTATAATTCTTCTTATACATTAATAACATAACAGAGTTCACACTTTAAACAGTTTTTTTACAGCCCCTGTGTATCCACCTGCTTTTTTGGGGAGCTGACCTGTCTGTGAGGCTATCTCTGGAGTTTCCTTACAACTGATCTGAAACGTCAGTGTTCTGATCTGTGAACCTCTCTGTAATCCCTTTTCCTTGTAACATGGACCTTCAACATGCTGTCCGTCACAACAATGCTTATTGATTGTTGCTAGTGGGTGTTCTTGGAGGACATTTTTAAAGCTATTCTCTGTTAAAGGGATATTCCAGCCCAAACTGAAAATGTGTCTCTTGCCATATTCTCCAGCGTTTGATAAGGGGGAAAAAAGCATTTTGTAACCAGCCCAGTAATTCTCCTGATGTGGCAGCAGTCCGTTTGCAAAACACCAATGTACAGTAAGTGAATGGGAACTACTAGCATGCTTCCCAATGCCAGATCAGGAGAATTCCTGGGCTTGTTACAAAATGCTTTTTTCTTTAATGGCATGGTTCTTGGGCAGAATTGTAAGAAATTCTACAGTGTCATGAAAAAAAATGCTCTGTACGATAAACTATTTTTCATAAGTAGAACTTGGGTGACAGCTTTGCAAGCTGCTTTAAAAAATTTTATTTTTATTTTTTTAAAGGTCACAATATACGCATTTTGGCAGTCTCAAAGGACTGCTTCATGCCTCACTGCCTCCACCGAGCACTAGAGTGTGTTATACTGAACGGCCCAACATCTCTGTGGATCAAACTGCACACCATTCTGTTCTTGTTCATATATGACATTTCTGAGCTAATGCAAGCTACCACTTAAAATGCTTAACCTAGACCTTGTAGAGCTTCTCCCGCATGCCGGCTCTAAAGCCTAGTTCATGCTTCTCCGAACGCAAAATTGCACTCGACACAGATGTATTAACGGAGACGTTTTTCGTTTATAATAGTCCGCTTCTCCACTCCACTCTCCATTTTTTTTTCAGCGTTGCTCGACCAGGACAGCAGGGGGTGCTAACTTTTCATGGCGTCTCTGCCTACTATCACAGCGTTGTTTCAGTTTTTTCTAAGCTTGTGAACGCATTTCTTCCTCAAGGAGCAATGGATGACAGAAAGTAAGTTTTGAATTAAGCTGTAAAGCTTTTTTACTAGAAGTGCAGCTCATACAATACTCTCGAAATGCATGGAAACAAACACAGCAGCCTCTTTTTTTGTTTTCCTACACCTCCTTGTGTTCAAAATCGTTGAGAGAACAGATTACGTAAAATATCCTTTCAATATATAAAGCATGTAGTGGCCAAACGTTGCATTTACTACTGATCACAGCGACTGTTGAGCCCTGTTCTGGTGAAGCGATCTCTGGCTGTTACTGAAACTGACCGATCAGATGCATACGCTCTCCATTGACGGAGACTGATAGTTAAAAATTGGGCCTCTACTCTGTGTGTCCTTACGTAGGTGACGGAGAGCCCTTGCATTGACGGATAATCCCGTCACATCAAAATGGAGAAGCATAAACTAGGCTTCACTCTACCGACTATTTCTCTCCAGCATAGCACATGGCCAGATTTATCCGACATTGATTAATCTGATGGCCATTTTACTTCTTCAGTTGTAGTCCAGTACTTTTTGTCACACAAAACCTAAAATAACTTTTGCCGAAAGTCTGTGCTTTCTCTGCATCATAACAAACTGCCATCATTTGTTCAATCCATTCAGACTTCAGACAAAATAATATAACATTTTCCAAAGCCTCTTCTTGAAGACAAGGTTTTTAGACATTGTAAAATACATTTTGTGTGTATGCTACAACTTTTATCTGTGCTACCAAACCAGCAACATCTGTAGCACCAGGCTATAAGCTGAAATAGTTATGGTACAGCCCTGTTTATTGTTTTGAATGAGAAGCAAATTGTATTAGGAGGTTTCACTGATGCGACAGTACAGCAGTCAATACAGCAGTGCTCACTTGCTTTGTTTTTTTATATCAGGACAAAGTACTTTTCCAGATGTCCCAAACAATTGGAAGGAATCTGTCTAACCTCACATTTACTGCAGAATCTTACTCATTGATATTTTTCTTGGACAACATTCGCTTCTCTGTCGCCAGACATTTAGCAAGCTCTGCAGTAGTGGGAGAAAGAATCTGTAACACAGGGTTAGTCAGATTTTTTCCTCACTTTTGCAATCCAAGCCTCCTTCTTGCACTGCCATCAGAAAGTTCTTGATGTAGAAGCAGCTAGAGTCAGTTTTGATGCAACGCATTGACGGCTGCACTCCTTTCCTCAGAGGTAAACTCTGCCAACGTAAGGAGACTATGATTTCAATGGCATATGTCATTCTTTTATAGCACTCTGCTTGTGGAATGTTTCCACGGCTTTGCCTGTCCCGATCCTATAATTATATTGAAATAATCATTCTTTACCAGGATCAAAATTGCCATGAATTCTCATATCTGAAACACAATGCGAAAACAGAAACCTCTGGCATTCTTTATCACTTTAGGTCAATTTAACTTTTGCATCACAGAGGTGAGTGGTTAAAAAGCCCAGAAATGGATGAGTAATAAATATGACAGGAGCTGGCCCAAAGCTTTATCACATGGCTGAAACTTAGTGTTTTTTGGCATCCCAGTCGTGAGTGAAAATGCAATTTTCCACTCCATAATCTGTTAACTTCACACCCGAACATAATGCAGCTGACGCCAACGCCGAGCCTCGGGTGGGAACGGATTCCTTTGCTGCCCTGCACCTGCTTGCTTAGGGTCGCTGTTTCATGGATCCATCCACTCTGACGCTGCGCTTTCTAGATGACAAAAAACACACTCTACGGATAATCAGCGTCACGTTTTGACAGCTTTCCTTCTGTGTTTCTGCCTCTTAGAGGATCTAGAGTTTGACTACAGTGGCAGCGAGGGTGAAGAAGACGAGGTCACAGAGGAGGAAGGCGAACCCAGGTAATCATCCATTTTAGTTGGTCTGCACATATGCTGTGAAAGCACAACAGTGGGAAGAAATCACTGCTTGGCAGGAACAGGGACGTATATATATCTGTCCACTGACAGATTGCATTAGTCCCTCTGTCGGTGTCCCTCCGTGTCCAACAACAGATGTTTTTTTCAACTGAGCACTCGTTCCCAGGATGATCTCTGAGTGGGTCTTTCTGTAACCCCTCCCACTGTGTTTTAACCCTCCAGTGGATCTGAACAGTACAGTTTATTTTTTTTCCCCACCTTACTTTTCACCCTGTATCTTGTCCTTGTTGCTCCTTTACCCTTTCAGCTCCATAGTGAACGCTCCCGGTGAATGGACGTTAAGACGGGAGTTTCTTCGATTACAGACGCAAGCTCGCGAAGACAGCAGAGAGGGGGGTCACGGAGGAGGAGGGGGGGCTCAACATCGACAACAGGTAGGCTTGTCACGATAACAAATTCTGCTGGACGATTAAATGACCCCAGAAAATATTGTGATAAACTAGGGATGAGTATTGGAACAAATCTGGTGATACGATATGTATCACAGTACAGGGGAACGATACAATATATTGCGATAGTATGATAAAGACTATATATTGTGAGGTTTAAAACTACATTTAATTTTAGAAAAACTCACAGCATTCTAAACACTGCAACCTTTTTCATACATAACACATCCAGTTTGAATATTAGCTCCAGTTGCTCCACTTGAATGAAGAAGGTCAAAACATAGATACATTGCTTTTGAATATTGATATAGTACTGTGATATAAAATATTACGATATATATACATATTGGTATTTTTGTACATCCTTACAATCAAAAGCAATATTGTCGATTTGAAACCAATTTCCCATAATGTGATAGTAATGTAAGTACACCCTCTGAACAATCTATAAACTTTCATTGCTAGAGAAAGTTGCAACTGTAACACTTTTTTTAATATCCAGTTTAAGAGGCAAGAGAACCAGCTAAGAGTCTTTAAGCGAAAAGTCTAAACTAACAAGAAAAGCACTCAGTTTGACTTACACAGGACATCCCATTGTACTCTGCCACTACAGATATATGGACAATATTTGCTGTTTTTAATCCATTCTCTTTGGTAGAAAGAAGGACACACACATAAGCAAATAAATAGAAATTATTATGGCTGGAAAAAGGATTGAGCTTATTTGAATTTATCATACGATTCAATGACTGTTCAATGTGTCAGGCCTAACAATTGTTTACCCCCCCGCACGCTTTTTTTAACGTGGTTTGATTTTTGTACACCATATTGGAAAACTCATTATCTGAACTTTTGAAACAAATCCAGCTCATTGGGATTTAATGGAGTTTGTGTATCCCTGCTTTAGGCCACTGTTACTGTTCTCCTATCATGGAAAAAAAAAATTTCACTAAGTAGATTCAAAAAGTGAAACATTTACATTAGAGTTATTCATTACACACACACACACACACACACACACACACACACACACACACGGTGCCACACTCTAAGCAGCAAATTAACTCAAAACACCTGCAAAAGCTTTTAGATGGTCTCTCAGTCTAGTTCTGTAGGCTACACAGTTTTTTAAAAGATAACCATTGACAACCACTTGCACAAGGAGGACAAGACAAAAGGTCATTGCTAGAGAGGTTGGCTGTTCACAGAACTCTGTGTCCAAGCACATTTATAGGGTGGTGAAGGGAAGGACAAGATGTGGTAGAAAAAATGTGTCCAGTTAGTAATAGTGATAACCGCACCCTGGAGAGGATTGTGAAACAGAGCCAGTTCAAAAATGTGTGAGATATTCACTAAAAGAGGGCTGCAGCTGGAGTCGGTGCTTCAAGAACCACCAGGTACAGACGTATGCAAGACATGGAATTCTGCTGTGGCTTTATTTGTGTCCAGGAATGCGACAGCAGGTCCAAAGACAAAAAGGATTGGACTTCAGCAGAGTGGTCCAAAGTTATGTTCTCTGATGAAGAAAAAATGTACATCTCTTTTGGAAATCAAGGTCCCAGAATCTGGAGGAAGAGAGCAGAGGCACAAAATCCACGTTGTTGGAGGTCCACTGTAAAGTTTCCAGAGTCAGTGACGGTTTGGGGTACCATGTCATCAGCTGGTGTTGGTCCATTTTGTTTTCTGAGATCTAAGCAGCCGTCTACCAGGACGTTTTAGAGCACTTCATGCTTCCTGCTGCTGACCAACTTATGGAGATGTGGATTTCATTTTCCAACACCTGCACATACTGCCAAAGCGACCAATACCTGGTTTAAGGACCACGGTGTCCCTGTTTTTGATTGGCCAGCAAAAACATCTGACCTTAACCCGTTAGATAATCTATGGGGTGTTGTGAAGAAGAGCATGTGATACACCAGACCCAACAATTCAGAAGAGCTGAAGGCCACTATCAGAGCAACATGGGCTCTCATAACACCTGAGCAGTGCCACAGACTCATCCACTCCATGCCACACCGCATTGCTGCAGTAATCCAAGCCAAAGGAGACCAAACTGAATATATAGAGCTGTACATGCTCTTACTTTTCATGTCCCAGATATAACCTATGAATGGAAACGTAGAAGATCAGACGCACATGCACCCTAGCTCAGTCTTCATCCATTGAATCCCTACGGTGCTCTGCTAACAGCTCAGTGCCTTCACCCAGTCAACCACAATACTGTGGCATGGGTCAATGATTAATAACAATCAGTAACCAGCAGTGTGGTTTTTTTCTCTCTGTGATAATTCTGTCAGTACTGAGAGTCGGAGCACTCTGATGAGATATTATTCAACGTGGGGGTACAATCTGAGTTGTTTTGAAATTTCTTACCGCACAAAAGAGGTTAGGAATGGCAGTGGTTGTAGAAGTCCTTCAGGCCCCAATTTTCTCAGCAGGTTTTTGTTCGCTTCTTTCTGATTTTTTTCTTTTGTTATGTTGATTTCAAAGGTGTACTTATGAAAGGGAGTTCCTTACCGAGTCACATTAAGAACCAGGAGCAGTCAGAGATAGGAAGCCAAGCAATGTGCTGCTAAGAACAGAATAGCAAGAATAGAAAAAAAACTCTGCGTTTTAAGTAGAAAACTGGGGGGGGGGGGGACAGATACACTTAGATGACCCATAGTTACTATTTCATTACTATTGAAGTATCCTTCAATAACCCAGACTTGAAATGAAACGACACTTAAAAATAAAATAGTATTAATATGCTTAGGGGAAGTGAAAATGTCGAAGAGTAGCTATTATTTGCCACTAGAGAAATGTGTAGTTGACATACAAGGTTTATCAACCCTTCCGTTGTTTTCTGTCTCACATTAAAGCATAAAATAATATTAGTAATATAGATAATAAGAGTTAAATGTACTAATGTTATCCTTACTAAACCATACTCTACCAATTTATTTATAAAGCACATTTACTAATGGCATCATGCCGACCAAAGTGCTGTACAAGGTAGAACCAGTAAATCCTTGATTAAAGGAACCAAAATTGAACTTTTAGTTTTTTTACATAACTTTTCCAACTACTGAATTTGGCTTTGCAGCAGCAGCATAGGCAGCAGCTGGCTGAGCAGGAACGAATCAAGCAGATTCTGGCCGACAGACGGAGCCAGCAACAACAGGAGCGCCGGCAAAAGCTGGAGAATGTGAGTACTCTACTTTGGTTCTGCAGTCGTATGGTTTCAGCGAGTCAGTCCACATTCAGCCCCCCCCCCCATCTAATGTGAACCATACCTGTCCCTTTCCATCATCATCTTCATATAGTAGTTCACATCAGCTGCTCTGCTGCTGTATTTTAAAAACTGTTTTTTTTTAAATAAAAAATGTCAGCTCAAATCCTAATGTTGAAAACCTGAAAACAAAAAAAATACCTAATATCTAAAACATGTAATACCTCTGCTCTTCACTGCAGCAGAAGCAGCAGTTGACGGAGTGTGCCTTTCAGTGGGCGGAGCTTCAGGAGGTTTTTATGGGGGAGGAGTCTGATCTCCATGACAACAGAATCATACTGGATGCAAAAAACCGGAAGTGTGAAAACAGACAGGTAAAGACTTAAGGGTTCCAGTCTGTAATGGCCACTTGTGGTGATTTTGGTTCTAGAGCAGTACTCACTTCTTCTCAGCTTTTTAAGACGTATGAGGGTCAACTAACCGTCTGAATGATAATAGTAAAACATTCTGCGCAGGAAACGGCCACCAAAGTCTAACTTTAATGAAGTTAAAGAAATTGCATGATCCAGACAGGAAGTGAGATATAATCCAGCCCAGGTAATGCGGTATTTTTCAAAATAAAACCAGTACGAGCAAAAGAGTGTGGCTTTTCAGCTGTGGCTTTTGTTTACAAGCTCCTCTGTAGTTACGTAGTTAACAGCTGAGATGTGGTGCTGTCGCTGGAGCAAACCTGCACAGACGCCCCACACACAGACCGCAGCCGGTGTGAATTGCAGTGACGCGGTAGCCCTACAGACACCGAGCCACATCGGTTCTGCGCCCAGTGTGAATCAGGGGTTAGGCCGAGAATACACTTGCTTTTTAACCTTGCGCTAACCTCACAATGACAGAGCAGAGACACCCATGATAATACACGTAAGCCTGAGGCCAGCTTTTTTAATAACCAATCATCATAATTTAGTTTTAGCCATTATATAGAATATTATATACAATGAGTGATTGATGTTCTTTTTCCGAGGTTTTGTATGCGCCTTAGTTACTGAGGTGAGTTAAAGAGGGGAAGAGACCTTGCACAAGAAAATGTGAGTCTTCTGTGACTGAATGGTCAGTCGCGCCATTTTAATCTATGAAGACAGAACTCGCCAAGTTTACGCAGCTGTTCTAAAAGGCTTTATTTGGTGTATACCACCACCTAAAATAGCTTCGACTGGTCCACTCCAAGCATAGGACATTTGGATATCCCGCCTGGCCATTAGTCACAAGGAGGATTCTGAGATTAAAGTCACTGTCACAAAGCTGGATTGTGATCTGAAACCACTTCAGTTTTAGAAGCAGACGGCCATATCTTCAGCGCCTTGCAGAGCTGTTAATGCCCTTGGACTTTTCAGGATTTATGACATTACAATGAAAAGCTCTGCAGGTTTTTTAAACGCATAAATAGGAAGTGGAACGAAAATGATCTGCAGTTTCAGAAATAATTTGAAAACAAAAAAAAACTGGAATAGTTTAACATTCGCACTGTTTCTATCCTACTAAGGCTACGTCCACACTAAGCCGATAAGGTTATACGGGGAGTTAGACGCCTAATGTTATCCACTCAACACGAGCATTTACGCCCCGTTTAAGGTCCCATGATTGCACAACCCCATACCGACCTGTGCAAATACTCGGCATGCGCGAAAAGACGCACGAAACACGCGTATAATCTACATGACGCCAGCGCCTACATAATATATACAAGAAGCTCTACAGCACAGTACATATCAGCTTGTCCCGTTAACCGAAGAGAACAATAGCTGTTCAGAAGAAGAGAGAGTTTTTGGTGTGGACAGACGACGAGATCGATTTATTACTCTTCGCTGTTGCCTTTGTCTGTAGTGTCGTATTGTTATTGACACTTCCTTTCATTATCCGGGGAAGCTGTCCACACGAGCTCGTTTAGCCGTTGAATTAAGATTTACAGGGCTCTCTTACCCAGCTAATAGTTATCCGGCCACAGACCTTAAACGACGCCGGGTTAGTGTTGACGATAGGGGGGTGTAGACTAAATAATTATACGTTTAAGGCATTACCCGGCTTAGTGTGGACTTGGCCTAAGTCAATACCTCATTCTCAATGTTTGCACATCTAGGGGCTGACACTACGAAGAGTCCCCTCACAGATTCAGTTAATGGATTGTAGATCTGATTGTATGTTTAATGTCTTTATCCGGACGAGGATAAAGACACCCCAGTTTCAAGACCTTTGCACCTTCTGGCAGGTCTTCTTCCATGATTGTCCTGTTTTTAGCTCCATCCATTTCCCATCAACCGTAAAGGTGGTTGTGTTTTGCTTCTATTACACAATTTGACATTTGGTCTCATCTGAGCAGAGTGCCTTCTTCCACATGTTGTCCCATACCACACACTGAACAAGAGTCGGTGGTTTCAGCCTGGCTCCAGAAGAGGACATGACACATAAAACCCAAGTTGTGACAATAGTTGGGCCCTAACCTTTTTTTTCGTCATGGACTGATATTATATCAGACAATATAGTAAAAAGAAACGGCCGGTGTAAAAATCTAGGTTAATTTGAAGTATAATAATAATCCATATAAATACACTGTGTGCTTTTAACTTTCTTTGTGTTCCCGTGTCATCTGGCTAACAACATAACATGAGTGATATTCTCTTTGCTAATTGTCCCTAGTTGCTATGGTAACTAGGGATGGGGCGTCGTTTAAGATTTATTGATACTACTACTCTTAACGATCCTCCTTATCGATCCGGTCCTTTATAGGTATCCTTGTCGGTACTTTTTTTTGTTGAAATACTGATAAAAGGGGGGGAACACACAAATAATGAACTACAATTATTTTATTTTTCAACAATTGGAACAGCAAAGCACGGAAATAAATAACTACAAAATAAAAAGTAAAACATAAATAATTGAATAAAAACACTATATATGCCAGTGCTACCCTAATGGTAACCTTTAAAGATGCCTTTGAAATAAGATTTATGACAGAAAGAAAAATAAAATGCATGACAACTCAAATCAGTTGTCTCTGTAACAAGACGTTCCCATCTCCGGCAGGTTAAAGGCTTCCTTACCACATATTCAGCCAGTGGGGGCTTTGTGGGTAATGAAAATAATCACCTGTCAAGATGAATCCATATTTTAAGCAGGTTTAATGGTATTGTATGTTAAATGGATCTTTTTCTTGGAAGTCGTTGGCTCTTCTTCAGGCCCTTCAGTGGAACCTATACTTTTCGCAGAGAAACTTTTTTTAGATACTTCTGTTCTTAATCATTCTGCTAGCATGTGGGTTGGGGACCTTTGCTTTAATCTATACATCAGCCTTCTCTTCCCGGAAGGTGAACTGATAACGGAGCATCTCGGACTACAGAGGATAGAGAGGGGGGGGAGGTTAAGTCGAAAGAGGACGAGGAAGCCCCTCTGTGTGATGCATCATCAGTCCAGAGGAAGTAGCATATGTAAACATGACGGTGCATTTTCTCAACGTGCTACAAAATATCTTATATGCTCTCAAAAACTGCGTAATCTGATCGAGGCCCCTTACTTGGAGTGACACCTTTACCCACTGAAACCACCATACATACAGTACTGTAGCCTCTGGTCCAGCCGTTAATTTCAATACTTACTCAATAATTCACACCCACCTTTGGGTCTTTACTACCACTCCTCCTGAAATATCTGTCTCATTCTATGACATTTTCTGTACGTTTAGTTTCATTGTAGCAGTACCCAGCCACAGATTTCAACACGATGCTTCAGTAAGTTTTAAGGCATCAGTATAGAATTATGCGACATGCTCAGTGAGTGCACGATGTGATGTTTTCTCAGATAAAGACGAGGACTGGTGCAGTGATTATGATTCATATAGCAAGCAGGAAGTGTGATGTGGGAGGGGGGGTTTGCAGCATGATTAAACAAGCGGTAAGGTGACACTTCCACATTTAACAGGAAAAGGGAAATGATAATGTTGAAATAGAAGTCACTGTGTTCCACAGATCCTCGCCCTTATCAGCCTGTTATCAGTGCAGTGAGTATGAAGGGTGATAGACTTACAACCTGCAGGCCTCAGCTGGTCATGTTGTCAATTTTGTCTAAGTGCTTGTAGCTAACATTAAGATGAGCTGTTCATTCCTTCTGGGGTTTTTTGGAATTTATTAGAACTCTCCTTTTTCCAGAATAATCTTATAAACCACTTCACTGAATTTTTAAAGCAGGAGTAAGATGCACAGGTTTGATTTTATTCTGGATGTTTTGATTCTTGACACGTACACGCTCAACTACATTTATGCATTCAGTAGATAATTAAAGTGTTGGTGAATGTTCCACCATGTCTTTACCTCTTCGAAGGCTTGCTTGCTTCATTACACACTGCTGGTTTCACACAATTCTACATAGGTAAAAGGTGAAAGTTGACTGGATGTGTCAGCAGCTGTCTCCTTTAAATGAGAGCACATTGAGTACAACATCCAGGAACTATCGAGGCTCAGGCTGTCAAAGAGTTGGAACCGATTGGAAAACTTGGGCAACCATCCACAGTAAATACATCAATGTGTATTTGTAGAGGGGCAACCAAGTTCCAAATTTGACACCTTTAAACCCACCTGAAATTTGCCCATAAGGACAGGCAAGACAGCTTCTTGAGAATGGTTTGTGGTCAGGTGTGAAAAAGATTAATCCATTTCGCGTCCAATCGTGTGGGGAGTATTGGGTATTTGACCCAGCTTTGTTTCCAGTGAGAGTTGGACTCTGCCGAGGTAGCCCGTTGTCACCAATTTTGTTCATAACCTTATGGACAGAATTTCTAGACACAGTGTTGAGAAGATCCGTCTTGGTGGCTTCAGGATCTGTTCTCTGCTTTTTGCACATGCTGTTGTCCTGGTGGTTTCAAGTGATCTACAGCTTTCACTAGAGCAGTTTGCAGCTGATTGTGACGTGGCTGTGGGTAAGAATCAGCACCTCCACATCGGAAACCATGGTCTTGAGTCGTAAAAAATGGAGTCGGGATAAAGTCCTGCCCCAAGTGGAGGAGTTTAGGTGTCCTCGAGTTTTGTTCACAAACGAAGGGGGAAACATGAAGAGGGAGATCGATGGGCAGATTTGTGCGGCATCTGCTGTGGTACAAGCACTAAATTGGTGTGTCATGTTGGAGAAAGATCTACGTTCCAACTCTCACTTATGGTCATGAGCTATGGATAATGACTGAATGAATGAGATCACGGATATAAGCGGCTGATAAGAGTTTATTCTATTGCGTATATGGGCTCTCCCTTAGAAATAGGGTGAGGAGCTTGTCCATTCAGGGAGGGCCTCAGAGTATAGCCGCTGCTCCCCCATATCAAGAGGATCCAGTAGTCGAGGCTTGGGCATCTGCTTAGGAGGAATCCTGGACCCCTCCCTGGATGACGTATTCTGGTCATGTCCGACTAATAGTCATTGTTCAATCAATCAATGCATTAAACTTTATTTCTTGTTTTATGAACAGTGCTTTACAGAAAAAAAATTACCCCACATTTACCAACACCACCAAACACACACGCACGCACACAAGTTTAAACATGAACAACCCCTCCCCCCAATCCTGTCCCCATGTGCAGACATACTCAGGAACAAGGTTAAAATTACACTAAAATAGACAATAAAATGAACACTAGGCCGAGTACCGATGAGCCCGTTTAGATAAGGTCTTGTTCTGAAGAAGACCCAGAACATGCTGGAGGGACTTTCTTAGTTAGCCCGGGAATGCCTTGAGATTACCCAGAAGAGATGGCCCAAGTGGTTGGGGAGAGGGAAGTCTGGGTCTTTCTCCTTAACATACTGCCTTCATGACCTGATCCTGGATTAAGCAGAAGGTAATGGATGGATGGATATTTATCCATAATAGGCAAATATTTATCAAGATGGATCAATTAAAAGAGCCGATACCCCCCTCCCCACAAATATCCAAACTGAATGAGAGCAGAGGCTTATGTGGTTTAAAAAATGTTTTGCTACTGACTGGTGTAACATCATATAGTACTCACAGACTAGTGGGTAAATGCAACTAAATCAAAAGAAACATATATCGTAAAAAACCTGGACATTTGTAAATATAGCAATACAATATTATTGGAATATGACAAGAGTAACATCCTCTCTGGCCCCTAACCCTCTGTAGTTGTTATGGAAATGTTTAAACATGACTTTAAAATAAGATTTACCACAGAAACAAATTTAAAGTACATGAAAAAAGCAACACACCACAACACTGATTCAGTGATTTTTTTTTTTTTTTTCTATAATGAGACAGTCCCGTCTGGTGCAATTTTAAAGGCTTCATTGCCTTCTTAGAAAGCAGGTATCCCCATATTATGCAGAGATTTGTTTTTCAACTTTTTTGTATTCAAATTTATTCTTGTTTAATGATATTGTATGCAACCATGCACTCACAGGCAAACACATGTGACAGGCACCTGCCACCTCCCTACAAACCTGATCTCTTGGCTAACGCGAAGAACAATAACAAACATGGCGGGAGGTGGGGTTGAGAGTTAAGAGCTCGTTGCTAAAGAAGGCTCCAGCTAAATTATCTGGATCTGGTTGGGTTATGATAAGTCTGACACAGGGGAATACTCGGTTATATGCAGAGTTTGTAAAAAAAAAACAGTGATTACAAATGATGGTTACACGACCAATTCCACCACCTCAAACACCGGCACAAACCAGAGTCTGACGAGAGCCAGAAAATGCGCCTGGATGCTGTAAAAGCGACAGTGTCAACTTCAGCGAAAGGTTCTGATAAGAAAACACTTAGGGTGCGTTCACACTGCCTCGAACGGCGTCAAGTGCGTCAAGATTAAATATAAAGTCTATGGTTGGGTCCATCAGAGATCCGTCAGAGTCTCTGCGGTGCTTTTTGTGTGTTGGTTGCGTCAATTTTTCAATCATTACCTGCGTTTAAAGCAGCAGAGCAGCAAACACAAGCAACGCACAAGTTCAGGTAGCTGAATTTTTGACGCACTTAACTCAGTGCGGCAATCAATCAGAACGTCTCACTCTAGTGATATCGTCTGACGTGCACGTTTTCTAGCCAATCACGATCCTTTAAAAACTTCCAGCAGAGAAATCCCCGCCCACGCTTTGCAAGCTTCAGGTTAAAAATGTATATGCGTCAAACTAGATGCGTTGTGAGCTTTGCCTGACGCTGACAAAGTGCGCGGTGTGAACGCACCATTAGCCAGTGAAAATTGGCGCCGCATTCCATACCGTACATTAAGCAAAGCAAACAATGGAAATAATTAACTGAGGCTGTGGCGTTTTGCCTGGCTAAAGACATGTTGTCATTCTAAACTGGAGAAGGAGAGATTCAGGCGAATTATCTGAAAACCGACGCTAGATACATGCCCTCGAGGAAATATTTTTTCAAGACGGTGTTCCCTAAGATGTATGATGAGTGCAGTGATGACTTACAAACGACACTTTCTACGACAGATGTTTTTCTTAATTTATGAGGTTTTATTTGAGGTTGTTTGTAATTTTATAAGCTAGCTGCCGCTGTCTCTTAGAGTTTGAATACATGTTTAATCTGTTCTCACATTTCAAACTTGTTTGTGTTGAGTCATTACAGTTTTATCGACATCGTCAATTTTATTGTTACCGGGATAAATGCCAGAAATCATCGTGAAAAAGGTTTTTTTTAATATCGGCCATCCCTAACCCAGTCAGTTAAGTAGACAAATACATTTCATGGCAATATCGAGTTGATGGTAAATGAAATAAGTAGCTTCCGATATTTTTAGAGCACACTTCATTTTTTTCTAATTTACTGCTAGCATTGTTAGCTCAACGTTAGCCTCTCACCTGGTCGGTAAACTAGCTAAGAAGGAAATCTGTTTCAATGACACCTTCTTTCCAATGTGATGGAGACATTAGAATGCTGTGTGATTATTTCACTGTAAGATTCTTACATATTGTAGCTTTAGCCTTCATGTTTGATTATTAGGGGTGCCCCCCGCCCGAAAAAAAGAAAAACTCTACATGGGATAGACGGCAAAGATAATGGATGGATGGATGGTCTTATTAATATTTCAACATGGGGAAAACTGTTTCTAAGAGCTCAGAATTAATCTGACAGTGATGCTGATCCTGATTTGACTAAGCCTTTAGTCATACTTGTATTTGTCTGTTGTTGACATGTGTCTTTGCTGTAAAAAGATTTCAACCGTGGTTTTTCCTTACCTCTGCTCATCCCTGATACTTGGGTCTCCACAATTTTCCACCATAACTTTGCGATCAGGCTAAGCCGCTGTCACACCTTAAGCGCCGACAAATGTGACCCTTCAGGTTCAGGCAAACACAATTTAAAAGCAGCAGTGCGTTCACTGCAAACATTCAAATCCAGTAATTACCAAACGTAAATGTTAGACAAAACATATCCACTTTAGGCTGTTTGGATTGTTTTTTTTTCTTGGTTTTTTTCCGTTTTTTTTTTCCTTTCGAGGGGAAATTAAAAAAGAGGTCATGATAAAATATTTAAAGTTAAGGGTGCTGGCTGAAGAGCTTCACACTGAATATTTTAGTTACCACCTCTTAGAATTCTCCCAATTATGATAAGCATGTGTTTTTTTGTGTGGTTTTTTTTTAGCTTTCAGGTCTGATCAACCCACAAAAACCACAAGGAGGGGATTTTATATTTCAAGTTTAGGCTTAAGAGCTCTAAAGGATGACAAATACGAAGGAAAATGTAGGATATACGAATGGATTTTTGTTTTATTGTGTTGCTATCTGCTTAAAGATGTGTGTGTGTGTGTTTGATCAGGATCATGCTGGCAGACAGCGGCGTGACAATGTGTCAGTAAGACCTCTGGACTCCACAGCGGAGCAGGTAATGAAGCTTTACTCGTGCTTTTCCAAAGACATGGTATTAATTCCTCTAATTTAATTAAACGGGAGCAGTAGGTTGGATGACACATGGAACAGTTTGTTACTAATGCTGCAAGTGGCTTCTACTTCCCTCCACTGCCACTAGTTTGGGGTAGTTGATCCAGTTTTACCTCATCCTGTGTTTTTAAAGACGATAATTGCTCTTTACGTCCACGGCGGCGAGGAGTTCTGGGCTGCTCACCACGTTTTCACCTTTGTATGCATCAAAGCTTTGGTCGTATCAAATACAGGGTTTTTTTTGTTTGTTTTTTTTTAAGGTGAGGCTATAATTGCGTGACACCGCTGACCGAGATGCGAGAGAAAAGCCTTGAATGAGTAGCGGGTGGCGTGCTGTTTTGGTCCCCAGCTTGGACAGATGGAAGATAAAATGAAGTGTGTGGGTGAAGGCGGCTGGGTGGGACGATGAAAGAGAAAGCGGCTGAAATCGTGCGCCCGTAATTGAAAGTGTTAGTGTTAAATAGGCCGGGGGAATTTATCGCGTTGAAGATCTCCTGGAAGCAGACGCTGAGCGACTTTTGATTTTTCACTGTGTGCTTCTGGCGAGCCCAAACTGATAGGGATATGAGTGACAACGGACCGTGTTCCTCCCAGCAATGTCCGCTCTTTAAACCAGTGTTTATCACAGCATGCCGTCACTTTTGTTTTAAACCCTCCCTCTTCATCTCTGTCCCGTCTCTGCTGAGCCCAGCCTGCCGTCTCCCTTCGTTCCCCCCTCTCGCTTGCCTTTTTTCCGTCCATCCCTGCCTGAGTCGCTCGCAGTGGGAAAGCTTTCTTACTTGTGCCATCTCCCTTTTAACTCTACTTCAGTATCCTACCGTCTAATCTCAGCAAGAAATGCGTTAGACGCTAAGATTTTCAAAACATGCCTTGATTCACCATTGCTTTTTGATACTCAGAGACACTTTCTCTCTACTATTTTTAATTGCTTTCTGGGACTCCTTGCCTTCATGTTGTACTTATCATTAATATTTAAATCTGATGTGTAAACTCCACGTCTGAGGCAGCCTTTAAATGTAGATCTCAGTAGGATTACACACTACTTTCAAAGGGAAGGTAACGTTGTTTTTTGGGGGTTTTTTTGCAACCTGGACCTTTTTTGTACTGATGCATTAGGTTCATGTATCCACCCAGAAAATTGGGGTGCGACTTGAAGTCCTTCAGGAGAAGTTTGGGCACCCAAAGTGCAGTCTCTAAATAAGCCACGGCAAGTTTATTTGTAGAGCACAATTCATACTCAAGGCAATTCAAAGTCCTTCCCAGTTGCATAAATTAAGAAAACAGATAAACAGAAAAAAAACATAAACTTAAAAAATAATTAATTACAATAAAAAGCAAGAGTGCAGATAAAATACTTTCAATTGTCATATGCACGGGTAAAAATAACTGTTTTTAGCCTGGATTTAAACATTGTTAGAGTTGAGGCTTGTCTCACATCCTCATGAAGACTGTTCCAGATTTTAGCTGCCTGAAACTGAAATGCAGCCAAACCGTGTTTATTGTTGACTCTGAGAACAACCAGGAGACCCTTCCCTGAAGTTCTCAGGGCCCGAGATGGTTCATATGTCTCTAACATGTCAGAAATGTACTTTGGTGCCAATCCATGAAAAGACCTGTACACAAGCTGTTAGAAATTCTATTCTCTGAGCGCCAGGAAGCCAGTGCAGAGACCGGAGCACTGGACTAATATGGTCGTATTTCCTGGTTCTTGTCCAGAACGTAGCAGCGTTCTGGATGTACGGCAGCTTTCTTACAGCTCATTTAGAGAGGCCAGTGAGCAGGCTGTTACAGTAGTCTAACCTGCTGGATACAAATGCATGGATAAGTCTCTCTAAGTCTGGTTTTGACATTAATCCTCTGATCTTAGCAATGTTTTTCAGATGGTAAAAAGCTGTTGATGTTATTGCTTTGATGTGGCTGTTTAAGTTCAGGTCCGAGTCCATGATTACCCCTAGATTTCTAACCTGATTTTTTGGTTGAAGACAGAGAGACTCAAGATGACTGATAACACTTTATCTTTGTCTCTGTGTGCCAAAAAAATGATCTCAGTTTTGTCTGAGTTTAACTGGAGGAAGTTGTTTTGCATCCAGACACTGATCTGTTCAGTGCATTGACAGAGTGAATCTATAGGCCCGTGTTCACCTGCCGTCAGTGACACGAAGATCTGAGTGTCATCTGCGTAGCTATGGTAAGACACATTATTGCTGTTAATTAGCTAACCCAATGGAAGCATGCTCAAGTTGAATAAAAGTGGTCCCAAGATTGACCCCTGGGGGACTCCACAGGTCATGGTAATTTTGTCTGAGACACAGTTGCCAATTTCGACCAAGTACATCCTGTCTTCGAGATAGGTGTCACGATTCTACACTCAGCTCCTGTCACTCCCTCATCATCATCCGCACGTGTCTTCAATCTCCAGCCACTCACCTCATGTCTTTATAACCCGTCACCTCCCTTCAGTCAGCGCCGGATCATTATCGGAGTCAATTCCAGATGTCAACAGCTTGTGTGCCTGCCATCTTCATCCTGAGTCTTTGCTCCTGCCATCCAGATCACCACCATCTTCACTCTGCACTTTAATAAACAGCATTGCACTTTGCTTCTGTGTTTGGGTCCATACCTTCCACCACCCTGACAATAGGACTTGAACCAGTTTAGAGCAGTTCCAGAGATTCCCACCCAGTTTTCTAACATGTGAAGTAAGATGCCATGGTCCTCTGTGTCAAAGGCAGCGCTCAGGTCCAGCAGAACTAAAACTGAGACTTTGCCTGCATTGGTGTTCATGCCAATATCATTGACACCTTGATCAGAGCTGTCTCAGTGTTGTGATGGGGCCTAAAGCCTGACTGGAAAGTATCAAATACATTGTTAGACAGGAGAAAGTAAGTGAGCTGTTGATATATTACTTTCTCTAGGACTTTTCCTAAGAATGGAAGGTTTGATATGGGCCGGAAGTTGCTCAGTACTGTGGCATCAAGGCTGCTCTTCTTTAGAAGAGGCTTACTATCCACAGTTTTTAAGGCATTTGGGAATGTTCCAGAGATGTTAACTAACTGACCAAGTTGTGGTAACAAGCTGCTCAGCACAGGCATTGCTGTTACAAGCTGTAACAAGCTGCTCAGGCACATAAGGGATTATCTGCAACAAAACTCTTTCATTTCACCAATGTTTTGTTATGAGTGACTAGCACTATTCCCCTGGGAGTTCAGAGTTTCTCGTAAATGCGTTGTTCTTGTCTGCAGGGGTGTTTTACAGGCTTTATTCCAACTTACGCCAACTGGCAATTTAAGTGATATCACTGTTGGCCATTACAGTTGTATTAGGGAGCCTGTAGAAGTAGCACTTGGTCATTTTGTTTGGGCAATTTGGAAACAGGCAAACGCGGAACATTTGGAAGTTTGCAATAGCAAATTTTGTCCACCTGACTGTCGCTAAGCACAGAGTGAATGTCCGACTAGAGCTGTAATGGTGCACGGCAGAGATGTTATTTAAATCACCACTGTTGTAATTTTGAATAAACGGCTGTTAAAAACCTAGGAGGACTACAACAAAGCACTGTCGAGATGCTACGAACTGCTAGGGAATAACGTTAGCTGACTAAAGATTGGTGAAATTAAAGATTTTTGTGGCAAATAATGCCTTATTTGGAGGCTGCACATTATGGGGTTATACGCTGATCATGAATGGATCTAAAAATCTCCTGAACAACTTCAAGTGGCTCTAAAATTGTCTGTGTGAGTAAAGGGATGCTAGAAATAAGGTCCAGATTGCAAAAAACAGTACATGCCCTTTTAAGAATTCAGATTTCTGTGATGTGATAAAAATGAATCATAACAAATTTCTTAGAAAGCTTTAATGTCTTAACCTTGCTCTGCAATATGGATTCTTGCTAGATTTAGAGTTTTCCAAACTCAGGAGAATTCATTTTTGACCGCTCCAACCTAAACCGTCTGATCTCTGACCCATATTTGACTGGGCCAATCGTTTGTCGGCATTGTGCTTTAGGGTGGGAGTTCAGTTGTTACGATAGTATCAAGTACCCAGCTAAGTGAAACAAACATGGTCACGCCGGATGATGCTCGCGTAGAAGAGGCTATTGAATCGGTTTTACAGGAACTGGATTCTATTTCTTTGTTAAAAAGTGAGTAAAGGGAAGCTCTTTGTGAAAAGTGAAACAAATATGGTCGCTCCGGTTGACGCTAGCATAGAAGCCATTGCAAGCCGGCCACCTTGTGTGTGCTCCAATCAGCTCAAAATATTCTACCAGATGGCCCTCTCTCTTTTTCAGACAGTTTCTGCTGCAAAGATTCCAGATCAAAATGTGTAGGCTCGACACGACACGGGGCTACACATAGATCAGGCTGATGCCAGGTTATTAATGTCTGGAGGAACACACTAATATCTTATAGGAAAAACACCTTTCATGTTTTTTTTTTGTTTGGTAGTTATGCTATCATTGTGAACCTCGACTTGGTAATGTCCACAATAATATTTTTGATCAGAGCTGGGGTCCCATTCCATAATTGCTTGTATTATGATGGATACTTTTTATTTTTGTAGTTGGAGTGGCTGCATCTGTGATGATCCTACTAGACTTTCCAAACTGATTTGTAATTTGACCCTATTTATCTAGTCCAGAATATAGAGGGCAACGGAGGTAGGAGGATTCTAGAACAAAGCTGGTACTTTCTACTGGTCCTCCAGAGATGCGTCTTTAATCCATTCTGCCAACAAGTTAATATTGTCCTACGAGGACAGCTGAGTCATATTTCAGATTCAGTATACATGACTGCTAAAAATGGGCTTAACGCGGATAATGAATTCAAAAATGCTACATAAAGGTAATTGCTTATTTGCAACTACCTGACATGTGAGAGGCTTTACTTGTTCTTCGGTCGGACACGCCGGTAGCCTGCAGTGGCGTTGTGAAATGAACTTTGAAGAACCTTTGTTGTTGTCTCCGTGTTCGTCCTTCACAGAAATTCAAAAGCATTTTGACGCTATATTGAAACTTCTAGAGAGCGTAAGCCAGATGAGACCTTATTTTATATATGTAGATGACCACTTTGTACCCATGGTTGACTTTGTACTGCAGAAGGTTTGGGCCTGCTAAATTAGCTAATTTAGCTTGGGGCTGTTATATGTCCAGAAACAGAGGCTGTTCTGTTTCTGTTCTAAGTGTTTGTGCAGGTGTTTTTTTTCTTCTCTTTTTTTTCTCTTGTTTGTCACTTCTACCCAGGTTTAATGATCCATTCCTTGCTAATGAGCTTTATCTCATGTTACTAGGTCCCCCCCCTTTTCAAGAAACAGTATTGTCATGTTTTATGGACAAAACACTTTATCACTTCCATTAGTCTCACATGGGTCAAAGTCCATTTTGTTCTTTCAGAAAGTGCTGGATGATCCCCATTAGGTACACTTTTTCTCAGTATGTTACCTTACAGCCACAAACTTCAGCCAGTGTTATTGGGCCTGATTGTAAATGGCAAATTAAAGGGAATATATAATGCTATTTTACAGCTTTCAACTTCTGGGATAGATATATATATGATAAAATGTCACCGTTGGTGTTATAGAGTATTAATTTGTCCTAAAATTTAACTTGTATCCTGTAGTTAATGTTGGACCACGAAGTAAAATGGCTTGTCTCCCTTTAATCCTGCCTCCTTTTTATGAGAAAATTGCATTACCAGATGGTTGAAAACTCCAAAAACTTGATTTTGCATGATATAGGCCCTTTAAAATATTTACAAAGTTGTTGGGTTTTTTTGCTTTTACTATTAGTCCAAAAAGTGTTCTCTGCATTTGTGTCTATCTAATTTTACTTTGATACCCCTAAATAAAATGCATTTAAATTTAGCTAAATAAGCTAATTGAAGCTGCAAAAGACTGGAGAATGGGGCGGAGCTTCGCCCTCCAGCACCACATTGAGAATTAATGCACAGCTGGAGCTGCAAACATTATTCAAAACTGAGAATGGCCTTGTCAAAGTCCAGACTTAAATCTATTTGACAATCTGTTGTAAAACTCTTAAAATCTAACTAAGCTCTTAAGCCTGTATCACGCAGATACCCAAGACGGCGGCGATAAAATCTCCTCCTTTTTCCCTAATGTCGAGGCTGCTACTGTCGCAATCATACTCTCATCACTAGCTTTTTGCCTCACTCTCAGGGTGTCGATTGCAAACAGGAGTCGTAGATTTTCCGACATGGCTTGAAGACTGTGAGAGGGCCTTTGCATGCTGGACAGCCACATATGATTCACACGCACAGTTTTTTCTCACGACTCAATTCAAGGCAAAAAATGTGTCTACAGCGGCCGAAAAATGCGCATTCAACCGGGCTTTTCTTTGCAAAGAACAACAGGAGAAAAATAAAAAAAGTACAGGTGTACAATGCCAAGAGAGCTGAGGCTCTAGTTGCAGTAAAAAAATGTAAATAAAAAAGAAAAGTATTGACTCTTGGGCTGAATCCAAATGCACACCACACTTTTCAGATTTTATATTTCTAAAAATATAAAAAAATGCTTCTAGTAGGGATGTACCGATACTGGTATTGGGTATTAGGGCCGATACCGTTCCACTGTACTCGTATCGGTAAATTAACCGATGCCATGAACCGATACCTAAATTGTGGAAACTCTGCAATAATTTCACAGAAAATTTTTCTTTTGCACTTGAAATTTTTATTATTATTTAATCTTTATTCCAATCCAATTCATATCGTAGTAAGTATTGGTATTGGTACTCTGTATCAGCACGTACTCAGATCCAAGTATCGGTATCATATCGGTTTGAAAAAGGTGGTATCGTTGCATCCCTAGTTTCTAGCCAATAAAATCCCAATAAATGACGCACAGGTTTGTGGTTGTAATGTGACAAAAATTAGACAAGTTCAGTCATGGTCTAAGAACAGTTCAGTATGCTAAAATTGTTATTTTAATGACACAACCCCCTTTTTATTAAATACATGTAATAAATAGTGAATGATGACATCAAAATAACAATTTTAGCATATATATATATATATATATAAATATCATTTGGATGTTTTCAGTGTTTGTCAGTCTGTTTGCTGCTTTTCATGTTTGCTATAGAGAGCCGTGGCTCCCAACTCGCTGCTTCAGCGCAAGTCCCAGCATTCCCAGCTTCAGCTGCAAGCTAAGCCTCCGCCGCTGTCCCAGCATCAGCAGCCCTCTGCAAGCAGGAGGTCCCATCGCACCCTGCCCAAAGACCAAACCCAGCTACTTTCCCTGCAGCACGACCACAGACAAAAGGAGGAGAGGCAGAGGCAGAGGGAGGCGCCGGTAGCACCCGTCCAGAAGTTAACCGTTTTTAACGGGCACAAAGCTGCTGCTCCCGCTGCTGCTGCTGCTGCAGGCTTACCCGGTCGCCCCGCGAGCACCCAGCGCACAGCGGTAAACCCTGCTCCCCCTTCACAAGCCAGAAAACCTTTATCATGCCTGAAACAGACACATCACGCCTTATGTTTCCTTCTAGTTTTATCATATCGAGCCCCGGAACTTAGATGTTGTCGTGTGTTTTCTGTATACTTCATGGCTCACCAAGTTCCCCCCTAAAGAATCAAAACCCCTGCAAAAACAGAAGGAATATTCGAGAGAATGCAAATTTAAAGAGAGGAAGTGGTTATTGCAGAGTCTGGTTCTTTGTCTGACCCAGATCTAAACTATAAGAGGTCTGCAGCGAAACTGATGATTTCATCTGGTCTGGATGTTTGTCATGCCTGTCATCTCAGACAAACGCCGACTGTTTGTCCGGTGTGGCAACACAAGCTCCTGGTGTTACATTTAACAGGATATTTTCCAGATGGCTTTGCACTATTGTTGCAAAGTAGCTTTGTTAAAAAACTAAAAAAACATTAACCACTGACACCAATCCGCATAGTGATGTGTAGAAAGCCGCTCACACAAACCAGATGATACGCTAAAAATATATCACCCTAAAACCACCAGGAAGCCAAGTTATAAATAAAACAGATGAATCTCATTACACTGTTTTGCAGAATTAGCATGTTTGTTCTACAAATATACAACTGAGTTGTGCTAAAACGGGTTAGTCTTAGCCCCTACATTTAATCCAGTGCAACCTACTGCCTTCAGAAGTCAACTAGTAAATATCCACCTGTGTTTAATATAATCTCAGGCTTAATCATGCCGCACCCATTCACTCTGTGAATTTCAGAGTGAATGAATAATGTAATTGCTAAACGCTTTGAGGGTCTCGAAAAGCACTACATAAATGCAATCCATTACTATTATTGTTATTCTTCTGACTGGACCCTAACCCCACACGTCCGCTTCGTCCCCTGCAAGTAAGAATTCTTTCTAGCGACAACGGCTTCCTTGCCAGTTTTCCATACAGGTCAGAAAACATGAATTCTCCCACCCGAGCTGTGGATCTCTGCAGCTCCTCTCGAGTTACCATAGACCCCTCTGGCTGCTCGTCTGATTGATGCTCTGGTCCGCATCCTGCAGCTCTAATTGACTTAGGCTAAAAATGAGAAAGAGCTAAGCAATGATTCTTTCAAAAAAAGCTCTAAGCTTAAGTTGTAAACTACAGTCTGTGCTTTTCCTGACGTCATTTTTTGTTTTGTTTTGAAACCTACTGCTAGAATTAAAGGTTGGCTCTTTATTGTGAAAGAAAATCTCTAGATACAGTGTTTGTGGAAATTAGGTTTTTGCTGCTCTATATTAACGTTATGTAACTGATCCCAGGTAAAAAATGGCCGACCCCTGGTTAAGGTGGATGGCCATCTTTTGTTTCCATGGTCAGGACTGAACAGTACTATGTAATGTAACCACCCTGTTAGGCCTTCACAGTATAATTCTATTTACAGTGAGAATTCATTACAGTCTATTGAAGCTAAATAGACAACCTTTGAACGTCTGAAGGCGGTCGGCTGCACTGGAATGTATTTGTATTTGTCGTTAAAGGGGGAGGAATACAAACACAGGCCACACTTTTCAGATTTTTATTCTCAGAAAAGGTTAGCTACCCAAATAAAGCACCGATTCACATTCCCACTGTTGTCCGTCCGTGCATGCATGCAAGGAGAGGATGAAGCGTGTCTTAAACAGATTGTTTATCCGGCTTTAGATGGAGCTCCAGGAATCCCAGTTAGCCAGGGTGCTTTTAGCTGCGGGGCTTCCCAGTCAGATGCACTCCAGGCTGGGCTCCGGAAGCAACTCCAGTCCCTGTACCCCAGCCATGCCGAGGGCTCACTTCAACCAGGTAGGCACAGCTGCACACAAGAATTAAGCGGCCGTTTGTTTGGTGCTCAGCTTTGTGCCGTCCCAACCAGAATGCCAGTCTCCTGTCCAGCCGCGACGCCCCTCACAGCAGCTCCATGTCAGATATGGTCCTCTCCCCGCTGTCTCCGTTTCCCCCGACCGACGACGTCTTCTGGGACTCCGAGACCCCACCCAAAGTGAGTATCTTCTCCAGCCTTCGCCACCCAACCGGCAGCTCCCACGGCCGACTTTCAAACTGGACAGACGTGAGATTACAGGAAGCTGTTGTGGGCATGCCAGTCACAGGAAATGGCCTGCATCGCGTGGTCCTGCCTTTAATGTGTTAGCAGTCTTGTCTTCCAGTCACACAGCGATGAGGAAGTGGTGCAAACGGCACGGCTTCAGTCTAGCTGTTTGTGTTGTTGGTAGTGGAGACGCCCGCACTCGTAAAAACCACATCATTCACTTACTCCCCCCGCTGTGTGGGTTACAAATATGGCTGCATGTAAGCTCACTTACCAAACTCTATAAGGAGATGATAAATAAACTAATAACTACAACAGGGAGAGCCAATACTGTTTGCTTTTATGTTTTTAAACTTTCAGGAGCCCACATGTATAAGTCAGTATGCTCCGGTACAGTGTGGAGAATGTGCAAAACAATCAGAAGGGTTATGAAAACTCTAGAACTCATCTAGAATCTCAAAGTCTGAAGTGAAACAATTTAGCCGCTGAACAGTGTTCTGCTCCTGCTTTAAAGGAATTCTCACAAACTCCCCACAAAAAGCGTTTTGTAATCTTCAACAAAGAGACAAAGTGTTTCCTCAACCTTCATGTGTAGTTACAGAAAAAGCGGCACATATCATGTTTGCTTTGTGTCTGCATTGACTGTGAGTTTGTGTACAGGATGTGGGCAACTTGTGAGAAAGGTTCTAGGTATTCCCACGGCTCTTTTCCTGCACTGTCGGGTGTGTCTTCCTCTTTGTTAGCGTGTCTTGCGACCCAGGATGTGCGCGGTCAGAAGATCGCCTGCTCGTGGCTCGGATGATGATGAGAATAGTTTGGTTAAAATAATAAATGTTGAACTACAAATGCAGCCACAAACTTTAGTGTATTCTATTGGGTTTTTATATGAAAGAAAAAAGAGTTGAGGTAGTTTTTAAAATGACGTTTTGCATTTTTTATCAGTATAAATCGGAAAAATGTGGCGTGCCTTCATATTCGGACCTCAAAGTCAGCATTCTGAATGAATCAATGATGAAAAGCTTTGTCAATGAACTCAACAACAAAAAATGTATCCAGCGCAACCCGTTCAAACAGAATCAGGTAGGCTGTGGCAGCAGCTGTCATGGCGCCCCCATGTGTAGATAGAAAGGGTTGACAACCAGTGGAGATGGGAGAAGTGGGGGGGGGGCATCTCAGCCCGCAACAAGGAACACAGCAGAGATTGGAAAAATAAACCGCCTCAGTACATGGAAGCTGACATTTCAAACAGTCGCGACATAAGAGAGCAAAGAAAGGGGGAGGAGGAGGGAGCAGGAAGAGAACAAGGTAGCGGTGTTTCCCATCCCTGGTCCTCAAGGCACACTGCCCGGCATGTTTTAGATGTTTCCCTGCTTTAAAACACCTGCTTCAGAGAAAGAGTACCCAGGGCGTGCATAGGGAGAACACGCAAACTCCATGCAGGAAGACCCCAGGCAGAGGCTCAAAGACAGGACCTTCTTGCTGCAGGGAATCAACGCTACCAACTGTTCCACTGATGCAGCCCTTGATGAAAAGAAAATGTTCATCTTATTTTTCCTAATTAAAAGCAAAGGTCCAAAGAGCCAGGAGTAGCTTTGAAGCCGTAAGTTGTAGAACCCTGGTCTAGGTGGACAATCGTCTCTTGGGGCCTTACTCTTTCTCTGTGCAGATGATGGATTGAATGTGTCTCTGTGAGATGTTCAAAGCTCCACAGCTCTCAATAGTGACTCACCCCTTACCAGAATCTAACATCACCCACATTTTCTGTCTGTCTATCTATCTATCTATCTATCTATCTATCTATCTATCTATCTATCTATCTATCTATCTATCTATCTATCTATCTATCTATCTATCTCGTTCCATTGTCTCAGACGGGAGCAATTATGTGGTTTAATATTTCTCTCTACCTGCTTCAGAGGAAAGGGAGGAAGGTTCTGTGGAGAAGCTAAGCAGCCCTCAGCCGTATCGTTTTGATCTTATTGCTCGTAAGTTGCCAACTCCCTGTGGAGCTGTGGCTGCGACCGAGGGTCCTTTAAACTCCACAGCGACAGGATGCTGATGTCAGAAACCCAGGCTGAGGCGGTAGCAAACCCTGATTCAGATTCAAGTGCAGTGTAGAGTTTTAACCTGAAGATGGCACTCCACTAATGGTTTTTAGTACAAAACGAATACTTTTTACCAAAATGTACTAAAATACCAAAACTAATGACCAGACATCTATATAGCCCTAGACACTCACTTATATGATTTATCAGCAAACAAATAAAAACAATTTTGTGGTGAGTTGTACTTTAATAAATATGCTTACCACACTTTTGAGAACATAAAATCCAAATAAATACTTGAACTTGATGGGTATAATGTGGAAAAAATGTGCATTGTAAAATTAGAAAAGCCAGACAACTCTAAGAAATACTCGTCGTTGAAACAGCTCTCGATGTGTTTTACCTGATTAAATAAAAGTTTAAAGGAACAAAACTAGATTGCAAAAAAAACAATTTCTGGGATCCAGTTCACATCTCAGTGATGATTATCTCTCTTCTTTATTACAGTTCAACAGATATAAACAAGCCGTAAATATTCCAGATAGGGTTTCAGAGGAGCAGAAATCTTTGTGCAATTACCCGACACGCTGCTTGTATTGAACGAGAAGTCTTGTTGAGAGCTCTAAGTGAGACAGAAAAACACAAACTCTTGGAGACTTTCTTCACATCATGTATGCATGTGTATTTCTGCTAGCTGTTTATGTACTTTGCTTTTTTTTTTTATATCTTCCAGGTCCCAGAACGCACAACTTCAAAATTTTATTGCAGAGAGCTGGTGATGGGACACAAGAGGACTGCTTCAAGGTAAAGCTCCACTTTCTGATTCCTGAAACAAGTTCCCTGGAACAGATGATGGGAGCGGAGAGTGTAGTTATAAAATATTTGAATTTGAAAGCACCCGTCTTCCTGTTGCTGGATTTATTGGTAATTGTTCCACTTGATCCTCTCATTAAACATTTGGTAACTAAAGTATTTTTAAGTAGAAACAACAGAAATTAATTTAATATCTCACAAAATGGTAAAACAAGAATTTAATTTTTTATTTTTTGTTTGTTTCTTTTGTAAAGGCGCATTCCATTTATCTTGGATGGTATGACTGAAACCAGGAGTTTGGGGTCTAATTCAGAAGTCCAGTGACTCAGCTAACTACCTTACAGATAAAACTGATATATTTCTCTGCATTTTAATAATTCAGAATTTCAGACACTAGTGAAACCTCTACCAGAGGTTAGATTTAATCAGAAGTGGAACCAGCAGCTAATTTCTGACGCTGCAAGCTAACAATTCTGTTACAATCAGCGGCCATTTTGGGTTGTTTGAAGTCAAAAATCAAATGCATTATTTTTTTCTGACTTTTTCTGTCAGGCTCAAAATTGGTTGCTAACATTGGTTCATTCATGTTCACTAAATTAGCTATTAGGTGGTTTTTTTTTGTTAGCATTAGCCAAAATCATTTTCTACAAAGATAAATAAAAGGAGATACAGTTCTTTGTTGTGTGTGTTGGTATAGATTTTTATCATAAAATAGGGTTCAAATGAAGCTAGCTAGTTATTAAAGTCTTAAAAGATTATCACTGTGTTACACATACTAAATTTGGCTTTATTATTTTTGCTTCATTGCAGTCTCTCGAATTATAAAATGACCTCTCAGGCAAAGAATTGTACTTTTTTTCATTAAATCCACTCTCTTCTCTTTATTTTATAATGTCATACTTTAGTTGGAACAGACTCTGCTATAGAAGGTTTTAAATGGACTCTTAGTTCATAATCCACTTTATTTGGTTAACCCAGTTTGCCTTCAGAACTGCCTTTTATTCTTTGTGGAGTATTTTCAGGAAGCTGTCAGTCAGTGGCGGCTGGCCGATAGAGGGCGATAGGGTGCCACCCCACCACTCACAACTTGCCATATTATTTTGAATAAAACTTGGAAAATAATTTTTATAAGAAAATAAAGATTTTAAAGTTTGAGGGGAGTTGAGTTGTTACACTCATTGGCATTGTCTGATTGAGGACGTATTTCCGCCCCATAGACTCTCGTTATAAGTTGTACATGCGCAGTAGCTCCTCTTCCATACAAGAGAGAGGACGATTTGGGGCGCAGGAGGGGTACGCCCTGAGGGGGCGGAGATTACATATTGCCTACTTCCTGCTGTGGGGCTGAAATCAAACCAACAGACATCCGTCATATAGCGTAGCTGATGGACAGGTCAAACCACAGGAGTTGGAGACGAACGAAAAGATACGCAAAATGCAGAAAGAAAAAAAGGATAATTCAGTTATATCACTAAAAACAAAATAGTTTTTAGAGAAAAAATTAGCAGGAGAAGCTTGATGTAAAATAGCTCTGATCATTCAAATATCAGACCATTCAGCAGTAAAATGCGAGTAGAAAGCGCTGTATTCATATTGAAATATGCATGTTGGGTCACTGTATAGCTTAAGTACATTTCATAGTAAGGTATCGCTGCGTTAAAATGCGCGTTATTCAGTTACATTTATGTTTTCGGATTTAAATTAGTACTAATCATTAGCGGAAGTAGCGGTGTAGACACCGCTACTTCACAATAAGAGCATGTATTACTATTGTTTAGCTCGACGAATTGGAAATGTTTATCTGCTAAGTGTTTACATTTTGGAAAAAGGTCAATTGTGACGTTTGATTACTAATTCTATATTACATTTGATTTATTTGGTATTTAACACATCTGCTGATATCCAATTATGAAGTTTATTCATATATTTTGGTTATTTCTACCTTACCTTGCTTTTGTTCTTATTTCTCATAGAGATCCCAACTACATTCATCTCCTCCTCACATTTCTATCACCCAAACCTGTATCAGCAGCTATGTGGAAATATTAAAGAACAAAAGAAATATATCAGCCTTTTCTCCAACTAATCTTCTCATCAATGAATTGCTTTAAGTGGAGCTCTGGCAGGTTCTCCCAGTGTGAACAGAGTGATCCCAGTCTGAACCAGAACCTCTATAGACAGCTCAGTGTTTCTTCCTCTACAGTAGCAGTCTGTTCTAGCAAAACTGTTGAAGCCTCTGACTGAAATCATTCTGTTGTCGTAGGATAGTCCTATTAAGAGGATGATCAGGGTTGTCCAACATTAATAAGAAACAGCTTTACATACAGAAAATGTTAGCCAGTTAGTTTGTGTTAGCGAGTGGCTAAAACATCAATAGTTTAAAAGTGCCATGTGTGAATGTGATTGTGGAGTTAAAAACAAAATTCTATTAATCTCCTTTATTTCATGAAAAAAGAGCTACAGCAATTGGATTTGTCTCTTTACACAAAAAAAAAATTTTTTTAGTCATATTTAGTATTGGTAATTAGTCAGGATTAATTCACAGCTACCCTGTGATTAATTAGGTAAAAATAAAATAATCGTTTCACAACTCTAATATCTAGCCATCATCATAGAAAATTCCACCTGCCGCCACCGCTGTCAATATTCCAGAATCTGAATTTCGCAGCTGAGATCAGGATTCGTCTGATCAGGCAAAGTTTACCCAGGCTGTTATTGTCCAGTCTTGGTGAGCCTGCGGGGATTTGAGCCTCTTATTTCCTGTTTTTAGCTGACAATCTTTGCCCACATCTGCCTCAAGGTTCAACATGTTGTGCATCCAGAGGTGGTATTCTACATATTTTTGCTTTACCAAGTGATTATTTCAGCAACTGGTATCCTTTTTCCTCATCTTGGAACACTTTGCTCTCTCCCGTCTGGCATGAATAAGACATTTTTGTCCACTCAACTGCCTTTCACTAATCTTTTTCATTTTTTTTTTGTCACAATGCCCTGTTGCCCTGAGACTTCAATAGGCTCTCCTCATTAGCTGTAAATGCCAAAATGCATTTTCTGGTTGGCTGAATAACTATTTGCTGAACAAGTGTACCTAATAAGGTGGCTAATACACATATTTCCCAACTAATCTCAAAAATACTCTGAGGAGAAAAAGATACCGTACAATTAGGTACTAGACCATACACTGAATGAGTTTCACTTATTTTTTTTAATTTAATAGATTACTTGTTTTGCATAATGGGGCTCTGGATATTCCATCAGTGGAAACATGGTTCCCTTCAACTAATTGTCCTTTGAACCAATTAGAAACCTAATTACTAATAGTTCACATGAAATAGGCTTGTATACCTTTTTTTATCAGACTTAGTATGATGTTAACACCATTCTCTCTCATTTACATTACAGTGGATTCATTATGAGGGCATATATGACATTCCAGCTCGTATCGTTGCACACTCTCTCCTTTGAGAGCTGCTGGGCAAGAGCAGATCGGATTAACTTAGCCTGGATGATCGCTGTGAATCAGATGAAAATAATAGCGAGGAAATGGGGCCTTTGCAGCGACAGCGTGAAGGATTGTGACTCAGATGTTGATCATAACTTCACTCCCCCTGTTTTTATGTTTCATGTGCATCTCCGTCTCCATCTAGTGGCACTCCGGCGTCTGCAGTAGACCGCAGCGGAAGGTCTCAAGGAGGCTGCTCCTCAAGCAGCAAACATCCAGGTGTGTGCCGCACATATGTGCTGCTGTGGGGGGGAGGGGGCTTAAAAAGTCTTGTCTTTGTTTTAAGCTAAATTAAAATGAAATTAAAACAGTTCAGGGCCTCTTATGTCTGTTGCACTAAATAGACATAGTTCAGTTCTTGCATCCTCAGATGTGGTCTTTGAAAGTATGAAAAAGCTGTTTGATTATCCAAAATATATTCCTCCTTTCGTTGTCTTCCGAAAGACAAAAATCTAATTTCTGTCAAATCGAAAGCTTTAGAAATTAATTTACCATACCAAGTTTATTTATACATTGCACTTTATGACAGCATGAAAGCTGACAAAGGCAATGTACATTTTAAAACAAATATATACAGATAAAAAAAAGATAATAATCGATACATAAAAGAATAAAACAAATTTAAAAAGACAAGAAAAATATTAAATAGATCAAATGAAATTAAGTCGAAGGAAAGGCTAAAGAATAAAAGTAAGTTTTGAGTCGTGACTTAAAATGTGCAATAGTTGGTGAAAGCCTTACTGGAAGCGGAATAAAATTCCAGAGTGAAGGACCACAGACTGAAAAAGCGTGGCTGTTACGGCCCTTATATCTGGCTTTGGGAACTTGTTTATATGTAGATGGCTGCCTTAAGATTTTATTTGCCGTATCAGAAATAAGCTTTTAGTCCAACTTGATTTGTTCTGCTTTCGTTTCTTTGAGTCAGTTAAACACTTACAGATCAGAAAAAAAGGGGAAATCTCTCAGCATTTTTGACCTCTCCTTTCAGTCTCTGCTTTCACGATTCTAAGCAGAACCTGCGGTTCTGGCCTGGACACCACAACATCAACACTTTTTAGAAACAGGATTGTAGATGAAAGCTGAAAACAGTGAATTAGGCTCACAGTCTGTCTCAGATTCGGTTGAAACCAGAAGTTTGCATACATCAAAGAAAGAGACAATACACCCTTTTTTCTTCTTAGCATCTTAAGTTAAATACGATGAAACTTCTCCTGTTTTAGATCAGCTAGAATTACTGAAATGATTTCTCTTTGCTTCCTGTCACAATAATGAGGGAGAGAATGTCAAAGATTTATTTATTCATTTCTTAAAACTCAGGGGTTTACATAGGACCGTCCGCCCCATCTTCTTTTTTTTTACAATGTAGGCTATATAGACAACTTTATTTTTGTCTTTTAGATTAGAAAGATGTTATATTTGTATAATTTCGGTAACCTCATCACAGACAGAATTCTGCGATCTCCAGTGGTCTCCGGGGACCCCTATAGCCCACTGTCTTAAACAATGAGGGAAAAACCAAATAATGAATCCGTGGCTTCTGATAGCTCAACTGACTCATTTGTTTTTTTTATTCGGTGTGTGTAAACTTTTGGTTTCAGCGCAATGATGGCATTGCATGCAATTCTATATCTGACACTTTTGGAGATTGTAGCAGATTCTATGAGCATAATATGAGACTTTATTTCGAAAGCTGTGTTTGACATCTGTGTGAAATGCGTGGCTGTGACTGGCTGAATGTAATAGCATAAACAGGAAGATTGTCAACCCTATAAAGCACACTATATGCTGCTGTTGCAAATCCCACAGAAGCTTGCTCTCTGTGGAATCTGTAACCAGCCATTGCAAAGTAAAGAAGCTTTGCAAATATCTTGTTTGCCTTGCCTGCTGGCTTCCTACTGAATGGCATTTAAATGTGCCTCCAAATGGTTAAGGTATCAGATTGTAATCTGCTTTACAACATCTGTATTCAGTGTAAGATAAAGTAGTCCAGATTTAACACGTTTATGCCTAAATATTATAGATTTTTAAACAGAGCTAAACAAAGTTAGCACAGAATCACAAAAGGACTGTGAAATTACCGTTGGACACATTGCAGCTGAATTCAAAGCCAGTAATGGCATCGTGTTGTGGAAAACCCCACTAGGGACATTTTTTTATGCAGAATTATTTTTTTTGCATTGGAGATGTGGCAACGTCACACGGTGTCGCTATAAAACTGTGCCTTAAATAAGTTTGTTTTTTTAGACTCTGCTCAGTCTAAATCGAGCTATTGCAAGAGCTAATGCCTAAACCATATTTGGAGCCTTGGAGTTTACATGTTCAGTGACGAAATAGAATTATTGAATGAAGTGCGTTGGACTCCGTGACGATAGTTGGGTTAAAGTCACTGAGATAGTAGACTAAAACTGTTAAGCAGGCGGAGTAAAAGCAGGATATGAACAATGATGACAATAACACAGCAGCACAGTACATTTCGTACGTACAGTACTGTTTGTGTTGCATTTGTTGCTGCTGCTGTGTTGCTGTCGTAACGGGCTTTGTTTTTCCCACTTCTGCTAAGGTCTGGGCGGTTATTATTTTCACTATTTTGAATGATTTGATTTTTGTCTAATCAAAAATAATAATAATAATTTATATAGCCTTGACTATTAATGTTCCATGAAAATCATGTGTCCCACTCCTATTGTATTGCTAACAACATCACACGTCAAAACTGCGTGCTAACGCTAACTGCTAGCTGTGGTTAGTGTCAACAATTTGTTCATCTTAACCATCCTCCCTGTTGTCCATTTTCCTTAAAAATTCTTGAGTAGTTGTAAACTCTTGACACAGCGCTTTTGTTTTACATACCAGCGGGGGCCACCTGCTTCTCAGTACTGCTTGTTTTTTTGTTTTTTTTTGGGGGGGGGGGTTCTGCGACTTGATTGGCCAGTTAGCTGGATTGGTCAGTTGGTGTAACGATTAAAACACACCACACGATTATTGGCATCAGGCTTTTTAATATCACAATTTCGATTAAAATTTGATGAATTGCCCAGCCCTACTTCCAGAATGGGTAGCACCCAGGCCAGCAATAGCTCGACTAACCCTGAAATGTCATTTACATGCAGAGAGATTTCGTTTTTTTAACCGCATTATCTAGGTGTGTTCGTTCTACTAGTGTAGGCTTGATCGTTTTTTTTATTGTGTTAACCCAGGGACTGATAATGAAAACCACTTTCTTTAACACCTCTTCACTCAGTAACCACTTCCACTCTAAAGAGGGTTGCTGTTAGATCAACCCAATGGCAGGATGATGCATTCAATTGTTTAGGAGTGGGAAACAAACTTTTTCCGACACCCTGGCCGGTTCCAGTCACTGTCTGATCCCTTTGTTCAACTACAGTAAATATGTTTAAATTCTAATATCCAGCTCTGTGTTTCAGGCCCATTCAAGCTTGAAAGTCCTCTCCTGCAGCAGCACAGAACGACTGACAACACAGCTGGTGGACGTGCACAAGTAAATATCCAATTGTTGTTTGTTCATCTTGATATCCGGACACTTTTTGTGGTTTTCTGATGTTTATGGAATAGAGAGATGTCTTTGTTGACACTGGAAATGCAAAAAAAACTGAATTAGCTCTATCATCAAGCACTAAAATGTAACCAACTTTTAACTCAGATTGTAATTAGTTAACCTGTTTTTTTGTTTTTAAATCATGTTTTAGCTCCATCTTTGGTTATTGTGTAAGACTCCAGCCTCTCTTTTCCATTCTGACTCACCTGGTTCTTTTTCTCACCTGTTTTTTCGTTCCACAAAGGGGGTAAAAGCTGCTCTGGGACGGGGTAACAAGGCCTCCGAATACTCCTCCTCCAGTGATGAGTTTGGCAGCAGCGATGATGAGGAAAGAAACAGGTGAAAGTGTGCAGGGTTTATTTCTAGCAAGGTTTAACACTAAGAAGTTACATCTGTGGCATTTATTGAGTGCCTGTGTTGAAGATAGTTGTTCCCTTACTGGCTTGATTGGAGTAATTTAGCCACTTCCTTTTGCTTCTTTTTTATATGTTTGTCTATGCGCTTCAAGGTCTGGCCTCTCCAATGGAAAAGGGAAATACTACAGAGGACTACCCAACGGCATCGTCCTGCAACCCCACCAAAACCTCAACCAGGTAAATAGAAACCCAATCATGTCCTGCGTAGCATTGTCCAGCCTCCTGACGTTCCTGTGTCACTGTGCTGCCTCCGCAGATGTCCCGGTTGGGTTCGGATGACACCTACCTGCTGCCGGACCTTCTGCAGAAAACGTCTTCCTCCAGTCCTGCACGCAACCCTCTGACTCAGCAGCGTGGACGTGAACTGAGCTACCCGCTGTCGCCCACCACTCCTGGATCGCCCACCCCACAAGATCTGCATGTGAGCCTAATCAAATTATTACTCCTTTTTTTTTTTTTGAGAAACGTCCAGGCTTTTATTCCTCGTCATGGCCCCTTTCTGTAGAGCTAAAGGTTTAATATATTGAAATTTAAAGATATTAAATTAAAAGACTCAATCAGCACTAAAATATCAGTGGTGGGAAACGAGTAATATTGGTGTGTGTGTCTGATTAAATGGGAAATATAGCATTACAGATGAAGTTCTGTCAAAACCAACTCTGATTAGAACCAAAGAATGGATGTGATGGATGCATGGACTCGGCTGTTTTTGCTGTTTTGAAGGAAGCAGTGTGTTGCATTACTTTTATTTATCCACTAGAGGGAGGCGGTGCTGCAGTTATAGCATTGCAGTCCAATAATGACTGAAGTTGTCGCCCTAGGTCTATAGTGATATCTGTCTACTTAAAGAATACATCAGCTGCAATTAGAAATCTGAAATGTTATCAGGAGAAGAGGTAGCAGATAGTCAGAGGGATTTGCCGACGTATCTTTGGAGCCATGCTATGAACATGTCACTTTTCTGACCAGGCTGTGAGCAGTCCGTCTGGTAGAAGCACCTGCTCTTCTTCCTCCCTTTCCTTCATCGACCCGAGACTGATCCCCATATCATCGCCACCACAGAGTCCAAGTAAGTATAGACACATATAGTGGAAACACCTTTATTTTCTCTCTGTCTGAAGCTAAATCAGATTCATCTCTTGTCTTAGGTCAGTTAGATTTATAGAAATGATTTCTATTTGCTGAATGCCACAAAAGAGAACCAGAATATCTTAGAGATTTATTAGTTTATAGTCCACATAATCAGTAGTTTACATACATTTCCTCAGTATTTGGTGGCATTGCCTTTGTGTGTGATGGAGTCACAAGTTTTGGGTTTTCTTCCTCAAGTTTCTCACGATAGTTTGCTGGAGTTCTGGCCCATTCCTCCTGACAGAACCGGTGGAGCTGAGTCAGGTTTGTAGGCAGCCTCGCTCACACACACACGCTTTTTCATACTTGCAGGACAGAGATCAGGGCATTATGCATTGGCTTTGTCGCCTTGAGGCCACTTTGGAACCAATTTGGGCTGTATGCTTAAAGACCCACTCCGATGAAATTTTTTTTTTTTCGTGTGGAAATATCTTTTTTTTTTATGTTTTTTTTATTTTTTATCCCAAGGTTTTTTCCCATTATTCCCAGTGTTCCATACCTAAGTACAGTCCTGGGCATTGCTCTCCCTCTGCCAACCGCAGGAGGGCCCCGCACTGAAGCTCAAGCCTCCTTCCTGCTTGAGGAGTGAGCAGGCCCATTTTTTCACCCGAGGGGGTGGGGTTCCCCCAGCTGGACGTAGCATGCGGAAGGATCACGTTATTCCCGCCAGATCCTCTCCAACCCCTCAGGCGCCTCGGTCAGCCAGGAGGAGGCTGTATACAGCCCAGAACTGATGCATGTTTTAGTGGGAGTAGCTTACATTAACTACTCAAGGGAACACGGGGAGAACATGCAAACTCCACACAGAAAGGCCCTTTTGCCAACCCCACCCAGGGTGTGGGTGCTGATGATATGGAGGAGCAAACACACCCACAGCGTCCCCAGCAGAAAATTAAGCTCAAAATTGCTTTCTGCTTTCAAATCTCTGCATCTGTAACCCACACGGCTTTTGTGACGTAGCAGCTCTACTAGCTGCTGCTCCGCTCCCATCGCCCACTTAAGCTTTGAGCAGTAGAGAAGACGATGGTGAATGAACACCTGTGTTGCAGCTGGTTGTGTTAGCATTACGATGGCCTGTAACTGCACCCCACCAACTTCCATGTTTAAATCCACTGATATTCTGACTTCTATTAACTTATACATGTTTTATATAATTCAAAAGCTCAGTGTCTTGTGATTCTAATATATACCAGTCACAGATATAACACGTACACACGTGTGAAATAAAATGTTAAGCTTACCACATTGTCTTCCAATAAACAGCACAAATCCGATTGATCTCAAATAAAAAATGGTCTTTTTACATGCATAAGGGTCCAAATGAAGTCCCCCAATAAAGAGGTTTGTCCAACACGATAATAAAGGCAGCGAAAATAAGCCTCTAAAAGTTTTGGTCCTCCTCATATCCTTCAGCTACGTATCCAAAGATGTCACAATGCCGTTTCTCATTCATCCACTAGTACACGACTAGATCTCTGTACGTCTTCATGGTCCTCATCCTAGCTGGCATCTGGCTGGATAGCTCCATTATTGCACCGGTGATGTGACCGGCTGTAACCTCAGCACCAACGGCTGTGCCCACAACACAGATGTGAATTGCTAATGAGCTACTGCTGCTCTGCTCTGCTCTTTCTATGTCCTGTAAAACAGCACAACCTGGGAGCATTTTAAAATGGCTCAAAGATGAGACGTAGTGTGTCTTTAAGGCAGGGGTGCCCAGCCTTGGTCCTTGAGGTGTATATTATCCTGAAAATTCGAGATCAAATTGCTAAATTCCCTCCTGGTTACAAGGGCTTCATTTGATTCAGCTGTGATGAGAAGAGACACATCCAAAAGCGTTAGGATGGCCTCAGGACACGTCTCCAAAAATTAAGGTCTTTGTTCCTGTGTGCATCTGTAAACTGCAGTTCTATTTTTTTATGTGTCTTTGGAAGTAATAGCTTCCTCTTGACTGAGTGAAATTTCACCCCAGATCAGTATATGTGTGTGTGTATTTATATATATATATATATATATATAAATAAAAATACACTCTTCATCCATTCTCGACTACTTTGCACAGCACAGTGGGAAGAAATTTTAGAAGCAAAATCTGTTCCAAGGGTGTGTAAATACTAATGTATATAACACTCTTTCCAATTTTTAATTGGAAAAGAATTGAAAATTATCTTCTTTTTTTTCAGTTGAATCTTGTTGATTTTTACATCAAATCTATATAAAGTACATTAAAGGGTTTGGTTGTGATGTTTCCTTTTTGTAAGGCACTGAATGTGGAATATTAAAACTCACTCTGCATGTTTCTCGTTTCCCTGTGTGCAGCTGGTATGAAGGGTGAGCCCCTAAAGAGGGTATTTCACAGAAAAGGCTCCGTGGTAAACGTGAACCCAACCAACATCCGACCACAGAGCGACACTCCAGAGATCCGCAAATACAAGAAGAAATTCAACGCTGAGGTTCTGTGTGCTGGACTATGGGGTTTGTAGTTTTATTCCGTCCTATTTTCTATTGGTTAGTATTTAATGTAATTTCTAAATATGCAATTCATGTTTAACCTGTGTTTTTCTGTGGGTCATCCTTATGTTTTTAAGCAGTTTCTCCCATGAACTTCTTTCACTTGGTCCCTGTTTTTTTTTTTTTTTGCCTTTAAATTCTGTTATTAAAGGGACAACTCAGCTTGTGTGTTCCATCTTTAGAATCCTGTGTCAGTGTTCATGTCGAGGAATGTGTGTGTCTGCTGCTACAGGTGTGAATCTGTTAGTGGGAACAGAGAATGGCCTGTGGCTGCTGGATCGGAGCGGCCAAGGGAAGGTCTACTCGCTCATCAGCAGACGAAGGTTTCAGCAGATGGATGTGCTGGAGGGTCTTAATGTCCTGATTACAATATCAGGTACACGAACTGCCGAAACATTCCCGATTAAACACTTTACACGTTTTATTCTCAGGAAATGGTAGCTCTGTGTTATTAGACGTATTAGTGGTGTCTTATGGCAAAGACGGTCAATCTTCTTCCTCTTCAATCTTTCGAACCGCGCAGGGAAAAAGAACAAGCTGCGTCTGTACTACCTGTCCTGGTTGAGAAACAAGATCCTGCATAATGACCCAGACGTGGAGAAGAGACAGGGCTGGACCTCAGTAGGTGACTTGGAGGGCTGTGTACACTATAAAGTGGGTAAGTGAGCACTGCAACGGCAAGCTGAGTAGAAACATGTGCAAGGTTTGGCTTTAGTTTTTGTTTTTTTACTTCTGTGTGGCTGGTTAGATGATGTGTGCCAAACACCGGCGCCTGCTGCTGCTTTCCTACTGCAGGTTCCCTTCCAGTAGTTCACGGGCCGTTAAGAGTCTTTTCAATGTCCTTCAATGATAAGAATGTTTTCTAATTTTAAAGCTTTGGCTGAAGTGACGTCTAATTCACAGCTTCAGTGTGGCAGTGGAGCGCTGATTCAGCCTCCAGAGCCTCTAAACCCCGTGGAGCGTTCACCTGTCTGAGGGAAAGGTTCTCATGACCATAAACTCTGCAGCAATCCCACGATTTGATTACAGAGAACTGGGAAAGCGTTTCATTTCCATCCTGTGCAGAAACCGCATCAGGAATATGCCATATTTTCCAGACTGTAAAGCGCACCTGATTATAAGCTGCAACAGCCTATTTTAGGGAAAAAACCACATGTGTACAAATACAAGCCGCACCCGATTAAAAGCCGCAAGTGTTTTAACGTTTAATTACCATATGTAAGGGTTTGTGCTGAGGGGATTGTCGGGAAAGTGATTGGTGTTTTGGGAAGCTTCAATATTACTAACATTTCCGCACGGTGTAAACACCTCAGCCATCTTCTCTCTGTGTGTTAGCCAATCTTCAACAAAGGCTACAAGTTCGGACCATCTGCTTTTATTACCTCTGAAAGCTTTTTTTTCGTCTTATTGCATTGAGAGTTTTTCCACGCTGGCGTCTGCAACGTCTCACCATTTATTACGTGCTACTAACAGTACATGAAGCCGCCGGCGCTCTAGTTCCTTTTTCTAAAAGCCAGATCGACTGCCTGTAACTTAAAAAGTGGCATCATATCCATTTCTTTGTTTGATTTCCATAATGCGTTTTTGTGCATGAAAACCTGTTTTCGCAAACTGTCTCGCTTTCGTAATGTCTGTCTGTTCCACTTTTACTTAAATTGTTCGAGGAAACGTCCTCCTCTCTCTCTCTCTTCCAGTCTTCTTTAGTATCCTTTGCTGTAGGGCGTAACTTGAAGAATACAGCGAACGTTAGCTGTAAAAATCTATAAATAAACCACGCTGGATTATAGACCCCATGGTTCAAAACATTAGGAAAAAGTAGCTGCTTATAGTCCGGATAATACGGTAATAAGTTCTAATTTCATTTTCACATGTAGTTTCTCTGGTCAGGGTGTTTGAATTTAATATATTTTATAAATTAATAAAAAAACAAAAGCTACTGAATGGGTATCAACTCATCAGACAATTGTTGGAGATAAGCGAACCCCCCCGTTCATAGGATTTAAAAATCGATTGTAAATGTACACTGCCTGTAGAAAATTCATATTTACAACAACAGCTTTTAACTACTCTTGCTTGAATGTTGTTTCATCCATGGATTAACTCTGAGGGGCCTAAACAGCAAAGCACTCCACACCTTTCCACTGTGTCCTCCATGTTCTACTTCACCATTATGTACTGCTTTGTGCGGAGCTGTCACAAAAAAATTCCATCTTCACCTTTTCTCTCCTTTTTCTGTCCTGTTTCAGTGCGGTATGAGAAGATCAAGTTCCTGGTGATAGCGTTGAAGAACGCGGTGGAGGTGTATGCCTGGGCCCCCAAACCCTACCATAAGTTCATGGCCTTCAAGGTTTGTATCATCCAAGAAAACAAGTTCTGTCGCATTCAAAAGAGTCTCATTCTCGGAGTCAAAGAAGGTGGAGCGAATCTGAAACGTTCGGTCAGATTAAGAGCCAAACTGGTTAAGCACCTTAATCTTTGCATTCTTTGCGTTCTCAGGACAACAGGTCTGGTAGAGAATCTAACGGCGTCACATGCACAGCCGTGGTCACGTGCACAGATTCTCAGCAGAGCTGTGTCCCGTTTAATTTGGTCCTCTGAGGCCTGAGCTACTTTATTTTTTCTGTCCCGCGCCGTGCAGTTTCACCCTCGCTCGCCTCAGAAACATCCAAAAATACACTTTGTGCGAGCGATGGCATGACTGTCCTCGACTTGGCCGTTTTTACACAACTGCTGTTCAGACTGTTACTTGTAGATTAAGTGGGGAAAGCATTAGTTCTAGATGGATTCCTACTTTCACAGCTTTATGTATTTATTTAAACAGCTGTGATACAGAAGCCATCTTTTGGTGCTCATATTGCTCTCTTTTTACCCAGTCCTTCAGGTCCCTGCCTCAAAAACCACTGTCTGTTGACCTAACAGTGGAGGAAGGTCAAAGGTTAAAGGTCGTCTATGGCTCATTGTCTGGTTTCCACGCCATCGACGTTGACTCCGGGACGCCGTATGACCTCTACCTACCTGCACACGTAAGCACTTGGGAAATATTCACCCCGTTACGCCTGGGGGAACCTCTCAGGAAAGAACAGAGAGAGAGCAATGGATGTTTAACAATAGTTTGTAAAGCTTTTATCTAAATTTGAGATAACACAGTCAAAGATATAAAAATATAAAAGAAATATATGTATATAAGTATAAGAAATATAAAAGATATAAGAAGATATACATATAAGATATACCTATAAAAAAATAACATGAACCATCATACACTGTGTTGTCTAATAATAAAAGCAAAAGACAGAAAAAACTGTGACCGTGGTTTGATTCTCAGGTATAGCGGATCCACCTCCCTAGTCCATGTCTCACTTCCTCTGGCTCATAGAATTTCTATAATTTCGTACAAACCCGCATGCAGCATCTGGAATTAAATAATAAAAAAATTAACAGTTTTTTCGTCTTTCCGAAAGAGACACAAACTTCAACTTGTTTGTTTGTATTGTGGACAACCAGCTTCCTTCCCCCATCGCATGTTTTGTTTGGAATTTCATCTCTCGCTAAATTCAGTTTTTCTGTAAAGGCATCAGAGGGTTGAAGGCACTGAAGCTGGCCCTGAACCCACCGTTTCCACACTGAAAGATGGAAAGCGGCAGCATAATGCTTTGGTGTTCACGGGCGGAGCTAAATACAAGGTGGCTGAGACCGGGTTCTCCCTGACCATCCGGATCATTTCAGGATCAACTCAACCCGATCCCTCGGACTCGGTTCTTAACCTGTGCTAGACCCTTTGCTGCAGCCTTTGGCTTGTGTTAAAGTAACGTTCACAAAATCTGCAGTGGCCATTGTTGAGGTATAAAACCAAAGGAAATCTATCATGAGTCCTAGAATGATCTAGTCATGTCCTTCAGGTTGTTGGTCTGCTACAGATTAGGCTTGTAGTAACTATGAAATAAGGTTAGAAAGTTAGAATTCCCAAGTGTGGTGTGCAGATGCTGGCGGAGGTTCTGTGTCATCCAGGACATGAAGGCCGTAATTGTTCTTAAGTGTTGCAGACTGGATGTTCTCCTTTCCATCAGAACAACAGCCCTGAATATAAAACTGCCACAGTGGTTTAAATCGAAGTATATTCTAGTCTTAAAATGGCCTAGTCAAAGTACAGCACTAAATTGGGATCAATTATGAATCGGTGGTTATAAAAATGAAAGAACATAAGAAAAGAGGACAAAAAATTTAGAAATTGAGGGGGGAAAAACAAAAATGTTAAAACAGCAAAAGAGAAAGAATAGGGAAACAGAAAAAATGGTGAAACGATTAGAAAAAAGAGAGAAAAAAAATGAAAAGGGGAAAAACAAAAGGAACAAAAAGGGAGAAATGAAAAAAAAAAACGCAAAACAAGGAATCTGTGGTTAAAGTTGAACACTAGTCATAAATGGTGGAGGACGTTGTACCTGACTAGCGACTGACGTAACATCGTTCTCATCTCAAACAGTCGTTCAGACTGTTGCTAATAGTTCTGTTTGGAAGCGGTGTTCCAAACTTTAAGAAGCTTTCAAATCGGTTTGTGTCAGACGTGAACGAAACGCCCACGGCGGCAGAACCACAGCTGAAGCTCTGCTGCATGTGGGCGCGTAAAGCTGCCGACTGTAGGCCACGGTGACTCATGGTTACGTCTAGATTCTGATGCATCCTGTTAAATATGGTTTTAGCAACCTTAAAAGTCGTGCTGCAGGAGGAACCTGGCGCTTCAGCTTTTGGGTTTCTGAACGACGGCTTATCCACATGTTGCAGTGACACACAGAGTGGGCAGCTGTCACAAAAACCAATTTCTCCTGCTTGAATAATGGATTCTGAAGCTGCTCTGCTTCTCCTCCTGCATCACAGACAGAGATAAACCTCACGTCTTCTCCCTTTAAACCGACGCTTGTGCCGAGCGGGTGTAGCTCGGTGCGGCGAGTTGCTGTCTTGTTCTCGTGGCAGACGTTTTTCTACGAAACGGGACGGGTCAACGACGAGCCTGCGCCGCCTCTCTGGCAGCGAGCGGGGGTGGAAAAGACGAAGGGGGGAGACAAGGAGGGAGGAAGAAGCTCTAAAAATACATCCGCCCTGTCCTCCTTCTGCGATCATTAACTCTGACTGTCAGTTCTGACCCGATTGAGACTCTCCTCCTCTATGGGTTTATTAGGCGAGTCTACACACAGCTGCCTACTACTCCGGTTCCTTCTTCTACTGCTGCTGCTGTAACTTTCTGTTTATGCTCATTTACTCCTTTCTGACACGCATGCAGTAAAACTTTGACGTTTAAGATCCACTCGCTTTTAACACTCTGAAGGTTACTCTACACTCCTTTACCGTAGCTGCACCGCCATACACGCTCTCATATATACACACACCTCCTGTTTTGTGCACAGCATCCCACTCACACATCCCTGCACCATTCACTCTAAACTGGGATTCCCGTTGCCTCAGCGCTGTTGGAAGAAACTCATCTGAACAAACTGACACAACAATGACTCCCACGACGCATTCACTCTCCTAAAGAGGCACACACAAACACACACGCATCTGTGGATGTTCGCGGGAAAACTATGCAGCAATGCTGATTCCGAGGCAGAGGATTAAGATTGCGTTGCGCCTGTGGATGCCTGTCCTCATGCTCAGGATTGTGGTGGCTCACACTCCGGTAACGTATGAAACCTGCTGTTTTATTTAGTGAAAAACGTGCGATTGATTAATGGTTTAAAAGATACTTCTGAGGCGTTTCTGTTCCATCTAATAGAACAGAATAATCCTTAGTCGTCCCACGAAGGTGAAATTCAGCTGTAACACAAAAAAGGCAGAACAAGTAATTGAAAAAGAGAATTAAGAATAGTGTATCTGCATTGAGGATACAATTACAAAAACTAAAGTTCTGCGCATTAAAAAAAAAAGTGGCATTCCCCTGATTAGACTGTGCAACTGAGTAGGGTCATGTAAAAACGAGAGAAAATGACAGAATATGCATGTGTAGTAAAGAAGTAAACATATTATTTACAATAAGTTATCAGAATATAAACAGAGAAAAACTGTTTATTGGGGATGCACTGATACTGGTATCGGGTATTGGCCCCGATACTTTCTAATGTACTAATGCCATTAACCGACACTTAAAATGTATAAACTCTGCAATAATTTGACGGAAAATTAAAATTTTTTGATTATAAATTTTTTTTTTTGAGGTCTTTTTTATTAATGTTTTAATTTTTACCTAATTCACCATTATCTGTTGTAACAAGCAGAGAAGAAAATAAAACCTGCCTTCCGATTCATTGCACTTCTTTTGTGTGGTAGAAGTATCGGTATGGTATCGGTTTTAGAAAAAGTGGTATCGTTGCATCCCTACAGTTTATCTATTTAGACTTGCCTATGAGTAACGGATATAATTTTGCTTTTTTTTGCTGCTTTTTTTATTTACCGTTATTGCTTTTTATGTTCTTCATTTTTGTACTCCATGCATTTAAATGCTGTTTTGTTTCTTTGTCTCAAATCATGTAAAGCGCCTTGAATTGCCTTGTGTTGAAAGTGTGCTGTGCACATAAAGTTGCCGTGCCAAACAGATGTGCAAATAACAGCAGCAAAAATGTTAACTAAACTGAGCGAGTCTAACAGTGGAAATTCCAGCATTAACATTATTCGGTTTGTCGGGAGCAGTTCTGATTGTAGAAAGTAGCAGCTGCAGGGAGGAAGGACCTGCAGTAACTTCACTTCGTGCATCTGGGAGGCAGCAGTCTGTCACTGTAGGAGATCTGGGACGTTCTGTCCATCTGTGATGTTGCTGTGGATCCAGGGAACATTCTAGAGCAGAGCTGCGTTTTTTGGGGGGGGGTTTTTGTCAGACAGGAAGTTCCCATTTCTAAGCTACAAAGTTAAACATCTGTCCTCATTTCCCTTCTTTGGAACTGATCAGAAAACTATGTTTTTTTACAAATTTCTTTTCTTTGAAGAGCAGCTCATAAACAGAAAAAAAAAGTTACAGCTCTTTCTAGGGTGGTTAGAGGAATGTTTTGCAGCAGCCCATGGCTATTTACAGCATGCTTTTAATGCAACATATGTTTTTTTAATCATATTTTTGGCACCAATTAATTTTCTGATGTAAATTGTTAGATTTTATCCCATCCATCAGTTAGCGGCATTTATGTCATTGCTTACAAAACAAAGTCGCCTAAAATGGCCTGTTTTGTAGTAACTGTGCGTTAATTGATACAAACCATGTGGCCGTTTCATACGAGTACATCTGCTGCTCAGGTCTGCTGCAACACAAAATAAAAAAACATTCAAAAATGCAAGACGTTTTGATATATTTGTACTAGATATCGTACTCAATAAAAAAAGTTAATCGAATTAATTTGGGGCTTTGTAATTAATTAATCTCTACTAATCGCATTCTTAAAGTGCAACAATTTTTTAGATATGAATTACAATCAAATAAACATCACAGGTGTGAATACTTTTGATGTTTAAAAATTACAGGTAAAATCATGTCAATTCAGAACAGTAATAAAAAAAAATATCCTTGGCCAAAACTGAACTAACCAAAAACCGCAGTGTTATTTTGATTATATTTCCAAAACATAGTCTTTAAGAACAATAATAGCAAAAAACTTCTTCATTTAGGGTGACCATAATGTGTTTTTAAAGGACTCTTGGCCTTTTCAGTGGACCACTCCTGACTTTTGATGTTATCATTATAAAGCGTGCATTCTGTGGTTGGAATGAATAGTTGAATAAAAAAATGACTATAAAATAATGATATAAATAATTACTCTCCTGTATTAGAAATTCTATCAGTACCAATGATATGAATTTTACAAAAATCGGAAATATTCTGAGAAGTATTTTCTAATCAGTATTATAAAAGTAAAAAGCAGAAGTCTCAAGAAGACAATAAAAACTGTGTAAACTCAGTGTTTCATTTTCAAATTCATCCTCAGTCAATTTATAGATGAACTCCCACTTTACAAAGTATTACTGAAGTTTTTGTGTCTATGTGGATCTTTGCAACTTTTTGTCACACAGAAACACACATGCCAGCTATGGGAATGATGCCGTCTGCCCCTCATTTGTTGCAGCCAGTAGGTTTGTCCCTTGTGGTTCGTACGTCTGTTGGTTCTGTCTATGAACCAATCAGAATCAGGCGTTCTGTAGGCGCTTGTGGAGGATGTCCGATGAGAAAAGCACTCTCGTACTGCATACATCGCACCAGTCAGTTTAAGAATGGTCCCCTGATAAACGATGAAAACCCTCTCTGAACCCACAGAGCGCGCTTGAAAAGTGGATGGTCACCCTTAGGCTAGCTCTCACGTGTGCATCATTGTAATCGGCGTAACAGGAATTCATCCACAGATAAATGTTCCGCATTGATTGGAATGTAAACTACAATTAAATGCCTTCAAAAAAAAATTATACGCGCCAATTCTTCTGTTATTAATTAATCGCAGTTAACACGTTAAAGTCCCACCCCTAATTTTTACTATTTTTCACAAATACCCACCTGTTTTATAACTGACAAAAAAAATCTTCTTTTTTTATTTGTAAGGAATAAGTTTGAGGTACTCATGAAGCAGTTTATGACAACAGAAACAAACATCAAGTCCTACTTCTTCTATGTCGATCTCTTATTTCTGCTGCACTGATCAGTCACTGCTGAAACTGGTATATGGATGCCTTTTAGCGGATTCCCTAAAGGGCTAAATGTTTATGGAGACACTGTCTGAAAAAGATATAGCTAAATGACACTGAAGCTCTAATAGTGGAAACACTTTGTTGTGTCGCCACTCAGTGTTTTTATAGAACTTTAGAACCTGCATTAATTGTTTGGCTTTTTAATGCACCGGTGCTGTTATTGTGTTTACAGAACTTTGAACGTTACTCTACCATACTGTACTTCCCTGATTCCATGGCTGTTAATCTGGCCCATGTCAATACATTTTTAAAAAAACCATCATTTTCAGAGATTTTATTTATACATTTTTTCTTTTTGTCTGACCCCGGTACACAACTTGTTTAACAAAAAGACTAAAACTAAAACTTATAAAAACTAAACTGAAACTAAGCATTTTCAAAAAACTAAAACTAAACTAAACTGTCATCATGTTTATGCGTTTGTTTCACAGATCCAGGGCCCCATCCACCCACATGCCATCATCATTCTGCCAAACAAAGCTGGAACAGAGGTTCTGGTTTGCTATGAAGACGAAGGAGTCTACATCGACACGTACGGCCGCATCACCAAGGACACGGTGCTGCAGTGGGGCGAGATGCCGACCTCTGTCGGTAATTGGGAACTACAGACACTGCTACACTCGAACACACGGAAGCACTCACGTCCTCCCAAATGCTCTCCTCACGTCTTTCCTTTTTGTCCCTGTCTGTTTTTTCCAGCCTACCTTCAGTCCAACCAGGTGATGGGGTGGGGAGAAAAGGCCATAGAGTTGAGGTCGGCCAACACAGGGAACCTTGAGGGAGTCTTCATGCACAAAAAAGCTCAGAAACTCAAGTTCCTGTGTGAGCGGAACGACAAGGTAAGAAGGACACCAGGGTCACTTTGTCCCCACAGTGCAGTAGTTTCGCAGACAACTCCGACTTGGACTGTTTTTCATGTTGCAGGTGTTCTTCGCTTCGGTGCAGTCTGGAGGCAGCAGCCAGATTTACTTCATGACGCTCGGACAGAACTCTCTGTTCAACTGGTAACAAGCGCACAGCTGAGCTCCGCCTTTGTGATTCTGGGTTCCGCTCCGGGGTTAGAATTGTCCTTATCTTGCTGATCAAAAGGCAGGACTGAAGGATGAATCCATCTCATCTGTCAGTCTTATCTCACATTGATGAACTGATCGCGGATCCTTCTGCTTGAATCCATCTATCCGTCCCCGCCTACAGCAGCACGAAGCTCGGGGTGTGTTGCTGCGTTTCCCTGTTGGTATGGGATGTCAGGAGGTAGAGCTACCAGTGCCTTTTGGAGGAAACAGCTAATCTTGACCTGCCTGCTTCAGCTTCCCGTCACAGCATCGGTGTCTCGTCCGCACGTAGCTGAAGAATGTCCAGACTTCATGGTGTGAACATTTCAGGAAACACTCCTGGACATTGGTCAGCATCTGATCCTACGTTTGGATTTGTTAAATCATCTTTCTTCCTATGGATCAGCCGCCCGTGTTTTTCAGCTCCAGAATGATTCAGGTAGAGTGTTGACCTGTTTTTCACTTCAATCTCTTTTAGGAAAGTGATCAGTCACTGTGACGTCTGCTTGGACTTTCTCAAACGGCTTCTTTTATTCCTAGATCAGTGCTGCCTGTTTGCAATACCTCAGAGATGTTTATTATTCATGAAGACTTTTAGATAATCCCAATGTGATCAATTTATATTATGTAAATCCCTTTATTCAGAGAAAAAACTGATAACTAACTCAACTATCTATGGATAATGTTTTTTTTTTTAATCTTAAATTCACGAGTTCACTGTGCTCCACTGTACATCAGTGTTCAATTAATTTGTCTCCTACCAGCTTCCCACGGTTTCCATAACTTCCAGTGTGAACATGCAATCTATCCCACAACTAAAACGTATTCCTATCATTTCAGCATAAGGACCAAAAACAAAAACTGCCGAGAAATTTTGAGATGAAGAAGAAAAGTGACAGCCCACTGTTGCTTTTTTGTGTTTTGTTGTACAGCTTAAGATGTACATATTTATATAAAATGCACTGTTTCCTAAATGGTTTACAAATGCCAAGCCATCTATATTTACGTGTACAGAAATATAGGCGTATAAATGTGAAATTCAACGTTACCTTTGTGTTTCCTACATGTTTGTGAATATGAATAAGAGCCACTGACGATACAGCTCTTGTTCACGTTCCACCTACCTGGTTAAAGCATTAATGCTTTCATGAATTCTGGGTTTTGTGGTGGACTTTCTCCTGCTGTGTATAAATCAGATGTTTTGCACAATAACTATGATAATATTTTCTCTGCCAATGAAGTACCTGTTATCCATTTGCTTTAGATGAGTATTTGTTTTACTGTCAAATACGGCACGTACTAATGTTTCTGACAGGGTTTTTGTTGCTTTTGATCTTAGCAATTATACCCTTAAGATGCTAAGAGTTTTGAAAGTGTATCCTTTTTATCTTTTCAGTGATCGAAAAACTAAAGGTGATAGATTTGTTGTATTTGTTTCATTAAGTTTAATATTGATAATTGACAAATATAACTAGGATAATTTGCTGAGTTATGCAAGTCGGAGACTGAAATCAATGAAAGGAACATAATTATCTATTGAATATGCCAACCAAATCGTCAACCTTAGAGCTTGTACAAGGCCACTGTGGGATGAAAAGTTCACCAAAATGTTGTGAATTTTGCATTTGGAATTATTATCATTATTCTATTTTCTTGTGTATATTCCAGCTTGAGGATTTGCTTGCATTGCTTTGTATGATTCGTTACAGGTTTTTACTTTAAATGTTGTCAAAAATATTGCCAAATAATTGTTTTTTTTTATAATCCTCGATAGTGTTTATAGATTTAAGCATAAACTTGAAGATGCAGCTGGTTCTGTGAGAAACTTGTAACCTTGACAGAATTGGACCTTACTGGGTGTCGAACATTTTATTGAACTTTTTATTGAATTTCTTGCATTTGTTTCAGTAGAACAAATAACATTCCTTCCTAATATACTCAGATACTTTAAATGAAATCAAAAGGACTTTGAACTCAAAGTATTTGATGCGTTAGCAAATACAAAGCTAAACATTAGCTAACTTCAGCTAACTTTACTAGAGCTAGTTATTAGCTTAACTTTTGGAACTAGAAACATTTTTAGATAATATATGTCTAAGATTAAAGTTTGTTGGAAGTTAATAAGATGAATTTGGCTTCATATAAAAATGTGTATTTTTATTATCAAAATACATGAACTATTAGATTAAAGGATGCTTAGAAAGGTCATGTAGCAGAAAACGGTTAACAAATAAAATATAATGTGGGGAATCCATGAAAATACATGAAATACAGCTTTTTGTAAGGTGATAATACAATACATTTCAGTAACTTGTATCAGTTGAATTATGTATTCCTATAAAGGGATTTTATTTAGCGGAAAATGTGCTAGCTTGTGGTTAGCTTCAGTTACATCTGTGCAACTATTGAGCAATTGAATCTATATTTGGCCATGTTCTTTAGCAAGACCATGTTCAGTTAAGAGTCTAGATAACGACTGCATCAAATATCCAACACACCCTGCCACAAGCTTGTAAAAAACACAAATGGCAAATAAAATGTGATCATCCACTAAAATCATAACTTGCCACAGTCATTTATAGTTTACTTTAAAAAGAGCAGTTTCTGATGGCTTAAAGTGATTAGGGTGACACTGGGAAGAAAAGAAGCAAACTATTTTTGTTTTGAAGTGCCCTTGTTAGTAAAAGTTAGTTGACTCCTTCTCTGTAGCCCTGTTGCTAAGCATTCCACTGTAGCTGGTTCACTAATGAGAGAAAAACAGATCAGTGCATTTCCTCCCACGCATTCCACCGGTTGGGATCATAACAGATTCAGTTTCAGACCCATGGTGACTCACATCTCTACCACTCCCACCAGTTCTGTATCTCACTGGTTTCCTAACTTTTCATCTTCCTTACACTTTTAATTCCCTCTGCTCAATTCTATCTTGATTCTGTCATCTCTTACTTCCTTCAGATTTTCCACCTTTTCCCTGAAATATTTGCCGTTTTTATGCGGTTTGTAAAGCGACTAACCGAGAACCATCAGGAAAATCAAAACTTTACCGACAAAGGGAAATCTTTTTCAGTGACAGTCATTATGTTTTTCTGCTTAAATATGAAATTCTTCCCTGAATTGTTGCAGTTTAATATAGCAGGAAGAAACAGGATGCAGAAGAAAGGGGGCTATATAGTCTCAAGTAATGAAAGTCTTTTGAAACGTCTAAAATTGTGTGGGAGAGAGGAAGGTATATTGGAAGCGTGGTTAATATGCAGTGGTATGGATTTAAAAGAAGTAGCTGTTGGTTTTAGGAAGTGTTAAGTTTCAAATAGAAGGGGATAAACAGTTAAGAGATGTCTTAATTGTAAAGATATGCTTAGTTTGCTGCGTTTTTAGAAATATGAGTGATAGGATCAGTGAATATATTTAACATCTCAAGATTAAATCCTTAAATGGTAATTAAAGCTCTTTAATAGAACTAATTAATCATTCATAAAATGCAAAATCCCCAATGGGCTGCTTGTTACCATCAAAAACTAATGTTACCATTGTCAGGTTACATAATTCAACTCTTAGCCAATGATGTTTGTGTTTCATGAAGTTGTAAATTAATGAGACCAAATGTGATATGTGTGTGATAAAATACAATTAATCAGTCATGTAAGAAAACTTCTGTTACCTGGTTTTTGCACTGGACCTATGTTTGACATGTATACTGTCCCCCTTTCTGCTCTGAGATTAATTTTGTTTCTATTTACATTTGTATGTAAAAAAGGAATAAATGACAGTGATACAACAATAAATATCTTGGAGTAAGTGTTGTTTTGCTTTCTTGTTGCTTGCATAAACTGAACAAATACTTTTCTGATGGAGTTAAGGCTCCACTCAAGCTCTAAGCTTGGTTTATGCTTGACGCATCCGCGTGGTCCGCACGGCTCCACGCGGCCAAATTACGTCATTTCAGCAACCACGGCCACCGCAGAGACCAAAATTTCTGCACCGCGCACCTAGGAAATGTAACAACGCGGAAAAACATGGCGGAGGTTCGTAAATAGACATCTTTATGATTTGGCCGATAGAGATCACTGTGATCAACTGTGTTTTGATGGACGACTGGACAGTCTCCTTTTTCGTCTTTTTTCCGCAAAAAGTAGGCGTCTCGGCCGGTTCCGCACGTCTCATTTCCGCGCGGAATGTACATAGACATCAATATCACCAACAAAAGACCAGTTGCCAGACAGTAGACACAAAAATTAAACTTTAAAATTAAACAACCATTTCAATTTGTCCTCATCACTGATCCAGAACATTTCGGGGCTTTGGAGCAAACAATTCACCAAATAATACATTTCTAATATCATCATACCCTTGGCAATATGCTAAAGCACAAAAATAGCACAAATAAACAGCAATTGAAACTGTCGAAAGCCTGACTGAACAGATGTGTTTTTTTAGAGATTTAAAAACAGTGATTGAGGCTCCTTGTCTAATGTTCAATGGCAGCTTCTTGCAGACCATTCACACATTTAAAAGCCAAAAGGTGGAATTTTAAAATCAATTCTTTGGTACACATGCAGCCAGAATAGAGATGACAGGCCTGGTAAGATATGTTCATAATTTAGGCTACCTTTAGGTGATAGGCAGCTGCATTCTGAACCAAAGCAACACTGCCTTATTCATTAATTAAACATCAGGTCTTTGTTAGGAAAGTCATTTCTAATTAATGACTTCATCCGAGTCAATTCTGTCAAATTACAATTTTCATTTGTGCACGGTGGGCAGCAGAGCACTAAGATGGAGAATGGATCAAGGAGGAGCTTAGGGCCTGAAGGCATTCGGACATGGAAGAATTACCAAGGCTTATTGAGAAGCTGGAGAACTGATCAATAGGTATAACCATACCATACCAGTTATATGACACCTTCAATTTGACAACTACTGTCAGCTAAGGTGCTGTACAGGAGAAATAAATGTGGAAATATGAATATAAAAATGTGTATGTACCTACACATATATACAGATATATAAAAGAGTACAAAAGGGTAAAAACAGTAAAAATAGATAAGAGATCATATGAATAATAGAAATAAAATCATCGAATCAATAGTAAAGAAGAAAGAAACCTGACTAAAACAATTTAAAGCACCAGGATTTATAAAACAAACACATAGCTAAGCAGGCATGATGAATTAGAAGATGTCAGGGCTGGTAAAAACCCAGGCAGAAATGGTGTCTTCAGGTGAGTTTTAAAAAGATTTATCAAAGAGGAGCAGAGGACAGGCTTTTATCCTGGTAGTGGAGATTTAGCCATTTTCCATCAACTGCTCCTACAGTTTATCTCTTCCCACCAAGCTGTTTGCTTATTGTCGATTGGCTCATACCAGTCTTGTACAGGTGTACAATCTTGTACTGGAGTGCTTGGACAGATCTCTGGTCTTTTCCATGGTGGACGTTGGAGTCTTAGTGTTTGAAGGTGTGGACAGGTCTCTTTTATACAAATAAGGAGTTCAAACAGGTGCCTTTCATATAAGGAATGAGTGGAGGATAGAAGAGCTTCTTGAAGAAGTAACATGTCTGTGAAGATCAGAATTCTTGTTTCTTTGTAGATGCTAAATACTCAATTTATGCACCATTATAAAATCAAATTCTATAAAAATCATGCAATGTGATTTCCTAGATTTTGTCTCTCTTAATTGAAGTGTAACTATGATTAAAAAAAGGATGAGAGAAGTATGTAATTGAGTGGGACAATTTTCCCAATCGGTGGCTCCAAATACTTTTTTTACTCCTTTGGACTTGGAGAAAACCAACACTTGGAAACAGGATAGGAAAATTTTGGGAAACCCTCAAAATAAGGCATTAGCTGAGATTTGGATTGCTAAACTCTAAGGAAATATTGTTTTCTATTGTACCATCGTGCTTTGCCTGAGTTTGGAATTATAAACTTACTATACTTCACTTGGAGAGTTCCAAGGCTGACCAAAAATAAAACCAATATATATTTTATAACGGACAAAAAAACCCAACATTTTGATGATACCCAGTACTTTTGGAGGAAATATTCTGTGGACAGGGTAGATTAAAGTGGAACTCTTTAGAAGGTGTGGGTGATGTTGCACCTGACTCAAGACTAACAAACCAAAATGGATGTGTCTAGTCAATGTCTAGATGTAAGTTCAGTTACAATGCCGCTCCATGACATTACACGGGGTCTGTTATTCTGAAAAGTTTAAAATAAAAGTGGGAAGAAAACGGTCCAAAATTACTGAGCCATTTTGGTGTTGTCAAGGTTCGACATGGTAGTAGTGTTATTATTTTATTATTAGCTGGATAGAAGAAGTGGTCATATGTAACACAGCCTTCCCCCACCAATCCCCATGTTTCTGTCTCTCTCTGTAAGTTTTATGTTTCCACAGACGACTCGCTGGCACCAGTCATGGGGTTGCTGTTTCCAGTTCTAGGGTGATCATCATCCCATCAGCCAGGACACCCAGAATCCTCTTTGACATAAAAACACCAGAGGATCTAAATGAACAATTTCAATACTTAAAAAAAGAACTCGACACCAACTAAAAAATTGAGAATTTTCTATAAAAGCAATGTAGATTTGTCCTTTTTATGCCATAGGAGGAATCTAGTGAACAATCTGTCTAGTCTTTCATTTTTGTCCTCTTCAAGCTAAAAACAGTCCTTTGTGCCTTTTGCCGCCCTTTAAAAGAACTTCACTATCCCCTCCTCTTACCCCCTCCGCCTCTTCACCAGCCTCAGATTCCCTCCTAACCCCTTCAACACACCCATGAGCACACACAGATACGTACACATGTCATAGTGCGTGTCAGCTCACCCACAGCAGCAAGCGCCAAAAAAATTAGAGTCATGACCAGCAGGCACACGGTCACATAGCAGTTCAACAGCATCGGGATCATCCTGCAGGTGGATTGCGACATTTATTTGTTTTTGGGCTCATCTGCAGGAGAAAGAGCGGGCAGGTAAGGCCGTAAGGGGCTCAGCACATGCTCAGTAGAGGGGGACGGGGCCAGGGTGGGCCTGTTTTAGATATGTATGGCTTCGTGGTTGAAATCCAGCCATCTTACAGAGAGCAAACGCAAAGGTAATCAAGTGCTGCGATTTGATTGGTTGAAGCCCTTTAGGTTTATGATTGAGAGCGTTATTGACACTGCAGTGCATGAAGCGAGTGAGTTTGCAGTCAGAGAGCAGACAACAGCTGGGTTGAGGAGGCTAATTTTATGTGCTGTGTCATGAGCCTATATGGCCCCCTCCCCACCCCCACGTTCAAGGATCTACTTTTCTGTCTGGATCCATGTGGGGGCGTGGTTAGATTCAGGCGTTTGGAGGTTTGATAGGTGGAAATAATTCAAAACAGTGTTGAGTCATTTATAGCCTGCAGGAACATTTAAGCCAAATCTCAGTCACAGAGCGAGTGTGTTGCTGGAACGGTGGAGGGGTGGGGTGGGGAAGGGGTCAGTTCAATCCCCAGCACACACCAGGCATTCAGACCTCTGATTGGCGGGTGGACTCATCAGCTGATCCGGCCCGCACTAAATTGGTCTCGCATACAGACCACCTAAGAAGAGTAGGAAGCTCGTTTTTCAGCAGTTGAGGAAATGTTGAAAGTCCTCTCACACCTTTGCTGACCTTCTGGAGTTACGCTTGCAAGTGAAATATGGCATTCCCTGCAGTTTCTTCTCTAATCCAAGAAAGGATTTCCTACAACATCTGAATTTATTCTGAAATGGTATACAGTAACTTGAGGGATCCCTGATTTCTTAGTTTTTCTTGACAAATTGCTAACACTAACAGTTCCCTCCATTTCATTTGGCTTTTTACAATACATTTCTCATTTTTGGTGAATAGATCGTGACTGTGGTCAATCATGGTTTTCTATGTAACTTATTGTCTACTTAAAAATGGATGCGGTGTAAAGCCTTCATGCAACTTTAACTTTTTTTCCCATTACCACAAATTTGGATGTGTTATTTAGGTATTTTGTGATGGACCAATACAGTGATACAGTGGGACACAACTTTTTCTGGCAGCCAACAGTTATGCAAGTCTTCCCAATTAAAAAGATACGACAGGTCTGTAATTTTCATTTTAGTTGCATTTTAACTGTGACAGATAGAATTGAAAAAAATAAGACATTTAAAAATCCAAGAAATAAAATCAAATGATTTTTAAACAATTTATTTGTGTAAAGGTGCAATCAATCAATCAATCAAACTTTATAGAGCGCAGCTCAAAGTTCTTTACAGATTTTAAATGACCCCACATAACCTACATTCCCATCCCTTCCCCACAATTGTAAAAAAAAATAACAGTTATTCCCCATTCCCAAACACACGCAGACACCTTCCCAAAACACGTAATACCATAGGTAGAGCTCAGATGGGAACGACACGCCATCAGGGGAGCCATTTGCCTCGACTGAAGCAGATCCATAGCAGCAGCCGAGGCACCGACCCAGGGCGCCCAGGGAGGGAGGGCGGAAACCCCCATCATCCCCAGCCACTACCGAAGGTGCGCCAGGCCGCCGCCGCCCACCCGAGGCAGCGGGCTCCACAGAGGAAACACTGGAAGGATTAAAATACGTAAAATGACAAAAGCTAGTATGGATAATAAAATAACTAATAAAATGTGATGATGGAGAAAGTAAAACTCTAAAACATAAATTGTGTATTATAACTTAAAAATAATTAAAATAAAATAAATAAATGGTAAATAAATAAATAAATTAAGCAAGCAGTGCAGCTAAACAGGCTGAATAAGTAGTATTCATTTAAAACCTAGACTAAAAAGGTAAGTCTTGAGCCTGCTCTTAAAAACACAAACGTTCTCTGCGGCCCTGAGGTCCTCTGGCAGCCTGTTCCAGAGGTGAGGGCCGTAATAAGACGGCTGCCAGAGGAGTACAGAGACCGCGAGGGTTCGTACGGTAAAAGCAGTTATGAAAGATAAGAAGGCCCAAGACTGTTAAGACACTTAAAAACCATTAGAAGTATTTTATAATCGATCCTGAAACATACAGGGAGCTAATGCAATGACTCTAAAACTGGAGTGATGTACTCCCGCTTCCTGGTCTTCGTCAGGACATGTGCTGCTGAGTTTTGTAATAGTTGTAGACCTGAAATCCTCTTTTTGGGAAGACCAGAAAGCAGGGCGTTACAATAATCAATTCTACTGGTGATAAAAGCATGCATTAGCGTCTCCGTATTGGCCCGAGAGAGAATCGGGCGGACTCTGGCAATGTTCTTTAGATGATAAAAACCTATTTTGGTGATGTTTTTAATGTGAGGGATAAAAGTCAGCTCAGAGTCAAAAGTCACACCCAGGTTCTTCACATGTAAAGAAGGATTGAAAGACAATGATTGTAGTTTTGGTAAAAGTTTCTCTCTCTGAGCCTCAGGACCAATGACTAAAACCTCCGTTTTGTCCTGGTTGAGCTGGAGAAAGTTTTCTGCCATCCAGGATTTAATGTCTAAAATGCAGTTAAAAAGTGCATCCATTGGCCGTGTGTCATCAGGAGACATGGAGATGTACAACTGTGTATCATCAGCGTAACTGTGAAAGTTAACTCTATGTCTTCTGATTACACTGTCAAGAGGGAGTATATATAGGTTAAAAAGCACTGGGCCTAAAACTGAACCCTGGGGCACACCACATGTGATCTTATGGACCTTAGAGGAGCAGGTATCTAAACTTACCATAAAAGTCCTTTCTGTGAGATAGGATGTGAACCATTTATGAACAGCACCAGAGAGGCCAATCTGTTTTAAACGGGTTAAAAGAATAGTGTTGTCCACTGTATCAAAGGCAGCGCTTAGATCCAGTAGAACCAACACTGGGCATTATAATTCACCCTAAAACCAGACAGAAATTTCTCTAGGACATTATGAGCATTAATAAAATCATTAAGTTGAATTAAAACAAAGTTTTAATTCAACTTAATTCAAGTTGAAGTTTTTCTAGAATTTTGCTTAAAAATTGCAAGTTGGATACCGGTTGGTAGTTGTTTCAATAATTAAAATCTAAATTGCTCTTCTTCAACAGGGGCCTCACCACCGCCCGTTTAAAAGTGCAGGAAAGACCCTTGTCTGAAGCGAGCAATTCATCAGGGTTAAAATCTCCTCTCTAAAATAATCAGAAAATTGTTTTAAAAGCCTTGTGGGAATAGGGTCCAGAACACATGTGGTGGGCCTCACTGAGGAGAAAACTTTATCAAGACTCTGAGCTTCAACCATTACATAACTGTCCAGTGTTTCTTCAGGTAGACACACACTCTCAGATTTATCAGAAGTCATACTACTGTGGGAGGATAAAATATTACATCTGACAGTGTCTACCTTTCTTCTGAAGTGGACAGCATACTCCTCAAAAAGAGCTTCTGAGGGGTTTTCTGGAAAGAACTGGAATCGATATTCAAAATATTAGAAATTGTAGAAAAGAGAATTTTAGGATTATTTTTGTTTTCTGTGATGATTTTGGAAAAGTAATCGTTTCTGGAATTTCTAACTGCTTTGTTGCAGAAAATAAGTATTTAGCACCTACAAACAGAGTAGAATTATGCCCCCCACAGACTTGTTACTTCATCTTTGAGATCACCCACTCATTACTGGTATTAATGGCACCTGTTTGAACTAATTATCTGTATAAAAGACACCTGTCCACAACTTCAAACAGTCAGACTTCAACCACCACCATTGCCAAGACCAGAGAGCTGTCTAAGAACACCAGGAACAAGATTTTACACCTGCACAAGACTGGGACTTGTCAATCTACAATAGGCAAGTGCTGTCATGGATTAAAATCCTGCCGTGCTCGAAAGTTCCCCCTGCATAAGCCAGCACATGTTCGAGCCTGTCAAAAGTTTGACAGGGACTATCTCTGTGATTCAGGAAAGGATTGGGAGAATGGCATGTGGTTAGACGAAGAACTCTTTGGTATAAAGGCCACTGATTGTGTAGTAGCATCCAAAGAACACTATGCTTAGTGTAAAGCATGGGGATGGAAACATTATGCTGTGGGGCAGGGCGAATTCAGCAGTTTGCGGGCGCAAGGCAAACAGAAGCATGAGACCATCTGCAGCGTTTGTTTTTAACCTTTTTCAATTCTAACTTAGAAAAAAAGTCCTATATAACTTATTCACTGGTCAAGTCTTTAAATGCAACTAATGTCCAGAATTTAGATGTCTGGAATGGCATCTGAATAAAAAAAAAACACATTTAATTGTTTAATAAATGTATTTTCCATATATTTAATATTTATTTCTGTGACTATAATTTCTTTTGTATGTGCAAACAATATGTGGAAGAAAAGGCTGTATAGTCTTGTGACTTCGGTGGAAAACCTTAAATCTAAATATATAGAGCCAGAGCTATGATGCAATAATTTAGCATGGTTTAATATATCATATATAACATATTATAGGGCTGCGCAGTGGGTAGCACTGTCGCTTTGCAGCAAGAAGGTTGTGGGTTCGTATCCCGGCCCAGGGCCTTTCTGCATGGAGTTTGCATGTTCTCCCCGTGCATGCGTGGGTTCCCTCCGGGTAATCCGGCTTCCTCCCAGAGTCCAGAAACATGACTGTTAGGTTAATCAATCACTCTAAATTTTCCGTGGGTGTGTGCGTGCATGATTGTTTGTCCTGTCTGTCTCTATGTGGCCCTGTGATGGATATTTCAGGGAAATCTGCCTATTTGTGTATTTCTCCATAGGAGATACATGTTCCAGAGCAACTACGGAGAGTGTGGAAAAGGGGGGACGAAGCATATCCAACCTGGTTGGATATGTTAGCAAGAATGAAATGAAATGTCTAAAAGACAAGTACTGAGACTAGCGATATTGTTTGGTTGCAGAAATCAGGATGTTAAGATTCTCTTTAGGAGTGTTGAGGATGGATAGGATGAGGAGTTAGTACATCAGAGGGACAGCTCATGTTAGATGATTTTGCCAGACAGATGGGTTGGACATGTTCAGAGAAGAGGCAACAATCGAAGGATGCTGAGGATGGAGGCAGGAGGCAGGGAGGGAGAACAAAACTGAGATTTATGGATGTGGTGAAAGAGGACATGAAGTTATTTGGTGTGAGGGCAGAGGATGCAGAGAATAGGACTAAATGGAGACAGATGGTGAAGAGAGAGAGGAGATGTGGAGAAGGAGAAAAACTGGTGAAATAGCAAAGTTTTACTGCTTTACTGCATTATGCTGTTTAATTTACAAACACGTATGCTAAGTTTGTTGCCAGCATTTCTTTCAAAACAGCTTCCCCTGATTCAGACATCCACTGGCAGCTTGCAGCTGCGGTTTAAGAAGCACGAGATTATAACCCATATGATTGGATACTACACTGATTTGAATGCAAATTTGCCTACACACAAATTTTTCAATTGAGAATATCTAAAATATTCAAAAGAAAATGTTTATGCACAATGTTACTTGACATGGTTGGCAAAGCAGCCAATCTAGGAGCACATTCCATTTTTCTTGGTAAGGATTGGCTTTACCTTCGTGGATGTTAGCTTCTATGGTAATGGTGAGACAGTTTCTTGTGTGTGTGTTAAGGTACATTTGGTGTGTGAACTATTAAAATAGGCAGCTCTGAGATAGTTAATTTCAGGTTTTCATTAGCTGTCAGCCATAATCATCAAAATTGTAAAAAAATATGGTCTGGAAATATCTCGCTTTGCATGTAAAGAGTCTATATCATATACAGACGTGGACAAAATTGTTGGTACCCTTCATTAAATCAAAGAAAAACTCATAATGGTCACAGAAATAACTTTAATCTGACAAAAGTAATAATTAATAAAAATTATATAAATGTTGACCAATGAAAGTCAGACATTGCTTTTCATCCATGCTTCAACAGAATTATTTAAAAAATAAATGCATGAAACAGGCCTGGACAAAAATGATGGTACCCCTAGAAAAGAATGAAAATAATGTGACCAAAGGGACATGTTAATCCAAGGTATGTCCACTAATCAGCATCCTAGGTGTCTACAATCCTGTAATCACTCAGTGGGCCTATATATAGGACTCCAGGTAGTCACTGTGTTGTTTGGTGACGTGGTGTGTACCACACTCAATATAAACCAGAGGAAGCAAAGGAAAGAGTTGTCTCAGGAGATGAGAAAGAAAATCATAGACAAGCATGTTAACTGTAAAGGCTATAAGACCATCTCCAAGCAGCTAGATGTTTCTGTGACTACAGCTGCACATGTCATTCAGTAATGTACGATCCATGGGACTGTAGCCAACCTCCCTGGACGTGGCTGCAGGAGGAAAATTGATGACAGATCAAAGAGACGGATAATCCAAATGGTAACAAAAGAGCCTAGAAAGACTTCAAAATAGATCCAAGCTGAACTTTATGCTCAAGGAACATCAGTGTCAGATCGGAACATCCTTCGCTGTTTGAGCCAGAGGACAAATCATTAAAAAAAACAGACTGGAGTATGCCAAACTACATGCTGACGAGCCACAAAGCTTCTGGGAGAATGTCCTGTGGACAGATGAGACAAAAATTTTACTTTTTGCCAAGGCACATCAGCTCTATGTTCACAGAAGGAAAAATGAAGCATATCTAGAAAAGAACACGGTTCCTACTGTGAAACATGGGGAAGGCTCGGTTATGTTCTGGGGCTGATTTGCTGCATCTGACACAGGGTGTCTTGAATCTGTGCAGGGTACAATGAAATCTCAAGACTATCAGGGGATTCTAGAGAGAAATGTGCTGGCCAGTGTCAGAAAGCATGGTCTCAGTCGCAGGTCACGGGTCTTACAACAGGAAAATGACCCAAAACACACAGCTAAAAACACCCAAGAAGGGCTAAGAGGAAAACACTGGCCTTCTATGAGCCCTGATCTCAATCCTATTGAGCATCTTTGGAAGGAGCTGAAACGTGCTGTCTGGAAAAGGCGCCCTTCAAACCGGAAACAACTAGAACAGTTTGCTCATGAGGAGTGGGCCAAAATACCTGCTGAGAGGTGCAGAAGTCTCATTGACAGTTACAGGAATCATTTGATTGCAGTGATTGCCTCAAAAGGTTGTGCAACCAAATATTAAGTTGTGGGTACCATCATTTTTGTCCAGGCCTGTTTCATGCATTTATTTTTTAAATAATTCCGTTGAAGCATGGATGAAAAGCAATGTCTGACTTTCATTGGTCAACATTTATATAATTTTTATTTATTATTACTTTTGTCAGATTAAAGTTATTTCTGTGACCATTATGAGTTTCTCTTTGATTTAATGAAGGGTACCAATAATTTTGGCCACGTCTGTATTAGTTTCACCTTGGAAGTACTACTACTACTACTAAACTACTAAAATAAGTACACTTTTGCATGATATTCTAGATTAATTATCAAATGTAGTGTTTATTAATTTGTATTATTATTGATCTTTTTATAAGAATATGGCAAGACAAGGCAATTTTATTTGTATAGCACACTTTCCACACAGGGTAACTCAATGTGCTTTACATGATCCAATTGTAAAGAAACCAAACATATGATAAAAGCATAAAAAAATAAAAACAGCAATTAGGAATAAGATTTTAAAAAACAGAGTAAAAGAAGGAGAAGAAAGAAGGCACAGTGGTTAGCACTGTTGCCTTGCAGCAAGAAGGTTGTGGGTTCATATCCCAGCCCAGGGCCTTTCTGCATGGAGTTTGCATGTTCTCCCCGTGCATGCGTGGGTTCCCTCCGGGTACTCTGGCTTCCTCCCACAGTCCAAAAACATGAATGTCAGGTTAATTGATGTCACCAAATTGTCCTTAGGTGTGAGTGTGTGCATGGTTGTTTGTCCTGTTTGTCCTGCCCTGTGATGGACTGGCAACCTGTCCAGGGTGTACCCCGCCTCTCGCCCATTGACAGCTGGAGATAGGCACCAGCACCCCCCATGACCCATTAAGGATTAAGCGGTAAAGAAAATGGATGGATGGATAGTTTACTCAAAGGAGCTTTAAACTGATAATTTTTGCTTTAGAGCAGCTCTGTGTTTGGGCAGCTTTGCAGTAATCAGGACGTTTGTTCCAGGTAAGGGGAGTATAGAAACTGAAAGCTGCATCTCTGTGTTTGTTTCATATTCTAGGGATTAATAATAGAGTTGGACGATCGGAGTGGTGGCGGTGGTGGGGGAAGCAGAATTTTGAAGTCTTTTCTCGGACCTACAGGGAGCCGGTGGAAGGATTTTAGAACTAGGGTAATGTGTTCTACTTTTCTAGTTCTAGTGAGTATGCGAGCAGCAGCGTTTTGCATCAGCAGTAGCTGGCAGGTTGACTTTTTAGGTAGACCTGTGAAGACAGTGTTGTTGTAATAAATCCTACTAAAGACAAATGCATGGATGAGTTTTTCGAGGTCTTGTTGCAACATTAGTCCTTTATTCTTAGAGATGTTCTTTAGGTGATAGAAGGCTTACTTTGTTATGGCCTTTATGTGACCCTGGAGTTTCAGATCCTAGTCCATTATAACACCTAGTGTTCTGATCAGTAGTTTCTAGCTGGATTAATTGAAGCTGTGTGTTGACTGTTGATTGTTCCTCTTTTGGTCCAAAGATAATTACTTCAATGTTGTTTCTTTTCAATTGGAGAAAGTTATGGGACATCCAGCTATTGACTTGTTTCATTGCATTCATTTAGGATCTGAATTGGATCAAAGTTAGCTGGTGACAATATAATGTACAGCCGAGTATCATCTGCATAGTTAGGTCAACTGACTTTATTGGCTGTCATAATCTGGGTTGCTGGGAGCATGTTGAACTAAAGGGGTCCTAGGTTGGAGCCCTGGGATACCCCACATGTGATTTCTGTTTTTTCTGATTAGATATTGCCTATTGACAGAAAGAATTTCCTGCTCTTGAGGCAAGACTCAAGGCAGCCAAGTACTGTAACAGAGAGTCCGACCAAGCTCTCTAGTGGTTTCAGTAGTATTTTATGATAAACAGTGTCAAACACCACACTGAAGTCCAACAGAACCGTATGTGGTTCTACCACAGTCTGTATTTATGTGGATATCATTGAAGATTGAAGACTTTGCCCATGGCAGTCTCAGTGCTGTGATGAGCACTGAAAACAGACAGAAAATTATGAAAGCAGTCGGTCATTGTTAGGAATTTATTCAATTGTTAAAGCACAGCTTTTTTAATAATCTTGCTGATGAATGGCAGATTAGAGATTTGCCTGTTGTTCCGCATTAAAATGTTTTCCAGTTTCTTCTTCTTTAGAAGTGGCTTATTAACTGCTGTTTTGAAGGCCTGGAGAAAGACACCTAACAGGGAGGGATGACTTAACTTTTTGAATCAGAACAGACTTAATGACAGGGAAAACTTTCTTTAGATGTTTTTTTGATGTAAATTCTGCATGGTGTAAAAACATCTTGAAGAATTCTGGAGTGAGTCGATATTTTTGTACGTGTTAAGATAGCAAATTTAGTCTAAGGTAACAAACATCTGTTAAAACAGTAAAGAAACTGAGATGCTGTGATGCTCTAAAAACCTCCTTCTTGTTTTGCTCTTGTATCATACTTTGTACGTAACTATTTGCTTTTTTTACTTGAGGATGTCAAACATTAATTCTATTTTGTCTTTTTGAAACAGCTTTGGTTTCTTCTGGTTGTTGTGTTTCTCTTTGATTCGGTCTCTGTGATTTTCTTCTTCAACCCCTACTTCTCTATACATCCATTTTTCATGTAACGCGTGTGTGTGTGTGTGTTTGTGTGTGTTGGTTTCACATTCATCTATATGTTGGTGCTGCACCTGTTTATCTGCTTGACATCGCTGAACTTGTTGCCCTCTGACTTTACTGAAAGTCTCAATCCTCCCCTGACCTGCCAGGTAACAGATCGGTAAATGTGCGTATAAATTGCGTGGTTATGTAAGTGACACAAAGGGGCTTAGCGGCAGCTGCTGCTGTATCAACAACAGGATTCGGTAATGGGACACTCACACACAAATACACCTGTTCGCAGTGATTATCTTAAGGAGGAAACTGGGTTGTACACATGCATAATGCATTGGCTGCAGTTGTTTTTCTTTCCTTAAGTCATAAATAGTCTAATGTATACATAGCTGTAACAGTGATAAAGCCAGAAGGAGGCAAATTCAACGTTTTAGCTCTTCTCTGTTGCCTGTTTGTTGAGGGATATTAACTCAGGTCAGGAAGCCTCTTCTGCAAAAGTTTAATTTAGCCCAGAAACATGACTCTCGGCCTCCTCTGTCAGCTCCTTCTCTGCTCCGAGCCAGAGACAGAGTGAGGGTGGGAACGGGGGAGGAATCTTTGGGGTGTAAAACGTTGAAAGACAGCACACACCTTCAGTTAGCCATGAAACCCTATGCTATAGCTAAATAAAGTTAGACTGGGACATTGGAGACACACGAGTGATCTGATGCTCAGGAAGTGATGCAACTGCTACTCTCCAGATGGCCCTCAGGGGGTGCTTGAGGGCCATCTGATGTTTTGAAGCTCGCCTGTCACCATGTCTTTGCCTGTATGGTCAATGGCAGTGTTTCCAAACCCTGCAACCTCTATGCATACTGCGCTGCATGTTTTAGATGTTTCCTTACATCACCACTTCTGATTTCAGTTGATGGTGGATTCACAGGCTTTTGCTGAACTAGAATCTTAACCATCTAGGATAGTATACTTTAAGAGCCAGGGTTGGGAAGTACTGGTCTATGGGTTTAGGCTGGAGAGAGTGGTGGTGTCCCAGTGGAAAGCAATAAAGCGGGGATGTCCAATGTGTGGCCCCGGGGGCCATTTACAGCCCTTAGAGTGATTTTGTACGGTCCTTGACCACCATTTAAGCTTGGTACATTTTGCAATTGGCACCAAAACACAAATGATTGATGTAGATGGAGACTCTCTTCTATTAGGGCATCATTTTTCTTAACAAATTAAAAGGATTAGAAAATTATCCATGTCCATTATCCATATTATTTATCTTTTAACAATCATATTTTTTTGCTCTGTTTTTAATTTCATTGCGTAAACTACTAATGCAAAAGCAGGTGTGGAGACAACCAATCAGAGCTAAGAATAACACAGATTTTCAAAGAAAGAGTGATCCAAATCCTGTTTTTTTTTTCTGTTGAGAAAAAAAAAGATTTGCTTTAAAATTAGCCCCTCTGAAATATTTGAAAACTTTATGATTTCTTAAAAGCCCTGTGTTTTGAAAGCGCAACTATTAAAAAAAATCCCCTTTCCACAAGAATCCTACTTGATTTGTTTCAATAAAATATTACAAGTAGAGATGCAACGATACCACTTTTTTTCAAACCAATACGATACTTGGATTTGAGATCTTGCCAATAGAGTACCAATACCGATACTTCTACCACACAAAAAAATGCAATGAATTGGAAGACAGGATTTATTTCCTTCTCTGATTGTTACAACAGATGATGGTGAATTAGATTTTAAAAAGTTATGACATTGACCACAAAACTAAAATTTCAAGTGAAAAATAAAAATGTTCTCTGAAATCGTCGCAGAGTTTCTATAGTTTAAGTATCGGTTCATGGTATCGGTTAACTGTAACCGATACAGTACATAAGAGTGGTATCAGTCCTTATACTCAATACCAGTATTGGTGCATCTGTAATTACAAATTGAATTTACTTTTAGGGAAGTAAAAAAACTCTAATTTTTAGGTAGAAAAAAAAAGTCTTATTTTTGTGGCCCATGGGCACTTTTGACTTTTTTTTGTGCCCATGTATCAAAAAGTTTGGAAATCTCTGCACTAAAGGATGTTGAATCTATTCACCAAATGGGTTTTCTACTCGGAGCACCCCTTGGTGTGTGCTGAGGGTACAGTGCCGGATAAAAAATCCTGCCTGATTTGCAGGTAATGGTGTGTTTGTAAATTAAGGGGCTATTTGATTAGTTTGTAGGGACTTTAAGTTGCATTTTAATCCTTGTGGTTCTAAAGTCTTACGTAGTTTTACTGCTTGGATCTAATTTCAGTTGAAATTACATTAACATCTGCAGTTTGTCTTGTTTCTGGAGGTTTCCTGGGGAAGAGAAGTTATCTGCTATCTGAAGTCACATCACAGACTAGTAGTGAGCAATATAAATGGTATTAGGCAGGAATGATCTAAATTTAGCCAAAGGTAGAGATACCGCCATACCGTGATTACGCATTTTGATTATGTCATCAAGCTGTGCCTACAAACTTCAGCTACGGAAAAGAAACCTGTTGAACTTGAAGCATTTCTTTTATATAATATGTGCAGGTTTCTTGTTGGGTGATGTTAAATTCATAAATAAGTAAAAATTGTTGAATTTTATTTTCATAACATTTAGCTTTTACTTTATTTAAAATATCTTCATCTTAATATTGTTTAGATTTTTTGTTGTTGCATTATTTGGAAAATGATGTGAATTTTTTTGTTCCATTATTTGGAAAAAGATGTGAATTTTAAGGCATTTTGCACAATAAATGTTCTTTCAATGGCCTTCTAAACCTTTTGGAAGCTGCTGTTCTGCTGCAATATATTTGGAAAGTGATAATCATGTCCTTTTGACTTAAATAATATATTTTTAAATAACATCTCACAACGCATATCACTATCCCACTTGTTTTGGATTATATCGGAATATAGCTGAGGCCAAATCGCCCAGCCCTATCAAAGACCTTCAACCTTTTGTTCTTCAAAGGTTTTGATGAAGATGAATTCAGATAGTTCACATCAAGGTAGGACAAAATATTTTCTGATTACACTGTAATTTTTTTATAATGTTTGGTAGAAGTTAACAAGACTTCTGTTCAGGTCTTCTTTTTTGCTCAGTGCTCTTCCGTGTGAAGCGTGCATGTTCTTCTCATGCATGCTGGGATTTTAATCTGGTACCCAAAGTTTCCTCCTACAGTCTTAAATCATGCAAGTTAGGGCTGCTGGAGATTGGAACCTGTCCTTTGATGTCAAGTTTATACAATCCTGTTGTATGCAGAGCCGTTAGACAGAAAGTGCTGGGCAGAAAGAAAAGGAAACTAAAGCAACACCTTGATGTTTTTGTTTAATCAAACTGGTGCTCGGGCTCTACCATCCCTGCAACTTTAGACGCACGATGCTAACTGGAATGGTTATTCAGTAAATGATGTGCTTTTCAAAGTGGTACAGAAGATAATGCTATTAAATGTTACTCTAAATGGTGAGGTGATTAAACAGCTATCAGTTTCCAAATATTGTGATTTTTATTTAAAAAGCGCTTCTTGACATGTCTGCATAATCCTAAGGTCCTTCGATGTTTGCAGTGACATACTGCAGATGTTTTACCACATCTATCTATCTATCTATCAATCTATCTATCTATCTATCTATCTATCTATCTATCTATCTATCTATCTATCTATCTATCTATCTATCTATCTATCTATCTATCTATCTATCTATCTCTGTCTTTCTGTCTATGATCATCTACCTGCTGAACGTAGCTCTGACTCACCTGGGAATCTGGGTATTCCGTTTGATTTAGAAAAACTGAACATTACTTGATTTAAATGTGTGTGTATATATATATATATATTATTTTATTATTATTGTTTTATTTATTATTTTATTCTAAAATCGTCCAGTAAAGAGTATCCAAAGTTTTATTGTTCAAGATGTGTTCTGCTTTCACAAAATTCCTATATTCTTTGTCATCTGTAACAGTGATAGAGCCTGATTCTGGTCTTAACCCCTAAGAACAGAGGACAGAACTGAGAAGCAATCAGGATAAGGAAATATATGTATGATCAACATATTATGGGCTTTTGATTTATAGAATAAATGTTCCGTAGTGATGATTCATGATATAATAAAAAAAGGAAAGACCAGACATGTAATAACAGATACACCTCTATTGCACCTCTATTTCTTTTTCTTCTTCTTGCTAACCACACACTTTTACTAAACCTCATGATTCACATAGCTGTGTACTCTTTGCATGTTTCTACTTTGATAGTGTAACCAGTATGAGTTGGATATAAGGTTTTTTCTTCGTTTTCCAATAATTATTTCATTCCAAATTTAAAGGTAGTTTATTTATCCCCAAGGGGAATTAAATGTTGTCATAACTCATATCATCCATGTGTCTTCAGATAGTGGATGGTAATGCTGTGGGCAGGCTGGCTCTCTAGTAGCAGTCAGTCTTGCCGTATAACTATCATGACGTTGTGGTAACGGCTCAATTTTCAGCCGGCAGAGACAATATTCCACTCTAACATGTTCTGGACCAGGTGTTGCTAAGTACTGCTAATCCACCTCATTTGCTTTTTCCACTCCTTTTGCCCATTAAGATTAGGGATGCACTGATACCGAAAGTCACAAATGTACTCGTATCGGTATCGGTTAGAGTAAACAGATACCATGAACCGATACTTGAAATGTGGAAACTCAGCAATAATCTCTCAGAAAATGTACATGTTTAACTTTAAATTTGAGTTTTGTGTTCATTTTTATCAATATTTATATTTTTTGTAACAAGCAGAGAAGAAAATAAAACCTGTCTTCCAATTCATTGGATTTTTTTTGTGTGGTAGAAGTATCGGCATTGGTACTCGGTTTGGGCAAGTACTCAGATCCAAGTATCGGTAATGTATCGGTTTGAAGAAAGTGGTATCGTTGCATCCCTAATTATGATCAATGGAAGAGAGGGTTTGAACTTCCTCCTTCTCTCTCTGCTCTAAATAAATATATAATTATCTTCATATTTGCAGGACATCTGCCACGGCCGGCGACATGGACTCCAACACGGCCCAGTAAGTTTAAAACACACACACACACACACACACACACACACACACACACACAAAGAGAACAGAGAAAACTTTCAAACAAGTAAAGTTTTTTTCCCCGTTACATCCCACAACACAGGGTCCAGAGGATGCAGAAGAAGACCAGCACCATGTCTCTGACCATTTCCTCCTCCTCCTCCTCTGCATCCACCTCTCGGGAGCGCACCTCCTGCTCCGCCAGCTCCTCCTCCACGTTGCTCGCTCAGAGACACTCGAGCCTGGTGCATCCGTTGTGTGTCAGCCCTCAGAGGGTAATTGCATCGACCTAAAATGATTCATTTGTCCTCATTGCAGCTGATACGCTCATTCGTTGTCTGATGCATTATGGAAGTGTGCCTTTTAAACGGAGAAATATAACCTTTCGGGGCCTGTTATATTGTGGGTGAATGAACCAAATCATGCAAATGGATAAAAATGGAAAGCAGTCATTGTTTTAGCCCTGAGTCGGTTCACAAAACAATACCAACAAATAAAATTCGAGTTTTCTGTGTCCAGACTCAGAGTCCTGTCTACAATCAGCAGTATTCGGGGAAAGGAGTGGCTCCGACGTTTGTTAAGGTAATATAAAGGTGTATATTGTTACTTGCAAGCAAAGCAAAACTATCATTACTAGCTCCACATACATTTCTTCTGACATTAGACTTATATGCCCTCTTATCTCCCTATTTCGGACCCTCCTACTTATTATCATCCTCTCTCCCAGTGCCTCCATGACGTGTCCACAGTGAAGGGTCAGCTGGTGGTCCTGGAGTGCCGACTGAGGGGGACCCCTCCACTTCAGGTCATGTGGTACAGAGAAGACGAACAAATCCAGGACTCCGATGATTTTAGAATTCTGCGCAAGAGTAAGTCTGAGATGGAGTCAGATGGTATATGTGAGGTCCTACCTTCAAAGTGTGCACCCTTTAAAGGTTTAATTGACTTGTTTTTTGTTTTTTCATAAAATTTGCTGTGGATTGTAGCTTGAAAGTATGACTTATGAGTTGTTTTCTTCTGGGGAAAGATGCTCTGACGCTCCTGTTTCCAGAGGTTCAAATCTGTTGGAGGAGTGGGTGGACGGAAAATGATTAAGAGTCTTACTCATTCATATTAATAAGAAGCAAATGTCTCTCCTGTGACTGTATATCCGGAGTACGACTCCTACGCTCCCCATAAACTTAGCGCTATACTTCGCTTTTTCCTTGGGGACAGAAATGCAACGCTGATGTTTTAGCTCTACAAATAAGACAAGCCTGAGCCATGTTCAATACAAGACTTAATACCATTAAATACTATGAACATGATGTACAAAATTAAAACTCACTCAAAGGTTAAACACAGCAATTCTGACATATTAATAAAGGCTTGAAATAATTCAAATCTCAGCCTGGATGAGCTGCAGTCCAAATGTGTTCATATGTGAAGTTTTGATGTGAACATAAATACAGAAAAGACATAAACAATTTGGGGTTAACAAAGCTATTCATCTTCTTGCTTCAGCTATTTTTCAGTGAAAGCATTATCCACATAAGACTTCTGAATCTGAGATGGTCTCCGTGTGTGGTTTTTGACTCATCAAAGTTAGATTTGGAACATTTGTGATTATGTGGACAGCTTAAAAAATCCAAAGCAGAAAGAACAACTGCAGAAAGAAGGCCTGGATTAAAATCACTGACTAATCAACAACCCCATAAGCATTTTTACTGATTCCTTCACTAAATAATTCGCAGCTGCAGCCCGAAGAATGTAACAAAGAAAATAAAAGATATTTGGACAAAATTTGGTGAATGTTTAAGTGGCAAAAATCAGAGGACGTATGTGTTTATTAAGAAGCATGTTTTGAATGAAATAGTTACGTGTATGCAGCAGTAAATAGATGCAGATCTGCAGAATGCCAATACCTAGACCTACAGGTTTTAATCAGAAATTCCTATATCTGTCCGTTTGGCAAGAGGGATCAAAGATTAGCTATCCAAATGGCCAGCATAGGCCTGCTTCTTTCTGTCTTTGCTTTATTTTGTTTCAGTCAATCTTTGCATCATGGTATTATTGTGTTATTAGTGACAATAAAAGTGGCTTCTTCTACTGACTTTCGGATGTGAATGATTTTAAGCAGAACAAGAATCTAAAGCTAACACAATCTGTCCTTGTGTTTCCAGAAGGCAGTTCTGCATCAGTGCCAGGTGAGTCCAAAAGACAGATTGCACAAAATAATAATAGGAGGATGAAAATAGTGCATAAATACACATAAATCTGGCTCATAAACCTGTAAATCCTGGTATTTTTTCCATTCTAATGTTGTTTGAATTTGACTGATTTGACTATTTAGAAATATGTGTACCCGTTGGAGTTTTTCTTCTTTAAAAGTTAGGTCTGAAAAAAGCTTGATGCAAATGATTTGATGGAGGAACACAAAATTCTCTGCTTCAAAATACAGTGGAAGACACATATCCCTGTACTGAATCGTGTGATTGATTACGATTATTGATTGGTATTATTGTAAATCGCTTAGTCTTCATCTCTGCAGAGGAGCTGTGTACGCTGGTGATCACCGAGGCGTTCCCTGAAGACTCTGGCCTGATCAAGTGCGTGGTGCTTAACTCCTACGGCACAGTCTCCTGTTCGGCCATGCTGGACGTTTATGACGGTAGGATCTCTGTTTGTTTTAGAAATCTGCTTTATAATCCTTCTGAGTTCACCTGAGTCACTGTCATGGTGACACCCCCACCCTTTCGTTCAGACCTGGAGGAGCAGCTGGAGGTCGAGGCAATTCGCAATCAGGAGGCGCTATCTTTTAGTCAGGACAATGAGGGGGAGCTTCACGAGGAAAGTTCCCCCTTCAGGAGGAGCACTGAGGATTTTCCTCCAGACTGTATGAACCTTCCTCCTCCGGAGTGGCCTGACAGTCCCTTAGAAGACAACACCCCTGCTGCAGAGTGAGTACATGATGGCTCCCACACACCTCTCAGATCTGCAAGACCACATATGACCCAGAGGTCAGTGCTGCACGCATTATTACCTAAAGGTAGTTATTTCTGTAGTTCAGTGGCACTGTGGTGGTATTGTGGAATAAATCTAATTTTGAAAAAAGCCACCAAAAAATAAAACAAGTAATTGCTTGCTTTTCCAATTATTATAAAACAAAGATCTTAAGAAATTAATTTGTTCTGTCAGCTGGTCATTAATTCAATGGACTGTGTTACATTTAATAAACAGCACTTTTCTTATGCACATTTGCTGTAGTTCATATGATCATCCAGACGAGGTCACTAGTGTCATTCCATTTTCTCGTTTAGTGTTATTTACTGTCTTTTATCAGCGGTCCTTAGAAAGTGATGTTTCTCTAATAGAGAAACTTACCTTCATATCTGTTAGTTTAAATTTTTTGTTGAGTAGTTTATTTTTATTTTTTTGGGGGGGGGGTTGGCTGTTTGTTAAGGTGGTACACCATAGTAAACGGTAACAGTGAGACAAAATGTATTATTTTTAATTCACACATCCGTGAGAGCTCCACTTCTTCTTCAAAGTTAGTGTGTTCCTCAAAAACTTTCTGTATCCTTTACTTGAAAATATAGTTTGCACAACCCAGTGCCAAAAGTGTTGGTTTTCAATGAATAAACACGCTGGTAAATCGATGTTTGTGTGTCTGACAATTTAAATACACCTCGAAATACATTGCATAAATAAATACATATAAGAAGACTTGCTGAGTAGTTTAAATATTTTTTAATGCATAAATAACTTAAGGTGTAAATAATAAAGTAACATCTGCAAAAGTATACACAATTATGTTAATAGGGAATTATTTCTTTTTCCAGGGTTACTGAATATGTGAATTTATTCTCTTTCTAAAACTTAAGCAAAGTCAATAAGTAAGGATATCACTGGTGAAGCCTGATGAAGTATATAAAAATAAGGCTTCAAACGTTCCTTTTTGATAAAGCTTACATTCAGAATGACTTAGGTCCTCCAGATTCCTCTGTCCACCTGCTCCATCACGTATCACTCATGTAAAGGCATGGGACGTCCACTGGGGTGGAATTTCCATGTTCGCAGGCCAGTGGGGGCCTGGATCCCAGTTTTATTATGAAACTTAGACACTCCCACTTTAACCTTTTCAGGAGACACACACATCTAGAGACATTGCGGTGGGCATACTTTTCAGCTCCGTAGGGGGGAACTTTTAACGAGCCTCACCTCACTACTTAACTACATTTAGACACTGAAGGCCCTAGGCGGGTTCCTGGCAGCACTCCCATGTCCCAGCTCTCTGTTTTAACTGCACAAACGAACAACATGTAACAACACCACAACTGAGCAGGGGGAGAGAGGCTGGGGTTCTTTACAAGCCCCTGTTCGCTGCCGTCCATTGGGGGTTGGGGTCCGGAAGATCGGAGAGGCTGCCTGATCCGGGGCTGGTTTGCTGCTCTTGCCACTGTGGAGCTTTGGCGGTCTGCTTGTTTCAATCCTAGAGGGTAGGGGGTACGTCTCCCGGTAACAAGGGCGAGTTGCTCTGCTGGGGCATCGGTGCCTGGACCTGGAGGTATAGAGTGTATATGGGGTGCATGAGTGAGTGTAGAATGTCCTCTCTTCGGCGTAAGAGGAAGAGTTCCTATGTATGTTTCTGTCTCTCTTTCTGTCTCTGTCTACCTGTCAGGTTGGGTCCTCGGCTCCCCTCTCGCCTGGCGCATCTCAGGTCCTACACCTATTGGGGGGCCTGTTTCCCCTCCGTCACTCCCTGCCAGTGACTGATACCTCTGGCTGCTGGATGTTCCCCCGGGGGCTTCCCTCTGTTCCTCCCTTCGGCGGAAAGGTCAGCCCTGTGAGGCCCAGTTGCGCTCCGACTCGGCCCTGATGCCTGCCTGGCCAGGACGGGGTGGGCCTATGGGTTGGGCAGCTGATGTGTTGGAGTGAGGTCCTGCTTTGATTGGTTGGGGCACCCCTTTCAGGGAATCATTGGGTGATGCCGTTTGGTGGTTCGGCGGGGGTTGGACCTGGCGCTGAAATCCACTGCCTGTTCTGTAGGTTCCAAGCCTGGTTGGTTCATTGCTGGGTTTGTCTGGCTTTGGTTGGGTGCCTGTTCTCGGCACTCTGCGGGGGGCGGGATCTGGACCCGGGGGCTGGTAGATCTGGTGTCCGGGTGCTGGCTGGGCATGGCCTGGGGGGCGGTTGTCCACCCGCTTTTGCTGTTCCACTGGCGCCCAGGTGTGGGTTAGGGTTCGGGACTGGGGCGTCGGCAGTGGGGATTGGCCTGGGGTAGCAGCGGTTTATTTAATCTGTCGGCCAGCTGTTGTCCCACCGGTGTTTCCGCAGTGGGGGGGTACCCCTGTTGGCTGATACCCAGTCGAGGCTGGGGGGCGGAGCGTTGGGTCTCCGGGTTCCCCAGGTCCTGGCCCGGACCCGCCTGGCGTAGCCTGTTGGCGACGGAGCCTGTGAGCCTGCCCCTGCGGCATCTTTGGCCCCTGCAGTGTAGCTGCTGGATGTTCCCCGGGGGCTTCCCTCTGTTCCTTCCTTCGGCGGAAAGGTCAGCCCTGTGACAGTCCGCCTGGGGCTCCTAGACTCTAGGGGCCTTTTGCCGTCTGTCTCCCCACCCTCCTTCATGTCTGCGTTGATTCCTGTGGGACGGATTGGCACCTCCTCACACAGCTGTTGGGCACTCGTGTGGGAAAATCTTGTGTGCACCTACATGCTCACACATGCATGGTTTTAGGGACGTTGATGTCTGCGGATGCATTCTTGGGCTGAGGGTGTCATCAATGGATGGTTGTTGCCAGGGCCTTTTCGGGGACATTGACACAAGACAACATTTTTGTATGTTGTGGATATGTAGTTTAAGTTGATTTAATTTTATTTGTTTATGTTGCTCCATCTTAATGATAGTTTATTTTTCATTTTCTGTTTTTTCTTCTCTCTTGTTTTTTCCCTCTCTGTGTCCATAACCGCAAGAAATTAAATCCACAGCATTCACTAATAAAGAGTTTTCATATATATTTATGAAGTGGCGTACTATAGCAAAGCTGTAATGCTCTGCTTGAGAAAGTAAATCTGTTGAGTTTATACTTGGTACTCAGACACCAATTACCAGAGTACCACACTGCCAGACAGGACGCGTAAAAGAAAATGAAAAACAGAATGACTTAGGTCATTCTAAAGTATCTCTGTAGTTATGCTATTTTAAGTTTAGTCTGTTAAGGACAGACTGACCGTTTTACTCTGCTACTTTTATCTTCTACTACTCTCCATTTTTTCTCTGTTATTTTGGCTGTCAACATTTTTTTTTTCTCGACATTTTCCTTCCCATATAAATTACACCTGATCTGGCATCCTTCTCAGCTACAATGCCCTGTCGGGGGAATTGACTTATATCAGTTCCTTTTGTTCTTTCTGTGTCTCTGCTCTGTCTTCTCAAATCCTCAGATGGGTCGTAGCAGATGGCTGCTCATACTCACTGAGACAGGTTCTGCTGGAGGTTTCTTCCTCTTAAAGGGCAATTTTTCTTCACTGTGGCTACATGAGGGGTTGGTTCCTCGATGCAATCTGCTTGGATTCCTTAAATATAAAACATTTAAACTGACTGGAATCTATATGTTTGTAATGAAATGACTTTTCTTGTTAAGTGCCTTGAGATGTCATTTGTTGTGAATCGGCGTTATATAAATAAGCTGAATTGAATTATAAAATGGAATGACAGAAAAAAGTATTGAAGACATAAAGAAAGGGATGAGCAATATGGCATGAAGAGACAAAACACTAGCTGAAACCAATCAACATTCGGCATGCCATCTAACCAGTTAGTGCAAATTAATATCAGCTGGTTCAGTCCCACATAAAATAAAGATGTGATTTTCCACATGTCAAACTCTCGACGATTGAGAAAACTATTGTTTTTCCCATCACCTTTGCAGTCTAATTGAATCAAAGTAAAGACCTACTGATGACAATTGGCTACAGCAAACAACACCATCACGACTAATAGTAGCCTAATTTAAAGCGCAAAACATTTGAATCTACATTGTCTTTAGTAGCCTATTATTTTATTTTGTGTGTTTGTTTTGATATTCAATAAGGTAAAAAAAAACGATTCGACAATCGGAGTTATCATAATCTTTTTATAAGGTTTCCGTTGTTTTTTAGAAAGTAGAGCTAAACAAGGCCGAGTCGGTAACCATGGTAACAGGGACGAACGAGCGCGGTGGACATTAATGAGCTGCTGGACCCCGCGCGCTGAACGTGAGCGCGCCGTGTCACCTGTTGCAGTCCACCCTCGCGCTGCCTCTCAGCAGAGTTTGCTTGTGTCTCTTCGGCGCTGGAGAGCGGCATCCTTCAGCCATTAGAGCTAGGGGTCTACAGCGGGGTAGCGGTAAACGAGGTAAGAAAAGCACCAGTTTCAACTCTGCTAGCAATTTCACACCGTTCTGGTTTACGCTCTCAGCTCATGTCGGTGTGATTAAGCGAAAGTGTCGTCTTCACCGTGCATTTCGAAGTATAACAACTTTTCTACCTAGTTAAAAAACAAAAAAACGTTATTTCACAAAATATCCAAGTGTTATGACCTCAAAAAAGGGACGTCAACCTATGTTTAGAATGTGTAAAAAAAAAAAAAAAAAAGAAATAAAAAAAAAAGGGGGGGGCAGGAGTTTATTTTCGGGGTTTGTCATGTAGTCTGTGTTTGTGCAGACAAAAGTAACGAGATAATTTATTGAAGGTTCTAGTAAGACTTTATTTTATTTCCCTTCAAGGTGAATCGTTGAGTTCATCAAAGGGAATCTGCCTACAGGACACATAGAAGCAGTTGAAACGTGAACCTTCATATTAGAAACTGTGTCAGGACCGGCGCTTTTATACACAGCTGCTCGTGACGTCACGTTATGGGTGGGGAACTTTTTGTGTTTACAGCACCTAAAATAATACACCCTGAAAATGAGCCGGGAGCGGTTCTGAAGTGGGAGGAAGCCCTCTGACCTTGAGGCTTTAACACTTAGCAGTCCAAAAAAAATAAAAAAGGGATCACTTTCACCTCCCAGGTGATTCAGTTCCTGTTTTTTTATTTTTTGCAGAGCAAGGATTTATTTGCTTCTCATTGAAAGGCCGTTAAATCTCAGGTTATTTCTTTATGAGACGCTTCAAGCCAAGATCGCCATACTGCAGCAGGCATATAGAGTAATTAATTTAACCTCTCGTCCTACATTGTGGGTATTAGGAAAAGTTTAGTCTCCTGGCTTTCCGTACCCTTACTGCTGGACACGGACCAGCTGGTGTGTTTCTAAGTTGACCTGATACTCTGGTTCATGTTCAAGTCGAAGGGAGGGCTACACTGTGTGAAGTATGTTGGTCAGAGAGAGCTCCGTCCAGAGCTATGACCTCACATGTTATATGAAGAGCAGACATGGCGGGGGCGTCCTCCAGAAACCAACAATCCTATTCTTTCTCTTTAAAAAAAAAACAGGTTATTGAGTAGCTGGTTGTTTTTAATTGAGTAACCAACAGAATTATTTGAGAATTAGTTTTCTTTTAATTAGAAGAGTGCTGTTGTGCTCTTCCAGTTTGAAAGCAACTATACACTGGGTATTTGCATAGCCATGACGTCCCTGAGTGCTTCCTAGAGCATCTCCGATCACCAGGTCCTATTAACATTTTTGTCTCTGTGATGTCATAGGTCGTAGAACCTGCGTCGGTCCAACCCACAATGCCATGCGGCTCTTGTGTGTGTGTGTGTGTGTGTGTGTGTGTGTGTGTCCTGTTGGTATGCTTTTAAAGCCGCTCCATCACCACTTTTAGTGTTTGCACCTGCCAGCTGATGTCCGAATACCAAGACGAATATAGCTTGGGCCACTTAATCACACAAACACAAATGCACATACTAAGTCACACAGATCCGTGGTATGAGGTAAGGCCTCTCTCTCTATTTTGAGTTTCAGGGTTATCTCTAAACACTTTCTTGCCCACCAATAATTTGGTGCATCCATCCAAAGGTAACAATGTGTAAGAGAGTTTAATCACCCAAGTATTTAACACATTTGCCAAGGCTCCAGGGAGTAGTCATCCCTGAGAGTGTATCTGAATGCCGAGATTCTCTATGGAAGCCTAAAATCTTCCTAATATCAGGTTTCTGCCGTTGCTGATGAAAGACTGTTGAGAATGTTCAGAGCAAAGGTGATGTCACAGTTTATGTGAATGAAGTTGCAGTAAAACATTACTTCACTAAAACTTTTAAACAATATTGAAACGCTTGCTGTTTTCTAGAACTAATGTCTCAATATGTATAATTGCACCTCTTAGTTTGGTTTGTTCTTGTAAACGACGAGTGAATGTAGAGTCTTAGCTTACCTCTCAGGGCTCTAAAAGGCTTCAAAGGTTCCCAGATCCAGCATGTTTTCATGAGAAACAGAAGCTGGAAACTCAATTAAACAGAGCCACTCTGGTGTGCTCATTGCAACCTTCCTGTTATCTGCTGAAAGGCTTGTTCTCTCTTTGAAGAAGCAGCCTGACTGAACAGCTGACAGGCCTCTGGATGTAGCTTCCTTTTTAAACAGCTGCTTTGCTTATGCTGTTAATGGTTTACTATGGGTTATTTTTAGGGATGCACCGAAAATTCAGTCGCAGAAAATTTTCGTCCAAAAATGACCCAAAAGTGCATTTTCGGTTTTCGGCCGAAAGACCTAAATCACCGAAACAACACAGCCGAAACTTTATTAATTTAATTTAAATTGTGCATTGTTGTTATGTCAGAGCTAAATAAATTTCTTCATAGTTTTGTTACTGATTTATTGCAATGCCTTGATTTTAGTGAGGTTAGTACACATCATAGCCATAAATGCTATCGTTCTAATAATTGACAATCTTTTCTTTCGGTGTTTCGGTTTTCTGCCTTAGTTTTCTTCGTTTTCGGTTTCGGCCAAGCGTTTTCATTTCGGTGCATCCCTAGTTATTTTCTCTCAGTAACTTCTTCCACACTCAGAACGATTAGCTATCCTGTGTTTACTGATCATAAAAATGGCAGTTTTCCCTTTCTGCTGACTATATTTAATCTTGTTTCAAACATACTCCTAGCAATAAATGTTGAATCTCTTAATTTGTAAAAAAAAAAAAAAAGATCAGTGTATTTAGGCTTTGCTCTCATGTAGATTTTTAAATATATTTATATTTTACAATGTATGCATATTTAACTTTTGGTATTGTTTTTGATTTGCGGTCTACATCTTCTACTTGTAGTAAAACAGTATTTTAGCACTTAATTGTCACCTGCTTTTAGATGGATTTTACTGCTGTTCCTCTTATACCACTTCATGTCTGTATAATTAAAGACAAGGTTAGTTTTTATTGTTGGTCTAATATGTGTATCCATTCTCAAAAGCTCCTAGAAAGTTGTGAAGTCTGCAGTATCAAAATGTGACTAAACCTGTTCAGACCCAGGATCAGCTTATGCTGGTAGGGCAAATCTTGTTTTCTGCCCTGAGGAGACCAGGCCCAACACAGAACCATACTAAACGAGTGTGTGTGCGAGAGAGAGAGAAAGAGGGCAAATAAAAGGACTGTTATTGTCATTATTCTGCTGTGCAGGCCCGACTGCGTGGCAGTCATGACAACAGCATTCTTTCCTGGGAGAAAAGTAGAGGAGCAGATATACTGGATATTACAGAAGGAAACAGACTGACTGGGCCAGAACCACTGCTGTCTGCTACTGTCATTAGTTAGCCCCCACCTATTAGAATATTTTATACTATTCATTATTGATGTATTTGAGGCTTCCTAAAACATGACTTTTTTTTGTTGTTTGATGGTGACACAGCAATTCAACAGCATTCAAGACAGGGATGGATTTAAAGGAATTAATGGCCAATATTGTAAGGGAAATGGCATGATTAAAGAAATGGTTTGATTATAATAAACAATTTAACAAAATAATATGAATGTACAAATTTGGTTATTGAGAATGTAAATATTGAATGTGTTTCAGAAATCAATTTTTTGGGGGTTATCCTGGACAGCAAACTTTGCTGGAAGCTTCATATTGATTATATCAAAGGTAAAGTTAGTTAAAATATTGTTGTTCAATATGTTAAACACATTGGATGAAGCTTCATTAAAGCTTCGATACTCAACTTTATTTGTTCCATATTTAGCATACTGTATTGAAGTGTGGAGTAATGCAGGCACCAGTTTAACAGAAAAACTATTCTTACTTCAGAAGAAAGTTATAAGAATTATTTCTCACAAAGGTCCAAGAGACCACACAAATGACCTGTTTATAAAGTTGTAGACCTTGACATTTAAAGAGTTAGTCAAATCTAAAATGGTACAAATTATGTTAAAAGTGAAAAATAAGTTGGTGCCAATACATATCCAAAACAAATTTACATTAATCAGACAGTAACAATAGAAGAAAAGGTCATTTCTGTGTACCATATTCATGCACCTCACAGAAATACAAAGGGTTTTTTGTACATGGGATTTATTTATGGAACTCCTTGGATATAGTTCAAAAATCTTATAACACGATAGTTAAATTTAATAAAATGTATAAAAAACACAAAACAAAACGGCAAGCCATCTGTTCTGTGGCAATATAGATTTTTGGAAAAAGGGGCATAAAATTATGAGTAACTCTTCCTCATGCTCCTATTTAGCATTTAAATATTATTTTGTTGTTGGTCTTATTGTCTGTAATAACGTTATATATTTTTTTCCTGATCATTTCTTGTCGACTTCTTGGATGCCAAAGACTGTATATAAAATTGATCTCTTGTATTTAACTTAAACCAGAGCACATAGGGAAGGATGATATGGAACAAAAGTGATATTAGATATTTTTCAGCTGAAATCTGATATACTCTCTTTCTATAGATATTTTTCTTCCCGAAATTCAGAATCAAAGGTATGTCTCAAAAGTCACACAGAAACATTTACTGACATACAGCTGTAGATGTACATTAGAAACTGTGTCAAAAAGAAATTATCTGCATTGTACTAATAATATTACTTCATTGTAGAGCTGGGCGATCGTTGAATAATTTAATTTTGTGTTTTTGAAGATTTAAATTTAGAAAAATGTTAAGAATCCTTTTTTATTTTTTGGTTCAGTCTTTTGCTTGGTCTTCCATAGCTCATAGTGATGTAATTCCGCCCAGGATTTACCATCTTGTTTTACAAGGATACTTTACAGCTTGCTTTTAGTTATACATTGAATTTGAGTCAGATCCACCACAGGATGATTCAAACAAAAGCATATTTTTGAAAATAGATTTTATTTGCAAAAGAAAACACGAGTACAAAAAAACTTGCTTAAAATAAATCGAATATGGAATGAAAACAATTGAGATTTAATTTTTAAGGCAAATCACCAAGCACTCATTTCTTGAATAAAATGTTTTGTTCTTCCAAACCTAAATAAGTATAGCTTTGCTATTTTAAAATCTACTTTGGGTCAGAAGTGGGCTGGTGTTGAAATCCAGCCTGGAGCTTAGTTCTGACAGTCCAAGAAGACAAAATTAATAGAGAATACAGTTTTTCTGTTTTGTAAAAAAAATAAGTAAGGCATCAAACGTTGCTTGCCAACAGCCATTAAACAGAAGTTTATGACTTGTTAGTATTTTCTGTGTTTTTTATCATAGACATTTTAAATGTCCTACGTTATTGACCTCACAATACATGTCGAATATTACTTGAATGTACCAGAGGTGTGCAATGCAGCATAGCAGCGCCATAGAGTTGCAATGTAGTACAAACAGACCCACTAATGGTGCATTCACACCAACTTCATGTGTCAGTTGCCGCAAGATTACATGTAAAGTCTATGGTCGAGTACGTCAGAGGTCTGTCAAAGTCTCTGCGGTGCGTTGTGTACGTTGGCTCCGTCAACTACACTTGCTTTACATATGGCACCGCACCAACGCAAGCAACGCAGAAGTTCAGCTAGTTTAACTTTTGACAGACCCAACGTAGTTAGCCCAGTGCGGCAACCAATCAGAGCGTCTCACTGTGGTGATGTCACTATAAAATGTATCTTGAATGAAGCGCGGGTCCAGTGAAAACATTTTCAACAAACGCAGATTTAAAAAATCAGAAATAACACTTATCGTAGTCAGATGGACAGGCGCTCCTAATGAGGAATAGAGCATCTGTAGTTGGTGTCCTGGTAGGAGATTTAAGCTCTGATGCGGCCCAGGAGGTCGTAAAATTAGGTGCGCGGAAGGAGTGCTGAAAGCGAACCTCATCCATAAGCGGGTCCAGGAGCAAATGGTTAAACTCCCCAAACTCTCAACGCATCTGAAGAACGAGCGCTGATGCACCCGAAGTTGACGTTTTCTAGCTTTATCTAGCAAATAAAGCCAAACCACTCTCTAGTTACGATCCACCATAGTTCAGAATGTGCAGCAACAGAGGAAGCCCCGCCCATGCGTTGTTTTTTTCCTCAGAAGCAGGCTATGGAAGCCAAAAAGTACATACGTCAAACTTCATCCGTTGAATGCGTTGCTTGACGAAGACCAACTGTGTGGTGTGAATGTACCATAATGAGCGTATGGGGAATCTGTGAGGACGTTCTCAGCGCTCAGAGAAGTGTTGGAACTCTAAAAAACAGTTTTTAGAATTTTCATATCACTGTATTTTTATTAAACATATTGGTATTACAGTATTTAACGTTATTTTTTTTCTTCCGTAAAAAAAGGTTCATATCCACATTATCTTATAAGAATTAATAATATAAAAAATGTGCTGTAAAAAGCCCATTTTACTGTCATATGGACTGCATCATGTTTCTTCTTTCCAGACACAGGTGAATAATATGAAAAGAATTAAAACGTTTATGATTCCAGTAGACATTCTTGATGTTCTACGGCTGAAAGGGTACTTGTTAACCTCACGTTGATGTAAGCAGCAAATTGCATCTTGTACTGGCTTTGCATGTAGTACTGAAGAATCCCGCTAGGAGGCAAGAGTACACACTTAGACAGGATTTTGCCAAAGAAGTAAAATAATCATGGCGACCGTAGGAGATTATTAGCTGGTTAATATTCAGATAACAGAAAAAAAGACAGAAGTATCGTAGATGGTATGGAAAACATATTTACCGCTATTTTTGATTTCTTTCCTGCTGGGTTTACCGCCGTTGACCACGTGTACCTACAGACGGTCAAATAGCACTCAACAATCCCCCACTACTGGTTACTCACAATGGTGCTTATAGAATATGTGCTGTTCGGTTCTTGTCTGACATTTTAAAGCCGATAAACTTCTAAACTACAAACGTGACTCCTCTTTTTGGAATTACTTCCTCAACATCGTGTGCTTCGTTTTGGTAGCTCCTGCCAGCAGATGTACTTAGTCAAAAACGTTATTTTTTACACTGAGGTGAAGTGTGTGTATCAGTGAAATCGGTCACAGCTGAACCATCCAAATTCGAGATTGTGTCACCCCTAATAAATAAATATATTTATTAGGGGTGTCACAATCTCGATTTTGTATCGAAATCGATGAAAATTACGTTCTTACCTTGTACATTGAAATCCAAAAGAGGAAATATATATACACATAAAAACCCTGGTTAGTTCTATACTTCGAACATTAAAGAAACTATACATTAGTTTAACCACAAATAAATATATAAAAATGTAAAATTTCGTCCTACATGCTTCATTGCCCTGGTCAGTAGAATAAGCCCTTGCCTTTTCCCTGTTGTTTCCTCTATATGCCTGTAAATTCACTCAAATAGCGAAGGATTTTTCCGATGGCTTTCCAGGAAAGCCTGTGCAATGGAGTCATGCGCATTCACACTCAGTAGTGTTCGCCATCTCCATCATAGACAACCGAGGAGCGAGGGGTAACTGAAGGATGGATTCAGCTGAGCAGAGAGCAGCTTTAGCAGCAGGAAAACTCCAACCCATTACCCAACTAAACTTACACAGCAGTAACATTTCTTACCTCAGTTAAAGCCATGGCCACAAATCGGTAAATTGTTGAGGAAGGGACTGACTCAGCTGTTTTTTCTGTTCGTTCAGGAGTGTGCTCTCACACAGCATGTGTAAGCCCATTCAGGCTGTAGTCACGCCTTTGGCCTGAGGGGGAACTCGCGAGCACAAAACTTTTAAATAGTTCTTTTAAAAACTTTTAAAAAGTGCTAGATAATAAAAAAATCAAATTGATTTCAGGAATTACACAGAAGGTATTCTATATAAAAAAAAAACATGTTTAATGCTTTTTGAAGTAAAAAGCAATATGCAGATTTGTATTTATTTTTATTGATTAAAGTGTATTGAAAACATACCAAACCTTGATTTTTGTAGTATGCAATGTACGGTGACATGTAAAAATCGACTCAAATTTTTCACGTTTTTACCTAATGTTTCATAAATGACTTGTTCTGGTACAGTAATGTTGGATGACCACAGCCGTAGAAACTGAAGTAGCTTTAATGTTAGAGAATTGAGATAATTGATTAAGTTTGAGTGATACTTTTTTTAAGTGTGGTTGTGTTCACTCATCTTTAAACCTCCATGATATTGTTGGGTTCTTTCTAAGCGCTCTGTCTGTGTTGTTTAGTCTCCCTGAGCCTGAACCAGCCAACCGCTCCACTGGGGAACCTTTAGTTTGCAGTGAGGAGCAAACCGCTCTGAGCTCAGAGGGCCAAAGATCTCCGGAGGTTGCTGTCAGAGTCTGCACGCCGAGCCCCCCTCCTCTCCCTTCACCGCCAGCACAAGTCAAGGAGAAAACCCAGGCGCCTAGGCTGTTCACACCAAGCAAGCTCAGCTTCACGGTAAGCTGGTGTGATGCAGGTTGTGCTCTTGAATCTGTCATGTTGTGAGATTGAATGTTCCGTTTCTTCCAGTCCTCCCAGTCAGGAGGGAACAACATGAACCTGTCAGACCTGCCTTCATTCACTCCCAGTGCCTTCCCTCCCAGTGCCTTCAACTATGAGCGACCAAGGCACTTTATCCAGTCCCAGGCGGCCTTTCAGGCACCCAGCTATGAGAGCGTGCTGAGGGAAGCCGAGGAGAACCAGAATAACCAACAGAACCTCAGCAGTACCCAGAATAGTGTAAATATGGTGGAGATGCAGGCTCAGATGAAAGCAAATCAGACTCCGTCATTTTCTCAAGCTCAGTCGGTGTCAAAGTCTCTGGCTCAGACCCAGTCCCAGCTTCAATCACTAAGTCTAAGTCAGAACCAAACAAGGTCAGTGGCCAACACTCAGATCCAGATCCAGGCCAACGGAACCGCCAAGTCCTCCCCCTCCTCATCCAGCCTCAACTCTCCCTCATCCACTTCTGCTTCCTCTGCTGCACCTCCATTTTCTCCCTCCACCTCCTCTCCTAGCGGCACCTCCTGCTCGCTGCCCCGCACCACCATGCGCTCCACCATCACCCTCACCCCCAGGGTTCCCAGTGCCACCGGACTGGGCAGTGCCAGTCTGCCTGCTAACCAGGACAGCCTGTCAGCTTCTGCTGCTTATCTCTGCTCTGTGCTGCCTTCCTCATTCTCCTCCAAATTATCTCCCAACTCCAGCCTCCCCCATCCCTCTGCCTCCCCATCCTGCTCCCCCCTGGCTCCTTCCAGTCCGCTCCTACCTATGAGGACCTCCGCTTCCACATCTTCTCTGCCTCAACAGCCTCTCCCAGTGTCTCCCTCCCTCCCACGCTCTCCTTCCTCCTCCTCTCTCCCCCAGTTAAACCCCCTCAACAATCAGAACCGGGTTCCACCTGCTGTGGTCTCTCTGCCTGCCAGCTACAAGGCGCCAAGCATGTGAGTTTAGACACACACAGACACCTTTTATAGAAGACGGTGCCATGGAAAAGGATTCAAACCCGTTCAATGGTTCAGCTATTGTCACATTACAGCCACAGATTTTAGACCAAATTAAAGTACTGCATACTGGCAGGAAAAAGATTTCTAATCAGTTTTTAACATGAGAATGTAAAATATATTTGAATACTTCCCTGAGTTGATTTCTAGCGCCCCCTGTCTGTGCAGTTACAGCTGTTGCTATTTCAGAGTAAGTCTCCAACAGCATCCACAGACTGAAGGGGTTTACCCCACTTCTTTTGAAATTTAACTCAAGCTCAGGTCTTTACACAGATTCACTGCAGCAGAGCCTGATTGCTGCACCCGCACATGTGCGTGAGGAGCAGAAACGGAGCAGATAAAGGGACAGCGAGCGTTTTAAGAGAAAAACAAAGCTTTAGAAAATAAACCATAATGTTGATTACAGAAATTTTTGTTTACAATTTTACTTGTCGAAAATGTTGTGATGAATCATGGCAGCACTATTCCTGTCTCAAATCTTTTATATCCGCTAAAAAGGTTTTCTTAGACTTCTTCAGTGGCTCCACCCACCTTATCAACTCTGATCAGCTCTCCTATTTGTGCGTAAGAAATGCATCCCCTCAGGATGTGGCTGCCACCACCATGTTTTACAGGGTTCAGAGCAGTGTCTTTCTGTCACAAAGCATGCAAGATAATAAGTTTATTTTTGGCCTTTTTTCTTACAATGTTTTTCTTTGATGGCTGATTGTTTAAATGGTTTATCATCACATGTTGCAGCCAAGTGTAACAAAGTGCTTTGCAGGGATTAAAAAGATAACTTTTAGAAAGTTTCTTTTAAGAATGGCTTTCTATTTGTGACTTTATCATGAAACACCTGAAATGTAGAGAGTATACCTGATACTTGTCCCATTAACAGATTCTCCTAACTGAACAGTAGATCTATGTAGCTCCTCCAGAACTGGATCTTTAGGCCGTTTCTCTGATTAAAATGCTCTCCGTTGTTGGTTTAAGTGGATGGTAGGGCTCTGTATTGATTAAGATTTCAAGGATCGATTAAGATTCTCGTAATTTAGAATTGATTGTCATGAACCAATCTGTTCAAATTCAGTAGCTCTTGGTCAGAGCTATTAAAAACAGTTTTTTTTCTTGGTGCATGATTATAATTCAACATCACAACACTGGGTGGGGTTACAGTTCACCAGGTAAAACAGTATTAACCATTTAAGGGGTCATTTAAGCTGCTCCGAGGGAAAAAAAAGATGCGTCTTTACCTCTTTTGTTAACAGTGTCCCACTGCTCTCTGATCTGCTCCTTTTAGCCTTCCCAAACCTATCTTGAAGAAAACTGTAGCTCCTCGGCCCTCCTCCTCCCGCTCCACAGATGAAGACATCCAGGGCTCTAAAGATGCCTTGATTCAGGATCTGGAAAAGAAGCTTCGATCCAAAGAAGCCAGAAGACGACACAGCCAGGTATGTGTACTGATGTACAGGCATGTGGACTGATGGACCCAGTTGTCTGAGGAGCAATGAAAACCTTTCCTGTTGTAAAATAAAGGTTTAAACACAAGCTTCTGGCACCTTCATTCTTATAGTTCCTGCCACACTTCCATGCCCTTTCTTTTTTTTTTTTTTTTTTTTTTTACATTTTTTATTTTCATTTTGTGAGAGAATTACAATACAGTGGTTACTTTACTGACATACACTACTTGCACCACTCACAAATATTTTGTTTTGTTGTATACAAAAACAATAATACATTTGAAAACTGAACGAACTGGGAAAGATGGATCTATATCAAAAGACAAAGAGATGTCTACCAGGGAGTTTTGAGAAAGAAAAATAAAAAAGGAATTTGTGATATACAGACTAGTCTTTAGGTCCAATAAAACATTCAATAATGAAGATTAATTACAGTATTATAAGGTTAACCATTCAGTAAATCTGTCTGTTCCAGACCGGCATATTTAGCCCACTTGGCCCACCGTTTATTAAATGTGTTTTTCTGAAGGCGGAGAGAGAAGGTAATCTTTTCCATAAAATAAATATCATTAACAGTACAAATCCACTCCTGCACTGTGGGTGGGTCGGGGAGCAACCAATGTCTTGTTATTGCTTTCTTACCAGCCGTTATCAAAATACCAAATAAATATTCGTCAGCCGTCCTGACCTGTGCATCTAAATTTCCTAAAAATAAAGTGGGAAACTGCATAGGTAGATTAGTGTTAAATAAACCACTTAATACTTTATGTAGCTCTATCCAGAAAGATTTAACCGCTGGGCACTCCCAAAAGATATGCCAGTGACCAGCTTCACGGTGTCCACATTGCCTCCAGCACATAGCTTCTCCTCCGGTAAAATGTACCTTTTGTTTTGGCGTAATAAAGAAGCGGACTATGCACTTCCAACCAAACTCTCGCCATACATGAGAGCTGGTAGATTTCCACTGGGATTGACAAATGTCGAGCCAATCTTCGCCAGATATTAATAGATTACCCTCTCTCTCCCATTTTCTCTTAACATAACCCGTGTCTTGTGACTTTTTAGACAATAGGCTTTTATAAATTCTGGAGATGATACCCCTTGATTGGTTTGCTTTGGTAAGCATGAATAAATATTTTTAATATTGGGTCATTAAGGTCCGTTTCCTTACTAATGAGTTCGAAACGATTACGCACCTGGAGGAACCTAAAAAAATCAGTTCTGTCCAGGTCATAGTCTTCTTTTAACTTTTCAAAGCTTTTGAATTGTCCCTTTTCTGTAAGAGAATAGTATGTCGTTATTCCTTTCAGAATCCATGATCTAAATCCTTTATCTATTGTGTTAGGCTTAAACTCTGGATCGAAGGCACACCATTGGATAATCTGCAATTTATTACTTAATTTGTACTCATCCCTCATCATATTCCAGATTCTTAACTGTGCTTTGATCCATGGGTTCTGTACCTTATCTACAAGTCCTCCCATATGTTTGTAAGGTAGTACTGCTTGTATTGAAGGATCAACCAAACTAGTTAGTTCTACATCTTTCCATCTAGCTTGAAAGGATGGGTTACACAAATTGATTAGGGGTCGAATCTGAGCCGCATAAAAATAATCTTTAAAATTTGGTAGTGACATTCCCCCTTGCTCTTTGGGAAGTTGTAAAGTTTTGAATCTAACCCTGGGTTTTTTACCCTGCCAAATAAACCTGCAAATAATCTTGTCTAATTCAGAAAATTGTTTCAAGGAAATTTCTACAGGCAGTGCCTGGAATAAGTAGAGATATCGTGGGAGAATATTCATTCTTACAGACTCAATTCTGTGACTAAGACTAAGGAAAGAAACTGAGTTCCATCTGTGTATGTCTACTTTAATTTTCGTTAAGAGGGGGCCATAGTTTATCTCTGCCAGTGTTCTAATCCTCTTCGGCAAGTTTATTCCTAGATATTTTAACGAGTTTTGATCCCAGTTAATATGGAATTTATCCCTAAGTTGCTTTGTGGGTTGATAATTAATAGTCAAAATTTGTGTCTTTTGTATATTTAATTTATATCCTGAATAGTTACCAAATTTTTCTAGGAGAGCCATTAATTTGGGGAATGAATTGGGAGGGTTACTTAAATAAACCAAGACGTCATCGGCGTATAGCGCCACCTTGTGGTCTTCCCCGTTAATGCAGATGCCTTTAATATCCTGAGTCTGTCTTATCCACGAGGCTAGGGGCTCTATATAGAGTGCAAATAGCAGGGGGGAAATGGGGCATCCTTGTCTCGAGCCCCGTTCCAGTGCAATGGCGTCAGAGAGGTATCCGTTTATTTTTATCCGGGCTGATGGTTTATTGTATAACGTACGAATCGCTCTAATAAAAATGTTGTCCATGCCAAATTGTTCTAAAACTTTATAAAGGAAAGGCCAACTCACAGAGTCAAAGGCCTTCTCCGCGTCTATACTAACTAAACAGGCTTCGGTGTTATTCTTTTGGATATGATGTAATACATGTAATGATCGTCTAATGTTGTCGTGGGTCTGTCTTTGTAAAATAAATCCGGTCTGATCGTTGTGTATTAGCCAAGGAAGAACTTTGTCCAGTCTCCTGGCAAGGATGGTTGTATAAATTTTATAATCGACATTCAGCACTGAGATAGGTCTGTACGAACTACACTCCATTTTATTTTTTCCCTCCTTGGGGATAACGGATATCACAGCCTCATTCCATGATTGGGGCATTTTAGCATCTGTTAATGTCGTATTACAAGCTCGGAGAAGGATTGGCACTAGTTCAGTTTTAAATACCTTGTACCACTCTGAGGTGTAGCCGTCTGGGCCGGGTGATTTGTTTGGTTTTAGGGTGGAGATGGCTTTATTCAGCTCCATCTCAGTTATGGGGGCTATTAATATTTCATTTTGTTCTTGCGATATAGATGGTAAATTAAGAGATTCTAAAAAGTCTTGAATTATCTGGTTACTTTCTAATTGAGGTTGTGTATACAGACGCTTGTAGTATTTTCTAAATGTTCTATGTATTTCTTCTCGTTTATATTGTATAGTTTTAGAGTCTATGTCTCTTATCTTGTGTATCGTATTGTCTGCACGTTGCTTTTGCAGTTTTCTTGCCAGGATTTTTAGGGATTTTGCTCCAGACTCATAGTAAGTTTGTTTTGTGAACATCATCTTTTTTTCGATTTCCTGTGTATATATCAGATTTATTTCGTTTCGGATAGCTTTTATTTTTGTTAACGTTTCTGGTTTCTGTTCTCTTTTATGTTGTGTCTCAAGATTTTTTAATTCTTTATTAAGATTTATTAATTTTAATTGTTTTTGTTTCTTTTCATGGGCACAAAAAGATATAATTCCCCCTCTAATAACAGCCTTTAAAGTATCCCATACTGTGGATGAATCAACCTCACCATTATCATTTTCTTCTAGGAACCTTTTTATTACCTCTCTGATTTGAGTTTTGAATCTTTGATTATTTAGCATACTTGTATTCAACCTCCACATAGTTCTTCCCGGATTATCAATAATATCTACATTGCAGGAGAGGGGGGCATGGTCTGATAGATCAATGCATCCAATATCACAATCACAAATTCTATGACGATCTCTCTTTAATACAAAAAAATAATCTATCCTAGAATAAACATCATGCGGGTGTGAAAAAAAAGTATAGTCACGGCCAGATGGATAGAAGTCCCTCCATAGATCCAGTATACCAAGCTCTGTCATCAAGGCATTAATTTTCTTATGTAGCAGTGTAATAGCTGTGTTCTTGGATGAATCCTGTTTTGGATTAAGCCGGATATTAAAGTCACCTCCACATATAACAATCCCTGTGTCCTTTATCATCAAATCAAATATTTTTCTATAGAAAGCAAAGTTACTCCCAGGGGGGGCATAGACATTACAGATTGTTATAAATGCGTCATGTATTTTCCCCGAGACTACTATATCTCTCCCTTCCTTGTCAGATATCTCTGAGACCTGTTCAAATGGTATTTGTTGTGAAACCAAAGTTGCTACACCTCTCCTGTGGCCTGATTTATAAGATGAGTAGTACACCCTTGAAAAACCCATTCTTTTAAGTTTTTCATGTTCCGATTGGGTGAGGTACGTCTCCTGTAAAAGAACAATCTGTGCATTCTCCCTTTTCATTTTTGTTAGTATCTGCCTCCTCTTAGCTGGATTTAAAATCCCATTCACATTAAAAGAAATCACTTTAAGGGTTTGCCTATTCATTGTCTATTACTGTGGTGTACATTTATTGTCACACACCGATAGATCTCTCCTGGGGTCCCTGGCAGTATGTATACAAAATCTATCCTATCTTTCCCAACGAACACAAACAAAAAACAGAATAGAACAGTCTGAAACAGAACATAACCGGAGCAGTTCAGAACAGTTGCTTCCGATGTTGAGGCTTGCTTCAAAGAAGCCTTGCGGGACCTTGTAAAGTCAAAGCCCTCATAAGGGAGCGTCCCACGTCGCAGTTGTGGGGCCCTGAGATGTGGCCACAATTCGGCCAGAGTCCAAATAAAATAAATAATAGTGTAAAATAAACAGATTGAGGATGGCATACCCAATAAGTCCCGTTCATATGGTTAAGCCATAAAAAATAGAAGTGTAGACAGATCAGATGTGGAGAAACAAAAATTGTCATGGCAGATTTCTGCACAAGAAAAACAAGCTACATGAGGTGCAGGCTACATGTTTCCAATAAAACTTATCTGGTACTTGCGGAGACAAGATCCATCAATGATCCGTCGTATCTTGGGCAGATTGTCTTCTGAACTCCTTAAGTCTTTCTTTAAAGTGGGGGTGTTGGTGTTTCCCCTGTGCGCTTCCGACCGCAACGGCAGACTCCTGACTCCCGATCTTGTCTCCCCGTCTCCTCGCCACCTCCCAGGTGGAGAGGAGCTGAATCTCCTCTTGATCCGGAGTAGAGGGGGTCTTCACCACCGTGACTGGAAACCCTCGCGACGACATGTCCCTCGTAGCCTCTGCAGCATTCTGGAAAAGCCGGGTGCCATCCTCATAAAAAATCCGCATCTTCGCAGGATATGGCGTCTGAAATTTAATTCTTTTTTCCTTCAGCATCCTTTTGGCTTCGGTGTATTCGTTGCGTTTCTTTAGCACCTCAGGGGGGAAGTCGTGGTCGACGTAGAAGCAAATATTATCGTAGAACACCTTCTTCTTCTGCCATGTTCTCTTTATCACCTCTTCTTTAATCCGCCAGCTGCCGAACTTGACCACTATAGAGCGAGGTTTTGCCTGTGGGCCAGTGGGCTTAGGAGCCAGAGCCCGGTGGGCCCGTTCAATTTAGAGGTCTCTGTCACGCCGCAGGTCGAGTGAAGTCTTCAGTAAGTTATCCAGAAAGCCAGCCATGTTGGTGCCCTCACTGTCTTCGGGTACTCCATAAATCCGCAGGTTTTCTCTCCGTGCTCGAGCCTCCTGGTCAATCAGCCTCGCTTCCAGGTTAGCCTGGCGCTGTGTTAGCCGCTTGACTAACGATGATGTTACTTGAAGCACGGACTCCGTTTCATCCACCCTCATTTCTACTTCGTCCAGTCTGTCGTTTGCTCTCTTTAACTCCTGTTTTATGTCGGAGAGTTGCGCCTTGTTGTCTCTTCTGAATTCTCGGATTTCGTGGAGGATACTATTCAGGCTAGCTTCGGCGCTATCTTCCTCACGTGGGTTTAGCTCCGGAGAGTTACTTCGGTTGTGCCTCGAGTCTGGGTCATCTTCGGCCAGAGCCATGCTTAGTCCACTTCTAGTAGTAACCCCTCTTCTCATTCCTTTAAATAAATACCCACCAGGATTGATAAAATCGAGTTTTTGGGGGTTAATTTATAAAACCTTTGGGGAGCTACAGGTTTAGGCTACCATCCTCTCAGAACCGGAACCCGAACCCCCACTTCCATGCCCTTTCTAAACAAAATAATTCTATGCAGATGTTCAGAGACATGAGGCAGTTCATTTTTTTTCTTCTTTCAGTTTTAAGCTTTAAAGCCATCTGCTGTTAACTGTGTGCTGCTGGTCAGTTTTACTGAAGGAGTTGAAACCATAACTTTCACTTTAAAAAATACAAATAAGCCCCAGCACCAGTTGTAGAGCAGCTGGTATTATGACAATCCGTAGCCATACAATAGGCGAGTTTCTTTTTTCTTTTATTGGTTCACATACAAACAAACTGATTCCTTCATACGGACATCTTAAGTTTAATTTCCTTCTGTGTAAAATCTGTTTTCTGACAAATACTGTTTTTTCCCGTCAGTTTCTTCTTTGATTACTGGTTTATAACCAGACTTGTAGGTTGTTGTTTTTTATGACACCTCCTCAAACATTTAAACAAGGATTTGATGGTTAAATCAAAGTCTTATTGATTAGACCACCACTTACAACCACCTGCATTTTATGTAACTGCTGGATCATTCATTCACATATCTCACTGATCTCAACTGCACTACTGTAAATACTGTATAGACAACCATGCTGCACAATGCAATATAGTTCTACAAGTGTTTAATACTTGCAAACTGCATATCTATAATCTGTTACAGCTTTTCATGTTTCTAACCATACGCATAACCTGTTCATAGCCTATATATAGCTTGTACATTCACTAGTTATGGCCTGTATATACTTATAGTATATTCATAACCTACATTAATACCGTGTACATTTGTAGCACATCTGTAATATATCTATATTATTGCTAAAGCCCTTCTGGATGGATGCAAACTGCATTTCGTTGCCTTGTACTTGTGACATGTGAAATGACAATAAAATTTAATTCTAAACAATTTATTATTTTCTAATATCTGATTCTATTCTGTTGTTGAGTGCCCTTCTGTGTCCTTCCTTTGAGGAAGCTACTTCAAAAATCTTTAGCCATGTTCATCTTTGTCATTCTGACATTTTTAGCCACTCTTTTCATAGCCATTTTCCTGTAAGTATCGATAAAAACAATTTTAATAAAACTGCTTTTCTTTCCTGTCAGAAACTGTCATATGAGGAGCGGATGGCTCGCAGACTGTTGGGTCCAGACAACGCCAACCACATGTTGGACTACGAGAATCTGTCTGATTTACAACCGGACCAGGTACTGGTGCAACATTTTTATGTATAATGTATTATAAGAACAGTTGAGATCAGATACGTGGGACATTATAAACGTATGAGATCAGCCACATTGGAACCTCAAACTTCAATTTTTGTTTTATTTGGATTTCATGTGGTTGTCCAAAAATTGGTATATGGTAGGAATGAAATGTAATAATACAAGTAGATGTTTTTTAAAGAATAAAGAAGATTTAGGTGTTATGTGTATATCATATATAAACTGCACACCAAAATCAAAGGAACACTTTTTAATGGGCCTGGCATGAGATCAATTAAACCTGTCTGATAAATCTCTGGTTGGTTAAGCAGCTGAGGGCATCGTTAATCACTTTCAGCTGTATTGGTGTTCATGGACTTAACAACAGGTGCACTACAGTGGCAACAATTAGAAAACCCTCAAAACAGGACTGGTTTTACATGTGGAGGTCATTTCAAGTTTCTCCCTCTTGATCTTTTTTGGCTGGTTTTGGCTTGAGTAATTATCTCTGCTGGCAGTATGAGGCGATTCCTTAACCCTACAGAAGTTGCACAGGTTGTCCAACTTTTCCAGGATGGCACATCCACACGTGCTTCATCAAGAAGGTTTAATGTGTCTCCCAGCACAATCTCCAGAACATGGAGGAGATTTAAGGAGACTGGTGGTTACTCTCGGAGAGCTGGACAGGGCCGCAGAAGGTCCTCAACCCATCAGCAGGACCGATACCTGCTCCTTTGTGCAAGGCGGAACAGGCTGAGCACTGCTAGTGCCCTACAGAATGACCTCCAGAGGGCCACTGGTGTGAATGTCTCTACCCAAACAATCAGGAACAGACTTCATGAAGATGGCCTGAGGGCCCGACGTCCTGTAGTGGGCCCTGTGCTCACTGCCCAGCAGCATGGAGCTCGACTGGAATTTGCTCAAGAACACCAGAATTGGCAAGTCCACCACTGGCGCCCTGTACTTTTTACAGACGAGAGCAGGTTCACCCTGAGCACCTGTGATAGTCGTGAAAGAGTCTGGAGAAGACAAGGAGAACGTTATGCTGCCTGCAACGTAGTTCAACATGACAGGTTTGGTGGTGGGTCAGTGATGGTCTGGGGAGGTATATCCATGGAGGGACGCATAGACCTCTACTGTCTAGGAAATGGCGCTCTGACTCCCATAAGGTATTGAGATGAAATACTTGAACCCATTGTCAGACCCTACGCTGGTGCAGTAGGTCTTGGTTTCCTCCTAATGCACGACAATGCCCGACCTCGTGTGGCAGTACCTGGAGGAAGAAGGAATTTAAACTACTGAATGGCCTTCACGATCCCCTGACTTAAACCCAATAGAACATCTGCGGGACATTATGTTTCAGTCCATTAGGTGCCACCAGGTTGCTCCTCAGACTGTACAACACCTCAGGGATGCCCTCACACAGATCTGGGAGGAAATGCCAGAAGACACCATCCTTCGTCTCATTGGGAGGATGCCCCGACGTTGTCAAGCATGCATACAAGCTCGTTGGGGACACACAAGATACTGAAAAGCATTTTGATTTGCAGAAATTACGTTTTCAAAAAAATGGACTAGCCTGCCACATCTTCATTTCACTCTGATTTTAGGGTGTCTACACAATTGAGCCCTCTGTAGGCTGAAAACTTTTATTTCCATTTAAAGACTTGGCATCCTTTTGTTCCTAAGACATTGCCCTGTTCTTATTTGTATAGACATCCAACTTCATATTGAGATCTGACGTATCTAATGGGTTTCTTTAAAGTGTTCCTTTAATTTTTGTGAGCAGTATATAATCATATACCCCTAAATAAAATCCAGGGCAATCAATTGCTTTCAGAAGTCACCTAAATGCATTCTGTGTTTGTGTCATTTAATTGCTGTATATATACGTTTAAAAGGTGCAGATGTTTGTTAGAATATTAGTGAATAAGTGGTATTATTAATTGTATTATGAACATCAAGAAATACAGTAGAGGTGTCAGAGTTGTGGAGACATTTTAAGCAGGACTTGGTTCTAAACTATATTAGAAAGCTAAATACACTAAAGCACTATACGAATACATTTAATATGATGTGAGACCTATCAAGTAGATTGGCACAGGTGGACTGCTTAGACCAATATTTTTGACCTACATAAAAAAAAAAATCACAAAATAACAGATCAAAACTTTTTTGTCAGCCTACTTTTGAAACTTTTGATCTGACAAGCTTTTTAAACTTTCTATCCACTCTCATAACTGTAGAAACGTTGCTTCATGCTTTCTTCTTGGTGCTGTCCTTGTAAAAAGGATGTGCGGACTGTGATATGCCGTTGTGCTTTTTTACTGTTTCTTTTGAAGGAGATATTTCATGCTTTTAAATCTTTCCCTTTTCACATGTAAATCAATCACTTTTGGTCTATGTAAAGTGGAACCACAGTGGTTTGGTCTGAATTCCACGTTATTGTAGCCCCAAAGACCCTCCTTATACCGTTCTGAGGAGCATCTTTAGAGCAACCCATTTTCATGCGGTCCCTTTAAATGAAAGTGAAACATTTCATGCCCCGCCCCCTCCAGGTTACAGAGCGTTCCGCTCCAACCCGTTTGGACATTTTTGTAGTCTCATAGCAGCGATTCGATTACTACCGGCAGATAAACTTTTTATTTCAAAGATGTCGTCGCTAAATTCCTGTACATCATGTGTACCCCACGACAAAAACCGGCAAAAAAAGCCCAATCATTTTATTCAAAGCATGCGGTACAGTTATATCCTCAGCTAAAAGCTAGCACAAATCGCTAACAGAAGCAGAATGTACAATGCTACAATTATCAAAACATTCGCCCGTACGACATATCAACACACAACATTCATGTCTAAAATAAAGTTTACTGTCATTTTAGTGTTATTTGAAGCTTACCGCTTTGCTTTGTCCGTCGTTTCCGTGGAGAGAAGGAACTGACCCCTCAATCAGACGATACAGATACAGACAGAGGTTGCTGAAGCACTCGTCCTCGAAGTGCTTCGCTCAAACGAGGAGAACTTTCCCCACGATTGTTGGTATATTTCCACTAAAAATACAATTTAACCAGGCACTTCTCAGAGGCTCTGATGCTGGGGGTCGATGTAGAGATTTGTGTGGGTTAATACACCCAATAACTGAACATTTTGACTTGCTTTCTTGTAATTTCGACATGACTGACCTTGGACTACAAAATCGCTGTGGGGGAGAATAAATGGCGGCTTCACGAAATTGGTTACCCGGAAGTCCATTACCTCATTTGGCCGTTCAACAACAAATGCTGTGACGTAAGAAAACTTAATAGCGAATAGAGAAAACTAAACAGACTGAAAAATAGGACCAAAAAAGAATGTAAAGATATAAACACAGCACCAGAAGAGAATAAATCTAAGTTGTCTGCACTCCTAAACACCCAAAATACACATTTACAAGGATTAAAGGGCTAAAAAAGTGGATTTTCGATGATATGTCTCCTTTAAGTGTGAGTGTGCATGAAAGTCGGGGTTGGGGGCTGTATAACTGATCCTGCTTTTAATTCTGAGGGGGAGCGATGGTAATGTGGTTTATATGGGGTCATTTTAATATGTAAAGCGCTTTGAGATGCAATTTTGTATGAAAAGCACTTTATAAATAAAGTTTAATTGATTCATTTGGTGATTCTGCAACGCTAGGATAAACATTTCATCGTCCATTCTGGTAAAACATGCCTAGATTTTCAGATGCAGGTAGCAAACGAGCTCCCTTCATCATTAAGCTATCGCAAATCTGAGTCTTTTACATTTTCAAATTTCAAAAGAAATGTTTTGACATCAGAACAATTTTTAAGATTGAAGAAATCCAGCAGCGTGGGCTCCTTCTGTACCAGCGCTCCAGAACTCTTAAATATGTCAGATAGCTCACAGATGGCAAGATGCATTGAGTACAGTGTCCAGGTCTGTGATGATGCTCTCTTTGGAATCTGCTTTGATTGATTTTTAGTTACCTGTATGCTGTGCATAGAGTTGAAAATGTCAACTTCTGAATCAGGGGGTCAGAGGTAGAGCACTTTTTGGAAATCTGTGTTTAGGGTGATGTCCATCCACCCAAGTCGGTTTTTGCAGCTTGTATTTCTTTGAACTTTAATTCCCAAAACTGAAACAAAAGCAACGTTTTTAAAGACATTTTTCTTTTATTTTAAATTTCTTTTTTACGAAAAGACAGGGAAAGAAAAATAATTTAAAATCAACATTTGATAAGAACAAATCTGAGATTGTATTTTCAGGCCATATCACCCAGCCCTAGTCAGAGGTGTAAAATGCAATCTATCAAGATGAGTGATTACCTTTAGATTTTTCAAAGATAGAAGATGCGACTCCTGTCCTACTATTGACTCTCTATAGAAGAATACAGATGCATTGCATACTTTATTTATACTAATTTTAAATAGACTTGTTTCGTTCCACAGTTGTTTTCAAAGGGTATGTATGCTTTCTCTAGATAATGTCTGTTGACCAAAGGTTAAAATCAATTGGTTTTCGAAACAACACAATAATAAATTATAGCCAAATACTGAGCAGATTTCCAACATTCGAAAAATTGCTGCGGCACTTTGTGCACAAATACTGACAATGTAGTCCTCCCAGTTTGAATGGTTGCATAGGAGACCAGTTTTTTTCCCTCTCAGGGCCTCTAAACAGGGCACCAGTCCAGAGCTGAGCTGCTTCATGCTGTCATTTAACCACACTGTGGTGCTTCTAAAGCCTCTCACTCTCAGGGCTTTGCACCATCTTTTCTCTCCTATCACAAGCGCACACAGGACCAGCAGAGGAATTCCCGCTCTCGGTCACATGCACATCCTCTAAGCTCAGCGAGGTTTGTCAGAAGTTATTTTGATGGTGCTTTCTGAGAGCAGGTGGCCTTCACTGGTGACAACAGATCTATTGTGTCCAAACAGCAGCTCATTCACAGTTACTCTGCTGATATTTCACTCTTTTCAGAGCTGTTTCCCCATTCTTAAATTGACCTGTTCTCTGTTGCAGTCAGACTCTTCAGAAGGACGGCGCACAGGTGGACTGTGGTAACTATAATTCCTCAGCGAATACTGCATTCAAGGATTTATTCAGCGTTTGACATTGTTAGCGCTAGTGTTGGGAGCATGGCCGTGTTTACCTTGTGCAGCAGTTAAAGTTAGTCTTGTGGAAAACATGGGAATAAACCATAATGATCACTTTATTATACACTGTCAATATTTAACTCTATCTGTTTCTATTTAATGCTACACATTTCTTCCTGTACTGAGCTTGTCTATGGGAATAAAAATGTGGCTTTTTATATTTTTTTCCTCAAATCATAACAGACCTTTGTCTTAATTTTAACGATTCTAAAAGAAAGGCTGATGTCCCAACAGCTCTGTCATCCTGTTCAAAGACAAAAATGAAATATGCTGCGTTTGTGTACTTGTTTTTCCAATAGGTTGTTGAGAATAGCATCAGGTGAGTGAAAGTAAGATTGTATAACTCTAATCTCTCGTAGGGGGAGGCACCACTCTGGGACTGATGAGAGGAGTAACGAGGGATCAGCTATCCAGGAGAAATGTTTCGCTCCCCGTTTCCTTCAGGTCCCTCCAGACCTCACCGTTGAAGAGGGACGCTTCTGTAGGATCGACTTCAAGGTCATTCACTCACACCTTATTCTTATTGTCCACCTTGACTCTATTCTGTCCTTTTTTCTCTCTCCAAGTCAAACTTGTAAGGAAGTGTTTTGTATCGCTGCAGGTCAGCGGGCTTCCAGCTCCAGATATCTCCTGGTACCTGGATGGCAAAGCTATCCGCCCCGACGATTACCATAAGATGCTGGTGTGTGAGAAAGGCATGCATTCGTTCATCATAGAGATCGTCACAGTGCATCATGCCGGTGTGTACGAGTGTGTGGCTAAGAACCGAGCCGGAGAGAACAGATTTACCCTGAGGTTGGATGTCATAGGTATAAATCTGCCATCATTCCTTGAAAATGTTCAATAAAAACAAGATTGGTGTTGGCTAGACTAGGATTAGAGGTAAAAATTTTGTTTTGCAGCCCAGGAAGCCCTCCGCCCTCCCACCTTTGTGCAGAGGATGCTGAACACCAGAGCTCTTGAAGGAGACACTGTTCGGTTAGAATGTAAAGTTGATGCATCTCCTCCACCTCAGCTTTTCTGGAAGAAAGACAAAGACATGCTGCGCATTGACCCCAACAGAATGAGGTGAGCCATGTCACAGCTTTCGACAAAGATGGTTGGAAGGCAACCTCAGAGACTCTTCTTCCGCCTAATTTTTTTTCCCCAATGCCTTGCACATTATACTTTTAGAGAGCCTTCCAAAAGTGTTCATACCTCTTTTTAGTTTTTCTACAGCTTTACTCTGATTCTCTGTAATCACTCCTCAACCCACCTGTGTGTGATTTAATCTCTGTATTATTCTAGCTGTCCTCTGACAGCCTGACATGGGCTTTAGACTTTTCGGAAATCTACCTGAACACACAAGCTCCACAGTGAAACATGATGGCGTCTGCTTTGTATCCGTGAGGATTTAGACACTGAAGCCAGTCAGTTGGCAGAGAGACGGATGGAGCTACAGTTGAAACTGTTTCCATACGCTAAAGAAAAAAACACGTGTTCTTTACTGTCAAATGTCAAATAGTCCCTTTTTTTAGTTGATTACATATTAACATTTTTGTATTTGTTTAATGTCAGAATAGAAAGCCATTTTTAAATGACTTTTATCAAAGTCAGAAGTATACATACACAATGTTTGCTGTGCCTTTAAACAAAAACAAAACTCTATTCTGTGTTTAAAGTGCAACTCATCCCCTGAAACACATGTGTAAAACTCAAGGCCCAGGGGCCAAATTCTTCCCTCCAAGGTAATTTATGTGGCCCTCTAAACTCTAGAAAACCCTATAGATAAAACAATTTAAGTTCTGTTTTTGTGCACACCAATACAATTTTATTAGTAAAATAAAATAATTGTTTATTTAAACAGTCCTAATCACATATTAACAATTATGTCAAGTTGTTCAGAATTATTTAATTTTAAGACGTACTTGTGGAATGCGGAGGGTGATTTTAACGGTTTGTTATAATGTTATCAATATTTTCTGCCACAACCAGCCCTTTAAGCTCGATGTGGCCCAAAATGGAAATTAGTTTGACACCGCTGCATTAGATCAACATTTTCTTCCTTTTGCTGATAAACTGAGTTTCTAATGGGGGGGGCGGTTTGCTCTTTAAGAAGCTTCTGATTGGTCAAGTGGTTCCATTAGAGTTAATTGGTGGCACACTTGTGAATGCCTATGTTTGACAGTAAAGAAAACCTTTTTCCCCCCCCTAAATTTAGTTTATATAGGGCCATTTGACAACAAGTCATCTCAAGGCACTTCACATGCAAAGTCATTTGAGTTAAATATACATTCAGTTAATTGTACATACATTCCAGTTAATGTTTAGCTAAAATGTATGTAAATATCTGGTTTCAACTATAAGTGCAAGTCAATAATGGAAGAAAACTTGGAGCTTGTCCTTCCAGCAGGATAATAAAACTAAATATCCAGCCAAAGTTACATCGGGGCAGTTCAGATCAAAGCATATGGATGTTAGAATGGCCCACACAGTCAAGACCTAAAACCATTTATGATAAAAACAGAACCCTGTAGTCATAGCAGTCCTCTCTGTAGATGTGAAAAGCTCTTACAGCAAGAAGTAGTAATGCATATTGTCTAGGTCTGTAGATTCATACCGCAGTTTTGAGATTTAAGAAGTTTAGAAAACCATGAATCCTCTTTGTTTCCTGTCACGTACAATCCTTATAGAACCCTTGAACTACCTTTTTCATATATTATTTTCTTCAAAGAATTTTACAAAGTACTGTAGCTCTCTGATGGTATACAGCAACTCATTGTCATAAGGGCCTACATGAACATGTTACATCATTTTGATGTAGAGCATATATATGTTTTTCATGTTAATTTGTGTAAAGGTAGGGCTAGATGTTAGACGTTTCACAGCTGTTTAGGTGTAGCTGTTAGCAGAACGAGCGTTGTGAATGGCCCAGCACTTTAACCTTCAGCTGTTTCCTAAAGCTTCTCTGACTGTTTCTCCAGCCTGTATCAGGACGGCTCGGGTCGCCAGTGCTTGCTGATAGATAGAGTAACGAAGTCCGACTCTGGTTGGTACACACTGTCTGCCATCAACGAAGCTGGCATGTCCACATGCAACGCCCGGCTGGATGTTGGCAGTAAGTATGTTACATCCCTCCGTGCAAATGTTCCTGAAAGGTTCCCATCTGAGCTATCTGTTGCATGCGATAGCCTGTCTTCCACTACACAGGTTACCATGGAGGCAAAAGCTGTAAAGTCAAAGGTAGATTCATATAGTGGTGAGCACACAACGGTCTCCATCTGCTATCCACGGCAGACAAATGACATGTTATGTGATCGAACTGTATTCTGTAATGTGAGGCACCGAGCTGTTCACTTCACATCTAGAATATGTCGCTGTGGTTGATGATGAGCAGAGCTCACTAGATGAAAGTGCAACACAGCTATTGGGTTTCTGCTCCATCAGATAACGCAGCATCTGCTCTATGGAGAGCTCCATGTTGCCCACCAACCTCACTGAAAGTGAGTTTAGACAACAGAGAGGTTTGACAGCGTGGACTGACGGCTCATTGGGTTTAGTTTCACACAGAGAAACCCTACTGGACTGACTGGCTCCCAGTTGGAGACTTTTGCCTTAATGACGCTGCTGGCTGATTGATTATTCATTTCTTCTTTGTATATTGTCAATCTCCATTGTATTTTTGTTATATGGTGGTTAGAAAGAGGGTGACAAACTACATAACAATGGAAATTATTGTGGCTGGAAAAATTGTCAAGCTCATTAACTGGTTTGACATGCGCAGCATACAGTAGCTACATGCCAACTGGTCTTATTGAGTAATGACTCAGTTACTGATTTTAATCAGCAATTCTTTTTTATTATGGCTAAAGAGAAAAAGGACTAAAATATCAGTATGTCACAGCTTTACAGAAATGAGGATCGACCATTTTGTTCTGCTTTAGCTTTTGTGTGAGTGTGCATTAAAACCACAGGAGTAAGCCATTATCCCTGTATGTACAGACTGTTCATAGCAGTGAGCCAGGTCCTGCTGTTCTGTAACGGGGCAGGAGTTATTTTCAGACACTTGGCATGAGCAGAATTTTCAGCCCGTGTCCAGTAGCCATTAAGGCTCCCTGGGTGGCATCTGCTGCACTTCACTTTGACGTTGTTCTCTCTCATTTAGTCAGACACGTTTTAGAATGTGCAACAATCCGTCAATCTTTTTCTCCTGAGCTGTGAGAGTTCTGATCCAGCCTCATGCTATTTCTCCTCCAGCTCGCTCCACCCCAGTCATGAAAACAGCTCCACCTGCCTCCAAGACGCTGAAGCTGCTGTCTTCTCTGAGCCGTGCTCCCGCCCTGACAGTGGAGAGCCCCGCTCAGCACACGGCCCCGCTGTACGAGAGCGAAGAGCTGTAGAACCAAACATCACCTCCTCCTTTTACCTCCAGTCAGACCTGTACAACTGGACTGGAGCCTCTGTAACTAGTGTTGTGTAAACACAAGTGAGATCAGATTTTTTTTTTTTTTTTTTTTTGGTGTGTGTGTGTCACAAGACAGAAGCTTTGCTGAAATAATGCAATGAAACACTGCAGATTTTCACAATTAAAAAAAAGCTGTTTCTGAACTCCACACAGAGGTTTCACCACATCCAGAGCGGCTTTATGATGGGTGATTGAAGTATTTTAAGGATAGTAACCTGACAGAGATCACATCAAAGCAGCTTTGAGAAAAATATTGAGCACTCCTAATCGGCTGCTGCTAACAAGCCCAGCTTTTAGTCTGTGTGCGTCTGTCCTGTCTGCTCTCAGCAGAATTCAGCTCTTAGGCCATGGAGGTATTATTAGAACTCTGCAAGGTTAGCATGCATCTGCAGCAGTGCTGCCCAACCACACTACGGTGTCCCTCAGCGCTGCTTTCATTATGCATTTTACACAACACTTCTGTGCTTAATATTTGATATGAAGCTTCCAGAAGCACTATATTTTTCTGTTAAAGTGTACATTAAAGGCAGTCAGAGCTGTAGTGGAGCCTGCAGGGAGTACACAGTTCTATGCTGCTCTGGTTGTGTAGCACTTTTCTACCATCAGGGTTTGAAACCAAAAGCTTCAGGAAGTGCAACCCCTGTCTTGGAGTAACTGCACCTTAATCTCAAACACTTGCCCCACATCAGTTTCTCCTGCTGCCTCTGAAATGTCTGCCAATCCGTTCTTATAATCTGGAAAAGGCCTAACGTGCTGCTCGTTTTCCTGCTGTAGAATAGATTGATCCTGACGTGTTGCTGTCTGATTCTTTATCTACTTTTTCTGTTTTTGTTTTTTTATGTGGCCTTTTTAAAATAAAATGTTATCAGAGGTGAGGCTTTCAGATGGCAAAATTTTAGAAATCCAGGCAGACAAAAGCCTGTTATTATTCTTAACCTGCACTTAGAGCAAAGTTCACCCCCTCTACGTTTACATATTATCCCTTCTGCAGTGCAGATAAGCTGTTTAAAGCCTGATTACATCTTCCTGTAGTCTTTGTTGGTTTTTAATTTGAAAAATGGGCATCAGTTCATCAAACATGCTTTCTTATACTCATCTGCTTGCTGCCAGCCAGGTGCTTGTTACAAGATGTTATTTTTGAGTGAATGTGCATGCAATGGAAGCTCTTCATTCTGACCCATATTAACTTTTCTAATCTTCACAGGAACCTCAGATCAGAGCCTTAAGAGATAAAACTGCATCATCTGGTTTACATTTAGTCTAAACTTAATAACCAATGCTTGTTTGCTGAATGTACACTACTATAGGTTTAGTTAGTACTTGCTGTGTTCAGTGGATTGCAATGAAGGTGTCAGGCTCAGAAAGTGTTTTTAAACATGTGCGAATTAAACTTCAAGTGATATTTAAAACTGCAAGTAGAAGTATTTCTACGTACTCTGTGATATTGCAGGAGAAATGAGTAATAAAGTTGAAATCTGAGCTCGCCTCCTGAAGTTTTTAAGTGTTTTGTCACCATCTAGTGGTGGGAAAAATATTAAGCTGGGGCCTGATCCATTTTTTATTTATAAAACCAAACTATCAAAACTCACATGGGTTGATTTCAGACTACAGGAGGGACATGATACAAAGTCAAAACTGTACAGAGCTGGTTACAATTTTCCATTCATCACTGTTCACACAAGAAAAAAAAAGCATAAGTGGCAACTTTAAACAGGTCTGAGAAGGCAGAGTTGCGTTCTAGGCTGGACAGGTTCGGTCCAGCAGCCAAAATCTTGGTTCAGATAAAAACTGATGCCACATTTAATAATGGTTGGATGTGAGCTTTGGCTTTTGAAATGCAAGAAACTGATACAAAACCACTTTTTGTTTTTCATCATTTGTGCATGTGAAACAGCATCTGTCAGTCAATCTAACTTTTTCCAGTGATGAGGGAATCTGAGCAACTGGACTGAGAGTCATGGAGGACCAGATGAATTCAGCGCCGTCCATTCCCTTTGCCTCGGGGAAGCTGCCTGGTTTCTAGTCTTAGATTTCAACGTCGCTCTCTTTATCGTTGTCGTGGTCACCATCGTAGAACTCATTCGCTGCTTCAGGCCTGTCAGAGCAATTATACAGATGTTCAGTAAGCAGCTCAAACGTGTAAGAAGCACCTGTTGATCCACTGTTGCTCCAGCTAACAACCGACCGGGTGTAGTTTTCCTCTGCCCCCCTCTCATCAGGGTCAGGCTCGTCGTTGCGCTCGTAGCTCAGCATGTCAGAGGGAACGTCGTGGATCTGGACACTCGGTGCGTGGTTCAGCATCTTCAAGTTCTCAAACACTGTCTGACGGATCTGCTCCAGGTACTGCAGCGACATGAGCACAGTGCTTCAACATTCACACACATCTGGGACCATATGATCTGAGGGCTACTCCAAAACGTTTGCTGATCTCAAAAGCCAGGCTTACTTTGACAATCCACAAACGAGGCTAACCTGCAGCCATGCTCATTCACTATGGCAACATAATCTCTTGGATAAGCCTGCTGAGGCTTATTTTAGCTTGATGAATATGATTGGACCATCCATTTGATGTCACACTGCGTGGCTGGGATTCCACTGCTGTTCTCTCCCTCGCCACATCAACCCTCCTATATAACGCAATTGTTGCAGCAGCTCCAGTTTGGTGGCTGAATGATGAAATGTATGTTTCTAGTTATTAGGTTTTACTTCTGCTATATAGAACATTAGTGTATTTAATCTTTCCTTGCTGCCAGAAACTTTTTGTTCCCTTGTTGCTCTTAACACAATCCATTGTTTATTACAAATAATTCACTTCTTTTCTAAGAGAGCCATAAAATCATCATGCTGTATAAATGTGTTAAGTAGCTTTAGAGGAGCGAATGCATGAGTGTTTGGGTGGCAGAAAGCTGACAAAATGAAGGGCTACGGCGGCGCAAAGTACACTTCAAAGAGAGTTGGCGGGTGAAATCCCCGATATATAACCACTTCAAAGACAGCGAGAGCTTTAGAGAGAAACTTAAAATCTATTGACGAAATTGAACGTAATTTAAAGCCGTGAAAAGGGTTAGATTGATTCGCCCGTGTCCTTGCCACAAATCTTCTGGGGAGACCTTAACTTTTATTCCAGAAGCCGCCGATTGACTCATAAAGGTTACAGCTTTCAAAAGTCTTGAAGTCTGAGATTATATTTTTTGAAGGCGAGTTGGATTTATCTCTGCGAAACAAAACTGTGTTTGTGCTAAAAGCAAAGGTCCGACCTAGAGCAGAAACGCAGCGTGATTCGCATCCCCTGTGGGTGATTGCCAAGGTGGACGACAAAATCCTCAACACGACTGCAAAGCTGGGTAAGTCCTCATTGATCATCATGCTTCATAATTTATGTATTAATTTTAATCTATTTTAATTTTTCCTGTGAATTGAGTGATTCAGTGGCGTCTAGCAAAAAACTGAGTATCAATGCTAAAAGAAGCTTAGTTTTTTAAATCCAGTCAGGGAGAAACATGCAGTCACGCAGCAGCTTTAATGATTAAAGTACAAGCAGCTGTCAGTATGCCATACTTACAGCTACTGCATGTAGAGCTGTGGGCATAGACGGGGGGGCTGATCGCGGTTTGGGACATCTGACTAATGCGAAAACATAACGCGGATTTTAAAATGCACAAACCTCACGTACTTACCATGAATAAAATAAGCCTCACACTCGGTTACAGCAGGAATCCAGGAGTGAATCATCTGCGCCGCTAAATCTACATTGTAGGTAAAATATGCTGTTTCCTGCCACCCACTATTAGGGATGGGTACTGATATTCGATGTCAAAATGGCACTGGTTCTGACAAACTGTAGTAACTAGACCGAAAAGCAACACACATTTTGGTTCTTTTTCCAGAGATGTTAAACCCTATAGAATTTTGGGTATACCCCCAGCCAAGAGCGATACCCTATATCCCCAGAAAGGGCTAACCTGGCTCTCTTATTGCAAAAAGTAGCTTTTTTTTGTTGCCAAAAGGGCTTTATATTCTTAAATCATGTTTTTACGCATTTGACCTGTCAGCTATTTTTCTTGTGTTTCGTCGATCATGTTCTATTCTAGTTTTATTCATGTACAATAAAATCCAGATTATCTTGCCCTGTCCAACAAGGTAATGATTTATTACCATGAATTTAGAATTTTACAGTCCAAAGCGTTTGTCGGCACTCTAAACGATCCGTAAGCAACATTTCCTAATGTACATTATAAGACAACGCAGCCTGACTAGTTTTTATACGCAGCTGGTGTTCCCCTTATTGTTTATAATATATTTTTCATGTTCGTAGGCTGCAATAATTCCTTTTCAGACTGGGAGAAGAACATGGCTCTTTCCTTCTGTTCTCATTTATCTATCATTGATTGACAGGTCTGCTTTTAATTTGGTGACACGCATGAGCCCAGCTTTTTAAGCCTCGCAGGAATCACCGGGGAATGAATTCACCTGAGCTTCCTTTGTGAAACCAAATAAACCTAGAGTGAACAGTTACGCTAATTCAAGCGAGGATATTTTAAATGAGCCCTTTCGTTTTTGTAAAGCTTACTTTGTGGAATAGCCCTCTGGTTTATTTTTCCATTAACAAAACTTGCTTAATCAGCAGAACCTCAGCCTTAACCTGTGTAAATATGTTTGAGACAGTCCTTTCAGTTAACTCAATCCAAGTTTCATGTATCTTTTAGTAAGTACCGATGTGCCAAGAGTACGGACACAGGATCTTGAGCTCACTCTGTTGTGATGGGTTTTATATCAAGAGATCTGTCTTTTTTCAGTTTGATTTTAAACATCAAACTAATCTTGGTCTCATTAAGTTAGAAAATATCACAAGCTCTTACGGTTATAATCACATCTTGAGACCTTGCCCTTGTTTGGTTGTGATAACTGACATTATAAGGGAGTAATGCCTAAGGTTTTGACTGCTACCAGCTGGCTCCACTACAGACCAACACACTGCAACTAGTGTCCTCACTGCATCACTAGCAAACAATGAAACCGATATAAATACGTAGTTATGATGCTATCTTAGAAACAAAAATTCAGATAATCGCATCAAAATTATGTATAAAAAATATAATACAATTAAATTATAAAATATATATATATATATATATATATATATATATATATATATATATATATATATATAAAGAAAGTCTAAAAAACGTATTATTTGATAGTACAATACATGTTTCTGACGTTCAATAAAGCAGGTTTTGGAGCGCCTAAACAATCTTTCTACCTGTCTGGAGTTCTGGTTCTCTATCCTGGTGCTGACATCAGGATGCAGCGTGAAGTCTGGAGCAAAGTACTCAAAATATTCTGTAGGAATGAAAGGGAAAACAGGAGTTTAGAGATAATCTAGGGATTATTTGTGGTGTTCTAAAAGTGACCACACTGCTCCTTAACCTATAACCCATTCTGAAAAGATAGTGCTGCAGACTGGAAGACCTCAATAATAAAATTAATTCTTTAACTCTGACTCAAATATCATGAAACCAGAGGGATGTATGGCTCACCGCTATAAGGCAGCTCATCACTGATCGATTCCTCCAACAGCAGAGACGTTTCAAAAGTCCTACATGGGTCACAACAGACATCTGCATCAATAAAGCTGGACCTTTTTATAATAATTTTGTTTTTTTTTATCTCTCTTCTCACTTCTTTACTCTTCTTTACTCACCAGCAGCGAGCCACATTCCTCACAGTGTATCCTCCCCCTCCAAGAACCAGCAGAGGGATCTTAAAACTTTTGACAAACTCCACACACTCACTGGAAGGGGTGCCGTGTAAACCAACGCAGGCAGATAAAGGTTAGGAGCGAGCTGAAAGCGGAAATAAAGGAGCTGGATGTGCCGACTCACCCGTGTCCTCGGATGCTGAGGTTGAAGCAGCCCAGCCTGTCGCAGCCCAGAGAATCTGCTCCGCACTACAAAGAGAAAACGCTGTCAGTTTCCTGAACACACACACTAGTGCTTGGCGGTATGGCAAAATGTTCATAACCATGGATTTTTAAAAAACATTGGTAATACGGTATTTAACTTTTTTTTTTTTTTACATCATCTTATAAGAATGAATAACAAATGTGCTGTAAAAAGCCCATTTTACTGCCATATGGACTACATCATGTTTTTTCCAAAGGTAATATGATATGAAAAGAATTAAAACGATTATGATTCCAGTAGACATTCTTGATCTACGGCTGATAGTATACTTGTTTTTAAACGTTAAAAGCAAGCAGCAAACTGCATCTTGAACTGACTTTGCATGTAGTCTGAAGAATCCCGCTAGGACGCAAGAGTACACACTCAGACCGGATTTTGGCAAAGTAGTAGTAAAATAAACATGGCGACTGTAGGAGATTATTAGCTGATTGATATTCAGATAACAGAAAAAAGACGGCAGAATTATCGTAGATGGTATGTTAAATATATTTACATCTATTTTTGATTTCTTTCCTACCAGTTTTGCTGCTCTTAACCATATGTAACTACAGATGGTCAAATAGCGCTCAACACTTCCCCCTACTGATTACTCGCAGTAGTGCTTGTAACCGATGTGCCGTCTAGTTCTTGTCTGACATTTTAAAGCTGATAAACTTCTAAACTACAAACGTGACTCCTCTTTTTGCAATTACTTCCTCAGCATCGTGTGCTTCGCTCTGGTAGCTTCTTCCAGCAGCTGTACTTAGTTAAAAACGTTACTTTTCAAGCCCTGGTGAAGAGTGTGTAGCAGTTAAATCTGTCACAGCTGAAATACTTTCCCACATCAAACGTTCTGGAAGTTGTCTGAGCCATTTACCGGTATATTAAAAATTAATATAACAAAAATACACACTGGTTTTCGGTATGAACCGGTATACCGCCCAGGCCTAACACACACACGTCCATTGATTTTAGTAATTTGATTTATGCCTTAACCAAACTTTGACCCTAACTAAAACTCATCTCATAAACCTAAAAAGGGGGTTCCGCCATATTAGAACCAGGCTTTGGTCCTAACAAGGTCCATTGGTCCTAAGAAGGTTGATGAATATCCCAAAACCAGTTGTAAGAAGGATAGTAATACAAGAACATACAGATCCACATGTGCTCCTGAAAACAACAAACTGACCTGTAGGACGATGCAGGTGGGCTGGTAATAATCCACCACCTGCTTGATGACCGGCTGGAACAGCTGCCTGTAGCCTGAAACAAACAGGTCGATGAAACAACACTAAAGTTTTAACAGGTCTAATGATTTGCGGCTTTCCGGACTCACTTTGGTCATCGATGCCATCTCTGAGAGGGACGTTGAGGCAGTAGTACCGGCCGCTCTCTGCCCCCACCTCATACATGTCGCCTTCGGGGGAAACAATTCATACCACGTCAGTGCGTCCACACGTGTGTAACCGCAAAACGTTGTGATGGGAACCTACGGTGGCGCTCACCTGTTCCGGGGAAGAAGTAGTTACCGTATTTGTGAAAGGACACGGTCATGACGCGGTCTGTCAGGTAAAAGGCCTCCTGGACGCCGTCGCCGTGGTGGATATCGATGTCGATGTACAGAACCCTGGGGTGGTACCTGAATCAAAACCCAGGATTAAAATGTGGACAAAGACAGACGTGCAGCGTGACATGCAGACGGAAGCAGACGCCTACTTGAGGAGCTCCAGGATGCTGATGACGATGTCATTCACGTAGCAAAACCCAGACGCCTACAAACGCAACAGAGAACACAGAGGTGAAGCCGGGCGACCCGGAACAAAACGACTGAGGCCGTGATCTGTTTTGTTCTCACCTCAAACTTTTTGGCATGATGCAAACCTCCTGCCCAGTTGATGGCGATGTCACAAATCTAAAAAAAAAGTCACAAGCTTTAGCGGTAACAGGGCTGTACAGTGCCACATATATCCTGCATGTGACGGAAAAAAATGGTCTATCCTGTGCTTGTGTGACCGCTTTGCTGCGTGTTTCTTTTTCTTTACTGATAATCACATAACATCGACCGACCAATCACAAACCTTTCTCGTTTGATCTTAGCCCACTTATAAACAAAGTATCTTTCTGTTTAAGATCAGAGGTAGAAAATCGGTACGCTGCATCACACACCTGTGGGTCCTCCACAGGTAAAGTCCTCCATTTTTAGACGTCCACACCAAAACGCCCGCTGGAGTTTCAAAACGAAAAATGGGGTCGGCAGCGTTTCTAAACTTCTCCGTTTTGGGTCTCCGTTTTTGCCGTTTTAGTGTGGATGGGAGGTGCAAACGTAGCAAAAGGTCTCCGTTTTTGAACGAAAACGCAGTAGTGTGGACGGGGCCTCAGAGAGACCAATTAACTTCACACGCATGTTTATGGACTGCAGGAAGAAGCCAGAGTACTCGGTGAGAACCCAAACATGCACCGGGAGAATGGGATAACTCAAGCAGAAATAGATTCCTCTCATTGTTATTGCAGTAGAAAACATGGAAAAAAAAAACCTCAGGAAGTGAAACAGCCTCACAGACCCTCCACCGTTCCTAGTGGTGGTCATGAGTCGCTCACTTGTGGGATAGAATTGTTTTATTCTGCCGTCAAGCCCAAGAAACATTTGGTATTGAGAGAGTGTCTGATGGTTGTCATGGAGACTCTGTGATTCTCAAGAGGCCAATTTTGGCTGCAGTTCTCTAAAGGAACCTATAAATATTTCCCTGAATTAATGTGGGTCACTATCCAGCCTGTGGGTTAGCATCTAAAATAAACTGACCTCCGTTAGGGAAAAGTTGTGACTACTAATTAAAAGTTCATTCAAATTCTGAACAACATAAAGGATTAATAGAAAAAAACTATTTAGCATTTACATTTTAAAGGCATTATTAGGGATGCCATCATCTATTTAAATATCCAGAATTAGTTCTTTATGTGAAATACGTCAACGCTTGAAAAGTTATTTAAGGCTGCTTACAAGTGCTACAGCTGAATTGATCCCCGTCTAAAAGGTCCGAGATCAAGATGTTGGCTGGATTGATGATATGAGGACAAGCATTCGCAATAAGGTGTCATTGCAACATAATGTAGACGGAGTGTAAGATTTAGTGGTAGCATCAGGAGTACTCACAGGATAAAGTTGAGGACAGCCTAAAGTAAAGGATAAATACTTGTTGAACCAAAAAATGGCAGTAAGCTTTGATTGGGTAGCTAAGGATACAAGACAGTAGTAATCAACCATCTGCTCACACGTGTGTCAACTTAGTACACGAGGTTCCTGCAGGCGCTCATGAGGAACTCAACTGAATCTGTTCCTGTGATGCTATTGACAGGAAACGCATCACAGAGCGCTGATTCTGTTTGCCGTGTGTGTGCCCATTACCTTGTGGTTGAGCTGTGTTGCTCCCTGTAAAGACGCTCCTGTGTATCTCGAGCAGAATTCAAACAGACCCGGAAACACAGGACTGAAACACACACAGGCCCAGTGTGGGACAGGGATCAGTCGGAGCCAATCAGGCAACAGCGACAACAAAGAAACAAACAAGGGGAAATCTGGGAGAAATAAAAATAAATATGAAGCTGCGGCTCTCACCAGTCGTCCCCCACGTTAAACGCGTTGAGGCTCTTGGTGAAGCCCTGCATGTTGTTGGGGCTGACCTTCTGCAGGAAGTCGATGTAGTCCTCCGAGTGGAAGCGACACATGTCGTGCTGCGAGGCTTTGTACGGCTTGAAAACCTAATCGGTAACCAGGTGAAACGTTACAGAAAAGCAGCAAAAGGCTCTGAATGCGTTCCGGGCCGCCTACACTCACCATCATTTTCTTGTAGAGTCCATAGTGCAACACCAGGCTGTGAGTCAAGGACAAACGGTGAGGCTTCATCGGGTGGCCAGTACCTGGTGGAAGCACACACTCTTTTTATAAACATATGACACTTTTTAATCTGAACCCACACATAGAGCAACAGGAGTAAAAAAATCCCATAAAATGATCAGCATATGCTTTTTATTAAAAATCTTATACTTTCTACCGCAGAGTGTGCAGCACACCTCTTAAATGAAATAAATTGGTAACTTAAAAATAAAAATCTGTACAGCAGCCTTCTATTTAAACTGCCTCTCTAAAAATCAGTGCTTCCTCACATCGGATAACAAAAACAAATTAAATCATTTGCTTGCTTTTGTCTTCACATACATGACGCCCAGCATTTAAGCAAGTAAAATAAAAAGACTGAGAAAAAATGATACCACTTTTTTCCAAATAAATATTTTTTTTCGATACAATAGCCTACCGATACTTGGATCTGAGCCCATACCAAGTACCAATATGTCGACCCCACAAAAAATTATGCAATAAATTGGAAGACCGATTTTATTATCTTCTCACTTGTTACAAATGATGGTGAATTAGGTAAAGAATGAAATATGTCTGAAAATGAAAACAAAACTAAAATTTCAAGCGAAAAATTTTTCTGTGAAATGATTGCAGTTTTCACATTTTAAGTATCGGTTTATGGTATCTGTTAACTTTTAACGAGTAAATTAGAACAGTATTAGCCCGATAACAGTATTAGAATCAGTGAATCCCTCATAAAAAGGCATTAGAGGCTTCACTGCAACCCAATAACACAATCGTGTAGTTATGCAAGATATCTTATTTTATTAATCTGTTGTAGCATTTATTTAGCACTTATATATACTATTGCTAACCATTAACTGCTTTTTTACCCAAATAATATTTAAATAATGTAAGCAGGGATGAATAGTAACTATTTACATTTTCTCAGTTAAGTTACTTAAGTAACTTATTGTGACAGAGACAGTTCATGTTTAGGTGACAGCTGTTGTTTATACACAAGTTTGTTTTGTAATGCTGTAAAACTGGAGCCATTGGGAGATCATACATATACAGTAATGGTTATTTATTAGTGCTAGAAGTCCCTTATTGGAAACAAACAAAACCCAAATGATTTGAAAAAATACGCACAAAAAACACCCCCCCCCCCACCCCACATCTATCTATATATATATATATATATATATATATATATCATAGCATTTGCACTCTGTTTGTCTGTCTCTGACTTTATTTTTAACAATTATATCAGATGTTACACACGAATACTTTTTCAAGTCTTTTTTGTTTTTGTTTTCAATCTTCAGTCTGTTGAAGTGGTGCTACTATTACCTAAATAAAACACTTGACAAGCTTTGGTTCTAAGCTAGCCAACGCTAGGCTACTTTAGCCCTAGAAGGAAGTCATATTAACTATAGTTTGAAATATGTATTTCACTGCACCAAAATTGCGCTATTCTCCAAACTTACAAGCAATAAATAAAAATAAAACACAATACAAGCTCATAGTGGACCCGTTAGCCTCAAGCTAGCTAGCAGCATCACAGCTTCTTTCAGATTATAAATGAGTAGACTGACCGTAGTGAAAATTACCCACGTCGGGGTCATAAAAATAAGACGTCCTGTTGGTCATTATGAAAGCAATGTGTTCTGGGTTGATGTAAAGTTCTACTCCTTTCCCCGCAGCGTTGCCTGCCGCATCTTTCTTTCAACTAGCAGCTAGCCATAGGCACTGCTATGCTAACTACGTCATCACTCGGTGACGGTGAGGGAGTGGGGGTAAAAGCATAGGGGGTGTTTCTAAATGTCAAGGCGCCTCGCCTACCCAGGCACTACCTGGATAGGCGAGGCGCCTTGCTTACGAGGACACTGTCCTTCCTTGAACAAAAAAAAAACGGTTTGGAACAGACTTGCCGCTTGCCTTACGTGACCGCGGCTACCGGCTACGTGCTCTGTTTACGTCCCGCCCATCGTAGTAGCATTGTGGCGTAGTAATTTTACTTCAACCATGGAACTGGAAATGTATAACGAGAGTTTTACATTTTTTTTACATGTCAGTTAAATCCAATGTGCAAACGAGTTAGTACCTGGTGCCACCGAAACTGCAACTACTGCATCAAGGCGAGGTTCCTGGGCATTGAGAAACACCCTCAATGCCCAGGTTGGTTGCTTAGTGTGTGTCTGGTGTCTGTTCGAACGTCTGACTGTGAACATCTCAAGCTACAACTGCTAGTTGGGCTGGATGAGACGCACCTGCGAGTGTAAGTTTTCAAGACGTTTGGCATTTGTTCTGTCCAGGTCACGTCAGCTAGATGGATTTTACTGGTGTCCTTTACACTTTGTGTTTGTGTCTGTGTGCGTGTAAGTGTACATATGCGCGCGCGTGTGTGTGCTGTTTAGGATTTAAAGGATGTGAAAGAAAAGAAAACTCAATATAAGAGACTTCTTTAGCAGTCAATGTGTAAGTTACTTAAAATGGAAATTAAATGAAAAAAATAAAATAGAATACGCCAAAGAGATACACTCTTTAAAAATTATTTTCTATTCTTATTCTCTTTTTTTTCTTATTTTCATGTATTTTTATAGAAAAGAGCAGCTGTTTAAAAACAGTGTAAATACAATAAAACCTCATATTCTAGATGATTATGCGATTTTATGTATTCATATTTTGAGGGGAATAAATTACACATAATTAGTGTGAAAGTAAAGGCCTTTTTAATCAGGTAATAAATTTACCATCAAACTCTATGATCATTCTATCCCTAATCTGTCATGCATCAACATATTTTTGTAAGGTGATAGACAACAGAGAGGCTGGAGGAGATGGAGAAGGAGAGACCAGAGGAGGTAGAGGACGGGAAGTAGATGAAGAGAGAGAGGCTTGAGGAGGTAGAAAAGGAGAGCCTGGACTAGGTGAAATTAGAAAAGCTGGAGGAAGTTGAAGAGAAGGAGAAGCTGGAAAAGAGGCTGCAGATTCACAGGTGAGGTTAAATAATGCTGGATGAGTTAGTCATGAGATTCAGCACTGTGACAGATCAAATCAATTTATAATGAGCTTTTCATGCAGATCTACTCCCTTGCTATGAGGAAAACAATAAGTGACGCACGGCGGCGCAGCAGCGAGTCGCAAATTTTCAGAAGTCTTTGCATTTGGTCTGGCAAAAACCAACGTTGGTGTCAAAATCAACAGACTCATTGCTTTCTTAGTTTGTGCTGCGACCAAACTAAGAAGAAGAAAAAAAACGTTCTCACTCTCTCCTGACACAGAGACTCCTACGAGTTTTTGGACTGATTGTTAGTAACTATTCCTAACCTCCTAAACTCCTCAGCGCTGCTCAGCAGAGGCGTATCCAGGAAGTTAATAAAGAGGCTAAAAGTGCCCAGGATGGGACTGTAGCAGAAAAAAAAAAGGAAAAAAAAAAAGGGTTTCTTGTAGTTGGGGACTCAATCAGTTTTTATCTGTTAAAATTACAATTTAAGGTCATTTTATTTTGCTAAGGTTTATGTGACAATGTGATATAACAGCAAATAAAAAAGACATTGTAACCTTTGTGACCATTATAACTTGAGATGTGAGAAGTGGTGGAGAAAGTGTAAGCACCTTGAATTGCCTTGTGTTGAAAGAGTGCTATATAAATAAAATTGCCTTGCCTAAGTAGGGGCTGATTTAATTTATATAATCACTTTGAGAAACTCTGTTTGAGAAGCACTTTATAAATAAAGTTTGATTGATTGTTTGAATCATGTTCACACTAGTCCATGCAGAGAGAGACCCCAGGCCGGGATTCGAACCCGGACCTTCTTGCTGTAAGGCAACAGTGCGCAGCTGGTATATCTTTATTCAATGTCTGCCTTTATATAGATGTTAGAACGAGCCAAAAAGTTCTCCCAGTGACAATTAATGGTGTTTACTGTATATTGACTTGACCTCAAAATCTAACAAGGTTAACATAGAAAATTACTTTAAGAAAAAAGCTAAACTTGGTCTCCTAAACTGTAGGTTTGTTTCTGTGTCAAGTTTACTTTTGTTAAAAACTGTTTTTTAAATTCATTCTGTGAATGAATTTTTACTTGCACTGAGTATTCAAAACTTTTATTTAAAAGTACTGAGGCTTCATAGTGATAGTATTCAGAAGTATGTAGAACGGAACTGTAAAACTACTCCTAAAATCAGATCATGATGTGTGCTGGCTTGCTGACTGCTTGATGCTGGAATTTTTGGTTGAGTTTTCTCCACCAGTTGCTTCCTCTCCAGCCGTCTGTCTCTCTGCTTCATTGTTCACCGCCTACAGCTAGACGGCAAGGCTTCGCTGGATTGAACTCTTTATGCATTATTTATCACAGTTTAGAGCAAGGTCAACATCAGACACAACCTATTTATGCCTGTGAATTTTTCACGCACCCTTCGTGACTAACTTGTAAGCTTCTGCTTTCAGCTATTTCGATTTCTTGATGCAGGATTGGTCAGAAAGCTAGTCACGCCTACTTATTATGGCCGGATCACCAGGGCTGGAATAAAAAGGCATCTTTATTACCATTGCTTGGCTTTACTCAGAGCAGAGCAGTGTGACAAAGATGTATAAACTAACTGAACCTTCATGGCAAAAGGTTCTGAAGTTGTGCAACCTGTACAGGTGGGAGCATAACTCTTATGCGTGGCATCATGTATTAGGTAGGTGAGGAGCATTGCTTGAAGCCTATTAGGATTTTTTTCTTTGCATAGCAATCGGTCCATAGATGTGTATGTGTGAGCTTCATCCCTTACTGGCATGTTTTGGCCCCAGGGTGTGATTTTTCCTGACAAGCTTCTGCTGTATCTGTGAGGCTGTTGAAACTCTCTCTCTCTATCGCTGTCTCGCTCTTGTGCGCTCTTTCTCTCATTATGATCATAAGTTTTGGAGGTGAAATAACTGTGTAGAATCCTACACTTTGCATCTTAGTTATTTCTTTCAGCCACACTTGAACATTGTAATTGGTTCAATTGCTGGGAAAATAGAAAAACTGATTTACCTATTAGATGTTCTGTCACACACACACAGCCATCAGGTGGCGCTACTCTGATCTGTCCCCACAGGAAGTGGAGGCGGAAGTCTATAAATACAGCCCGCTTCCACCCGCTCGTTCTCCTGCGTTCTGCCGGCCGGGGAGCAACAGAAGATCATCTCCAACCAGCTTCCTTCGATGGCGGAGGGAGGCCAGAGTTCAACTAGACAGGAGTTTTTCTTTTTTTGTTTAATGTTTAAGAAACGCCCCACATGCGTCGCAGAGAGCTAAAGCTAAAGAAGCCCACGTGTCTGTTTAGGCCGGCATTTCCAAAACAAAGATCGCTATTAACGGTTCAAACAGAACTCTGTTTAAAAATAGATTAAGAACAGAAACTAATCTCATTAGCCGTGTTTGAACTCTTCTTATTTTATCAAAATATGGGAATTAGACTTTTTTACTGTCTTGATCAATCCATGAATTAAGTAATCCACCAAAGGTTAATTACTCTTATCAAGATTATTTTTAAACATAACACTTCTTAATCCAAGAAGTGTTTTGTGTTTTCTTACATTTCTTATTGGTTCAGAGATGAACCATTGGTGAAACTAGTTCCCTTTCATTCCAGCACCAGGGACCAGTTTTTCAAAAATAATCCACTAGGATTTTGGATAACTGATTGGATCAAATCTTGAAAATTGTTTTTTCAAAAGAAAAAACTGATTACATAATCTGATTAGATCATCAATCCTGGTTTTGATCCGGTTCAAACCTTTAGTTTGTGTTTTTCAGAACTTTTTTGTAGGATTTGGATCACTTTCATCCAAAAAATCTGGATTAAACTGATCCCATCAGAAGGATGGATCCAGTGTGGATTTCATGCCCAAAATGTAATGAAAACTTAAAAAATGTATCAAATAATACTATATTTGGATCATGCAGTATCTCACAAGATCTCCTATTTATTCCTAAGGTTTTAATTTTATTTGTTCATCCGTCAGGCTGCCGTGATTAGGTAGGTTTTAACGTATTCAGCCTTTCATTATAGGCCTACAGCAAAGTAGAAAGAGTTTGGCCTCATAAAATAATCCCCCAAACAGCTGTCAAAATTGAGCAAAAAACAATACATTTTATTCTGTCACTAATTGATATATATATTCATTACAATCAAAAATATTTTGGTTTTTAGAATATTTATTAGTGATGCATGCAATGATTACAGAATAACCAAAAAATGCAAAGAATGGCAATCACTGATTTTTGAAATCCAAAACAAATCCAAATCAGAAATAGTGTCTAACTATTGCGTCCCTTGTTGCACGTCCTGTTTGCTCGTTCTGGCAGAGGAACAACTGACTCTGACCAAACAGGAGCAAACCAAGGCCAGACTTGAGATTTGAGATCCATCTCCTAAAGGCTAAGCTCAGAGAAACTGGTCTCTCCAAATCAGATGAGGAAGTCTGAAATTATTGTTGAGTATTTAACATTAAGTCTTTTTATTGAATTCAATACATCTATATTTGAAACTTGTTATAAATATCCTCAATGTACAGTGTTTGTGGGTGTCAGGACTCTAAACGGCCCACTCAGATGAGCGAACTGCTGGAAGAGGATGGGGTGTTTTTTTTTTTTTTACATTTTTTAACGTGTGTTTTCGTTTCAAATAAAAATAAACTTATATTGACCCCACACTGGCTATTGGTTATTTTACTCGTTTCTCTTTATATATCTATAGTTGTTCATTCACTGTTTGAGCACTGGTTATCCAGATTTGGTGATCCTGAAAAGTTCCTATCCGGATCAGATTGATCCAATCCGATGTTGCTTTGAAAAACTGGCTCAAAAGTAAAATGGATTACCCTGCAGATCAAGTCTTTTGGTTCTTCAAATATCCAAATTCATCTAGAACTGTGACACCAGAATCCATGGTTTCTCATCTTATTACATGTTCATCTTTTTGTGTTCTTTCATTTTTACTATTCATTTATTTTAATCAGTACGGTGTTCTTTTTCCAGCTTGGTGATTAAAATGGTTTTCTTATTTTCTTCCTGCAAATAAATCTTGTATTTTTGGAAAGTAACTGCTGTCGTTCTTGATTCAACACACTTATATTGCAAAGTTTATGGTCAATAGACGGTAAAGAATTCATTCCTTCAGATTATGAGACTGATATAGACATTTGACTATTAAAATAGTTCCTGATAAAGGTGGTGCCCCGAATAATAATTATTAATCTTATTGACTGCCATAAGCAGTCCTTTGACCATGCATAGCCAAATTACTACTTTCATGGTAATTTCTTCAACACAGACTATATTGTAGTGGGATTGTAAGTAGGGTTGCCAACTTTCTCTTAACCAAATAAAATACTTTTTTTGGTGGTGGTGGGGGGATTTTTAAAATGTCCGATAAAAAAACGACAACTACAAACTCATCAACACTGCGTGAAAAAGGAATCTCCGATTTTTATCTATGCATCTTGCATGGACACACTGATACAATACACTGTGGAGACTGTTTCAAGTATTCCAAAATCATGTATAGATTTCAACACATAACACTAGTACGTAACATATTCTTATACGGTTTTAACATTCATAACAGTTAACATCCCGATTACAAATGCAGAAAAAGGCATTAGATATGACTTACAATGTCTACTTCTTCCATGGATACTTTTTGCTGCTCCTGACTGACTCCAGCATCATTTTGTCCTTTTGCACAGCCAGAAAAAAAGTCCTTGCATGACATGTCACAGTTCAGTTATTTGAAGTTCATTTTTGATCAGTTCAGTGCTGCATCTGTTTCTGGAATCTGACCACTTGTTGGTCACTGGAGAGAAAATCCTCTCAACAAAAGCATTTGAGCCTGGTACACTGAAGACTAATGAGACAATCTTTAACATGTTCAGGTTGGCTTTGCCCGTCTTTTGGAAAAATTGCCATCCACTTCTCGCTGGTGGTTTTTGCTGTATCCTGTCTTACCTTCAGCATTTCCTCATGGCAAGCACAAAACTCCTCATAGAGTTGATCCATGTTGATGGTCTCTGTCATTTTCAGGGCGGTCACCACCTGCTCCAGGTGTGTGTAGGTGAGCTCCTCGTAGAGTCCAATGGCCTTCAGTTTCAGCATCACATTTTCTGGAGAGAAGCCAATCGACTTGTCAATACAAGTAATGACGGTGTCGTAGAACTTCAGAAAGTGCTGCTGCTGCCTTGATTTTTGTGTTGCCATTTGTTTGTCCATCAGTTGCTTGGTCTGATATCCAAAAAGCTGTCCTGCTTCTGTTGCAACATCGTAGTTCTAGATTTCTGCACTTCTTCATACACATCTGTGATGCAGAGCTTTGTTTCCTCCAGCTTTTTCACAAGTTGATCAAAAACACACCCCACATGGCTAAAAAAGCACAGGTAAATCTCTGCTGCATCTGTCTTTGCTTTATACTTAAAAATATTCTTCAGTGCTATGGGACAGGTTTCCCAGAGTGACCTGAAGTATGAGGTGAGAGTGGGCCAGCTTTGCAGGAGGTGGTCAACAGCTGGATGAATAGAAAGCCATCGCGTGCAAACCTGACACAGAATTTCACACCACTCAATGTCGACAAAGTCAAAAAATCTCAGCAGTTCTTCTCTTCGTGAAGCAGACACGGAAAAGTGGTTGTAGATCTTTAGGACAAATACCTCAATGTCCACAGATAGCTGATCACATGGATGCTTGCAGGTGTTATGTTGATGCAAAGTCTCCAAGGTGGTCTGGCTCAATCGATCCAACAGCATCTTTGCCGGTGGGGACAAGTGGTCCCGGACCCCAGAGTAGGCCTTGTGACTAAAGGACAGGTGGAGTATCAGCCTGCGTATACAAAAGGTAATGAAGAATTTTTTCCAGAGGGGGGGGGAAAATAAAATTCATTAGTGCTTGATGTATGCAGTTAGGCATTTCATCACAGTCTTCATAAAAGCCAAGTAACTTGCATTGCTCTCCTTCAGACACAGAGAAATATCTTACGCAAACTGGAAACATCTTTCTGTTTCCTTTGTTCGAGCATCTGTGGCTACAGAAAAATACACAGGCTCACCCTGTGGAGACAGTTCATCCAAAATATCCCGCACTGTTTTGGGGCCAAGAACGTTCACTGTGATCATATCTACTTTTGTTCGTTCCAAGTGAACCTTTTTCACCACATTTGAATCACTGAATAATGCACCATTTAGTTTCACAAGGCAATCTGTGCTGTTGTAACTTAGTCCGTGTTTCACTGTGTGGTACACATGTGCAGCCTCACTTGTAGCAATTCTGTCATTTTCTGCCGTGGATGTTACAAAGAATGCACCGATGTTGCTAGCACCTTTAGCTAGCATAGCTTTTATTGTTTATTTCTGTGGCGGCATGCTAAGTCTGGTCATTTTCACCTCTGTGGCCGATAGAGAATTCCCGACGGCATAAAGTGCAGAAAGCGTTAGTCGCATCACCGCTGACAGGCTTCACCCACACCTTTTTGGCCTCCCATAGTTTATTATAGCTGCACCGTCTTTTCTTTTTCACAGGGTTATCCATAATCCCATTTCCAAAACAGCTGCAAAAAAGCTACACACCGACTTCACTCAAACTTTTGATTTGATGTCACTAGCTGATCAACAAAAGTATTCTAACCCCTAGCTTGTTACCTTACAACCACAAACTGTCATGCATTTCACTGTGATTTTATACGATAGTTCAACACAACATTGTATACAATGGTGACAGTACATAGCCTACTGAAAAGCATGTTTTTGTTTGTAGTCAGTCAGCTGAGTCAATACTTTGTAGAACTACCTGTACTGCCATGGTTTCTCAGGGAGACTGGTGCAATCCCAACCCATGCTTAGACAGAGGGCGCTTTTACATGTGTGTCCGTGCCAGAAAACAGCCAGAGAAAAATGCAATTTTTTTCTGTTCACATTGTGCGGATCTCGGCCCGCGCTGGAGTCCAGTGCTTTACATGACGGTCTACACCCAAACAGCAGGTAGCGGTATGCAAATAATTCTGTAGCTATCCAACGAACAAGGGAGTGAGAATTACTGACGTCAAAAAAACGAGCGACAGCCTAGAATGACAACACAATGGTCTACTGGTCAACTTCTACCTGAAGCCATATACAGGGTGAGTGTTGTAGGAAACCCGCCGCTTTCTAACCTGGTGTGTTGCTGTGGGATGCTTGAACAGTGTTGTTCTGATCTATTTATGGTCGCTTGGCAATTCGGTAACTCCGGTCGGCAGTGTCGTCACTTCCTTGTAGAGTGTGTCTATTGTCTCAGATACTGCCAAGGTTCGGCTTGTGTTCATATGATCCGTATCCACTCGCACCTGGACTCCGATACTTCCTCCAAGGCAGGTCTCTCGGGCCGTATCCTGACATGGCCCAGGCTGTGTTCACATGGTACGAAATAAGTGGTTTTTGAGCAAATATGGTACTCGAATACGGACTCGAGTCCCATGTGAAAACGCCCAGAGAAGACAGTTAAAATTTGTTTATTTTCTTTCAGCAGGAGCACACCTTCTGGAGATTCAGTGATGCGAAACTGGTGACACTGGAAAAGGAGTAATTATGGTAATTGAGTATTGAGTAACAGGATATTGGATGTCCTTCCTTAGGAAGAAAATGATGAACTTACCTTGATCCAAGGGAAGGATAGCTTGAGAAGGCAAGTGGGTCCTGTGCAGATATGGTTGGCAGATTGAGTGAGTGATGAGTCTTTCATCCTTTCTTTCTTTGGCAGGTTGGTTAACGATGGAGGTGTCTAAAAGGTGGACAGACAGGTGAGAGAGATGGAACTGATAGGTCCTAGATAACAGTCTGAGGAGCGGCACCCACACTGGGAATGGCTTAGGAGAGCAGACGCTGTTTGCAGGTAGAAGGCAGTGAGGGACGTTCAAGAAAGAGCATGGAGGCCTTATGGCAGGGGAACTCGGAGGATACTGGGAGCCTTGGGAACAAAAAGGAACCAACAAGGAGTCAACAAAGAACCCAGGAACAGGGAGGTCTTTGGGAGGAACAAGGAGTAGCCTTTACCAGGAGCTGGTGGAAGGACCAAACAGAAAGGTAAGGTTAAGTTCTTCTTGCAGTAACAGGTTAGCACAGGTAAGAGCCTTTTTACCCTCTTGGTAGAGGTTAACCACCTTGTGTTGGCTCCAGTTAGCAACTCCACTTTTATGCTGCCATTGCAATAAGCCCAGATCTGCTGCAGCTGGTGCAACACCTGGCAGTCACACCCTAAGGAAAAAAGTTGAGGGAAAGCACCTATTTGCACACATCTGTACTGAACCCAACATTTGCTACAATTACAGCTGAAAGCAATGTAGGGAGAATGTCTCTTTCAGCTAGTTACCTTACTTGCAATTCCAAAATAAAATGTCTGCTTATGATGGTCAACGCTGTGTTTGTATCATTGCTCTGCTCTTCTGGCAGACAGGGGAGATTTGTGCACCGTATCTCAGATCATGGCCAACTATTAAGTTTTTCCTGGTCCCATTCCTAAAGATTTCTTTGAAATCTGTCCATAACTGTTTGAATTATCTTGCTAAAAGATAGACAACCACGAAAACATTAGTTCCTGGTGGACTTAAAAAGTCGCTGACTGCCAAAGGTCATCCTTGTTGATTAAAAATTTTCCAAAGGTGGGTACAAACATTGTTTCTAAAACTATTTCATGATTAATATCAAGGCTTCATTTGATTTCCCTAAGTTAATTAGATACAGGTAATAAATTTATTTAAAAAAAGTTGTATTCACTCATTGAATAAGGCATTTCGTTTTAGAATCCATTGTCGAACTATTGGCTGATTTAATCTCCTTAGATGAAAAAACCCAAGTGTTTCCAGGGTTAAAGGCCATATGAAACCGCCATCATCCACTGTTATTGCTACGCAGTAGCTTACCCTGTTATGGGCGAAGCAGGTTTAAGGGCTATAAGTCTGAATCAAGATGAGTCACAGTCAACACACATTTAATCCTACAGGAATGTGGAGTGGACCCTCCAGATTTACTAAAACTACACAAAATAATCAAGATTTATTTTCAAAGTTGGACTGCGAGATCTGTTTCTCAGCCCACAAGGTTTCAATGTGGGGTAAAGAAACTGAAGAGGTGGATTATGGATGGACAGATCAAACACAAAGAGAAAGTGTAATATAAAGAACTTCAAGGCTGTGTGAGATTTGTGCACCGAGAACGAAGAACAAAGCTCCGCTCAGGATAAGACAGAAAAACACAACTGAACCGTGAACCTTCAGATGAGAGTCAGATTAACAAAAAGAGCGTGTGAAAACCGACACAAAGATAAATATTTACAGCAGAATAATGTATTTCTGAGTCTGAAACCAGTCACTGTAAGAGTTGATTAGGCAACTGCCTACACCTGCATTGGTGTTTTTGGTAGGAATATTTCCAAATGGAAATATTAACTATTAGGTGTAGTAAAGTAATAGGTAACCAACAGACTCAACAGTCATGACTTTCATTTTGCTAATTGTGTGGTACTGAATCATCAGTTAAAATGGGTTGAAATAAATAGCAGTATGGATGTCAGTCAGTGGGGTCATTGATTTTGTGAACAAACTTTTTTTTTTAGGATAAAGGCAGCAAAGGTTTTTACATGCTGGTTATAGTTCTTTGTCTTTGGAAAATCTGAATGCAATGGACCATTTCAGACGTAAAACTTTAAAGTTGATTGGATAGGGCGGAATATAAATAAGTGCAAAGTCCCACTGTGGGAGACTGAAGAGGACACAGTTTACCGAAGAACACACTGAGAAGCTGAAAGAAAAATGATGTTTTATAGGCTGTTTGTTTCTTGGGGCAGCAAATTGTTTATCATCTGACTGCAGCTGCAAGGGTGAGTTTATAATCTACAAACATACGTATTGCATATTTCAGTCTTACTGCTTTTATGAAGATTTGACTTTCTGATATGGATGCTTTGCAACAGTGAAAAAACCACTGACTAAGCCCTGATTCACACGGCCAGGTGTCTGTATGGCTGCCACATGGACAAAAAAACAAGGATTCCAAACAGAGCGTTCACACTGGTCGCAGTGCAATTCGGGGGCGGATGCAAAGCTCCGTTAACTTTCAGAACAAGTCTATTTTTTTCAGACACCGAAAAAAAGGCACTGAGCCTCATCTGTTCTATGCTCGGTGTGAATCAGGGGTAAAGCCTAGTTTGTACTTCTGCGTCTACATTGGAGCGGATAGATACAACGCCATTATCCGTCGACATATGGAACAATCAGATCTCTGGTGTAAGATCGAAGTTGATTATTCTTTATATGTAAGAAGAGGGATCTAAACTATATTCTGCATTTAACAGGAAGCTACAACAGGAGAAATGTAAGATATCTTTGTAATAGTCATCAGAAATTTTGCTGCAGCATTCTGGAGCAACTGAAGGCTTTTAATTGTGTTTTGTGGACTTCCTGATCCTGCAAAGAATTACAGTAGTTCAACATTGAACTAACAAATGTGTCAGGATGTGCCGCTCAATAAGGAAAGGATCCTGACGTAGACGTGGATTACGAGGTGAAAAATGGTCGTTTAATGAGGTGAGCAAGATACACGTAGAGACAATGCAATGATCCGGCCAGGCAGGTAGCTCTTGCCATATTTTAAATAACAGATAAAAGGAGGAAAATGAGGTTCAGATGAGAAACATCAGGGACACACAGTTGCAGGACATTAACAATCAGGGCCGAGCCCTAAAGGCTCTGACAAAATACCTGAATACCAAAGGAAGGGGTTGTATAATTTAATGCCTATAAAGATGCCTTCTCTATTCAAGAAGGTTTTTGTGACAGGCCATTTTCATAATCATTCCGTCATCCATTGTCTGGGCCAACTAGTCCAACTCGCAGGTAGCTACTGCCTACCTTCAGACGTCATGGAGTGAGAGGTAGATGTACATCCTGGACATTTTGACAGTCACAGGGCAACATAGAAACACAAAGGACAAACAACTGTGCGCACACACACACACACTCAGACTCATTAATAGAAATCAATTAAACTCACAGTTTTTAAATCTTTTTTCTCAGCACAGTCTTGTTAAAAGAATTTCCGAAACACTGTGAATTTTCAAGTGGTTTTACTGTTGTATAACCAAGTGTTCTTTAACCCTGATCCTCACTGCACACTGTCCTGTATGTATTAGATGTTCTTTTGCCTCTACACCTCTGATTAGTAGACATTGTATGTTAAAGAAGGAAAGCATTTAAAATATGTAGGACAGTGTACCTTAAGGCCCAGGGTTAGGAAATCCTGGTATAATTTGAAAAGTTGTTTAGACCCTAACCCTGGTTTAAAGTTCTCCACTACATTCTCCGTGAAATAGGGATTGGGGTTGGAGCTGGGGTGGGCATATTTGTTGCCCCCCATCTCTGCCCGTGTATGTTGGGGTTTACCCCGGTGAATGAAAGGGTAGCCTCCCTCCGCCTACGGGTGGGGGGACGGGTCCTGACAATTACTTGTGTTTATGCAACAAACAGTAGATCAGATTACTCAGCCTTCTTGGAGTCCTTGGAGGGGTTGCTGGAGAGTGTTCCTTCTGGGGACTCCCTCATACAGCAGGGGGACTTCAACGCTCACTTGGGCAATGATGTGAACCCGAGCTGTGTTTTGTTATTGGACCTCGGTACTCTTCATGGATTGTCCATAACAAGCACCATGTTCAAGCAGAAGGGTGCTCATGTGAAAGCTCGGCACGAGGACACCCTAGGCCGCAGTTACATAGAGTCCAAGTGGGCCATGTTCCATACCTCCATTGTCAAGGCGGCTGACCGTAGCTGTGGCCGCAAGGTGGTCGGTGCCTGTCGTGGCGGCAACCCTCGAACCCGCTGGTGGACACTGGCGGTGAGGGACGCTGTCCAGCTGAAGAATGAGTCCTATCTGGTCTGTGGGACCCTGGAAGCAGCTGTTAGGTCAAGGCCAAGCAGAGTGCGGCTCGGATGGTCGCTGAGGCAAAAACCCGGGCGTGGGAGGAGTTTGAAGAGACCATGGAGAACAATTTCAGTAAGGCTTCAAAGCTTTTCTGGTCCACTATCCGTCGTCTCGGGGGGGTGGTAGCTTTCTGCCACCAACACCGTTTACAGTGGGAGTAGTGTGCTGCTGACCTCGACGCGGGACGTTTTGGGACATGCCTTCCTGTTGGAAGCAGGGTCTGGGACTTTTGGATGGGCTCTCCAATCTCTGTTGCCGAGGTTGTTAAAAAGCTTCTTGGTGGCAAGGCACCGGGGGTGGATGAGATTCGGCCGGAGGTCCTCAGGGCTCTGGATGTTGTAGGGTTGTGTTGGTTGATGCGACTCTGCAATATTGCGTGGACATCGCGGGCAGTTCCCTTGGATTGGCAGACCGGGGTGGTGGTCCCCTTCTTTAAAAAGGGGGACCACAGAGTGTGTTCCAAAAATAGGGGGATCACACTTCTGAGCCTCCCTGTTAAGGTCTATTCAGGGGCTCTGGAGAGGAGGGTCCGACGGATAGCCAAACCTTGGATTCAGAAGGAACAATGCAGTTTTTGTCCTGGCCATGGAACACTGGACCAGCTCTAGACCCTAAGCAGGGTCCTGGAGGGTGCATGGGAGTTCGACCAACAGGTCTACATGTGTTTTGTGGACTTTGAGAAGGCGTTCGACCGTGTCCTTCGGGGAGTCCTGTGGGAGATACTCCGGGAGTATGGGGTACCGGGCCTATTAATAAGGGCTCTTAGGTCCCATTATGACCGGTGTCAGAGTTAGTTTGCATTGGCGGCAGTAATTCGGATTCGTTTCCAGTGAGAGTTGGATTCCGCCAAGGTTGCCATTTGACACCGATGCTGTTCATAACATTTATTGACAGGATATCTAGGTGAAGCCAAGGTGTTGAGTGGATCCGTTTTGGTGGCCTCAGGATTGGGTCTCTGCTTTTTGCGGCTGATGTGGTCCTGTTGGCTTTATAGGTACGTGATCTATAGTTTTCCCTCGAGCAGTTCGGAGCCGAGTTTTAAGCGGCTGGGATGAGGATCAGCACCTCCAAATCGGAGACCATGGTCTTGAGTCGGGAAAAGGGTAGGGTGCCTTCTTTAGATCGGGGATGGGGTCCTTCCTCAGGTTGGGGATGGGGTCCTTCCTCAAGTGGAGGACTTCAAGTATCTGGGGGGTGGGGAGATCGATAGATGGATTGGTAAGACGTCCGCAGTTATGCAGGCGCTGTAACGGTCTGTCGAGGTGAAGAGAGAGCTGAGCCAAAAGGCGAAGCTCTCGATTTACCAGTCGATCTCCGTTCCTACCCTCCTCAATGGTCACGAACTTTGGGTGGTGACCGAAAGAACTAGATCATGGATACAGGCTGCTGAAATGAGTTTCCTCCGCATGGTAGCTAGGTTCTCCCTTAGAGATAGAGTGAGAAGCTCGGCCATCTGGAGTGGGCTCAGAGTAGAGCCACTGCTCCTCCAAATCGAGAGGACACAGTTAAGATGTCTCAGGCATCTGGTCAGGATGCCTTATGGACGCTTCCCTGGTGAGATGTTCCAGGCAAACCCCACCGGGAGGAGGCCCAGGGGAAGACCCAGGACTCGCTGGAGGGACTATGTCTCCCGGCTGGCCTGGGAACACCTTGGGATTCCTGCCGACAAGCTGGCCCAAGTGGCTGGGGAGAGGTAAGTCTGGGTCTCTCTGCTTAAGCTACTGCCCCCGCGACCCGACCCCGGATAAGCGGAAGAAGATTGATGAATGGTGAACTTTTGATGGACCCAACGCAGTTAATGCAGTGCGAAAACTAATCAGAGCGTGTCACTGTAGTGATGTCACTGTACACATATCTTGAATGAAGCGGGTCAAGTGAAAACTTTTTCAACAAACGCAGATTTCAAAAATCAGAAATAACACTTACCGAAGACAGATGGACAAGTGCTCTAAGTAGAAACAGAGCACCTGTAGTTGGTGTCTTGGTAGGAGATTTGAGCTCCGATGCAGCCTAGGAGGTCCTAAATTTAGGCACAGGACAGACGGAAGTAGCGCTGAAAGCGAACCTCATCCATAAGCAGCAAATGGTTAAACTCCCCAAACTCAGAACGCAGTTCAGAACGTCTGGCAACAGAGGAAGCCCCGCCAACGCGCTCCTTTTTGCTTAGAAACAAACGTTGGAAGCCAAAAAGTACATAAGTCAAACTTCATCCGTTGAGCCCGTTGCCTGACGCAGACAAGCTGTGCGGTGTGAACGCAGCATTAGAGATATGAACAGCTGCAGTGCATTGTAAATGTATGCTATGGTAGATATGGGGCCCCTAAGTCAAAATTGTTACTACTGCCAAAATTGTTTTTTTTTTTTTGGCGCAAATAAATAAATGCTACAGAGAGACAAAGGAAGCTCACCAAGGTGCTAACAACACCTGTGGCACGTGCTGCTAACAACACCTGTGGCTTTTAAAATGTCCTCTTGGTGCTCGTCAGAAGCGAAAAATGCTTTAAAAAACATGACAGGGTTGGATAGTACTGCCAGCTTAATCTTTCTACACTCTGGTGAGTATCTGTTTAGCTTTAGCCAACAGCTGAACCAGAGCTGAACTGAAATTGAATAAGCTTTATTGACACTCTAAGCCAAAGGTTTCAGCTATTAATATAATAAAGTGTGATTAAATGTTTAAAAGATTAAAAAGTATTAAGATAAGCCCCTGATTTATACAGCGGAAGATGCAAATTTCAAGCTTTTATAGTAGAGCAGCTGTGAATTTGAGCATTAGTACGAAAATAACTCTTGACATAAAGAGGCAGATTTGTATCAAATAGAACTTTGAATACAAAATAACAGGTGAGAAGTGTGTTAATATCAAAAATGTCTATGAGTTTTTAATGTGCCAGATAGCGCTAGGTAGTCTTAGCCCAGTGACTTCATATATGCGACTTCTGATTTGTAAGCATTTTAATTGCAAATTTTTACAATCAAATGAATCCAAAATCGACAAACACAGTCAAAATCATTGTGGTACAAGTTGCGTGTGATTCAGGCTATAAGTCAAAGTGGACCAGAAAATAACTTTTATACCGTTCATTATTTTTTTGTCCAGGGGACCCACAGGCCGACAGGAAGGGAAGGAGACTTAGGCTCCCCTTGAGGCAACTGTAGCTTGATGGGTAGAGTAGTTGGTTTGTAATAGAAGGGTTGTAGGTTTCATTCCAGCTTGCTCCTGCAGCAGTTCCTCTGGGCAAGACACCCTACCCAAAGTTGACTACTAATGGGAGTATTATTATTTTTGGGAGTGCAAATGGGTGAATATGGCTCCAGTGTAAAGTGCTTTGAGTGGTCAGTATGACTGAAAAAGTGCTATATAAGTTTAGTCTATTTACCATATCTAATTTATGTAGTTAAGTTAAAGATTCTTAACCTCAAACAAAAATTTTCCAATGCAGGGGTGGAAGGAAGAATCAGCCTGATTTTGCTGCTTCTTTTGCAAGCAAGAGCTTGTAAATCAAACATGAATGGCCCTCATCTCATTCTTTGCTGGGTGAAGTCAACTAAACACCATTAAACTGTGAGGCGGGGCCGACTGGCAAAATGCTCCTGTAACAAAAGGCCCTCTTTGTTTCGGCTTGTTTGAATCTGGCTGCAGAGGAACGGGTCCGTAACTAAAGTGTTTTTACACTATAACAAAATCAAATTCATTACAGTCAGAGCGGATAAAAAGCGTATTTTCCGAGCAGTAATAGTAGAAAAGAATAAAAACGGTTGGACTTTACATTCTCCTCCTGTGTCCACATCCCCGCTGTATGGTTCGGCATTGTTTCAGCTAGGAAGGCTTAAGGTCCGATTGCACAGTTAAAGCCTACCCTTCCTGGTTCATTCACAGCAACATTTACCCAGACAGATCGAATGAATAATTCTGACAAACTTCCAAAGGGTGCAGCGTATGCTCATGTGCGTGTGGCTGCAGGCTCAAGCTTCAAACCTATAGATGGATTATGATAATTGACTGATCTGCATTCATCTATAGTTTAACGTAACCTCTGGAGGGAGTAAAAGGGGAACTGCGTGGGAGGTTGGAAAGGTGAAAGCATGTAAAGAGAAAAATAAGTAGGGAGGGGAAAGAAAGGATCACACAGAGAAAGGAAAGGTTAAAAATAAGACAGACAGTATAGTTGTAAAGAAAGAAAACAAGAAAAACAAGAAAAGAGAGTGATTATATTTCCACCAGGACAGTCTGGGAAGTGAAAGAAGACTCTCAGAGAGGGGTAAGATCAATTGGGGGGGGTAAAAGAGCATAGACGAGGATGGAGAGGCATTCCTGGCTGTGCGCTGAAACGAGGAGGAGGAGGAGAAGCAGCTAATCTGAAATCCAGATGCCTTGGGGACCAACAGAGGGTCGAGCCAATCCGCACAAACACAGCGCTCCATCCTCTCTCTCAACTCTCTCCTCGCAGATCAGCAGGACGAGGACGTCGACCGGATTACCTGCTACCGTCTGCTTCTCCAGTAAAAACGTTCCACCCTCCAAACTCAAGGAGCTTGCTGCTCTGAGAGGGTTTTGCGTATCCTCCTCAACCAGCTTGTTTTTCCATCTCCTTCCCAGGTGAGTCCCTTGTGAATTTTAGAATGAGAACTTTTTAAAGGCTCCCAGATGTAGTTCTCTCCGACACGCTTTCCTTTTTTGCCTTTACGTTTTTTAGATAGTCTCATGTTTTTCTATCTAATTGCATAAAGTGATCTCATTAAATGTAAATAATGTGCTTGTCTCATTCAGCTGCAGAGCTACAGAACTTTTGCCAACCCAAAGTACCTTTAAAAATGATGGATATCTCCTTGCTGTTCAGAGTCGCTGATATAAATTCAGTCGTGCCGTCTTTTATCTACCTATCATCAGACAGTAATATTGCGGTGCAACCATTTAATTAGTTGAAAAACACATCAACCAACCACTGAAGCAACATGTAAAATGTCATTTCCACGTCGATAAATCAGGAAAGACACACAGCAGCCAGTATCTGCACTCAGATCCAGACTTATGGGGAAGCGCATCCAGTCATGTTGCCTGTGAATACTTCAGGCAAGAACACATTCTGCACATTGCAGCATTTAGAATTTATTAGACACTGTGCTATGTTTTAATGACTGAAGAGGCCCAAGCTTCAGTAATAACAAGCAGCAGTTAGAGAAGGCTTACAAAGAATGGGTGCATTTATGCTGTAAATTATGAGTATCCTTATAAACTAAAGCACAAATTAGCTTGATGGGCATGTTGGCGTTTTAAAGTAATTACAACTAATGACAGGAAAGGGAAATGTAAAAAGGAATTTGCCCTTCATAGGGAATTCAGACTATTTAAAAGTTCCTTGTCTTGTGTGCCAAGTGTCAGTCTTTAAAGCAATGTGGAGAAAGAAGCTCTCCATCAGAGAAACAATGGAAGTGCATGCGCAGCGTATGATATTTTCAGAGATTCGTGGAAAACATGTGGGTTTCATACTGCGGCCCTCTCTTGACATGTGTTATCTTGAACGGAGCAGCTTGGACTTGGCCGACCGTCAGCAAGACGCTCTCTCCTTAAAGATGTGCTGGCTTCCTTCCTACATTCTTTAAAGAATCCAGCAGGTTTTCAGAGTCAATCGTGTTTTCATCACTCTACTGGCTGGTTCACTTCTGCTCTGAAGTTTACATACCTTGAATTCACGATTTTATAAAAACAAATTACGACAACCTGATCGATGAATATTAAAAACAAGTATTGGGTGCACCTGTTTGAATTTTGACCTTCTCTAATTCAGAGAGGGTCAAAATTCTACAAACAGACTCAAAGATTTGCATACACTCCCACTAATTCTTTATTCACTCAAACACACATGCACACACACACAAACACAATACATCAAGTACCAAGGAAAACTTATAGGAAGAACTTACAGTTGTGAGTGGTGTGGCCTACAAACCGGACTCATTTCCATCAGCTCTGTCGGGAAAAATGGGCCAAAATTCCAGCGTGCAACACTTAGAAGCTTATTTAAGAATGCATAATATATTTAACCCACGTCATGAGGGCATCCTTCCAAATACTGAGGAATTTAATCCAAAAAAATCTATCCACTATTCTGGTATTTAAAGCATAACTCACCCCCAAAACAGATTCCTTGGCAGATAAACCATATAACTGTCTGGTCATTAGTTTTGGTATCTTTATATATTTTGGTGAAAAAATTAGTCTTCTACAAAAACCATCACAGAGATGCTCTATAAAACTCTACACTGTACTGGAATTTTAATCGGGCATTACAACTGGCTCAGCCTTTGTAACTAACATCAGCCATCCTGTCGCTGTGGAGTAGAAAACAAGTCCACACCTCCTCAAAGAGTTGGAGGTCAAATAGCCAAGAAGTGTTGATGCTGCCTAACATTCCACCCTGCGTGTACCTCGGTCCACTAGGCAACGCCTGTTTATGCTGCAGTTTTTAAACGGGAAATGTTGGTGGAGGAAGACTCTGGAATGGGGATGAGTTGCTCTTTAACAAATACGCATACTCGTGATAATCCTAACTGACCTAAAAAAGGTCAGTCTAAATTGAAGTAAAGCTGTAAGAAATCCATCCATCCATCTATACTCGTGCTGCTGCCTATTTTCAGCAATCATTGGGTAAGAGGCAGGATACACACTAAACAAGTTGCCAGTTGTCACAGGACAACACACACACACAGACACCTTAGTGTAAATAAAATTAACCAATTAACCTAACAGTCATGTGGGTTCAAACCCAGGACCTGGAAGGCAACAGTGTAACCAATAAGCCATATCGGTATTCCGAGTGAGCATGCTCATGACTGCGGCTTGGACCCCTGGTCACGGCTTTTGGACCCCAAACCAACCTCCGGCTCGACTGTAAACAGCGTATGCATACATGTGTTTTCGTTAATATGAAGCCTATTAAAGGCTCTAAAAGGCTGTTTTTGGCAGATTTTTCAAGTATTCCTGGTTCTCATTGTGCTGTGGTTAGCTGTGGAAACGGCAGTTGCCAAAATAAATGGTGGAGAATGCATAACAAACCAGTGTATGAATTATACCGACCCTTGTAATGAACCACCATTTATTTTATATACATTTCATACAGAAAATAAGGATCCTAATGGACAGGCGAGGTGGATAAACAAGGTAAGAAATGTGTGATTAAACATGTTAATTGTTCGATATTTCTCTTGTTTGAGCCAGTTTTAGTTTTGGTAGCATAGTCATTAGCACGCAGGCTTTGCATAGCCTACTGCTGGAAGTCGATGTGAAGGATTCATGTTTAGAGCATCACAGCCTTATCCGGGCTCTTACTGCTTCTAACAAGTAAAAATCCCATTTCCAAAATACAAATTGTAAGAGTTTAAAAGCACAATGGAAGCTAATAAGTTACGTGCTAACTCCTAGCCATGGCGTATATTTAACAAGCAAGAAATCCCAGCGATAGGATGATACAGCACATCTTGACTCCATGAGCTCTGGAATGAAAAGTAGCTGAGACCACTTCTGCATGACAGCATTCCCTTCTTCCCAGCCATCTAACAGCGTTTTTTGGGTCCAGGATTGTCACTCCATGGAATGTCAACAAGCCTGGTATAATCAGCCTAGAATACAACACTTTCCTCTTCTTTCGTCAAAAACAAACACTAGTTTCTGCACTGTAGCTGCACACGCTGGTGCACATAGTTCTTTCTTATGCTTCGCTGACACAGACAGCCCTCTACGGCAAACATATGTTTTAAGTTTGTCGACTTTCTACCGTTCAAAATAATACATTTAGCAGCTTTTGCTATATATAGGTATGTTCGCTTCTGCCTGTTTGGCGTCCAAAACCCCAGAATGCATTGCGCGCATTGCAATACCGAAATGGCTTATTACTCCAATTACAGCAGTCTATGAATTTATATTTAATCGCACATTTTTTAAAAAGTTTTGATGTAACTTAACACATATCTGATCTTTGTTTGAGCTAACTGACAGATTGGACAAATACATTTTAATGATCTATAATTCTGATCTCAATCTCAGTTTTGACACTTTCTAAAGCCTGATCAAATCACCCTGCTGGTAGATCATGTTTTTTAGAGAATATAGTTAAATATGTTTTCATTAGTTGTTCCTTCTACTTTCACTAGCTGTCAAAGTTGGGTGAAAAACATCTCCCTGGTTAAATGAAATTAAAATATTTTTCATGCTAAATGACGATCAACCAAATCTAGAAAGGTACAAAATGGGAAAGTGACAGAATAAGGAGGAAAATTCACACAAAAGGAAGAAACAGTTAAACTTTTTTAATGGAAAGAGAAACTATACAGCTAAAGAGCTCCAATAAATGCTAATGCTGTGAATGAAACTTTTAATAATGAAGTTACGTATAAGCACGGTAGCTTATATCATGGTCAGCCTTGGGCTTCTAAAGGAATCCACTGAAAAGCCTTTTGCAGAGTGGGAAAGTAGCAAAGAAATGACTCATTGTGACTCTGCGACATGGCAGCAGATGATTTTGATACCCAAAATGTCAGACTGTTTTCTGCTCCTCCTCTATAAGGAGAAAACTGCTTTCATCTCAGCCAGACACATGTGATTTTTATGGTTCAACAAAATTCTTTTCTGATTTTCTTGGATCTCTTCACCTGCTTTTTCTTGTTGTTTTCATCTTTCATTTTACTGTGCTGCTCTCTACCCATCTTTTCATCTTCATGCTTACTCTCTTTTGGGGTTATATCCTCCCCATTTTTCTTATTTTCTTGTCCTCCAAAGCATTTCAGGCTTTAGAACATAATGGTGGTGTAAAGATAAGAAAGCCATTTGAGAATATAAGGAACAGGGTTTAAGATGGTTTCTCTGTGACCATTACCATGAATTAGAATTACCTCTTGAGCTTTGTGTTTGTGACCTCTGCCCTCTGACCTCATGCATATAATACCTCCCTATTGGAAGTCCGGTTGTCTTCCATAGTGTGAGATACTGATATTGTTGTGTGTTCAGAGGAAGAGCAATATGGCAACTGGCTCAAAATTAAAACAACCCTGTTCGGTTGCTCCATCTGGGACACACATAAGCTATGTCTGATCTAGCATAAGAGAACTGCACAAGATGATTACATGGATTACATGGAAATTAAATGCTCTGGTCCAATTAATCTTGCAGTCAACTTGTTCCCTAATTTAATTCCTATCCAGCTATTGAATTCTTGACCTAAACCAACCCCATTTAATACCTATGTATGGAACCACTGTGTGTCGGTTTCTATCTCTTTGTTTAATTTTAGAGACCATTATTATTATTTTTTTTATTCCTTGTAGGTTTTAATTTAAAGACACCTTTTTCTGTTCCTTCTAAGTTGTGCATGAGTGTAATTGCGCACTGCTGACACAGTCTTCACGCACAGAAAATCTGTACTTCGCACTCAAAAGCAATAAAAAACAATGTTTAATTAAAAATAAAATAAGCAAATAATTAATTTAGGCTTGTTTTCACTATCGGAACGCCAGGTCAATTTAACCAGATCTTTTTCTGATGGGGTAATCTCTTAGCCCACTCTTCTAAGCCTCTGTGTCTCCATACACAACTGGCCCTCTTCAGGAATCAGCTAAAGACATCCGCAAATATACTGCCCTATCAAAGAGTAGTGTCACTGATCTGTGCAAAAAGGTTTCCAGATCAGCAGAAATAACAAGAGACTGACATGGAAGAAGCAGGGCTTGTTTCTGCGTTTCTGCTTGATCGGACTTGATCGAGCCATTTCTGAGTATACAACCCCATTCAGGTAACACGCCTAATAAGATTTACAGTTTGGGTGCTGATTCACTGTTCCAGTTAGAAAAACCCTCACTCGCCCATACCAGTTATTCATAGGTGGTTTCCACCATCTGAACTTTCGGGTAACTTGACCAGACTTTCTTAGTGTGCCTGTCTACACTTCATCAGGCCAGGCTGATGAGGCTATAGGGCTGTTTTTGGGGCCATTTAAAGAATTTATGGAGTACCTGAATGGTGGCGTGTACTCAGAATAGCCCGATCGAGTCACTCAGCAGGAGCTGTGATTAAATCACGCTGATTGTTTGTTATAGCAGAAGGAAATGAACAGACGTTGCCGAACATCTGGCTTATGCCCCATTTCCACTGGGGCCAGTACAGCACAGAATGGAACGGGTCAGTACGGCCTGGAACGGGTAGGTTGTGTTTCCATTACCATCTCAAAAGAACTGTAGTGGGCGAGGATGTGGGCGGGCTTAGTTTAACAAAAACACCAGCAAAAAGCATCTCTCTTCTGTTGTTGAAGATTTAATTTTTGGAAAAAAGAGATTTTTTTAACCAATGTACTACTTAGACTTCCATAGCTCAGATTAATGTTAATCTAGCCATCTTGTTTTACAACGTTACTTTGAAGCTTGTTTTTATTATGACATTAAATTCAAGTCAGCTCCAGGACAGGATGATTGCAATAAAAGCAGGTTTTTGAAAATATTTGTAATCACTTGCAATTTCTTCTTACGAAAAAAATCTTGTAGGGAAAAATGTATTAAAATCTGAAATTAGATTTGGTATAATGGACCCAGATATTTAATTTTTAAGCTACATCACCCAGCCCTACCTCCAAGTGTTTCTGTAATTATTCACCCTCTATTCAGAACATTTAATCCTGTAAAATAAGAGGGGTTTGGCCCTTGTTTAATAATGTTAGTCACGGGAATCATATTTTGACACAAAAATAGAACAAATACGGCATTGAAAAATCTCAAATTAAAAGTACTGCTCTGCCATTAAAATTGTGTTTTTGGTTTCATTTACTGAAATACAAAACCTAAAACAAACCTAAAACAATTTTAAAATATATAATAATTTAAAAATTAGGGGCTGCACGGTAGCGCAGTGGTTAGCACTGTTGCCTTGCAGCAAGAAGGTTGTGGGTTCGTATCCCGGCCCAGGGTCTTTCTGCATGGAGTTTGCATGTTCTCCCCGTGCATGCGTGGGTTCCCTCCAGGTACTCTGGCTTCCTCCCACATTCCAAAAACATGACTGTCAGGTTAATTGATCACTATAAATTGTCCTTAGGTGTGAGTGTGTGCATGGTTGTTTGTCCTGTTTGTCCTGCCCTGTGATGGACTGGCGACCTGTCCAGGGTGTACCCCGCCTCTCGCCCGTTGACAGCTGGAGATAGGCACCAGCACCCCCACGACCCATAAAGGATTAAGCGGTTAAGAAAATGGATGGATGGAATTTAAAAATTAAATCTAGAAAAGGTATTTTTTCTGAAACCAGAAGGAATGTCTGTGAACATGGACCTACTGTGAAAAAGACTTTAAGCATCACAGTAGCGGGACATGAACCTGGACCTACCAAACGGGAGTCACCAACACTAACCATTCAGCCAACATGATGAAATGTATGGATTCAATATTATATGTACCTAGAAGACCCCCCACGTTGTTTTAAATTGTATATAATAGGCTGCTTGCAGTTAACTGCAGTGTGCTGCTTATTTGAAACTTTAAACTATAGCTTAGTCTGAGACAAACAACTGCAGACTAATCAGCAGCTACTGCTGCTGTATAGGAGTGAAGGTGGTTACATATTACCGGACCAATCAGTCCATAGGTGGGCGTTTCGGGTCACTTCGGCACGCTTGGAACCATGGCAGAGGTGGTCCGAAAAAAGGGCTCGGAATGGACGCAGGTAATGGAAACACGGCAAAAGCGTACTGGCACTAGTGAAAATGGGGCATTAGTAAAAATAGGAAGAGTTCCTGGCTAAGTAGTTTATAACAAAAACAAACAGAAACATGGCGATACGCCCTGCTTCTCTCCCTTATTATTTCTGCGGCTCTGGTTGCCTTTTCACACCGATTAGTGATGCTACTTGCTGCTTCCACTTGCTGCTTCCATCAGCAGATCACTTTTGTTATATACTGATGTTTTTAGCTGATTCCTGAACTGAATGAACTAATTCAAAAGATTTCCATTGCTTTAAAAAGTGTCTGCACTCTGAACTCTCATTTCATGTCGCATTTCATCCAAATGACAAGGTAATGGCAGTCAGGCTACCTCTTGCTAGCAAATGGAGGGCTGTGGCGACCCCCAAAGAAATGCCACCCCACATCATTACTGATCCACTGCCAAACTGGTCATGCTAGAGGATGTTGCAGGCAGCAGACTGTCTCCACTGCGTCTCCAGACTCTGTCACATCTGTCACATCTGCTCAGTATGAGCCTGCCTCCATCTGTGAAGAGCACAGGGCAACATTGGCAAATTTGTCAATCTTGGTGTAAAATCCGAAACGGTGTTATGCTTTAAGCACAACCCCCCACCTGTGGAGGTCAGGAACGCCCTCATCGAGTCTGTTTCTGACTGTTTGAGCAGACCCACTTGCACACTTTTGGCCTGCTGGAGGCCACTTTGCAGGGTTCTGGCAGTGCTCTTCCTGTTCCTCCTTGCACAAAGGTGGAGGTAGCGTTACTGCTGCTTGGTTTTTGCCCTCCTACTTCCTCCTCCACATCACCTGATGCACTGGCCTTTCTCCTGGTAGCGCATCCATGCTTTGGATACTACGCTGACAGACATAGAAAACCTTCTTGCCACAGCTGGCATTAATGTGCCATTCTGGATCAGCTGCACTACCTGAGCCACCTGTGTGGGCTGTATAGAGTCCGTCTCATGCTACCACTGGAGTGAAAGCAACACCAGCATTCAAAAGTGACCAAAACATCAGCCAGAAAGCATAGAATCTGAAAAGCTGTCTGTGGTCACCACCTGCAGAACTTCTCCTTTATTGGGAGTGTCTGGCCAATTGACTGTAATTTCCACATGTCATCTATTACATTTGCATAACTGCTTGTGAAATTGATTGTCAATCAGTATTGCTTCATAAGTGGTTTGATTTCACAGAACTTTTAATAATTTGGGGTTACATTGTGTTCTTTAGGTGATTCTTTTTTTTGGCAGTGTGTATTCACAACTGAAAAAGAAGGGTTGATATGTGTAGATTTGGTTATATTTCATAAACCATGTCACTTGGATGGATGCAATGTTGGCATGACCACAGTGCACACGTCTGATATTGCACTCAGGGAGTTTGTGGGTTTGCTCAGACGCATGAAAAATTAGAGTGAATATTGCTTACATCTATAATCCAAGTTGACGTACAGTAAAACAGAGTGAACTCAATGACAAATCATAATAACTGTGACCTCCTGATGCTGTGATAATTCTTGATGACAAAAAAATCAAATTTTCCTAAACTGGGAATAGATTGTTGCATTTTACTTTAAATTAGGGTTTCTTAAACAAATGAAAAAGGTAGGAGTCAACAACCATCCAGCGGAAGACGGCTCCTTTTCCTGCTGTAGTTATATAAAAAGACCAAAATAGCAGAAGAATAAAAGAGCAGAGTACCGAATTGACTGGCATCTCAAAGCAAACAAAGTGTGTGTGGTTGTTTTAGGGTGCTCCCACATTTAGAAAGCAACTGCTCTTAAAACTGAGTGTGTTTAGTGCTGTTTGACTGTTTTGGCTTGTATGGACTTGTCCACCTGTATTCGCATCCCCTACCTGCTCCCGATTAAGCAGATCCCGATCATGGATGGGTATGGCAGTGAGCCTCATTCATTTCCTCCTGGGTTAATGAGTTGATCAGATCAGGAAGTCCGAGGCCTGTGTGGCTCGCTGATGGAGACAGACAGTGCGGAAGTCAAATCCAAAGAGGAAGATTATCAATCTGCTGTCGGAATGATAATAACATGACAATCTGATCCCTTCACGCACTTCACTGTTTCCCCCTCTGATACACACATAAACACACACACACAGCTGTTAGGTGAATTAGCCTTCCTGTGTGGATGGAACACAGGCTGAAGTGGAAACCAGAAACCCCAAACTGGCCTCTAATGACTTAAGAAATGCATGTGTTACTTGTAAATGTTTCTCTTCCTCCCTCTATTAACAGAACCGTGTGAGAATGTAGTTGTGGGTGGGGGTGAGTATCAGAGAGCTGTTGTTGTATGCAAATGATATGTTTTTCACCTAAAGGAACATGTGAGCCAGCACGACGATAACCAAACCAGTCGGCCTCGCACCTAAAGTCTCTCTGCACTGATCAGGTTAAAAGTCGAGCCTCTAATTCAAAGTAGACACAGTTTGGGGGGTTGATTGTGTGCTGACAGCTGAAGATACATTACTGAACTTGAACATGATAATGCTGGATAACAGAAAATTAGTCCGTTGTTGTCCCCCATGAGAAAACATGTCTTAGAGGACAGGCAAGCTTTAGATGTATTCAAAGCTTTCTGAGGAGTTTTGTCACCCTGGAGGCAAAATAGTTTGATAATTTGAAAGGTGCTGTCAGCTTGCCCAGGTTTGGGGATTTTTCTCACACCTCTCATATTTTCTTCAGACTCTCTAATCTTTCTTCTCTCTTCCTCTTCCCTCCTTTTCGAATCTAATCTCCAGCAAAGGCGGAGATTCATGAATATTTTGGGTTTGAATTACATTAGGATAATTTCTTACTTTCATCATGAGGAATCAAAGCTAAAATGACAACTGAATCTAAAATGAGAAATGTGTTTATCCTGATCCCAAAACCTGAGTGGAACAGAAGGCAGAACATCAAAGACTGAGTGGGTATGTAAATCAATTACTATGCTCAGGTAAAGACGTATTGCAGTTAAAGATCTATTTTGACATTTAATCAGTTCACGACCATGCAGTTTAAAGTATTATGGAAGAATTTTATAGACCAACCAATTTAAAAGTAACTTATGTTTCAAGATTTTTTGTGTGGTAGTGACTTAATAGTTTCTCGAACCCCTTTTTGCTTCAAACCTGTTGGGTTACGTCTCAGTTGAGCAGTTTTCAAGTCCTGCCACCGATTTTCGATTGGATTTAAGTCAGGGCTCCAGCTTGTATTTTTCGTCTCAAGTTTTTTGCAGCCTCGAAGATGTTATCCTCCAGGATTGTCCTGCATTTAGCGCCATCCATATTCCTATCAACTCTGACCAACTTCTTGGTCCTGCTAACAAAGCCATCCCACAGTATGAGATTCCAGAGTATTACTATGTTACAATGTGTCTGTGATATGCAGTACATTTTTAAAGCACACCCAAAGTTTTGCATATACACTACTGTAGGAATTTCATTTCGGTCTCATCTGACCAGAGCACCTCCTTCCACAGTGTCACTGTGTCCATAGCATGGCTTTTATTGAACTGGACTTCTTATGGTGTTCTTCCAACAACAGCTTTCTTTTTGCCAATTTTTCAGAAAGGTCAGACTTGTGGAGTCAAAAATCAATCACTCTCCTGTAAAAAGCTTCTTCCTCTGCTTCTCCAGAGTTACCATGGGTCTCATGGTATAATGTAATAATATGAATAAATTATTACATATTTTCTGACCTTGGAGGGGGATGTCCTATCAAAACCAGCAGCATTCCTTCCTGCTGTTGCTGTGTGATTTTTTAAATAGTGTCTCTAATCCATCTCACCTGGTCCTCATACCCTCCTGTAATTCTGTAATCTGTAATTCCTTCAGAAGATTATTTTTGCAGAGATGTGAACAATCAGTGTGTCTTTGTTTAAACATACAACAGTGCAACGTCTTCAGGACCTTTTGGTTTTATCCAGTGTTAGAACGACTTCTATTATTTTGCTCCTGTCAACAGTTTGAGAGCATGTTGTTTTTAATCAGCTACAATCTGACCTGGCTACCCATGATACCTATTAGTGGTTTTAGTCTGGCCTTAGATCCCACCACAGTATGAAAACAGCCCCTCTGCAGCTAACTAATGATCTTTTGTTTACAGTGGACTCTCGTAACTCTGCTGTCCTTCTTCCCCTTGGCATGACAACTTACAATTAAACATGCTTGTCGTAACATTCACCAACAGCTGATAAAACACTATATAATACCAGTAAGACATTGAAAGCACATAGGTTGCCAATATGACAGCTTTCAGGTTTTCAAAACAGAAGATCTCTAAAAGGAAAGAAATCACTAAACATTGACATCTTCCCTTTTTATGACCTATGCTTTAGTGGTAATATGAATTCTGTTAATGCTTTGTGGTCTGTGGATTAATATGTAATAACATGTATATTATAGACATTTATTAAAACATTTGTCTCTTCCCAAATCTTCAACTGTATATGTAGATATGTTGCCTTTGGCTCAAATGCACTCTTCATGCGATTCAATGCTTGATTAAAGCAGTTTAAACACTTTTTGTTAACTATTTGTGTAATCACCACTTCTTGCAGGTATGTTCATGTTGGGAGCCCTCTGATAGACCTCCAGTCATGAGGCTTTTCATGTGCACCAAATCCTGGCTGGCTGCAGCATTGTTTCCTCTGTTCTTCTCATCACTCCTACTGCATACGGTAAATCATTATTCCAGACGCTGTTGATTTATTGTGCATGGGAGCAGTTAAAATTACAACGCTGGGAGTGGTGAATGATCACTTACTTTCTTATAAAGAGTCATGTAGGCGATGTTTATTTTTCTGGCAATTACATGTTCATTTAGTAAAAATGCTATGTTTTCTATGGAAATACGGAAGTCTCAGGGTCACAGGTTAAAAATGCATGTTGTAATTTTGCATGCTCTTACATTTATTCAGTGACTTTCTATATAGGCCATTGCCCTTTCTTAGTTTTTGTCCTTTTTTTCCTTCATCGTCGTTCACACATTCCCTAGACTGTTTACACGCTCCCATCCTGCCCACGGAGCTGTAGCTGCCCTGGCACTAAAGAGGTCCACTGTACCTTCAGACACCTCACCACCATTCCCAAGGCCTTTCCTAAAACCACAGAGAGGCTCAACCTGGGGTAAGGTTGAACTGCATTGTTTGAATACGAGGATAGAGACATGTTGTAGTCAGTAACAGCTCAGGGAGATCAAAACTCTGACTCTGTACAGCAGAGATGTCAGCAGAGATGTCCAAACTTTTTGCTTCAAGGGTCAAAATCATCAAATCGAAAGTGCACATGGGCCACAAAAATAAGTTTTTTTTTGTATCTGGTTAACAATAAATCACACATATAATATTTTGCAAATAAAGTAGGAATTATTGTGGAAAAGGGATTTTCAAATAAATGTAGATTCAAAATACAAGGCTTTTAATGTGTTCCCTTTTAAAAGAAATTGTTAAGTTTTCAAATATTTAAGAGGGGCTAATTTTAAAGCAAAAGTTTGTCTTTACTCAGCAGAAACAACATGGTTTGGATCATTCTTTCTTTAAAAATATGTTATTTTGAGATATGTTTGTTTGTTTCGGCGTCTGCTTTTGCATTGGTTGTTTATGCAATGAAATGAAAAAGAAAGCAAAAAAAATATGATCGTTAAAAAATGAATAATTTGTTTTTTGTACCATGGGACATTTTCTAATCATTTTAATTTGTCCACAAAAACAATTCCCTTATAAAAAAAATTTAAAAATCCATCTGCATCAATCATTTGTGTTGTGTCAATTGCAGAATGTACCAATCTTAAATGGTCAGGGGCCATACTAAATCAGTCCATGGGCCATAAATGGCCCCCGGGCCGCACTTTGGACACCCATCCTCTACAGGATGTAGGATTGTAGGTGAAAGGTTTTCATTTGGCAACAATGATTGATCAATGATTGATGACAACTGGTTGCTTTGTGGAAAGCCCTCTTTTTTTAGGTATCTTCGTTTTGTCATGGAATCTTGGAGACAAGTCCCTCAATCCTAGAAAATGATTCACTCAACCTGCCACAACTACAAAATCAGTCCTGTTCGCAGTTTTCCAAAAGCCAAGTTGAAGACAGAGAAAACATGTGGAAGAAGATTATGTCAAATAAGACCAAAATAGAAGTACCTGCATTCAAATTCATCTACATTCAAAATGCTGTATGTGGTGGAAAGGAAACTGCAAATCACCCTAAACGCACCATCGTTACAGTGCAACCTAATGGTCAGAGCATTATGCTGTGGGATACCTTTCTTTAATGAGAAGATGGAAGCTATTTAGTCTCGATCAAAAGATTGATGGCGCTAAATGTAGGATTATCCTGGAGGATTACGGTGGAGATACCAACAACTCTAGAATACAATGGTTAATGTCATGCTCTAGTCCTAAAGGACCAGTGTCCTCTCAGCTGTATATGTATGGCTGCTTCAACACAGCTTATTCAAATGGTCCAACTACCTCCTTGGTATGCTAAAGTTCTGCATAGACCTGCATGAACCATCATTTGATCCAGGTCTGTTGAATCAGGGAAAGAACAAAAAAAAATAATAATGGTACCCAGCGGTTGAGGACTGACTTTAGGCCCCACATGTTTAGATCAAAGCAAGTTGTGAGGTAGAATGGCACAGTCAAAGTCCAAAATAAATCCAACGGAGAATCAGGAGCAGGGGTTGAAAACGGGTGTTCACGAATATTTTCTATCTAGTGTGGCAAGCTTTTTTGCAAAGAAGATGGGCAAACATGGTAGTCTCAATGTAGAGAAAGCAGGTAGAGAGATAGCTGTATCTTCTTCCCAGTAAAACATGGACTAGTTTTTGTTGGTCTACATCAAAAAGTCCAAACAAAATATACTGATGCTTATGATAATAATATCACAAAATAGGGAAAATTCTAAAGGGATATAAATACCTCACAGGCCATTTTATTTACAGCACTTATGACAAACTAAAGGTGCATTCCCACCGCAGGCTTTATCACCGTCAGGCAAAGCTCACAAAGCGTCTAGTTTGACGCTTCTATGTTGAAGATGGCAAAGCTTGCAAAGTCTGTCACTTCTGAGCTAAAAGCAACGCGTGGGCGGGGCTTCGTCAGTTGGCCGTGTTTTGCTAGCTAACGAAATGGTTATTACGATGAGAAAATATTTGATTACGAACTTACCCGACACCCCGATCTCTTCAGCAATCTTCATCCAAGCTAGTTCCTTTACGTTCCTGTTTCTGTACATGTACGAAGACGGGTCGTACAGCTCCCGACGATTACAGACGGCTACGATCAGTTTGTCTTCCATTGTTGAAATGTCCTTTTTTTCCTGCTCCCGCTACATTCAAAATACGTGTAGTGACATCGCTACAATGATAAGCTCTGATTGGTTAACGCGCCGCTTTAGGGCCGTCAGCTCCGTCAAAAGTTCAACTATCTGAACTTCGGCTTTGCTGGCTTTATGAGCTTTGAAGCATGAAAAGTCAGAAAAGATTGAAAAGTTGACGGAGCCAAAGCTCACAAAGCGACGCAGAGACCGTGACGTTCCTCCAACGTCCTCTACCATAGACTTAACATGTAATCCTGACGTCGCTGAAGCTCATAAAGTCTGCGGTGGGAATGAGCCATAAGGCTTTCCATGTGAAATTTCACTTTTTAGAATAAAGAGTGTTCAGCCATGCATAAAGTTGAGGCGTTTTAGAAAGTCATAAAATCTCAGTACAGTGCAAAGTGTCAATTTTTCTCCCTGTGAGCTCCAATACAGGGAGGATTATCACAGCAGAGAAGATAAACCAAACCAAACTGCATTGTGCGTCTTTAAACAGCAACTATTAACGGCTGGAAGGAATTTTTGTCTGATCGTTTATTTTGTATGTTCTCTTTGATGCTTAACCATGGCAACAAGGTGCTTTACAACTTAGAGTAAATGATCAAATGATACCTAAACTGCAGCCACAAATCCTGAATGAGTTGAAAAGGAGACGCCATGGATCCAAAGCAGAAGCAAAAGGGGTAAAGAAAGGGTGGAATTTCAAACCATCTCCTTCATCAATCATAATGGGCAATGTGAGATTGTTGGCAAACAGGTTGGATGCTGAGGACTTCAGATATTTGTCCCCATGTTCAGTTTCAAACTGTAGTCTGTTTTTTTATGCGGGTTTTTAAGTAATGGCTTCATTCTGCCAGAGTAACTTTTCATCTCACGGTGGTAAATGAATGGTTTTAGCTGGGATGGAGACACTGTTTTACCTCTTTCAACCAGCATTCTTCCCATGGTCTTTTGCTGTAGTACCAGGGTTGAGTCACCCCCCCCCAAAAAAAGTTCCCCTCTGGGACTCAGCATCCATCTCCTTTCAGAGCACTGATTGTTGAACATTCCCATCTTTATGTTTTTTGATATACTTGCGTATTAATGTCTGAACGGATGAATTTGGGACCTTCAGTAACTGGAAATTAGACCTAAGAATGATCACATTATTTTCCGGGTGTCTTGGTTGATTTCTCTTGATTTTGCCATAATACCAAAGAAAGAGGCTGTTTTGTCTTCCTTCAGTCATTTCACAAATTCAAAACATATGTTAATATTTATTTATCTAAAACAAAAAGAGTTTACTCTGATACGATGAAAGCAATGCTTTTTTTTCTTTGTGTATATAAATATTTGGTTTCAACTGTAGTTGAGTTCACAACTATCCTCCTCATATTCCTTCTGTGAACCTCTGAACGTCCTGCATATTGAAGCGCTGCATCTGGTTTTGCTACGCTATAAAAGAAAAGCACTAAAGCTGCCGGGTTTTGAAGTTCAGGCCCCCGATGGGGGAAACCTTCATTAAAATGTATGCATTCATTGTAGTTTAAAACTCTGGATGAAAGTGAGCGCTGCATGATATATTGTCAGTTGGTTGGTTTTAATGGATGGTGTGGTGGGGGGAAAAGCAAACTTTCCCATGTCCCATGTGTGTTTGGATGGGGAGGGGTAGCTGGTGCCTGGGAAACATACAGGATGGTAAACCTTCCTGCTCAATAAATCAACTTAAATAGATCCAGGTCAGTCACTTTCTGACAGCTAATACTTTGATTTCTTGAAATACATCGTATATCCTTCTTGACTCTTCTAAATTAGTGTGAAAGTGGATATTATACATTTGGATTATGGGTATAATTTTGTACTAAAGCCATATCTGAACAGAATGATGCTGGTTTATACAAAAAAAAAGACCTCTTATCTGAGTAACCTATCTGAGTAAAAAGGTCAAGAGTAGACATCTAAGCAGACTGGTTAAGAAGGTTCACAACGTTTATTTATTTTGTCTCTGCCGCACATTCTGTAGCTTTGAGGTGTAAATTACTGTGGGTCAAAGGTCTACCAACTTCTCCCTTCAGCGTTTTCTTCTCTTTCCCTTCAGTTACTCTGTTTCCCAGACTGGCTCACAAATATTTACCTGCATACCTTTCTGGTCCTCACCTTTTCTTGCAGATTTAACTGATCCCTGTGGTTTCTCTTCTTTTGCCAACTCTGTTTATGTTCTTCCTATTATAGTTACAACAGTCTGACAGAGGTGGAGGGGTCAGAGTTCAGGTCCCTGCCCCAACTGGAAATGCTCATGTTGCATGGCAACGACATCAGCAGAGTCCACCCTGGGGCTTTTTACACCCTGAGGTCACTGCAGGTACTGTTTTACTATGTTAGCATGTTTGCATGTACGATTAAGCCATCATCACTTCTTCTGACCGGAAGTATTAAGTATTAATGTTTCGGAGTGATCCTTGATAGAGGATCTGTGAAGGGAGCTAAAGATCAGGGGGACGAGAAGGAGGCCTTCCAATCTCAACATACCATTGGGAACATTATAAACGCTGGTTAGCAATCATTCCTTAAAGAGTTTTATTGCTTTATTCTAAATGAAGTATTTTTTTTTCCATTGATCATTCTGAAGAGGGTAAGTTAGGGTTTGGTGATATCATAAAGAATTCCATCAGGCTGATTGTTAGGGTAAAAAATTGTGGTTTAACCTAAAAAGAATCACACACAGGGGTCGGAGAGAAATTGAAGGTAAATGAGCTCTGCAGTGGGAGATAGAATAAAGTTCTGCAGTGGGAGACCAGGAAGATACTCTGGTTGAACGTGTGTCTGTTCTCCTCTCAGCTTCTCAGACAGCCTCCCAGCTCTGTGTCCTGATCACACAGCTCTGTCTCCTGGTCTCAAAAGGCCCTCCCACTGCAGTCTCTCTTTATTTGGTCAAACTTCATTAGCATCTTAAGAGAACAGGGTTTATACAAAGGAACATATGGTTGAAACCAAATGACATTTAAAAAGTACATTTAAACTATGTGATAAGGAAATACTCCCTAAGAAAATAATCATTTTGTAATAAAGTGTATTTATTAAAGTATATATATATATATATATATATTAGGGCTGGGTGACTATGTAGATATACTAATAGAATAATAATAATGATTATTTTTACTATAATGCACAATCTTGATTTTCGATTCAATTATTGTTTTATTAAAACAATAATAAAAAACATTGAATATAGCCTTCACTATTAACGTCGCATACAGAGCTTGCGTCCTGCTTCTGTTGTATTCCTAAAAACATCTTTTCACCTCAACAGTGTGTGTCTCTTTGTACTCAGAGGGATGATAGGACTTCAGGTGATTAAATACATTGGCTGTATTACCTAGCTGTGTTGAAAGAGTCCATCGTCATATTTTACCGATTGATTTAGTCCAGCTGCTGTCTTCTCTGAAATATCCAAACCATTTCCAAACTACTGAACTCATAATGCCACTTCTCTCCACAATGTCATCTTCGCTGTTGTCCATTACCCTTCAAAATTCTTCAACAGCTGTACAGTCTTGAAACTGCACTTTCGTTTGACCTACCGGCAGGGGGCTCCTACTTCTCAGTTCTGCAAGCTTTTTCTGCAACTTGATTGCCCACTTAGAATGACAACAAGGCGGCGCCTCGTAAGACACTGATGTGGAGCTTAAAGAACATTTTAGATATATTATCTTCTTCACATCTGGCTGCAAATCGTTTCTGCGTAAGAAGTCCAAAAAACAGAGAGACTAGATTACCATGTAAGTGGATATGAATACTCCCACCCAGGTTTGCTCTGCCATATTGTTGCATAGATGACTATTCTTCTTTAAATGTTTTAATGATTTTCGTTAGGACTGAAAAAAACCACAGAGTAAAAATTACATTAATGAGCTTGGTAAATGTGAGTGCCTACCTATGGCCGCTGGCTGCTCTGCTTTGTGACCGCATACCATGGAGGCCGCCATTGCTCCTCCATTGCTGTAGTACCTCCATTTGGCCGCTGGAACCCCATTGAAAAGCATTGGACTTTAAACACGTTAAAAACAACTTTAATGCCTGGTGCCCATTTTTTAAAAACTTTCTATGGCTACATCTTCCTCCTGAGGTAACGCTGGGCTAGTCAAAAACATGGGCACCAGGCTGGTCTTCGTAAGATCATTTTTTGAAATCTTGCATAATTGATGAGGGGGCCGGACTTTGATTGACAGGCTGTTTTGTTGGACTTTAATTATAGTAACACTACATTTTAATAATTATTTCAAGTTACTAGTTCTTACCTTTTGAGTCTTGAGAAATAAGAGAACCGTCGGAGGAGCGCAGATACGGTAGCAGTCAGGCATGGGGCTATTAGCCTTTAGCTTAGTTAGTTAAGTTTAGCATCAGAGCTAAAGATGCGGGAGCAGAATGGGCGCGATTACGACCGAACTACAAGCCCACACACGCCCCGCGAAGACAGAGTCTAGAGTGAAGATCCCGCCCCTATGCCCTTTTTAGGAACATGCTTAGTCAGAGTTGGGGAGGAGGAGTCTGTGAATCCGCCATGAAAGTGTGTCATTCTGGTAAACGGGGAGGAGTGAGGAGGCGCTGTCTATTCTTTTCTACAGTCTATGGTGCCTACTGACCAATTAGGGCTACTTTGTTTACTTCCCTGTTGCCATGTCCATGTTGCTGCAATCTCACACTGAATTAGATTTGAATCAAAGCAAATGTCAGTGCTATTATACTGGGGGGGGGAATACTAGACACTGGACTTTATGGTACTTAACCTTACTCAGACAGAGACAGAACATCTGTTTGGATAATTCGCAGCTCACAGAGTCTCTGTGAGCTGCTGCTGCCATTGGAGGTTTTTTGTTTTATTGTTTAATAGTATCAACTGCAAATGTATGTTTCTTTGAAACAGATTCTGAAGCTGAGTTACAACAAGCTCACATCAGTGAGTTCTGGTCTCTTCGAGGGTCTGGTCAGACTTGTCCGTCTCCATCTGGATCACAACCTTATAAACTTTATAGAGCCATACTCCTTTTCTGGTCTGACCTCTCTGAAACTCCTACACCTGGAAGGGAACCTGCTGAATCAGATCCATCCTCATACCTTCATAACCATCTCGGTACTAGGAAGCTTTTGGACCTCTGGACTCAAGTAAGAAACGATGGACATTTATCAATTTAGGCAGAGTAATTCATCTAAACATATAGTATATGTTCACAGAAAACAATGAAGAACCCCAAAAATATGCTGTGTTTATTTTAGACACCTGCATCTAGCCGACAACCTGCTGGAAGAGCTTCCTCCTGCGGCATTAAAGACAGCTGCCAAGCTGGAGCTCCTCACTCTCCACGGTAATCCATGGAACTGTGACTGCCAGCTTCACTGGTTGGTGGAATGGAGCGCCACTCATGAAGGTGAAGTAAAGGAAAAATACTATTCAAAACATAATGGCCCCATAGCAATGGTTATGAGCAATCGTTACTGATAACTGACAGTACAAATTTGAGATTGAATGCCTGTTAAAATAATGCTGCAGGATCTAAATAAGATTTAGACCAGCCAAAATCTTCTCTTTTCTTAACCCATTCAGAAGTGGACTTGCTGGTATGTTTTTGATCGTTGTCCTGCTCTGTAATTCACATGTGCTTGGACTTCATAATCATGAAGTGATGGTCAGACTTTCTCCTTCTGGGAGCAGAATTTAAGAATACAATACTCACATCAACATTTGGTATCATCAACATGTTTTTGGCTTTTGGTTTTTGGTGTGGAACTCACACATTAAAGCTTTTCTTTTTGCTCAGTTTCTTTATCTTTTTGTTAAATTGTGAGCACTGGCTTTAACTGAGACAAATGAGGTGTGCAGATTTTTAGATGCTGTTTCTAGATGAGTCAGGGATTGTGAGCACTCAGACAATTTGATAAACTGGTCTCTCCTGGGAAAGTTCACCATCATTCTGTGTTTTCGCCAATTGTAGAAAATGGCTCTCACTGTGGTTCTCTGGAGTCTTAAGGCTAGTACACACGCCATGTTTTTCAGCCATCTCAGAGGCCTGCTTCATACCACACTGTGCAAGCTCCATCTAGCTCTCGAGGAGTGTCACACTGAACGGCCAAAGAGTTCAGTCAGTCAAACAGCAAGACATCTGACAGCTGTCGGGGAGCACACGACCCGAACACATAGCTGCAAATCACACACAAACACGAACCGTCATTCATCGTGATTCTTTTCATGAGGAAAGAGAAGGTATAGGACAGCTGAAATTGTACAGTGGGATCCCAGCTTTACAGGCCTTTTAACCCTTTCCAGACTGATTGATGTCAAGGTCTTTGTTTCTCATGTATTCTAGAATATATTGATATTTTAGCATGATGTGTTGCCTTTTCAGATCTTTTAGCCTTCTTATTGTCATCAGACTTGTCATCATGTATTATTTCCATCCTCTGTTGTTTATCTGTTTGACAATGTGAGCTTTATCAATTTCCAAAATTTCTTCTTTTTTTTTAACCCTTTTTCTTTCCAGGAGTAGTAAAATGTAAAAAAGATCGTGGGTCTGAGACATGCCCTCAGTGCTCATATCCTCAACTTCTGAACCGGACCCAGCTGCTGGAGTTAACTGTGGGCAAGCTAACCTGTGAACGACCAGTTCTTCATTCCCCCCTCAAACAATGGGACAATCCGCTTTGGGGAGAGTCTGAAGCTGAGCCTGATCTCCCATACACCCGGGACTTAGAAAAACCTTTGGGCCAACTCACCATTGTTCTTTCAGACAGCCATGGAAACCGTGCTTTTGTGTCATGTGACGTACGCTCTCCAGGCGATAGCTCACCCATTACATGGACTTTAAATCAACAGTCACCAATGGAGCTATCTGTAAATGTGTCACTGGTGACGATCTTAGAGTGTGAGATTGATCGAGAAACTTTGCAAAATCTTTGGCAACTAGTTGCCTACTACTATGAAACCCCTGCAATTCTAGAGAGAGGTCAACAGAGGGTTAATACAAGCAGAGTTACATATCAGTATTCCCAGGCAGTCAATGAGAACTCACCCTATTTCACAGAATTGAAAGGATATTTAGAAGCAGAACCGCCATGGCTACTTCAACCTAGAGTCACGTTAAAGCTCAACAGGCAACAGACAACAACAAGGAAACTTGTCATGGATTTCACCACTTTAATCACCAAAAAAATAAACAGCCATGGGAGGCAAGAGAATGAAAATGATGTCACTACTTCGTGGGCATTAATCCGTAGAGGAACAACTGGAAGGATTCAAGTGGCTCTTGAAGGTTCAACGGTCCATTTAGAGTGCAGTGTTGTAACGTCTGACCCAGAAGCAAAAGTAGAATGGATGCTTCCTGATTTATCCACTGTAGAGGAAGCAACAGCTAAGGTAAAAATATCTGAAATAGGCCAGCTTGTAATTTCAAATGCCACACTCTCTGACTCAGGTCTCTACTACTGTATAATCCGAAGCAAAACCGGTGTGGACTTGATGTCACTTAGACTCACTGTCAAAGAGCGGTCAATTGGTCCAACAGGTTTTAATGGTCAGAAAGTTATGATTGAGAAAGGGAACTCTCTTTCTCTTCCTTGTGAGGTGACTTCAGCTCAACCCAGTCAAACCTTGTGGTACCTGCCTAAAAACAAAGCTCTCCTCCCAACGCAACAGACAAGAAGAGCAGAAGTGTTGGAGAATGGGACTTTGGTGGTTAGGAAGATAACACATGAGGATGCAGGTGAATATAGCTGCTTGGCCTCCAATCTGTACGGAGTTGACATGCTATCTCACATGGTGGAAGTCACAGGGGAAAAGGCTTCAGCAAGAAACAAAATACAGACAGAGAGAGAATCACTTATTTTGCCACTCGATGTGGAGGAAGGGGAGGGATCAGGAGGTGACTATCAAGAGATTATACGGCCTTCTGCTACACAGCTCCCAGAGAAGGTAGGACGACCACACAACCGGTTGTTTAAGAGACCACGTTTGAAAGATTTTAAGAGAAAGCCAAATAAATCTGTTAAGGAATTAGATCCAAATCGCTGGGCAGAGATATTGGCTAAAAGTAGAGCTAAACCAAGTGTTCCCCCACCAACTGAGCAGTCGCTTGGAGAGCCAAGTACAGTAACCTTCCAAGCTAGCACCCTCAAACCTTCAGCTTCTAGTCTGAGTACAACTGCAGAATCTTTATTCTACTTTACTACTCCTCCTTATACTGAACCAAAAAAGTTTCCCTTTAATAAAAATGTTAAGACTGAAACACATTCAAGAAATGAGAAAACCCAGGATAATCAAAAAGCATCCGAAATAAAGCAAAAACAGATGCAAGTTTTATACCCAGCTATCCTTGGAAGTACAGTGCCATCCTTACAGCATGTTCATCAGACCCCAGAAATGGTACAAAGGATAACAACTGTACCTAATCCCCTAGCCAAACAACCAGAAAGCAAACATACTGATGATGGAAGAAGAAACGTTGTTCCTGGCTGGTCTAACAGGAGAAGACCCTTTCAAAGACATAGAAAGCCCCCAATCAGAAGACTCCATCCACACAAAAAACCCTTCTACCAAACGTCTAACAAGCCCCAAAGACCTCTTCCACAAAATACATTTACTACACTATCACCCACAACAACCACTGCAAGCACCACTACTACAACTACCACATCTACTACCCCCACTACTACAACAACAAGCACCCCTGCTCCCACTACAGTAGAGTACAATGAACTCCTACCTGCTGAGTATGAGATGGAGGAAGATGATGATAAATATGAGGATTATGATTACAAGAGTAGTGAACGCTTGGATTCTACAGAAGATGGGAACAGTGAAACCTCTCCTAATACCCATCTCCATGGTAGCTTTACCCCCTCTCCAGTGGACAGAGAAAGAAAGTCTCATCTGAGTCAGCAAGAAATACCTACTCCAAATACCATTCCCATTCCAAAATTAGAGAATCAAGTTATAAGGACAACGGAAGATCTGGTAAACCTTGAGAAAACCCAGATAGAGAAAATGGAAGAACAAACAGAAGGTTTTTTTAGTAACTATGAAAGCAGTGATAAAAGCCTTGCAAGATTAAATGAGAGTAAGAATCTGGACACAACCAAGGTGCAAGAAAAACTGACAAAGGATAGGGAAAGTCACAAGGAAAAATCAAAAGTAGAGCTGGTTACTCAGAGCTACAATTCACAGTATAAAGTTCCATTACCATCTCATAACAGACAAAGAATGAACAGCCAACCTTCCCCTGATCAAAACAACCACCTCCAAGTTATGGAACCACTTCATCCTTGGTTGCACCAAATCAATCAGGAAAGAGGACAAACCACGGGTTCCAGGATTACACACAAAGATCAGGACAGACACGCAGGAAGACATGGTCAAGTAAATCCCAGCAGGCATTTCCAGCCTCATAATGTCCCTTCAACATCCCGCGTGTCCACACACCTTTATCCTTATCAATACTACCCAATATACCCTTCCTCGGCAGGTCAAAGACCACTTCCTCGCCCTAAACAAGGTAATTACAAAAAAATAAGAAGAATATTTTTTTTGTTTGATTCAAAATTATTAGAATAGATTTATGAGAGTTGATAGCTCACTCCAAGTGATCTCTTTATAGGGCTGACACCCACCCATCGACCTTGGCCTTTCCTTCACCCATGGGGACACGGCTCACTCATGACCAACCGACCAGAGATAACAGCTGACACTGTAAAACCCACTCCCACCAACTCAGGAATGGAAAATTCCAAATCTTTACCGCCCTATTTCTATCATAATAATCATCAAAATCCTGCCGTTGACAGCAGAACCCAAACAAGAGACCATCTGTTTATGCTGAGGCTCAGAAACCGATACAGACAGGTAAAAGTAGGACTATGTTCATGGTTTGTATTTGGAATGTATTTGGGCAGAAATGAAGCAAAACAGAGCTTCTCATTGCCATGCTATTCGGGTATTTGAACTTTGTTCTCCATTTGGTTTATAACTTAAACTTTTTAAAACTCCAGGCAATGGTAGATATATGTTTTGAGAGGTCTACAGCTCAAAATGGTTACAGAGATACTTTAGGTTCCTAAGGTTCTTAGTAATGTAATAACTCAAAGTTATCTTGCAACTGCCCCAGGAGTCCATCACGTATCAAACAAAGTGAGTTTCATTAGGACAGGAGGGCTCTCCCTTAGCCATTCTTTGGGTAGAAAAAAAAATTTCTACTGTTTTAAGAGACCAACTCACCAGATCCATTCAGTTTCTCAGATATACTGACCGGAAAGTGGTAGCAGCAGGCAAATGACAGGGGAAGGAGGAGGGAAAGAAAAAAGCGTCTGTACTCACCGATAGCAGGAAGAAAGAAATACATACTGTATGTGTCTAATAAGTAAACTATCATAGTTTTCTCAAGATTTGTGTGATTACAGTTGAATGTAGTTTATATACACTGAATAAAAAACCCCACAAAAAATCTATCACTGTCTACAGATACATTAGACTAGACTTATCTTGTTTTAGGTCCGTTAGAATTATCAAAACCATTTCTGTTTGCTAAACACCACAATAATGAGGGAAAAAAAGAATTTGTTAGAGATATACTTATTGTCTTTTTGTAGTTTACATACATTTCCTTGGTATTTGGTAGGATTGCCTTTAAACTGTATGACGAGTCAAATGTTTTGGGTTTATTTCTAAAAGCTTCTCTCAGTAGTTTGTTGGAGTTCTGACCCATTCTTTATAACAGAACTGCTGGAACTGTGTCAGGTTTGTAGGGTGCCTTGCTTTTTAAATTCTTTACAGACCTGTCCACAAATTCACTCTAGGATTGAGATCAGGGCTTTGTAATATTTTGGCCTTTATCACTTTTTGACCAATCTGGCTGTATGCTTCGGGTCATCGTCCATTTCGAAGACCCTTCTGTGCATCAGCTTTAACTTCCTGGCTGAGGGCAAGGTCAGGGTCAGCCTTTTTTCTCTAAATGTAAAGATGGTCAAACAGTTCCACTTTAATTTCATCAGACCTCGGGACATGTCAATGAGGTTCTTGTCCCTGTGTTTATTTGCAAACTACAATCTGAGTTATATATGTATATTTTGCAGTATTGGCTTTCTGCTTGCTGAGTGACCTTTCAGCCCAGGTCCGTACAGCATACGTTTCTGCCAGATTCAGCAGCATCTTCACAATGTATTTGGCTTTTGTTCTGCGGTTGATTTGCACATTTTGGCCAAAAGCTGGGCCAAAATCCCAGTTGCAGTGTGTTTAGACCTGGTCAAGAAATACAGGAAACGTTGAATATCTCTTTTGCAAACAAAGGCTTCTGTATCAAAGATTAACACAGATATTTTTCAGGTGCTCATATACTTATGTGCAGCAATACAATGCAAAGAAATTCTTCACAAATCATACTGTGATTTCCTGAATTGAAAAAAAATGCTGTCTCCCAATGGAAATAAACAAACAACGCAGGGTGTTCAAATACTTAAGTTCCTGACTGTATATAAATAAACACCGACCTGTATGAGTAAGGATAGATCAAAGTGCATAACTCTGGTTTCTATTTTTTCAGGCCCAGCTTGATCGGATCGCTCAGCTCGGAAGGATAGCTACACCGAAACCTCTGGGCGGCTATAATCCTCCACCTCCAATCACACCTAAAAAAGACATTCTGTCTATGGATAGACCTTTCACTTTGAAACCACCAGCACTCACTGCCTCATACATTTACTCCCTGGACCACCTAAAGCCTGCAAAACCTTCATCATCTTTGTTCTTTGATTTACCGCCAACCCCATCATCACACCTAATGACATCTACTGGTGTGCATGGAAGTACGTGGCCTATTAGCCTATGCAGGGACTAAATACTTAAACATATACACTGTAAATGTGTGTGCTTAATGAAACACATTTCTAAATATATTTTGTACCATTTACTGTTGAACTTTCTTTCAGGACATATTAGCTCCCAGAGTCCCACAGCTGCACCTCCCTTCTCATGGCGGTTTGGAGCTAGTAGGAATAAACCCCATATAACCACAATTACTACAGCAAGTGTGTCAGTGCTGGCAGAGAATGATGCATTCTTACCCTGCGAAGCAACTGGAAACCCTGAACCTAACATCGCTTGGACCAAAGTCTCCACAGGTAAGATATAGACAGGAAAAAATTTTGCCAGCAAAGAGGTAGGTGGGGACATCAACCAAAGTCAAGACAATACAAACATTCTTGAGGGATGTCACCATGTTTTATCTTGGTTTGTTATCTGTTCTGCCACCAGGTGCTACTATCCCAGCAAACACCAAACATGGCCTCCGTTTTGAAGTTTTCAGAAATGGAACCTTTTGCATTAAAAATGTCCAGCTTCAGGATCGAGGACAGTACCTCTGCACAGCCCACAACAAGTTTGGATCAGATCGTATGGTGATCACCCTAACTGTCCAAACGGAGGCTCCCAGAATCCAGCCCCCCAAGTCTGCAGAAATATCAATCTACTTAGGGAAAACTGTTACATTTGACTGCCTTGCTTCTGGAAAACCACCTGCCCAGATTTCCTGGATTCTCCCAGACAGGACGTTTGTCCGAGAACCCGGGACCATTCATACTCTCCTTTCACCGATGTCTCTGCTTAAGAACGGGACCCTCAGAATTCACTCAGTCAATTTCACCAGCAAAGGAGAATACAAATGTATTGCAAGCAATGCAGCTGGTGCTGATACAGTCACTTATAAACTCCATGTTGCAGCTTTGCCTCCGAGTATAAATGAAGGTGTACAGGATACAGTGATCGTTCATCCAGGTAAGACATGAAAAACACATGAATTACAACTACATGCTGTTTAGAGCTTGTCTTTTTTCTGGCTTACAGTAGTTCATTTACCCAGACAGGAGCATGTATGTTCACTGCTCAGCGAAGGGTGAACCGGTGCCTGCTCTGAAATGGATGCTTCCAACGGGTGTCCATGTTAAACCAACGCAGTTTCTTGGACGCAGGCTATTCGTCTTCCCAAATGGGACGCTGCTTGTAAAAAATGTTCTGCCATCTGATGGTGGGAGGTATGAATTGTATTTGATCTTAATATTACTGAATGAAATAATTATCTAATTGAATTTCAAGTTATCACCAGCATTTCTTTGGATTTTCCATAAAATTATTATTTCATGGTTGTAGGTAGCAATGACAAAATAGAGACAAATAACAGCTAATGTTTTTTCAGGCCATTTATTCTAGAATAGCTGTAGCTTACTTATAAATGTTAATATTTCTTCTCAGACATTGATGTTTTACCTAATTATCGTAATAAGAAACCAAGGACAACTAATCTTTCAGAAATCAATCATTCAAGCTAGCCAAGAACTCACTCAGTGTGTTTTCAAAAAGTAAAGCTAACAGCTAGCTAGCAGCTATCCAGACTAAAAACTATCTTCTAAAAGCGACAGAAAAATATCCCACATCAAAAATCCCCCATCTTCACAGTTTTTAGTCCTGAACAAGACAGGCTTCTAGGATGTCATTTCTCATATTCTATTTCTTGGGTCAACTTAACATACATAAAATACATAAAAACACATACAAAGAAAGAAAGAAAGTAGGGCTTTGATTATATTACAGTTGGGGAAAAACGATTTGGCAGCCACCAATTATACAAGTGTTCTCACTTAAAAAGAGGAGAGTGATCTGTAAATTCTTTAAAAATCAAACAATGTGATTTTCTGGATTTCTTTTATTACATTCTAGCCGTTTTCAGATAGTCCTTCTGGAATATTCGCAGACAATTCCATCCGGTCTTTAACCGGAGTTGTCTTTCCAAATGCATCACTATTTTACCAGAACATTGCCTTTTCGCTGCTTTCAGACTGTAAAAAATGTACCACAGGATACTGATCAATGTCTAGAGAGGGGTTGTATCGGGATATGAAATAAACAGTGTGGCGGGCATTCATGTCATTTCCCGGAATAGTCATTTTGCGTGCAATTCCGCTCACGTTAGCTTAAAAGACGAAGCTTAACGGAAAATAGAAGCAAAACGAAAGGACTGTGAAGCAGCCTTTGATATATATACGATATATGTGTCATCATTGTGTGCACTCACAGCTTTCCCCTTCCATGCCCTCACCACCCCACAACTCTACAGCTTTTCTGGAATTTTACCTGATAATCTGAATGCAAACACCCTAGAAATCCCCTCTTGTTACTACGTCGTCAGGCGAAAAAATATCGTTAAAGTTCCTTCGGACAGAGTCTGGAAGTTTGCTTTCAGACTCAAAAGTAAAACAGAGAAAGTTTGGAAAATTACAGTTTTTCATTGCTTGTTTGAAAGGGGCTTCTATCTCACAGTTAAAGTTTAACTATTGTGAAAATAACAGACCTCTCTCATTTTTTTAAATGGGACAACTCCCACAATCTGTGGCTGCCAAATACTTTTTTGCCCCATCGTGTTTGTTTTTCTGTGAACAGAAACACCTAAACAGCTATATATTTGTAGTTATTAATGTATTGAGCTGCACAATATTTTGAATCATAATCACCACTGCAGTATCACCCTATGCTGTGTCCCAACCACAAAAGCCTACTTATGCGAGATTAAGTTGAAAGTTATATTTCAAGTGCTATGCATTCCATACTACATTTGTCCATCTTCTCTTAATGCCAAACAACCGGTGTATTTCCTTAGAGAAAAGTCAAGAGTTAATACCAATATGAGAATAAGACAAGATTAATTTACAATAATGTCAGTAGCAGAAAAGAAGGACACTAAACCTTGCACAGTTACATTCAAGCAAATTGGAAGCTCTTTGATAAATTTGTCAAGTTTGTAAACCTTTTCATATTTTATAACAAAATTCAGAATTGAGCTCAAGATTGAAACAAGTTTGATCAAACAAACTGCTATCTATCTACACAGGTACGAGTGTTTGGCCAGTAACCCAGTGGGTATCGCCAAGCGAACAGTCCTGCTGGAGGTGAAAGAGGAGTCTTCCTCTTCATTTCGTCAAGGACGTCCTCCTCATCTTCCCTTCCACCCAACCCAGAGTCATGGCTCTCCGTCCCGTCAACATTTTGTGTCAGCTTTGTATGGTTCTGCTGTCTACCTTCACTGTCCAGAGTCCACTGGATCCTCAAGAGGGACGTTCTGGCAGCTGCCCTCTAAGATCATCCTGGAGCATCAAAACAGGCAACTGAAATATCCTTCGACTTTGTGAACAACCATAACATTAAAATGCATTATTGGAATCCACTTTTTTTTTTTGCCTTTAGCCCAGAGAGACCGATTAAAGTTTTTCGTAATGGGACCCTCAGGATACTTCAGCTAAGAGAGGTGGATGGTGGAAGCTATCATTGCATCTTTCAGAGGCCTAATGGGGAGGACATTGAGCTTTTCCAGGTATGAACAGAAAACATAATAGTTTGAGATTCAGTTTGCAACCATATATTTTCAGTGGAGCTCTTTTTCTAAAATGTTTAAATGTTTATCTTAATTAAAAAGGTTAGTTTGAATTGTACATTTAATTGTACACCACTAGTAGGAGTCTGTGAAGTCTATTAATATTAGTGCCTGTTTGGTATTCTGCTGCCTTGACCCATCTTATTTTAGATTCAATATGTCCGCCATGCCTTGGCTTAAACGACTCACCTATCACCTTGAACCATCACACTCATTCTCTTCTGACATGTTACATTTACCAGGCATTTTCACACACACTTCTGCTTTTTTATTTATTCTTTTTTCAGATCATTCTATGTAAACTATAGAAATGGCCATGCATGAAAGTCCTAGCCGAGCAGTCCAGCAGTTTCTGAAATACTTATATGGCAAAGGTTCCATGGCATGTTCAAAATCCCTTAAATGGTTAATAGTAAATAGCCTGCATTTGTATAGCGCTTTTACTTTGTCCCCACGGACCCCATAGCACTTTATACTACATTCAGTCATTCACCCATTCACACACACATTCACACACTGATGATAGCGAGCTACGTTGTAGCCACAGCTGCCCTGGGGCGCACTGACAAGGCGAGGCTGCCGGACACTGGCGCCGCCGGGCCTTGTGACCGCCACCAGTAGGCAACAGGGTGAAGTGTCTAAGGACACAACGATGGACTGATGGTGGGTTCATAGAAAGTAATTTCTGCATTGAGTTGCTGGCACGCTGATTGCTATGGGTGCTAAAAAGCAAGTGCATCACCCAACTTTTACAGACAAAAGACCATCTCGCTAGTCTTCAAATACTAACTACTACACCATGTTACAGCCGTAATTGTAAAAAAAAAATGCTGTTGTAGAGATTATTAGTAGCACACCCGGACATTTTAAAATAAATCGAAGATGTTTTCACCAAGAATTGTGTAAAAATGTTTCCAGACAACTTTATGGACCTACTACATGTGGTGAGAAAATGCCAAGTAAAATTTGGCTTCTTTTCGGTTGGGTTTTCTGAGAAATTAAATATGTATTTACCTTAACAGGTCGAAGTGTTGATGACTCCCCCTCGAATTGAACATGTAAGGACTCCACAGACCAGGGTGACTTTTGGAGAGAATTTTCAGGTAACTGTTCAAAAGTTAAGCAAAATGCTCTTATTCAAATGTCACTGGCACAGTTGAAATAGAACCTCTATAATTTTCAGAATAAACTTAAAGGGCCTATATCATGCAAATTCAAGTTTTTGGAGTTTTCAGCCATATGATAGTGATATCTTCTCATAAACCCCCCCCCCCCACCACCACCATTTTTGGCTTAATTCCTGCATGTCTGAGTAATCCTCCTGAATTCTGCGCTCTGAGCAGCTGCCCCTATCTCTCCTAGAAAATGACTGGCTGTTAAACTAGTGACATCACTGGTTGAAAGTTGAGTGCTAGAGGTGTCATAACCCCTGCAGGCAGAGCAGCTTACCCCTGGTAGATTTTCAAACACAACCCTCGTCCTTCTCACAGCTAATGGCTGCATCGGTTTTTGGCAGCTTAAAACACTTTTTTGTTGGATTTTTTCTTTCTCTGTGAAAACGCCTGTTTGGCTGCAGAATTACAGGATTTAATCTACATTGCTAAAGAAAAGCAGCTGGATCAAATAACAAAGATGCCTGATGGACAGAGAAGTAAGTGGCTACATGCTAATGCTGATGTGGGCTAGCCATTTATCAAGCTGCTTATGTGATCTCTCTTGATCTGTAGCATTTCAGAATGTTCAGTACATGGGTGTAAACAACACCCACAGCTTTTTATATACTGGGCTGGAAAGGTTTGCTTAGTGAACGCAGCTGTGTTGGTTTGGGCTCTGTCTAAATCCTGGAGATTTAGCTAATTAAATACGCTTTATTGACTCAGTTTTTTACAAAAAATAAAATACGATTAACCAAACATCTGAGCCCTTAATATAAAAGAGTTTCATTGTGGTACTCTGTGCTTTTCAAATTATTTGTGAGAATACTGTTTGTGGAGAAGCTTAGCACTGTTTGTTTCAGTTTGATCTGCTCCCTGCTTTGCAGCGCAGCGGAGTGTAGCGGGGGTGCAGGAGGCGGGTTTATAGAGAAACGACCCGTTTCACTTCGTGATCTAACATTAACTACAGGATTCGAGTTACATTTCAGGACAAATTAATACTGTACAACACCAACAGTACATTTTATCATATATATGAAATCCCAGAAGTTGAAAGCTGTAAAATAGCATGACATAGTCCCTTTAACAAATAATTCTTCAGTTGCCATACTCAGCATCATACAGTTAGCTTTCTGTTTCTTTTCTTCAATGATATGTTTTTTTATATCACAACATAAACCAGATGAAACACTGTTCCTTCTTGTTTCACTATTTTCGATCAAGGTGGATTGTGTTGCAACTGGCCTACCCAACCCAGAGGTTTCCTGGAGCCTTCCAGATGGAACAATAGTTAACAATGCCCTTCAATCCGATGACAGTGGCCTTCGCAATAGACGTTATCTTATGTACGGGAATGGAACTTTACTTCTCCAGCAGATGGGCAGAAAAGACGAAGGGGACTACACTTGCCATGCAAAGAACAAGCTAGGCAAAGATGAAAGAAAACTCAGTGTCAAACTGGGACCAAACGCGCCACAAATTGAATTAAAATCACAATCACTTGTGAAAGTGAAACTGGGAGAGTCAGCTAAACTGAGCTGTCAGGCAACAGGTGAGCCTAAACCAAGAATCATTTGGATCTCACCACAAGCAGATGTGATACCATTACTTTCAGACAAATACAGGGTCATAGATGATGGAACATTGATTTTGAAGAAATTGACACTGGCCGATGAAGGAAAATATGTTTGTGTGGCAAGAAATTCTGCTGGTGACGATATCAAAAACATGATAATTGAAGCTGAACTCCAGGAACCCTACATTAATGACATGAGAGGGAAGACTACTACAAAGCTTTTGACTGTTTCCTACCAAACAGCACTTCTGGATTGCAGGGTGGAGGGAAAACCTGAGCCTAAGGTCTGGTGGCTTACTCCGTATGGCCACACACTAACACCACCCTACCTGGGAGGTCGCTTCCAAGTCCACCAAAATGGAAGCCTAGAGCTGAGGGGGGTAAGGAAGACGGATGCAGGCAGGTACAAGTGTTTTGCTAAAAATCCCCTGGGTGATGCGTCCCTTTCAGTTGAATTAGAAGTGGCGTTGTTAGCTGAGAAACCCAGCTTTGGTAGTCCTAATATTGAGATCTTACCAATTAGGCAAGATGGTGGTGAACTGGTCCTGGAGTGTCCTGTTCGTGGCACACCATTACCAGAGATTTCTTGGGTACTACCTAATGGGACAATGTTATCACCTGGACATAGACTTCAGCGTTTTACCCATCATTTTGGAAATGGGACTCTAAGGATTTCTCAGCCAATCCCTGCTGATAAAGGAATTTACCGATGCCTAGCAAGAAATATAGCAGGACAAGCAGAGAAACGTTATTCCGTGGAGGCTGGTTGGAAACCTGTGATTAGAGGAACCACAGGTATGCTGTTGCTTCTCAAAACAGTTTTGTTTGTTGTCCTTGTCAATTACTAATCTAATTCTTATACTTTTTTTTATTAATTTAGGAGGAATGAAGATCACGTATGGCCTCAGCCTGAAACTACCTTGCACTGTTGATAGCTGGCCACAGGCAAAAATTACATGGACCCTACCCAATGGTGTTGTTTTGGACAAACCTCAGACGCTTGGGAGACTATCTTTCCTCTCCAATGGAACCCTACATATTAGGCAAATTGTCCCTTTTGATAAGGGGACATATATTTGCAGAGCCTCAAATCCTTTTGGATCCTCAACACTATCTTACCCCGTCATTGTGATGGTTTTCCCTCCCCGGATCACAAGCACAATGACCTCCATCACAAGAGTCATTAGAGGAACCCCAGTGATGCTACGGTGTACTGCAACAGGTATTCCAAAGCCTGATATTTCATGGACGTTACCTGGGCGCACCACACTGTTACCTCACAACCAATACACAGTGCAGGGAGGTATTCACATGACAGACGGTGGTAGTCTAGTCATACGTAACCCTGTGCTGACAAACTCTGGAATTTACAAATGCAATGCTAAAAATGCCCTTGGGACAGATTTCAAATCAACATACCTACAAGTCATTTGAGGGACAAAAAGAATCTCATAGCAAACTGTGACTGAATGAGAATTCTGCTCTAAAGACTTACTAATCATGACCAAGATACTCTGCTGGCAGATGAAAAACAGCTTGACATGTGGCTTACCATTGAGAACATTTTTGTAACTACAATGCTTGTTTTACATTTCAAGTTTTGTTCAACTCTACAGGTTTATGCTGAAATACATTGTCATGAAGAATACTTTTCCCAAAGGAGACTTTGGTTTTGGTTTGCCTTCCCCCTTGTAGATATTTCAGATGTTCGAAACTGAATTGTTGTTGATCTTCTGTGATTGAATATTTAGGATGCTTAATATAGTTGGATGTACTTTGGTGCTTATATTTTTAGAAATTTCTACATATATAATAGGCAGAAATATAACAGTGTTTTCAGCTGTTTCTATATTAATACCTTAAAACCTATTGAAAAATTAGGGTGTTATTTTCTTTCCATTAAACACTTCATTTTACCACAAAAAGTCACCCTTACTGATCAAACATACAGTGAACCTCCATCTATTTGCGGATTATCTTTTTCACTGTTTTTTCTATGGAACATAACACCAAATTATTCAAGGAAATATTAACCAATTTTTTGATTTTTCCATTCAGCATATCAAAAAGTTTCCAAAGAAAAGCTGAAATACCGATGGTATTTCTCATGCTACAGGGTTTTACAAAGTGGCCAATCCAGGTGTTTCATTTATTTCCCTTGACATTGATTGGCTATACCTTCAATTGCAGAAATAAGGCAAAATGTTGATGTAATAGCTTCTGTGGTAGTGCTAATAGGGTTTCTAATGTATGCATCATTCCATATTAAGGTATATTTGGTGTTTATTAAAATAGGCAGTTATAGGCGTTTTTAGAGAGCGTTTCAAATATCAATTAATGTCAGTGGGCGGCTGTGGTCCCTAACACACAAAAATCCTAAAGATCCACTGTACTTGTGTCTTTCACTAACAACTCCAAGCTGTCTTCCTATTCTTTCATAATGCTGGCACCCTAAGCAGGCTGTGACACTCTAATCAAGGACATGACATATGTTTGCATAATTTATGCAGTGTAGTTAACAAAATTAACAGGTGCATATTATTTTTTTAAATTGCTTCATCTCTTACTTTTTGATGTTCCCTCACATTCCCCTTCATAAAGCACCTTTTTCTTTACGACAAATGTTTTCCAATTTGCAGTTAATCTTTTGCACAAAGCCCTATGTGAGATCACTTTTACACTTAGAGGTACTGAGTACTTGTTTAGCAAACCAGTGACTTCTGGTTTAGGTTTTAGACAATGCAATAAAGTACAATTTGGGGAGGAAAATCCACTTTTGAATCATACTCAAATAGAGTTCAAAATAGAGAAAAACTTTCAACAGACAATAATGGGATTTCATAGAAATTCCCACGGGATAGACTTCTGGCTTAACAAAATCTCGACATTTAACTAAGAATAACTGGTGAAAGAAAATGTCTTCTTCCTTTGGCGATTTCCTTCAGGGGTCAACATGGTGGGTCATCTGTCTCCATTTAACGTATCCCCTAGACTCTTCCTGCATTCTGGTCTGCTTGTTGCTTAGAATGGTTGACCACAACTAAATCAACTGGCCCACATGCAGTTCTCATTATAGCTTCATTGTTCCACCTGTTCACGGGGGTGGTTTGACTCATTTTCATTCCTCTTTTGTCCAGAGCATACGTCCACCTTGAAATTAGTGTTCACCTGCTTCCTGCAAAAAAAATCACAGCAGTATCTAATGATCTGCATCATTAATAAAGAAAATGGGCTTCTGATTATACAGGTGGTCTACAAGAAATGCAAAACCATCACACACGTGCAGCAAGTTACAGCATTTTTTAATTTTTTTTTAACAGGACTGGACATTGGACTAAAGCTGAGATGACCAGTGTTTTAAGACCATCACTTGATTTCAAATGATTACTTGGGTAACTGGCCATCACATCTATTAAAGTGGAAGTACTGTTTTTTTCCTACCTTGACCTTATTTATAGCATGCATTACATTTATTTTCTCACCCAGACAAGTTTGTTGCAACTTGAAGTCCTTTGGTAGAAGTTTATGGTGCTTCCACACCGAACGTGATGCTAGCAACCATAAAGCACCTAGCTGGTCGCTTGCACATTCGCACTGTGAAGCGTGTCCAAAGCGAACTGGTCGTGCTTCAATACATGCTATTTTCACGTGCATGAAGCGGAACTTAGGGAGGACCGGGACCGCTCCGCTGGCCTCTTCCTCCTCTCTGCCTATTTCTCCCGACCCTCCAGGAGCTCCCACTGGACTCTTGTTTATGAGCTGACCACATTAAATGTTGGGACCGCTCCTGGGCGGGAAGACCCAGTCGAGCAGCTGTGGAAGGATCCAGAACCTGGGAGCGGAGCACCATCTCCATCGAGCCCAGCATGTGTGAGTGCAGCTGCCGGGTGCACTATTGTCTCCGAGCTACCAGTCGAGCTGTGGTGGAGGGATCGATAAACACACTGGCTCCCTGCCAAGTTTGTGCCGTGAAGGTCCAAGCTTTGCCCTTCGACACATCAACTACTAAGCTGAGCAGCTCTCCATCTGTCTGCGGTTAGTAAAAGTTTATAATATATAGTAATATGTGAGCAGCGCGGGACGTGCTGTTGTGGACACATTACCAGGCCTGGGTGTCCGGATGAGGAAGCTGTTCATGGCTCACTTCTTGGCAGATCCAGAAGGGCCTTTGCAGCCACAAAAGCTCTTTTAAGAGCCACCCACAAATGCCTTAAGAGCATTCCTGTCTAAATAGTTTAACCTCTTTATAATGTTTATGTTTTTTATACTTGTCTCTGTGTAGAAAAACAGCTAGTGTCATGTAGCTCAGGATGATTAGCCACGGTGTTTATCAGAATCCACGTCCTGCTGATGCGCTCCTCCATTGACTTAACATGTAATCCTGACTCTCGGGTCGCGTTCGGTGTGTAAGCACCAGATCCATTCCTCAAAATGGTTTAACCTCCTGAAGTCTTCACACATTAGTCTGTATGCACAAACATGTTAAAAAGAAATACATTGAAATATAAGGTCTTGATTTTTGTTAGAGATCCAGTCTGAAGTCTAATTTTTAAGTAAATTTGTTAAAGATGAGTGACTGAGCTGCCTAGTGGTCGAAACAGGACACTATACACAACCACTACCAGATTTCATTGAAGACAGCTGAGAGCAGAGGTTGATACTCTGGCTCGAGTCGAACTTAACCTACAAAGATAAGGCTAGAGTCTTGACTTAAAGATGAAGTAACTTTTTTTTCTAACTTGAACCTTATTTATAGCATGCATTACGTTCATCTACTCACCCAGACAAGTTTGTTGGAACTTGAAGTCCTTCAGGAGAAGTTTAGATCCATTCACGAGCAGCGTATATCCGTATAATGGGAGTTGTTGGGGCACCCAAAGTGCACCCTCTAAATAAGGCATTATCTGCCACAAAATTACTTTATTTCACCGATGTTTTGTTAAGAATCACTAGCGCTATGGGGAGCCTAAGTCTCCTCTCCTTCCCCGGAAGGGGAAAAAATACAAATAATGTTGTACTTTGGTTTAAATGATAACTAATGATGTACATTTCAACTGTGTTTGTCCAGTGATTTGGGATTTATTTAATTGTAAAAATTTGCCATTAAAATGGCAACAAATCAGAAGTCTGAAGTTGCATGTATAACGTCCCGGAGCCTAAGTCACGCCCTTCTACTTCCGGTCCATGGGTCCCCAAATGCCAAAAAAAATGAATGAGAGTCAATGGAGCGATTAAAGTTATTTTCTGATCCAGTTTGAAATGCGCCGTGGATCGAACATATGATGTCCGTCAAAAGCCAAGTTTCACAATGTAGTTTTAAAGCAGACCCAACTGCCCTTACATTATGCAACTAGCACACCAGTTAAACAGCTGTTCAGCTGGAGAGCTACCACAGGAAGCTACCCAACCTGAGCAGCTTGGAGCTATCTGGCATCTTGCAGATGGGATTTTCCCCCTGCCCAAACAGAGCAAACTGTTGGGGAAAAAAATCAACTCTGGTCTGTCTCATGCAGAACAAATAGCCAAACTGTTTGCAAATTGAACAATCAAATATTTAAAATTTCATATAAAGATTTGCAAGTGTGACAAAAACAGTAAAGCAGAAGCCATCTGCATGGATGAATAACGTATTACACATCTCTGTTTTTGTGGAATGACAGAAAATTTGTGCTCAGAGATTTGCAATAGAATTGGTGTAAAACATCTATGCAAACAGAACAGGGAGCGTTTGAGTTAGGCATCAAAATATCTACATATTATGCAAATGATTTCTGTATTTTGCTGCTGGTTTGTGTTCTTCAGGTCGTGAATGTCCCACTGAGCATCTATCTGAGACAAACAGGCCTTTTACAGAGAATTGAAGGGGAGCTTTGTGAGACAGAAGCTTTGGGATTGTTTAACACTGCCAGTGTGTGCTTGCTGTGCGTCTGTATGAGAACGAGATTATGTGGGTGTCCCTGAGACGGCGTGCACTTCTATAAGGAAGAGATCGAGCCTGTGTTTGTGCTTGTGAGAAGGAGAAACGCGGAGGAAAATCAGGGCAAGTGTTTTTTTTCCTTCCGTCCACATCTCAGTCTGCGTGTCGGCAGACTGAGAGCGCGTATATGTATCAACAAAGGTGGGTGGGGGTCCCGTAGGGGATGCAGTTGCAGGGCTGAGTTAAGATGAAAGCAGAGCATCTCAAACACTTTGCCGCTGATTGTGAGGTACCATTTGAAAAAGTAAGTCAAACTTGTTTCTGTTTTCAGCTAACCTCAAGGACAGTCTGATTGCTTGTAAAAATGCTCAATATGTCTTTGGATAAAGAATATAAGTTTCCAAGTCAGCTTGATTCTGAATACGTGAGACTGTATAAATGCAGCAGGTATGCCTGAATAAACTCAGAGAAACTTATATAGAGTAAAACAAACAAATTCCATCAGTGGTACACAGTTTACATCAGTATTCTCATGTCACAGTACTTTATTCACCCACCAATCATGTTTGGGATGCTGCATTCAGTCCTATGTGTCTTTTTTTCTATTTTATTCTAATATGAGTTTCTGGAGATCCACCTAAATGTGCTGCTGTAACAAAGTTAATGAAGTTAAGAAAGCTATAACGCCCTAAAAGCACAGCAACTGGAATGTGCACGCTGTAAACCCGAACAAATAGGCAGAACTCAAAAAAAGTGAGGCAATCAATCGGCTCATATTTTTTGAGTTCATAAACTCAGATATTTGAGTATATCAAAGCTTAAATATTTGGAGTTTATGTTAAACATATTATCAAATTATGATTTAATTAAACTTACCAATTAAGCCAACTCAAAATTCTTCAGTACATGCAACTTTAATTAATACGTTTCATACACACATTTGGTTGTGATTGATCAAAATGGGTATCTCAATACAGCAAATTTCCAAGTCACTCATGGTGTCAAAAACATGCCCCTAAGCACCCTTGGAAATATAAAATATGATTATTAGGTCACTCAAAATGTTTGAGTTACTTGTAGTGTAATTTTTTTCAGAATATTCAGTTCCAGCTACTCAGTGTAACTAAGTAATCTCAACATTGGGGTTTACAGTGCACATAGTTGGAAGGATGGGGCCACATTCCAGAGAGTTTAACACAATCTCAATCTGTTTTTTGCACCTATGAGATCTTAAACTCTCCTGGTTAGACCTTCGATAAGGCTTTGAAGTGTGCTTATGGGGATTTTTGACAATAATGTTCATAAATGAGGTCAGGCCCTGATGCTGGAAAAGAAGGCCTCGTTCCCGGTCTGCACTCTAATTCATCCCAAAAGCATCCCATCGGTTTGAGGGTCATTTAAACCATATTTACTCATCCCTATCTTTATCAGCTTTGCTTTATACACATGTCTGACGTCATATTGGAGCAGGAAGGGGACATTCCCAAACTGTTACCACAAACTTGGGAGCAACAAAATTATCCAAAGTGTCTTTGTGGAGTCCAGCTCCTGAAGAAGTAAAAACCCCAGACCATGCAATACAGTCAGACAAAGGTGATTCTCCCGGCAACTGCTAAATCCTGAGTCATAGACTGGATTGCCCGACAGAGAGGCTTGGTTTTTGCCCTTCAGCCAACAGGCTTTGACTTGCACTTGGTGGAAACTCATTCCCTGTGAGGAAGCTATCTAAATACAGTTAATCCAAGGGACATACGATATTAAGATCTTCAGAATCCACAGACCCCACTCTTTTTGCCCCATTTCCACTAGGCCCAGTACGGTACATAATGGAACGGGTAGGTTGTGTGGTTCCATTACCATCTACAAAGAACTGTAGTAGGTGAGGACATGGGTGGGCTTAGCCTAACAAAAGCTCCAGCAAAAAGCATCTCTCTTGTGTTGTTGAAGATTAAACTTTTGGAAAACAGATTTTTTTTTTTAACCAATGTACTACTTAGACTTTCATAGCTCAGAGCCAATCTAGCCATCTTGTTTTACAAGGATACTTTGCAGCTTGTTTTTAGTGGGACATTAAATTCAAGTCAGCTCCAGGACAGGATGATTGCAATAAAAGCAGGTTTTTGAAATGCCATGCTGGATTGGAGCACACAACATGTATTGGAAAATGTGTTCTACTGCTTTAAGACTAAGTGCTTTCCTTTAAGCATCATACATTTTAAGTACATGTGTTTCAGCATCCCTCTGCACATCTCATCAAAGCATCCTGATAAAGTCTTGTGACACAAATGAACAGGAAGCCAGAGCAGCCTTATTTTCAACATTAAAGTCATTTTAATAGAAGAAAAAAACATTGTGAAAGCGTATGTGCAAAAAAAGATTCAAAAGATCAATAAAATAGTGTAAGGTCTTAGTGCAAGCGCTGGACACTGAATGAAGCTCCTTTTCCCATTTTCCACTCATCATCAGCGATTGGCTAGTGTACAAAAGGTGTACCTTCAGTTCAGTTCAATTCAATTTATTTATTCACAACAAATCTCAGAGCACTTTACACAATAAGTCATTTCAATTCAATCATACAAACATTCCAATCAATAAAAATAAAAAAATCAATTTAAGGAATCCCAGCAGACTGCATTGAGTGGCTGACATGCATGCCCCTTGACAACCACAGCAAACCCTCAAACTGAGCGAGCATGTAGCGACAGTGGAGAGGAAAAACTCCCCAGGAAGGAACCTCTAGCGGAACCAGAACCTGGCTCCGTATGGGCCACGAGGTTTGATCAAGACAGAGCAGAGAAACAGGAGGAACAAAAGGAAATGATGTAAGTGATAAAAACCTGATAATGTCAAAGAGGACATTCGGTTACTGGGAGCTTCATCTCATTTGATGCCCCAAACCCCACTCACCCACCAACAAGGCATCAGAGCTGAGCAGGCTAGCAGACCAGATGTAGCATTATGTGTATGGAGAGAGAAAAACCTTGAGAAACACCATTTTAACAGTTGAAATAAAGGCAAATAATGCAACTATACGTTCACCAGCAACTCTGATTGGTGATTCATGGGATAAGAGGAGGACATCCTTTATAAAACAATGAGACAATCAAGCAAATTGGTAGTGTAACTACTAGAAAAAATAGACTAATGAAAATAACAATTCCACATTTACAGAGTGAACCATCGCGTGTTCACGTCGTATCTTTGCACACCTATTTGACTTGAAATAAATTAAATTCAGTCGTTAGATTTACTGGTGTAGTCCAGCACAAAACCCATTATCGCTCATAATCTAGTTACAGTATAGTTTATACTGAAGTACTGCACATGGTATCGATTTAATGTTGCATCCTCACATTTGGATTGGAGGATTGGATCTTGGGAATACTACACTCCTCAGCATAATGACCATGTTAACTTCATGGAATGTGACAAAGTCACAAAGCTGGAAAGTTAACAGGCTGATCAGATCATGTGACAACACCATGTGAGAAAATTCAGTTACCATGACACTGTACTTAAAAACCTAAAAGATATAACTATCATCAATAAAACGGGGACTGAAAATATTCCGTGTAATCATAGAAATAAATCTAAATTAATTTGTCTATAACTGGTATTTTGGCTATGGTAACAGACCCCCCCCCCCCCCCCCCAATGATATTTTTGTGCAATCCGCACTTTTTATTCCACCTGGGGGCCTTTTTTGTTCAATAAATAAAAACAGTTTGGTGATCCGAACACCTAAGGATAGCTTTATTTACTTTGAGAAACTGGTAAAGAGCCAATCACTTATAGATTAAAACTCTAGAGCTGACTGCAGATCTTGCTACCATGACTGAATGTTTGGCAGTCATCCATGTGCGAGCAAAAATTAATGGAGTTGAAAAAATCAGTAAAATCTCCCAGCATTTATATCTTTCCTAAAAGGAAAACATGAACCAGTTTGGAGCTACAGTATGACATGGAATGTTAACAAACTACAGTATTTAAACTTCTACATGCAAGCTTGAATATATGCATACGTCCCCACTATTATTGGGAATAAATCCCTTTTAACACAAACCACTTCAGACACCCTGTTGGAGCAATCGTCTGAAAGCTTTTGGCTTTGTTAATTTAATTTTTTTATTTTCTTTTCTTTTTTTTTTTTGTGGTTTCTATATAAATTGTTTGCTTTTTCTCACAAAGATCTGGCGTTTCAATAGAATTTAGGCATAGCAGGCTCATGGTCAGAACTTTGACAATGCCATCATGAGTTTAATGTTAGTCTGTTTTATTCATCTGAAACAAGCTTTGGTGTGTCTGTGGTTTGGTTCCTGTCAGAACACCAAACTGGATTTTTTTCACAATCCAGCTCTCGATTATAAAGGACATTGACATGGTTCACTCCACTTTCACTAATCCAGTCCCCTTAGCATGATGCTGCCATAAGCATACACAGGTATTGTATATAATCTGACCTAATGTAGATTGGAGAAGGTCATAAGATCTCCAACCAATTATTATTATTTTTTTCTTAACTGGTGAACTGTGTACTTTAAAAAAGAATTATTCAGAGAAATGACTAAAAACCTCAGAATTATTGTGACACCTGTGCTGATGAATCGACTGTTTAGTTAAACTCACAATGATTCTTCTCCCTTTAAGGCTTCCGTCACTTGCTGACAGACAGCATCGTGGTCATTGTTGCATCTCTGGTCTCCTCCTCCCTTCTTTCTCCTCTCCATCATTCCTCCCCCACCCCTCTCCACACACGCACCCCGATTTGCGCATTTCCTCCTCCGGCAATAATGACCAAGGATTCCCCGGAGGAGGAGAGCCGGGCTTCGGGCGGTGGCGTGGGAGGAGGAGGAGGTGCAGAAGCAGCAGCAGCAGCAGGAAAAGCAGCATCGAGAAGAAACCGAGCGGACGACAATGTCACCATCCTGACATCGTCCATGGATTACTACAGAACCGGCCGGAGCCGAGCCGGCAGCAGCAGCGACGCCGCCCCGAGCCTCACATCCTCCGTGGAGCTGAGCGCCACCTCCTCCCTGGATACGAGCATCCAGACGCGGATCTTTAAGATCATCGTCATCGGGGACTCCAACGTGGGGAAGACGTGCCTCACCTTCCGCTTCACGGGGGGAAGCTTCCCGGACAAGACCGAGGCCACGATTGGGGTGGACTTCAGGGAGAAGGCGGTGGTGATCGAAGGGGAGACCATCAAGGTAAAGGCAGCGGTGGAGCTGGATGCTGATGTTGCGCCTCCTCCTCCTCCTCGTCGTCTCCATTTGTTGATAGGATTCAGCTCAGAGGACGGGCAGGGCCTGTTCTGACGGTTATCCGCAAACTGTAAAAGCACAGCTCTAATAATAAATAAATCAACAAAATGCCAGGGAATTTTACATTACACAGAAATGAATGCAATAATTTGGGTTTGCCAATCTTTGTTTTTGAAAACAAAAGTAAGACAATACAGATGTTTGCAGGGCTAGTTAGACATCTATTGAAAGGAAAACTGAAGCGATATGAATGTCATTATTTATAGAATCACGCTACTTTTCCACCTTTTGTTTTGTAAAAACCATAAAAAATAAGGTTTTTGTGTTTTTTTCAATGGAAGGACTCAGAGTTTTCTGGTAGCCATAGTAGCAACGTTAACTTTAATGGCTAATTCAAATGTTATATAAAATGAAATAAGAAAAAAAACCTACTTTGTGAAAAAAGAAAATAGGAAAAATGGTTTATACAAAAGAATGTTCCTTACACTAATAGGTTCACTGTTTATGGTAAAGTGTTGCATATATTGTAGGAAAAAACACCAAAGAAAACCTGCAAAAGCTAGCATTTTTTAAATCATCTTTACATTTTAAGACATTTCTCAATTCTAAGAACCACAGTGATGGGTCTAAAGAAGCACATGTGGCTTTTTAAAAATGTTCTTTCTGTTGTTTTTACAAATAAAGTTCTGACACACACTGAAACAGAATGACCTTTTCTCTGGTACTGCCTTCAGAAGCCGGCTAATCGTTTAACAAATCTCCACATCATGGCAGCATCATGAAGTCAGGGAGAAAGTTGCGGAGGAGCTTAAAGCGATCTTAACTTATAAAACCAATGTTATCAGTTATAAACAATTACAAAGTTCATCTGAAAATAGTGTAGGACAATCACAAACCTATATGGCAAGCCACGTAAAGTGCCTGGTCAGGGAATGAAAGGGTTAACCAAACAAACAGCCTTAAAGACCCATGGAAACTCTGGAGGAGCTTCAGTGATCCTCAGCTCCATCAAATTTCTGCACTCCAAAAATCTGGCCATGCTGGGTGCATGTCCGCTACATCCCTGTGGCTTTTTGCCCTGCACGATTCTGTGGATGGCAGGAAAAATAACCCTGGACATAACGGTGGCAGCGTCATGCTTTGGGAGCTCTTTTCTTTAGCAGGCACAGAGAAAGCTGGTTAGAGTTTGTGGGAGATGGCTGGAGCTAAATACCAGAGGAAAAGCAGTTAGAGGCGGAGGCAGATGCTGACTTTTCAGCAGGACGATCCTAAACATGAGACATTCCTAGATGGACGTTCTGGAATATTCACAAACAAGTCTTTAACCGTAGTTGTCTTTTCAAATACCCTACTATTTTACCGGAACATTGCCTTTCTGCAAGAAATGTATCAGAATGGATCTTGATGAATGTCTGAGGAATGTTTGTATCTGGAAACGACGTAAACAGTGAGGCAGGCGTACATAAGTCATTTCCCCAAACAAAGTCATTCCTGCAAAGAGGTCCGACAAAACAGCAGATCTCCTCACAGTGCTCGTCTTTTAGATGCAAATCTGCGCACATACGCTTAAGAGACTAAGCAGAACGGAAAATAGAAGGGAAACGAAAGGATCGTGAAGCAGCCTTTTATATATACGATATATATATGTCATCAATGTGTTCACTCAAAGCTTTCCCTGTCCCCCCCGCCCCCCACCCAGTTGTCCGGGACTTTACCTGGTGTTCTGAACGCAAGCAGCCTACTGGGACAAGTCTGCTCTTGTAACGACAAGGTCAGCCCTTAGTAAATATACTGGGAAAAGTGTTTTGCACAGAGTCCAGAAGTTTGCTTTCAAACTTGAAGGTGAAGAAAAGACGAGTCCGGAGAATTACGGTTTTTCACGGCCGGTTTGAAAGGGAACTAAAGTGGAATAGCTTAGATCAGTCCATATCCATGTGTTAGGAAGTTCCAGTCAAAGCGTACACTTACCTGAATATAAACAGCAGGACCTGAAAACAGCTGCTCACAGAAAATTCTTTTTCTAGATGCCCAGAACTTCTAGAGCAGGGGTGCCCAACAGTAGGCCCTTTGGTCCAAAGTTGGGCCCCATAGTTGATTAGTTTGGCCCCCCAGGAGCCCTGGATATTACTTAAAATCCACATTGTTCAGTCAGCTAAATGTGCATTATGAGTATTCTTCTCCTGCTGAGATGGTTTGTGTGTAAATTGGTCGTATAAATATTTATCGGGCTGCATATAGTCCTCACTCATGGTGTCAGGGGTGTGGGGGATGGATGTGGTTGGTTTGTTAACAATAAAAACAGTAAATACAAAGACAGAAGGGTACAAAAGACAACATACAAGGAATGAATAGCCTCCCATTTAAATAAGTGACACTAGAAAAGTATAGAAGCACACTCAGAAAACACAGAAAATATGTAAAGTTTCTTGAAAAGGAGAGAAATCAACCCCCCCCCCCACACACACACATGATTTATTTCTTGTTTAAATAATATAAAAATTTACTGCTATAATTACAATTTACACCTCAAAAACCCTGTATGCCAAGGTATTCTACAGTCAAATGTTAGGCCATCAAACGGCAGAAACGTAGGTCCTCAAAGGGTCTGTGGTCTCAAAAGTCCTGTAGACTGAAACGGTGGGACTGGACCATGAGAGACCAAACCTTCAGGTAAAAGAAAGCTCAGCTACATTAATGCATTATTAATGCATTATTCTGTCTGCCTCTACAGGTGCAGGTGTGGGACACGGCGGGCCAGGAACGCTTTCGCAAGTCCATGGTGGAACACTATTACCGCAACGTCCATGCAGTGGTGTTCGTTTATGATGTAACCAAGATGGCTTCCTTCCGAAACCTGCAGACATGGATAGAGGTAAACAGTAAACTCAAAAAAAAACTATAATTTTACTTTAGTCTTTAGGATTTGCAAAATGTTTAAAGTTATTATTGCTAAAAAAAAATTCTCACATAGATCGTGAAAAGTATGATTTTGGCTATCACTACTAGCTCAATAAAACGATGTGTTCACACCAAATTGTCAAAAATGTGATGTTTAACCCTAGTTGGATGCTGAACATTTGAACCTTGATGCAGGTCCAAAGTTAATTGGACTCGCTTCAAAATATGCAATTTTGACGTGTGTCAAGCCGAAAATACACAATTTGTGAGAGGACCCTGACCTGGATCATTCTGTAGCGGTCCGCTGGCCTTCTTTCCCTCCTTCTCCCGACTCTCCACGGCTTGCTCCAGCAGGGGATCGGGAAGCTAAAGATCTAGTCGAGCGGTCAGATCCACAGACCTGGCCCCTCGCCACATCGGGGAACCCGGCCTACCCACCAGTTTGAGGGGCTGTTGTCCTGCGTACGTCAAACCATCGCCCGTCAATACCCCAACTAAATATGCTCAATATCACCTGCAGAGTAGCTGTCCATCTGTCTGCGGTTAGTAAAAGTGTATAATATATCTGAGGGGCGCGGGACATGCTGTGGTAAAAAATTCCAACGAGAAGCATTTTTGCGACGCAATTCTGTTTCTGACGCAATTCAGGACCCCCCAACGTTTGTCAGCGCACCTCTGCATTGACTGATGTAAACCTGACAACTCTTCAAATGTGTTCGGTGTAAGATTGTCAGTTTTACTGTTGGAAATTTGCTAACAGTGATATCTTAATCTTTCAAATAGGTTTATTTCACTAAAGCAGTACCAGAGCTAATCCAGGGCTAGTGAAAGAACTGGCTCAGGGTCGTAATTTGTTATGTAAAAGGCAGCAGAGAACCGGTTTGATTTTCCATAGTCACAGTGTGAACTCCATACCTTGTCATTCTATTGCTAAAAAAAGGTATCTTCCAGTAGATGTTTGATCCTCCCTCAGACACAAAGCATATGATTTATTTTAATACCCCAGGCAAGTAGATGGCTTAAATTAGGCAGCTCAAAAGTGAAACTAAGTCCTAAGCTTAAGATGTTAACATTATGACTGGTTAACAATCTCTTTATTTGCTTAGCACGCCTTATTTTACCAACCAGCATTTATAAAGACTAGCTGCTGGCATAAAAACACAATACGATGAACAGTAAATAGGTATTGTGATTTGTCCTAGGCAATAAACAATATTAAACGAAAAAGTAGGCAAAATAAGAGACCGGGGAGGGCCAAGTTGACATTTTTCTGATGTTGTAGGTCACTGTTTTTATTGTTTTTATAATTGAAAAAGACTCGTGAGTTTAAAACATTGCATTGAATGAAATTGGATGGTTTTTTTGATCTTCATTAACCCACCCCCAGCTTCTGATGAAAATGGATCTTTGGTCTGATCCAGCAACACATTTGCGCCAGGTACCAGAAAAGAATCTAGCAAAAACTAACACTGGTTTATCATTGCAAAAACAAAACCCAAAATGAAAGGAGGTCTTGTCTGTGTAGTCTGGTCAATCACAGTAACATGGGAAATATGACATATAATATAGCACCGACACCATCCAGGGGTGTGTTCTCTTACTTCTTCTCTTCTTTATCTACACTAGTACTTCTCAAATAGTGGGGCGCCCTGGGTGAGGCAGGAGGACGATTTACTTTTAGGGTTTTATTCATCTTTGAACAATAAACAAGCCTCCAGTCACCAGATGGCAGCAGTGTTCAAACTAATCAACCGACTGCCTGTTCAGAACAGTAAAAGAAGTAGTGTACCCAGATACACCAGTTAAGAGCTGAGAAAAGAGGTTAGGTGCCGATATAGGGCCTTATGAAGACCACTATGCGGAAAGCAGGGATGTATTTGTGGAATTTAACACAAAAAAAATCAATTCCACAGTAAAACACAGACATGACTGATATCTGTCTGCAGGGCAATGACAATTTGTCAAATTTAGGTTCTCATGAGGCGCAGGACAGAATATAATTGAGTGGTCTACACAAATGACTGCGCCTCAGTAGGCCTGTCAGTGAAACCCCTAAAATTCCCTGATGACATTGCAGTGATTGGTCTGATATGGGACAATGATGAGTCTGCACTAAGCCAGAAAAACCTGGAAATTAACCTGCTAAAAACTGTTGAGATGATGGTAGCTTTCCAAATATAACTTTGGGTGTACAGGCACATACAGTGGGGCAAAAAGTAATTTAGCATACACCGATTGTGTAGGTTGTCCCAATGAGAGAGGTCTGTAATTTTCATTATAAATACACAAGACAGATTGTATTTTTTTTAAATCCAGGAAGTCAGAATGTATGATTTTTAAAGAATTAATTTGTATAATGACGCAGAAAATAAGCATTTGTTCAGTACCAAAAGTTCACCTAAGTACTTTATAATATAGCCTTGGTTGTCAATGACGGAGTTAAAACATGTTTCGATGTGGGATTCCCCCCCCCCCCCGCTTTTAGATCTTTTTTTTTAGTCTAGATATAGTCTAGACAAGCCTTTGTGCCTACTTTGTTACAACTGACGTGAAAGGAAGAGATGAAGTTGATCGACTTGTTTACTGTTTCTATTAGGTTTATTTTCTCCAAAGCTTATATATTTACAGTATGTTTAATATCTGTAAGATATGAGTGTGTGATGCTGAAGTGCAACTCCTTTCTTGTTTTCACAAACTTGCCCAATAAAGCCGATTCTCAATCTGATTCTTGTGTTCCAACTTGTTGCAGGAGTGTAATGGCCATCGAGTGTCAGCGTCAGTGCCTCGGGTTCTGGTGGGAAATAAATGTGACCTTGTGGATCAAATCCAGGTTAGTGAATGCAAAGAAATGTTTCAACCTGGCTTTCATTTTTGTCTCAGCACCAACGTTGTTTTCCACAGGTCCCCTCTAACATGGCATTGAAGTTCGCGGACTCCCACAACATGCTGCTGTTCGAGACGTCGGCAAAGGACCCAAAGGAGAGTCAGAACGTTGACTCCATCTTCATGTCGCTGGCCTGTCGCCTGAAGGCCCAGAAATCCCTGCTCTACAGAGACGTGGAGCGAGAAGACGGGAGAGTGAGACTTACACAGGAGGCGGAAACAAAGACTAATTGTCCGTGTTGAGGAGGAAGAGGGCGGGGAGGCCTTCTAGGAAGGAGATGAGAGGAGTAACTTGCATATGAAGGAGGAATGGAAAACAGGAGTCTTAGGGGTAACTTTTTTGGTTTAATGTCAGGGAAAGTTTTTGCTGATGCTAGTAGCGATGTGCTTAAAGTGACTGCGGGAGGTCGACAGAAAGATCTGTTAGAACTGGGAAATCAGCGAAGTCCTTGCTCTTGAACAGAAGCAAGGAACTTGAGAGTGGCGTATAATAATGATGCTGCCTTTTAGACAACAAAAGTGTGAAAATTCTTCCACTGACTTTCCTATTAATGCTGTATCGTGTCAGTCTTGTCACTGACCATATGTTAGCTCTTATTCCAACCGATAACATGACTTCCCAGGCTTTTTTTCCCCCTACTGTCTTAATAAGTAAAACGGTGCCTGAGTCATTACCTTCATGAACCATTTAGAGGAGTAAGAATAGTACAGGAAGCGCCACCGAACTATCAGACATCCTGTTTCGGTCAATTTTTTTTGTAGGAGGATTTGATATCTGCTCACCTGTCACATCTAAAACCTAGCAAATATAATTCTAACGAAGGACAGTTCCCAAGCCGTGACTTTGCAGATACCCGTTGACAAAGTTTTCCACAACAGACCGTTTAGGCCTGGTTTACACGGCAGGATTTTTGCCCCGATCCTCCCATTTCGACATCCCCCCGATTTTCGGGATTGCTCTTAAATAATCTAACAGGTATTCCTGCTGTGTGTGGTGTGCTCCGAGCGCTTTAGTCAACTTGGAAGGATATCAGGACCGCTTGCATCTCAAATCGTGGATATTCAAAATGTTGGATTGTCTTGGTCCGATATCACAGTTTGTTTTGTGTGTTCTGAGGACAAACCAGCACGCAGCCTGTTGAATGCGTAGCAAATCCGAAAGTGAGGTGACGGGCAGCGATACAACTTGGTAGCTGTTGTTAATTCAAAGTGTCGGTTCAGTTTACCGCTGTCGTTAAAGCGCACAGAAACAGATCAGTCAGAGCAAAGTGAATAAGTTCTCCAAGTGAAAAAAACAAAACAATAAGCCACCTTCATATCCTTGTTTAGCAAGTAGAGCCCCTGCTCCCTGTGTGTCTATTCCTTTATCCAGCGCCAGGATTTCGTTTTTTTCTCTGTTGAAACTAGTCTACAAACTATTGCCAATCCCTCATCCTCAGCATCTATATTTATCTACTCCTTTAACGTCACATATTATATCATGTTGTTTTGTGAGACTTCCTGTTTTAGCTTAGAATGTTTGAGAATACAATCGGTTTCTGCGTGTTGTCTCATCACTGCCGTGTTACCGCACACCACACACTGAAGGACCGAAACAGGAGTATCTGTAATTTCGTAAAATATTATAAAAAAATATATATGTATATTAAACTCTGCGGTTTGAACCAGGCCTAATGGGTTGCCCTATTGATTCCAGAGATCCCCTTACCGGTATGCGCTCCTTTACACAGAGGGAAAGCAAGCATCCTCCTTCTCCTCAACTGTTGGTGTAAACATATCCTCTTCAACTTTTTGCCTCTGAGGAAAGCTCTTAGCCTGCTCTCCCTTTGTGTGCAAATGCAGAAAGATTCAGTCTCAGTCTTATGGCACTTCAGTATATCCAGTTTCATTCTCCTGATTGCTTTTTCTGTTGCCTTGTAAAAGTATTCATGCGCCTTCGACATTTATTTTGCCGTGTTATAGACACAAGCATTAGTCTATTTTACTCGGGTTTATGTGATAGAGCCGCGCAAAGTGGCATGTAGTTGTGAAGATGTGTTTGATAAAGTATAACTGGGTTTGTTTGATTTCAAAAGGCACCGTGTTTCTCAGTTAGAGTCCATTTGGGCTTCTCTAGATAACTTCCTGCCTCCCCATCAGCATCCCCGGCTCCAGTGTCAGAAAGAACGGCAAAGAAACCTGTGACCCTTCGGTGTACAACGTAAATGAATGTCTCCAGGAGGATCAGAGTGTATGAAGCAATCTGCAAAGCCATATTGATTATTCCCTACGCTTTACACTGAGAAAGCTTCTCCTTGGGCTACAGGGGACACAACACAGCGTATATAACTCTGTTTCAAAGCCTTTGTGTAATAGAGCGTCAAATACTCCGACAACGACTCTTGTCGCTCTTTGTATTGTATCAATGTGGCCTACTTTTCTCTAAGTACAAATAATACACCCAAATGTAGCTCAGTTAGCATTTAAAAGAGGGATGGGGTCTTTCTTCCAGGCTGTAGGTTTGATTAACCTATTAATTAAAGGCATTAATTCATTTAAATGATTGTCTCCATTTGTTTTAGTGAACTAAGTTTAGACATTACAAAATTCTTACTTCTATTAGAATTGAAACCAGAAAAAAAACATTCACTACACACTCACAAACCAAAGTACAGAATTGTACTTTTAGGGGTACAACGTATTGTCACTAGGGTGGTACCTGCAAAGGTATCATTTTGTACCCTTAACTGTATAGGTTCGTATTTGTACCCCTGTAGTCTGCACCTTTTATCAGTGTTACCTTGACAGCCAATCATAATTGACTTGACATGAATGACACATCACCTGACCTTGATTTAGCCAATAGTCGCCTATTTGTTTGTTTGATAAAAAAATGTAAAAATTACATTTTAAAATGTGTTAACAATAAAACCATGACGTCCATTTACAAAAAAACCGGGCTATAATAATGGATGTATTTTTTTAAGTAAAAAAGATCACAAGAAAAATGGTACCCTATCCAAGAATTGTTATAAAAATGTACTTTTTAATACTGAAGGAACATGTAGGCTATGTACTGGTCAGACAATGAAAAAAGGTACAGATAGTTACCCTTAGGTCCAATATTTTTCCTGACTGTTTTAATGTCTTTTTTGTACATGGGGCAAAGTAATGGACCCCTCCCATTCCCTAACTTCTGACCGTGATTAGCAAAACAAACGTATAGATGACACAAAAGGGCCAAAATATTACAATTAGATATATGTTTGATGACTGATATTTACCAATATTATAGATGTTAAAATGATTTCGCTACACAAATGGCCGACTCACTCCCCCTTCCAAAACACAAAGTCAAATGGCAACAAAATGAAAGTCATCGGCAATATACCATCTGTCTCTAATCTGTGCAATCGACTTGTCGACCTGGTTTGTCATTTCGTGTTCACTCAATTGTTATTGTATGGAAGAGAAGGACATTTTATCATATACAGACGTGGACAAAATTGTTGGTACCCTTCATTAAATTAAAGAAAAACTCATAATGGTCACAGAAATAACTTTAATCTGACAAAAGTATTAATAAATAAAAATTATATAAATGTTGACCAATGAAAGTCAGACATTGCTTTTCATCCATGCTTCAACGGAATTATTAAAAAAAATAAATGCATGAAACAGGCCTGGACAAAAATGATGGTACCCACAACTTAATATTTGGTTGCACAACCTTTTGAGGCAATCACTGCAATCAAATGATTCCTGTAACTGTCAATGAGACTTCTGCACCTCTCAGCAGGTATTTTGGCCCACTCCTCATGAGCAAACTGTTCTAGTTGTTTCCGGTTTGAAGGGCGCCTTTTCCAGACAGCACGTTTCAGCTCCTTCCAAAGATGCTCAATAGGATTGAGATCAGGGCTCATAGAAGGCCAGTGTTTTCCTCTTAGCCCTTCTTGGGTGTTTTTAGCTGTGTGTTTTGGGTCATTTTCCTGTTGTAAGACCCGTGACCTGCGACTGAGACCATGCTTTCTGACACTGGCCAGCACATTTCTCTCTAGAATCCCCTGATAGTCTTGAGATTTCATTGTACCCTGCACAGATTCAAGACACCCTGTGTCAGATGCAGCAAATCAGCCCCAGAACATAACCGAGCCTCCCCCATGTTTCACAGTGTTTCAAAGTGTTCTTTTCTAGATATGCTTCATTTTTCCGTCTGTTAACATAGAGCTGATGGGCCTTGGCAAAAAGTTACATTTTTGTCTCATCTGTCTACAGGACATTCTCCCAGAAGCTTCGTGGCTCGTCAGCATGTAGTTTGGCATACTCCAGTCTGTTTTTTTTTAATGATTTGTCCTCTGGCTCAAACAGCGAAGGATGTTCCGATCTGACACTGGTGTTTCTTGAGCATAAAGTTCAGCTTGGATCTATTTTGAAGCCTTTCTAGGCTCTTTTGTTACCATTTCGATTATCCGTCTATTTGATCTGTCATCAATTTTCCTCCTGCAGCCACGTCCAGGGAGGTTGGCTACAGTCCCATGGATCGTACATTACTGAATGACATGTGCAGCTGTAGTCACAGAAACATCTAGCTGCTTGGAGATGGTCTTATAGCCTTTACAGTTAACATGCTTGTCTATGATTTTCTTTCTCATCTCCTGAGACAACTCTTTCCTTTGCTTCCTCTGGTTTATATTGAGTGTGGTACACACCACGTCACCAAACAACACAGTGACTACCTGGAGTCCTATATATAGGCCCACTGAGTGATTACAGGATTGTAGACACCTAGGATGCTGATTAGTGGACATACCTTGGATTAACATGTCCCTTTGGTCACATTATTTTCATTCTTTTCTAGGGGTACCATCATTTTTGTCCAGGCCTGTTTCATGCATTTATTTTTTAAATAATTCTGTTGAAGCATGGATGAAAATCAATGTCTGACTTTCATTGGTAAACATTTATATAATTTTTATTTATTATTACTTTTGTCAGATTAAAGTTATTTCTGTGACTATTATGAGTTTTTCGTTTATTTAATGAAGGGTAACAACAATTTTGTCCACGTCTGTATGTGTTTGTCTTACGAATTTAGAGAAGTCCATTCTCCGTGAAACAGCATGAATTATCGGTCAAAAAAAGAAATGTTATTGTCTTACTCATGTCTATATTTTTGTATGTCGCATCAAAATCATTGAGTGTAAGCCACCATCAGTGGGATGAATAATTGAGGGAATTGCTTGGACATACACTTTGACAGGTTATGTGCAAAACAAGCTAAACTAGCAGACAAAAAAATCACTGTGAACATTTCCATTTGATTCCTCTTGATACAAAATGTTTCTAAAAATGTGATGTTGTTAGCCCATGCTGGGTCTTTATGGATGAGCAGGATAATAAGGTCAAAAGGAGTCCACACCACAAGATGGCAACTGTTGGCTCCCGTCAGATGCAGATTGCCCTGAATCTGATGATGAGGTTGTGGGTTTGCTTGAGCTTCAGTAAGCCAGTGACTTCATCCAGTTCTAGAAAAAATGAATTTCGACCACTGCCTGCAGGCTGGTCATGGTTCTGGCTGAATAGGGACATTTCACCTCAATGATGAGGTTATCGGCGACCATCCCATCTGGAGAGAGCCGCCGAGCCGGCCGCTGTCAGACAGGAACACTCCTTTCTCCTGGATGGTCACACCAGTGCGCTCCATGTATTCCTGCTTTGCCTTTGGGTCATGGAGGATTCCCCAATCACAAGCCTGGGGGCAAGGAAGGGAAAAGGTGTAATCTTGAAGAGTATCCCTACATTCCAAATTGCATACGTCCATACTAAAGGACACAAAAGTCACCTGGCATACTACAAAATTTAACTGGGTGTAGTATGCATTCCTATACTCTAGGCATAACAGTGACATCATAGTATTATTAATTATGTATATGTTTGTGTTTTTATTTAGTCTTTTCAAATACATACGATTATACTGTATGTATAGTATGGAAGTGCAGTAGGTCCCATTTAGAAGTGGCCACTTCATTCACGCTTTCAGTGATTCACGCAGCTGCACGAAATGTATTACAACTTACAGTATAATGTACTGCAACTTATAATGTACAACTTACAACGTATTACTTGTGGTTTTTTGGGTCATTGCAGCTTCACTTGGGACATATAAATAAAAGATCATTATAGTTCCTGGGAGAATCACGCGTGAAACCGGACAATTCCAAGTAGGGATGCACCGATACTGGCATTGGCCCCGATACAGTCTAATGTACATGAATCAGTATCGGTTCAACTTAACCAATACCATGAACCGATACTCACAATGTGTAAAATCTGCAATAAATTCACAAAAAATATACATTTTTCACTTGAATTTTTCTTTTTGTGGTAATTTTAGATTTTACATCTGTTATTGTGTCTTAGTTCTGTTTAGTTAGTAAAGTCTGGTGGTTTTAGTCTCTTCAATAAAGGTATAAGGTGGAAGTTATACAGTTGATTAATTCAACAATAGTAACGGATCTGTATCGGGTATCGACAATCACATAACCCAGGCACCGGTATCGGGAATGAAAAAGTCGGATCGGGGCAACCTTAATTCCAAGTGGTACCCATTGTATGCTTTAATTAAAATCACGTAGTGCCCACCACTTACATGAGATCCTTTTTTTAGGTTTTATTGGCCAAGCAGGGTTTTGAACAAGGAAGGAGGGGTTACACTTCACTGCTGCCAACACCAAACCGAAGTTACTGGCTGTGATTTTTTTCTGGCGATATGCCATCCTGTTAAATGAAGAGGTTATCAGTTAACATCAAGCCACTTGCAACACAGGTGCATTTTGTCCATGTAGCACACCGGGACGTTTCCAGCACTAATGGAGAGAAAGCTTGTCAATACTGTGCACCTGAGATCAATAGAGACTATCTTTGTGTGTATCATTACCATAAGGCATTCTTAGTTTGCCCAACTGTGGCTCTCTCAATGGCTTCTTTCTCTGGTGGGCTGGCAGCAAGCAATGAAAGCACATACAGAGCTTTGTCCTCTGCATTGCCATAACCTTGGCTGGTCACAACTCCATCAAAGGTCTTGACAGGGGCGGACTAAATTTTAAGTAAAACAGACAAATATGATGAAATTAGACAGAAAATGTTGGTCAGTTGTGTTCAGTAAGACATGGACCACACAGTACAAACAAAATACATTCAAAGTGTGAACAGTTTGATGTCTGCTTTGCAATGGTTTATATATATGGGTATGTCAAATTGACTTTATAATAAGTGGAAAATAGAGTGTGTTGGGATAATTCAATCAAATTTAGCTAATTTGTAACTTATTTAATGTAGTGTAACTGTCATGTTTCTGATTTAGCAGGATGTAACAAATCAAAAATACAAAGGACAGAAGTCAAACCTGATGTATTTCTGGAGCCAAAATCCAACCCAGACCTGTAAAACGGCCCAGCTGTGCCAATGAGTTCACTCTCCATTCTCTCTCCTCCTGGGTGACGGGTCCTTTTATTCCAGCTGAAATAATAGCATAAAAGGGTCAATAAAATATATTATAATATTCTCATTTCCTATCTCACGTACTGTTTCTGCAGTCAGTAGCATCACTATTAACACTAAAGCTAGATCGGGCTTAGCTTTACGTATACACTAAAACTTAGTCAAGGCTTTTTTGGGAGGGTTTTGAGACCCCACAAGACCCTCCCCAGCGAACCAGGTTGTAGTGTGCAAACAGAGCAGGATAACAAAAAATGTTTTGATAATTAGAATATTTTGAAAAGTCCAGACTGTGCATTGTACTGCGCATAAAAAAGTAAACGTGTAAGTTCCAATAAGTTACTACATGTAGACTGGGAAAAAATAATACCCAAATTATAACGGTAGTGGTGTTGTTCGGTTATATGATTGATGTTATTAGACAGAAAAAAAAGTACAATTTCTTGCAAAATTTGGCATTTTAAGGGCTAAATTAACATTTTAAATGTTGAAATTATTATCGAGATAATAAAGTATTTTTTCAATAATAGTTCTAAAATCTATCCATCTATCTATCTATCTATCTATCTATCTATCATCCACTGGTCTGATGAGGTGTTGGGATTATTATCCACAATTCTTCAGGATAATGCTGTTGGTAAACAGCATCCCATTTTTATTACAAAAATGAGCTTTTATTCTTTGAGTAGTATTGGATGTATTCCTCCTTCTTATCCGCGGGCAGCAGTAACAAGCATGTTTGTGTAGGATGCCCAGCCGAGGAAGAAAGCGGAGTCGTCACATGATGGAGAGATACAGCCAGCCAGCAGTAGCTGCTTCCCGACTAATCACACATTAACATAAACCTGCTATCGCACACGCTAACCCCGGACAGTCATCTGCCTTTCTTTTTTCTTTTTTGTTTGTCGCTCCGAGTTGGAAAATAGAAAGGCGAGAAGAGCAGACGGAGAATTCATAAACGGTGCAAAACGGAGAAAAACATCGCCGCACACGGTCTTCTTACCCCCGTCTTGCATCCAGTTGGCGGCGTCGTTTAGCCCCCGGTTGGAAACTCTACCTGGGCTAGCGGCGGGCTAGCTAGCCTGCTAGCTGCTAACATTGCTAACGTTGGTTAGCTAGCTAGCTAGCAAGTTGTAATAAGTTGCGTCATGGAGGAGCTGGTTGTGGAGGTGAGAGGGACAAGTGGAGCCTTTTATAAGGTGAGTTAAATACATTACATCGTGCCTTCTTACATTTGCAACGCTTTATTCAAACACAAAGCTGATTAAGAGGAAACATTTACCGCGCCGAGCTAGCCTTGCTACTACGCCTGTAGGGTGATGTAGGCCTCCGGTCTATGGCCAGCCTCCACCTAGATCGGTTGGTAGGTGTAATAATAAACAAGTAAACAAAAGCTAACTATTACTAGCTACTTTTCGTGTTTCGTCTGTGTCTCCGTTGTTGTCAGCATTATGATCGGGTCTCTTTTAAACCAGAGCGGTATTTTATAGTCTACGTGATTGTTTCCGTTTAGGTGATGGAGAGATGAGGTTTTACAGATGCTCACAACTCTGCTGCATTGATCTTTGAGCCAAGACAATAAATAAACGGGCAACAAAGTAGCTATGGGTGCTTAGGGTTGAGAATAAAGAAATGTGGTGGCTGATACAAATGGTGGACCTAGTTCCTACCCATTCCTGAAAAGCATGGAGTTTGATTCAATCGTTTTTTCCCCAAGTATGTATGGAAACTCATACAACAGATTGGTGGACAAAGATTATCTTGGCTTTATTTCACAATACATAATATATGTTATTTATACGGTAATATATATATATATATATATATATATATATATATATATATATATATAGGCATTTAGATGGATTTGAATCTTGATGGTTACTCTTGTCTGGATTTTCCACTCCACAATTTGATATTTTATACAACTTCGGTTTCGTGAAACTAATAAAAACTCACCTGAGGTTTGTGCATGAAACAAGAAAAAAACAAACATTTTTTTATACTAACTGTTGCATGAATGTCATTTAAAAAAAAAATCAATATAGCTTTTTCTTATGACATTTTAGTGGTTAGTAAGATCAGTAATAAAGAATCAGATGTTGATAAGAAACGTCTTTAAATGGATTGTAAAAGGTATAATTAAGGCTTTGAATGAGCTGGTCAGACTGGGCTGTGAGTGATGCATGTCGTAAATCATGAAATGTCTCCATCTTAAGTAAAGAAAGCAGACTTTTTCACCAGCTTTGTTTGACTCCAACTTTGTCACATTTCACAAAATTTGGCAACTTTGAATATACAGACACGTGCTTTACTCCACAGCTTTACCCACGGTCAAGAAAAAAAAACCTTGATGTTGTAAGCCTTGATATAATCAAGCAATGTCACACGGACGGGAGTGCTGTTGTGCCGTATATCAGCACTGGTGTGATTCAGTCGTAGGCGGAGGCCGCAGTTCTACAAGCACATTGTATTGCATAAAAATGGCAACAGCAGATTATGATTTGATTGTTTGTTTAATCATTCATTTAGCTCCGCCAACACAAACAGTTCCAACTGTAAGGCAGAAAAAGCTGTTGCCAGGCAACACAAACATTTCCTACACACAAACATTTCAAATACAAACATTAGAACTCCTGTATGGTGGAATGATACTGTTTGTAAAAAGTTCCAATGCTGTTGTACTCCAATATCAGCACCCTTGGAAAGTCTCTTGTCCAAACAAATTACTTGGTCAGAACTAACTGTTGTATAAATGAAAATAAGACACACAACTGTATATGACCTACTGTTAAAATCAGTTTTCATAAGCAGATGTTAACTCATCTTTGTGGTGGTGTTTTGGAAGAGGGTGTGTGGTTTAAAGTGGAGGCACAATGTTGATTCTGGAATTTACGGTAAATTAGATTTCGGCACGGCAACAAGTTCAGATTCAACAAGGTTTTTTGTTTTTTTTTTTCTTCGAGAGGAGAATTCTTGTCCTAAAAGGTAAAAAAGAAAAGAAAAACAAGAAAAGAAAATTGCATCATCTGCATCGGTCTCAATCCCTTTTTTGAATCAAAAGTACGTCCCCGCCTTGCCCATCTAAATTTAAAAGACGATCGTGATCACCTCCTCCCATGTTAACATACTGTAGCGTCACTAGCGTCCCACTCGCGGTAGCAACAGTTAGCTGGCGGCCGTCTATTTACTCAGATTTCCTCATCGCAAAGAACCACACGTTGCACTTTCCCAAACAAGTAACTCTTACTGGTTCTCATACAGCTCACAACAACACCTGGTAACCGCTATATCACAATAACAACATCCCTGTGAAGACAGCACACCTCTGCAGAGAATATTAGCTGATGCTAGCAAGTAGCTATTAGCTAAGCTACAGTCAAACCATAGTAAGGACAGCTGAAGAAAGAAGCAGCGGGACCAGAGCTAAAGCCACTCCTACTCTCAAAGGAAGTGAGGAAAGTTTTAGTTCCCGGTGAGTTAAGTCGACATTCTCGTTGGAAACTAGAGGGACCACTGTTTGCTGCACATTAGCTCGTTTCTCTGAGCCAGACGGAGCCGAGAGTTGTTGCGCTGCAGTAACTAAGGAGAGTCACTAGATGGCAGCCACCCACTTTTACTAATCATTTCTGTTATTTATTTCAACAAGATTTTTTACACTTATAAGTGTAACAATTTATTGTGCATGCAATAATATTGCAAATAAATTATTTCACTTTGACCATTAATGTCTAATTTTATACATTACAAAAGAATAACGGAAATTGCAATACCTATGTATTTTGAAATGAGATTTACTGTACAAAACTTAATGAATAAATCCAATGATAGTAGACTAGACTAGTCTAAAAATGGCATAGGGCTCTATACTGTAAGAAAAGGATCAAATATATCGAAAATCGAATCCAGGATTTGGAGAATCGTGAAGCGCCTAAATGACATACTTAATCCAATCCTGTCCGCATTTCATTCTCATTCTCTGAACTGTGCATTTGAATGGTACCATTAATTACGACAGTAAATTTTATAGTAAAATGAAAAGGTTGACTGGTAGTTGTTGACGGGTTTCACTTTCTTCATTCCAGTAAATCAACTAGATCCAGTAATAAAACTGGATGTTTTTTTAGTATGAAACGGATTGGAGTATTCAGAATGCTGTGACGGTTGTTCTACGGTTTAATTTTAAAGATCATAAAATATAGAGTCTTATTCATAGTATCGTAATATATCATGTCATCCCCTCTATATGGTGATACATTTTGTGTTTTAATCGTGTTGTACGCTGCTTGTGATGTTATTTACACCTCATCTAACCGTCCACTTCTTAAGCAGTGTGAACAGTATGGATGCAATGATATCACTTTTTTCAAAACCGATACCATACCGATACTTGAATCCTAGTATATCCTGAGTACCAATGACGATACTTCTATCACACGAAAAACGGCTATCAATTGGGAGTCACGTTTTATTTTCTCCTCTGCTTGTTACTTGAAATTATGGAGAATTAGATAAAAAATAAAATATTAATAAAATGCCCACAGAACTTAAATTTAAAAGTTAAAAACTAACAATCTCTGTGAAATTATTGCAGGATTTCCACGTCTGAAGTATCGGTTCATGGTATCGGTTAATGTTAACCAGTACATTAGGGAGTATCGGGGCCGATACCCAATGCCGGTATCGGTGCATCCCTAGTGAACAGTATGGAAATAGTTGAATATTGACTGTTTAACCTAAATATGTTATCAGAAAATAAAAATCTGAATACCCCATTGGGCTCTATATAACATGGATCATGGTTAAATTGGCCGCATTGAGAGTGAGGAGTTGTCGTCATGGTACAGAGCCCTCCCCTTGATCCTCAGTCTCCGCCATCTTGGTTTCCTTCCAGCGGCAAACTGTGTGTTTTTTAACTCTGTAGTAGAGGAGGTTCTCGCAATCCTGCACTGTGTTACCATGTCTGGAACTCACTGCTGCGTTAAAAACTGCTCTAGTACCAAACATTTAACTACCTTAGCCAACCCAGAACTGGTCATCATCCCCCAACACAAAATCCTGGCGCCATAGAGTCTATGCGTGGTACAGTACGTGTCATTGGGCTAAAATCAAATTACAACTTAATAACTAAACATACGCTACACAGCTTTAGCCTTCATCAAAACCTGTTGGAAACGTTTGTGTATGTTGAACATCTCGTCACAATCTAGTGTTTACAAAGCAGTCGCAGTAAATTACTTTGTCACTTCGTTCAAGAAGTGTCTGCTAAATGCAATGTAATTACGACACACTAAAACACATGCTAAGAAAAATTATCTTTGCCAGTAAAACGCTGTTTTCCCCACCTGGGGGCTTGTAGATTGCCAAGTCCTGCACCCAGCGACAGCAGAAAGCCTCGTAGCTTTCCAAAGATTTGTGACTTTTAAACTCCTGCATCGTGTAATAACTCACACCAAAAACAAGATAATTTACTATATCTATATATATGTATATATGTTTCCGTGTATTTGCAGATCTGTCCTACCGAATTAATACACGCAAAAAGAGCTCCGGAATGTTAGTCGTGTCAATACTATTAAATTCTGATGGCGTTGCCCTGGCAACCGATAACGTCTCCTTACATTATGGCCGACTAACTCAGACCCCGCCCAAATAGGCACGTGACTGCTCACTCTCAATATTCCCTAAACAGGAACTGGAACACCGGTTACTTTTACAACCAAAATAAATGATAATGATAAATAAATAAATAATAATAATCATTTAAGACAGGAAAGTGATACATTTTAACATACAAGACTTTATTTCTATTGATCTCTCAATTTTTGTGCTAGTTTTAGACCATGGCTGGCAAGCAACTCATGGTGTCTCTGAGAGAGCACCAAGTTGGTAACCCCTAGTCAAGAGGCACGGTCTTACTTAGGTTTTGATCAAGGTTAGGAATATACAGCAGACCCCCGTCTGTTCACAGATTGTTCTGTGAAACACGACTCCAATGTAAAAGGGTAGCTCACAAAACAAAATATTTTTCAACCATCTGCCCTGTCATCCACATGGAAACGCAGATTTAAGGTATCAAAAATGATTATGTGCAAAAGTTCCGACCAAAGTGAAGAATTGGTTATTCTCTGTAAGTGCTTGCTTGTAGAGAGTTTTCGGTTTATCGTGACGGTCTGCGACTAAAAGAACGCTCTGACATCACAAGTGTTTCCACTCAGAAACAGCATGGATTCCCTCAGAGTTGTGTTGGCATTGGCGATTATCAAAGTGCTTTGTACTTGCTTGTTTTTACAAGCTCTCTTACTGCTCTGATAGAATTTAGAAATTATAAAGTTATTATGAGTGGTAAGAGTTGGGGAACTCCTGGCCCCTGCAGGTTTGGCATGTCTATGAATTTGGGCTGCCACGATTAGTCAATTTGTCACGACGTTGATGAGCAAAAGTGTCGACAACAAATGAAGTAATCGACATCATTGTTGATTTTTTTTCTCTTCTAATTGTCGCTGTACCTCTTGCTGCTTTGTCTGCCTTTCTGCTCCTGACACACATGTTCAGTTGTTGCAATCTGGGTCAGCCACGGCGTCACCAGAAAAGCCCAAATAGCAGTGTGAAGTTGAGCCAACAACGAAACTCTAAAGTCCTGGAGATTTTTATTAAATATTTTAATTTAGCATGAGTAATGCAAAAGTCACGAAGTAGAATCTGCTTACCATAGCAGTACAAGGGTGAACACTAGGATGGGAATCTTACAACATCTCACGATTCAATTCGATTCCCATTCTTGGTGTGACGATTCGATTCAGAAACGATTCTTGATTCAGAAGCGATTTTCAATTCAAATCAATTTTTTTTCTTAATCAATACCTTTTTCATTCATCATTTGTGTTTGTAATACACACAACTTGATCTGCCAAGTGTCTGTGATGAAATGAGCCATGAATGTAAGAGGGCGTCAACAAAAAAATGAATTTTTACAATCTATGTTGAGAGAAGGGAACAGGTTCAAAAGTAACAAGACATGAAATTGCAATTGGACATCCAAGACCTTTTAAACAAAATTTCTAGTCTAGACTTCCGGTGGTGATGGAGTAGGAGAAGGCCGCTTGAAAAGAGTCTCCCGGTTGAACTGTTAATATTTCCTTGTAAACACCACATTTTCTCGTAAAAGTGACAGACTGTAGTCTAAGGTTCCACTTAGTAGTGAAATGAACGGTTCGAAATCTAAAGTGAGCAACACGCCGAGCTGCACCGTAACTCGTGCCGGGACTGCTACTGTAGCTGGCAAACCTGCTAAGATGGCGGCTGCTAGCTCGGATACCAGCAACACACCTGGGGACTCGCTGGACATTTTATCAGCGAGCCAGCTGGTTTCTGAATTGGAGAAACAACGAACCTCGCTCCGGAATGACATGTTAATGCTAATCCAGGAGTCGATTAAGCCATTGCAGGCCTCGGTGGATGCACTCTGCGAAACGGTGAATCATTTTAATGGCCGCCTTACTGCTGCAGAGGCCCTAGCTGGGGACAACTTTGAGCGCATAGCAAGCACGGAAAAGACAGTGAAGATGCTGGAAGCCCAGAACAAGTCCCTCCAAAACCGCCCGATGACCTTGAAAACAGGTCCCGTAGAGTCAACCTCCGGATAATTAACATCCCTGAGGGGAGTGAAAAAGGATGAGATCCGACCGAGTTCATATCTGATCTGCTGGCAGAAAACCTCGGCCCCGACGTCTTTGCCAAACCCCCGGAGCTCGAGAGAGCACATCGTTCCCCAGCCCTTAAATTTGCACCCGGAGGTAGACCCAGGCCGTTCCTAATATGCTTTCATCGTTTTCAGGAGAGGGAGAGGGTTCTTCGCTGGGCCCGTCAACACGAGCTTAAACACCGTGGAACAACACTGCGGGTGTACCCTGACGTCAGCGCCATTACTGCAAAGAAACGAGCTGCCTTCAACAAAATAAAGCAAGCCCTCTACCAGAAAGGCGTGAAGTTCAGGCTTCTCTTCCCGGCCCGCTTGCAAGTTTCATATGAGGATGAAACACTCACGTCTGAGACTCCGGAGGAAGCGCATGCGTTTTATAAAGAACGAGTGATGGGTAAAGAGTAGGACGCAGTGTAGTGCACTCTCCCCTGCTGTCACTCGGGCCTGGGTTTTGTTCTTCCCCGCCTGATTAGGTTATGCTGCCTGATCTTAATACAGTCAGCTGCTCCGTGGACTCGCTGCAGAGCGGACATCTACAACAAGCGTCATGGTTGCCATGGGAACGGGTAGGTGCGCGGGTAGACTTTTTGTATTTTGTTCGGTCACTGAAGGATCTTTGTTTACTTTCACTTGCGCTATGGGTGGTGTTGTTTCCTCTTATGTCCTGATTAGGGTGGTAAACATGTTAAATTGATGCACTCATACCCATCTTTCAAGGATTACCTTAATAGACACTTATTTTTTATTTTATTTTTATTTTTCCCCACCGCTACTAACTCTTTTTGTTAACTTGTTTTTATCTATGCCATGCACGGTCCTGTGATTAATTTGATTTATTTTCTTCTTTTTTTTCTCTCTTTTTTTGTTCTTTGATTACTTATTTTTCTTCAATTTTACTTTATAAATTTTTTTCTTTTCTCAAGTGGGGTGGTTTCTTTAACTTGAGGTCTATATGGAGGCCACCCTTATTGATGGCTAGTTTACCTAAGTGAAATGTTAAGTTTTATCAATGACTCCCTACATTCACAAGTCGTTCTTTTAAAAATCTGGTGTATGTGTTCTACATTGTTCACCCGGTTGATCTCTCGCACAAGAGAAGGTCATGGAAGTAGAAAGTGCTATCCCGTTGGGATTGAAGATGTGGAGGTGTTTGGTTGGTATGGGGAAATGGGGGGTGGGAGGGATAGGGAGGGATGCTCTAAAATGTATTTTTTTCTTTTCTTTTTTTCTTTTTTGTTGTTTATCCTCCTTTTTGTTTGGCTCAGTAATCGCCTCAGGCCTGGAAGACGTATTGCTCCTTTTTGAATGATATGATGATTCAGGGTAACAATCTTCGCTTTATATCTTGGAACCTGAAAGGTGCCAACCAGCCCATTAAACGTAACAGGGTAATGACCCATTTAAAGCAACTCAGGGCTGATATTTTCTTTTTACAGGAAACTCACCTCTGCTCCTCAGAGGTTAACCGTATTAAGCGACCCTGGACAGGGCATGTATTCCACTCTAAGTTACCTAAGGGCAAGGGGTGCGGGTATCCTCATAAATAAAAACGTTCTGTTTGAGTTATCAAACTCTGTTGAAGATCCTAATGGTCGATTTGTAATTATTACTGGTAGACTTTGTGGCACTCCTGTGGTTATGGCCTGTGTATATGCACCGACACTGGATGATGATAGATTTATTACAAGTTTTTTCTCTTCTCTTCCTAAAGTTGACAACCACTATTTAATTATTGGTGGCCATTTTAATTTAAATCAATACCCCTTCCTAGACAGGTCTTCCTCTAACCCTCAGGTGTTATCCAAATCAGCTAAAGTTCTTGACACATACAAGATCAGTCTTGGTTTATTTGACCCATGGAGAGCTGAATCCAATTCGGACAAAGCTTTTTCCTTTTTCTCACACGTCCATCGTACATATTCACGGATAGACTTTTTTCTCGTGGATAATTTTTTTTTATCAGAAGTCCGCTCCTGTGAATACCACAGCATTGTTATTTCGGACCACGCCCCCGTTTCTGTAGATATTAACTTCCCAAGTCGTGTCCCCCCCATTAGACAGGGGAGACTTAACTCTTCTTTTTTGGCGAAGGCCTCCTTTAAAGACTTCCTTCATAGCCACATCTCCCTGTTTTTCAAGACTAATGATTCCCCAGAGATATCTAGAGGCACTCTTTGGGAAACTTTTAAGGCGTATATGCGCGGACAAATTATATCATATATCTCGTCCTTAAAAAGGGCAGAAAGGGTGGAGTCTGAGACACTTACCAACAAGATACTCAGTATAGACAACCTGTATGCTTCATCTCCCACCCCTGCTCTTTATAAAGTACGCCTGCAACTACAGTCTAAATTCGATTTATTATCCACGAGTAAAACACAGAGACAATTGTTCCTTGCTAAACAACGTTTCTTTGAGACTGGGGATAAAGCAGGAAGATTATTAGCGCACAAGCCCATGCAGCCACACAATGCAGACTGATCCCCAAGATCAAATTAGCGTCAGGTGTAACTACATCAGATCCTGTAGAGATCAATAAGACATTTTGTTCTTTCTACTCTAACCTCTACTCCTCACAGTGCCCCCCGGATGTTTGGGATGGAGTAAACCCTCTAGATAGGATTGTTTATCCTAAAATAAACGTGGATTCATATAGAGAGTTGGAAAGTCCGATTTCTATCAAGGAAGTACAGGAGGCAAATATGTCTCTCCAAAGCGGTAATACTCCGGGGCCTGATGGGTTCACTGTTGAGTTTTTTAAACTATTCTCTGTCACAATTGCCCCAGCCCTGCAAAGAATGTATAATGAATCCTTCGCTAAGGGCCTCCTGCCCTTCACCCTGTCGGAGGCCTCCATTTCTCTCCTGCTTAAGAGCGATAGGGACCCTCTTCTGTGTGGTAGCTATAGGCCCATCTCCCTCTTAAATGTTGACCTAAAGATCCTGTCAAAGATCCTGGCCCAATGCCTACAGCGAGTCCTACCAAGTATAATATCGACTGACCAAACAGGTTTTATGCTTGGAAGACACTCATTTCACAACACAAGGAGGCTCCTAAATATCCTTAATTCTTCAAGTTCAAACACTCCAGAGGTTGTTGTCTCTCTTGCGGAGAAGGCCTTTGACAGGGTGGAGTGGAGATTCCTTTTTTTCGCTTTGCAAAAATTTGGTTTTAACCCAGAATTCATATCCTGGATAAAATTGCTTTATGCCAACCCAGTGGCTACAGTTCACACAAACGGACTTAAATCCGCTCCATTCCCCCTTTATCGGGGAACCAGACAGGGCTGCCCTCTTTCCCCCCTCTTATTTGCAATCGCTATCGAGCCTATAGCCATCTGGCTGCGTCAGGAGGGGGGGTTTGAGTGCATCACCAGAGCAGGGAAGGTTCATAAAGTATCGCTATATGCAGACGACCTTCTATTATACGTGTCCAATCCAACCGCCTCTCTCCCTGTGGTTACAAATATCCTCAATACATTCGGGTCCTATTCAGGCTATAAGCTTAACCTCCACAAGAGCGATCTTCTGCCCGTCAATACCCTAGCCAAAAATATACCCCCGTCTCTTTTCCCTTTCAAATACGCTACGGATGGATTTAAATATTTGGGAGTCCAGATAACAAATTCAATCAATCAACTTTTCTCTAAAAACTTCTCTCCTCTCCTGGAGAGGTGTAAATTGGACTTTGACAGATGGTCTGCTCTCCCACTATCCCTATCAGGTCGAGTTAGTCCAATTAAAAATGGTTATTTTACCCAAGTTTCTATACCTCTTTTCTCAAATCCCCGTCCTTATTAAAAAGGGTTTTTTTAGATCACTCGATCAATTAATAAGCTCCTTCATCTGGGGTAACACAAATCCACGCATTAGAAGATCAGTGTTACAACTCCCAAAGATGCTTGGAGGCTTGGCATTGCCCAACTTTCTCCACTATTACTGGTCTTGTAATATTAACAAACTTTTATACTGGATAACCAACATAGCAGATGAAGAGCGCCCTGCATGGGTAGACATGGAACGTAGATCCTCTAAATTTTCTCTTCACTCTCTGGTCTGCTCCCAACTCCCATTAACAGTCTCCAACTTTACCTCAAACCCAGTGGTAATTAACTCTGTTAAGATTTGGATTCAAATTAGGAAAAGTCTTGGCCTCCACAGGGCCTCAGATCTCTCCCCCATTGTAAATAATCACCTTTTTCTGCCCTCTTGTACTGACCCTACCTTTCGGACTTGGTTTGACAAAGGGATAACTCAATTTAAAGACCTTTACAGCCAAGGGACTTTTATGTCCTTTTCTGAGCTCTCAAAAAAATTTGATTTGCCCAAATCACACCTATTTCGTTTTTTTCAGACTAGGCATTTTATTCAAAATCAGAATCCAAAATTCCCTAGCCGTCCCCCGGAAACTCTGATCGACTCGTTACTCGCTCTTGATCCCGCACAAAAACGGTCCATTTCTAGTATCTATAGCCTTATTAATTCTATCACCGACACCCCAGCATCCGATCCCAGGGTTTCATGGGAGCAGGAGCTTGGAACCGTGCTCCCTGATGACTACTGGAAACAAGTTCTAAGGCTGGTTCACTCCTCTTCAATCTGTGCGAAGCACGGCCTGGTACAGTGTAAAGTTGTACACAGAGCTCACTACACCAATGTGAGGCTGTCTCGGATCTTCCCCAATGTGACTGACTCGTGTAATAGGTGCAAACAATCTCCAGCAGACCACTCCCATATGTTTTGGTTCTGTCTCAGGCTCGCCACATTCTGGTCTGAAATTTTTAAAACTCTTAACACAGCATATAACACCACTATCTCCCCTGAACCTCTTTTGGCTTTGTTCGGTGCCCCTCTGCAACCCTTTGCCTCTAAAGTCATACAGACTGTTCTTGCATTTGCCACCCTGATAGCCAGGAGACTCATACTCTTCAAGTGGAAACATCCTCAACCTCCCTCTCATAGCAGGTGGATGAAAGAGATGTTATTGTCCATTAAACTTGAAAAGCTTAGATTTTCCCTCAATGGTTCTTTAGAATCATTTGAAAAGACTTGGAAGCCTTTCTTAAATTACATTGAGTCTTTGACATCTCTGCCTGATTGTGATGAATGAGCCCCCCTCCCCCCCTTTTCTCTTTTTTTTTGTCTTATTTTATTAATTTGAAACTTTTGTTTATTTTATTTTTTTGGCCTTCATGTCGATTGGTTTTATGTTGAGAATTGTTCTCTTTTAGAGTGGGAGTGGGATTAAAAAAGATGGGTAAAAATCATAGAATGGAAATCCTGTCTGTTATGTTGTACTGTCACATATTTGCCTGTGAAATTGCTTCCAATAAAGAAAGTCAAAAAAAAACAAAAACTTCTAGTCTAGAAAAAAAAAAAAAAAAATTCTAGTCTAGAAAAAAAAAAGCTGATATATTTTAAGAAGAAAAAAATAATATGTATTTTGTTTGTTCTTTGGTACGTAGTAGAAAATACATTGAAAATATTTAGTATGCACCAAATGAAATTCATGGCTTATGTTATTATTTTCTTTGTTTTTGTTAGAAATTTTAAAAGTCCTAACGTTATTGAACTCATACATATATTTCGGACTTCCTTGAAAGCGCCACAGGTGTGCAGCTCTGCTGGATATTTATGTGTAGCTTATAAAGAAAGATCGCTCTTATATACTTGCAGATTTATAAAAATAAAAAATAAAAACTTTAGCCAAGAGTGTCATTAGCATGGAGAAGACCTTTTAGACGGCCCAAACATGGACCTTCAGCAAAGACGGGGCGGGCTGGATTTCTCTTTCGTCTTTCATGCTAAAACTTTAGCCTAGCGGCTACAGCTAGCGCTAGCTAGCCAAAGGCGCATCAGACCTGTCAATGCGACGGTGGCCGTTGCATGAAAAATACTATGTGAAGCGTAAACGTACAAAGGTTCAGAAAACATATTTTTTGAGAATCGATTCTCAAACATTTCGTATCGATTCTGAATCTTGTTAAATAGGAATCGAGATTCCTTTTTAACATAGAATACTTGCGTGGAAACAAACACATCCGCCTTTTTTGTTGTTTTCCTACACCACCTTTTGTTCCAAATTGCCAAAAGAACAGGTTACGTAAATTATCCTTTAATATAAAGCATATAGTACCCAAACACTGTATTGACTACTGATTAAAGTGACTTGTTCTGGTGAAACGATCTCTGGCTGTTGCTGAGCCGACAAACCACAGGCATACTCTCTCCGTTGACAGAGACGGATAGTTAGAAAATGGACCTCTACTCCGTCTGTCATTGCGTAGGTGATGGAGGCCTTGCCTCAACGGATAATGGTGCTACTTCAATCCATCTCTGTTATAGCGTTGAAGTATAAACTAGGCTTTAGACCGACCCCAAAGCGCTGCTGCATACAAGACATCAAAGTGCATGTGTCGCCACAAAAAACAAACCAAAAATCTGCTGCTTATTATTTTTGTTAAGTATACATTAAAAAATAAAATGCTTATTTTGTCTGAATGCAATTTTAAGACTGACTTTACATTTTCAATGGCTGCGGGCAGGAAGGATCTTTCTGGAAGGATTCTGTAATACAGTGGTTTTGATGAAGCTTCTGAAGGAGGACGCACCCATACCACTTGTTTTTCAAACCGATACAATACCGATACTTGGATCTGAGTACTTGCCGATACAGAGTACAAATGCTGATACTTCTACCACACAAAAAATGCATCAAATCGGAAGACCGGTTTTATTTTCGTCTCTGATTGTTACAACAAATGTTGTGTTACATAAAAAAGTAAAATATTAATAAAAATGACCACAAAACAAAAATTTCAATTGAAATGAAAAACATTTTCTGTAAAATTATTGCAGAATTTAAACATTTTGAGTATCAATTCATGGTAGTTCTTAACTTGCCGATAGGAGTACATTAGTATCCGTGCATTCCTACTTCTGACTGAAGATGCTGCTTTATTACTTGACAGTTGTGACATAAACAGTAATGATTGTAAATGTCATTACCCTTAGCACGTATCACGTGTCTACTGTAACGCTAAATGTTTCTTTTATAATGAGTTTTTAAGTGTTAAATGAGGAATCATCTTAATATTCAGTCATTTCGATAGTACAGAACACAGATAAAACGCTTTTCTTAGTGAATTGCTGCTTGCTACTGCAATAACATACAAGTTAAACCTAATCTGATTAGTTGACTAATCTGCAAAATAATTGGTGCTTAGCCAATTTTCAAAAATAGTCTTTTGTGGCAGCCCTACTATGAATATGCTTATTTGCACTTTTGTGATTAAGTGTGGATGGATTTTGTTTTTCTATAAACAAGGTAGTGAAGATATCTGGTTTAAAAAAAAAAACAAAAAACAACAAGTGCTACATGTGTACATGGTGCAGATTAACAGAAAATGGAAAAAATATCTAGTCACAATTAGGGATGTATTTTGGCAAGAATCAGATGATACGATCCCTATCGCAATACACTATTTAATGCGATACTATGGACAAGACTATGAATTGTGGAGTTTAAAACTGAATTTTACTGTAGTAAAACTGTGACAGCATTCTAAACAGTCCAACCCGTTTCCTAGATAACACATCCAGTTTTATTACGTGTGGAACGAAGGTGGACCAGTCGTACTTTTAATTTTACTATAGAAATTACTGTGATAATTAGTGGTTCCATTCAAATTCTAAAAAAGAAAAATATCTTTTGAATACCAATATATCTGGACAAAATTTTGATGTATTGTATCGATATTTAGATGCTGTTTGCAAATAGCCAATGCTGGAGCGCCTTTTATTTTCCATTGGTCCTGATTGGCCCAAGGGTGGAGATGAGGAGGAGTTTAGAATTTAGCTTCTGTGGTAGTGCTGATGCGCCTTTTGTGTATTAATGTAGTGTGTATTAATGCAATGCCGTGATATACATGGCGTGTTAACTATTAAGAGGCCATCATAAATGTTTTAAAAGGGGATCTTTAAGTATTTTCACATTTTAATTATTTGCGTGCGGCTGTGGTACCTAACTCCCTTGAATACCTGGGATCCATTGTACTGTTAATGGCCAGAGTTTAAATTAAACATGAATGCAGTTACTTAAATGAATGGAAGCCGATAAAATGTCCTAATTGGAGTTTACTGGTGTCTTACCCTTTTATTCTAAGCAGATGTTTAATCATTAAAAGCATTAATCATTTTCAGTTGGATTAGTGGGACTCCTTAACTCTTATTCTATTCACTTCTACAACTCAGAGAGGTTTTAAAAAGTCTCCCTTGAACATTTTGAGGGTTTCGTTGGAAGCTTTTGTTCTGCGGGTTTTATCCGTCCCTGACAGCGAGCCTTCGAGACTAATCAGTGTTTTCCTCTAGGCAGGATATTTTCTATTCGCATTCCTTGATGGAAACAAATCTGGATCGTAGCGAGAAGCACTCAGACTTGACCAAAATTTAAGAATCTAACATGTTAATAGGGAATCACTTAGATAAATGTTTTTACCATAACAGTGCATCATGGTCCATCTTTAATCATTTTTTGTGTTTCTTTCAGGCTTTTGTGAAGGATGTCCACGAGGGATCGGTCACTGTTGCATTTGAAAACAAGTGAGTAATACAGTAGGCAAACATAGTGGAATATGTTGTTTTCTTCTGCTGGTATTATACAGGCAGTGTTTAATGTGTTTGTGTCCCAGTTGGCAGCCGGAACGTCAGATCCCGTTCCAGGATGTACGTTTCCCTCCTCCGACCGGCTTCAACAAAGAGATCAATGAGAGCGATGAAGTCGAGGTGCGAGTAATCGTCTTTTTTGTTGTTGTTAAAGACTGTTTAAGTTGTTTTTAAAATGTAGGCTTTATATTAAAACGTGTTATTTATAATTAATGTGAAGGTTATTGAGAACTGAACTGTGTGTGTTTGTCAGGTGTACTCCAGAGCGAATGACAAAGAGCCGTGTGGATGGTGGCTGGCCAAGGTCCGCATGGTGAAAGGAGAGGTACGGCTGGCTCCTCATATCTAAAAGTCCCTTTTAGGAATCGCCTTTAACACAGTCGGATATTAATTGATATCCAGAACCTCCCATCCCCAACCAAAACATGCCCTGAAATGAACAAAGCTCTGTTTGACCCCAATACTTGTATCTACACCACCTTAAAGAATTCTTACTCGGTTCAACCTGTTACATCAAAATGAAGTAGCTATAAATATTTTCCCAAGGCACTGTATGGTAATTTAAGATGCATGTTGATATGGTCTCATTTTACTCACATGTTCTGTCCAGGGTTGGCATGATATTCATGCTCTCATAATCCCAAACAGAGCTCAGTAGGTGTACTTCCTGTTAGGGTTTGAATTGGGCTTCTTGTCCTGGTTGTTAAACGAGCTTCACCTGCCACTTTTTCCTAATGTGCCGACAGGGTGAGTGACGGTTCTGTAGCTTTAGCCCAGATTGTAACCGAGGTCAACTTTTATTTTTAATATGATTATTCTCATTTACTGGAATTTTTCCATCTATTACATCTGTCCAACTTGTATGTCATACAGTTTAGGTTACGAATTTCCGCGACGGTTAAGATGTAGGTGGACAGCTGAGTCCTCTCTGAGCAAACTTGCTATCTGTTATGGTGTATAAAACCCCCCCAAAAAACGGACTTTTCCCGTTTTTTCAGCCCTGTTCTGTACACTCACTGGCCACTTTATTAAGCACACCTGTCCAACTGCTCATCACAAATTTCTAATCATCCAATCATATGACAGCATCTCAATACATTTAGGCGTGTAGACATGGTCAAGAAGATCTGCAGTTCAAACCGAGCATCAGAATGGGGAAGAAAGGTGATTTAAGTGACTTTGAACTTGGCATGGTTGTTGGTTCCAGAGGGGTTGATCTGAGTATTTCAGAAACTGCTGATCTACTGGGATTTTCACCCACAACCATCTCTAAGGGTTTACAGAGAATGGTCCTAAAAAGGGAAAATATCCAGTGAGCGGTTCTGTAGGCAAAAATGCCTTGTTGATGCCAGAGGTCAGAGGAGAATGACCGGACTGATTTGAGCTGATAGAACGGCTGGGTCGGGCAATTGACCAGTCATTCCATCTCAGCGGTGGACTGGCGAGGCGGTGGGGTGCAGGGAAGGTGGCTGGAGTCGCTAGGTTCGGTTGCTTGCTGGCCTTTGGGCAGCAGCAGCAGGGAGTGGTGGACGTCGGCCTGGCGGGTGTGCCGCCGGGGCTTTGGTCTGCTCCCAGTCACGGTTCATGTGGCTGGGGTGTTTGGGCCGGTGGTGCGCTGGGTCCCTTCCTCAACACGGGGGCCCTCTGTGCTCAGTTGGTGCCGGGGGCCTCCCTTGTTGGCAGGGAGGAGTTTACTATCTAGCACTTGTATAGCTTGTATAGCTTCTTGTATTACTCTGGACGGGGTGAAGTCACATGACTCTATGTAGGGTTGAGATAGCGTTGCTTCATCGGTCTGGGTGGCATAATGGGCTCACGTTTGTCGCCTCCAGTTTGTCGACCCCATTAAAGTAAAAAACCAAAACATGCAGCTCGCAGAGCTGTAGCACAGAAAGAAGTTTGAAGCAGTATGAAAGCAGTTTACAACACAACGTTTTCTTTTTTCCTCGCACACACTTTACAGCCCTGATAATGCACCATGTCACAACGCTAGAATCATCTCAGACTGGTTTCTTGAACATGACAATGAGTTCACTGTACTCCAATGGCCTCCACAGTCACCAGATCTCAATCCAACAGAGCACCTTTGGGATGTGGTGGAACGGGAGATTTTTATCATGGATGTGCAGCCGACAAATCTGCAGCAACTGCGTGATGCTATCATGTTAACATGGACCAAAATCTCTGAGGAATGTTTCCAGTATCTTGTTGAATCTATGCCACGAAGGATGAAGGCAGTTCTGAAGGCAAAAAGGGGGTCCAACCCAGTACTAGCAAGGTGTACCTAATAACATGGTTGGGGAGAGTTTTCACCCTAACTGTGTGTTTCCACTATTTTACCGCACTTTGACAGTATATGTGTGTCTCCACTTCAAGACCATCTCAGGAACTAGTAGCAGAGTACCAGACTTGGGGTATGTACTCTGGAATGACCCTGTAAGCCATCCTTACCGGTTGTTACTAAGAGGGAAATGAACTTAAATCTGAAAACAATCAGCTTTGTAAATAAGAAGAGTTGCTGACGAATTGGTTTATAGCAACATAGCAAGGAGAAACAGAGCAACCATCTCTGCTTCTTCCATCCCTTCTCTTGTTCTCTGCTACTGTCCATTCCTTTTAGCGTTGATCATTGAAGTCACTCACTGCCGACAAGATTAAAGTCCAGTAAATTTACCCGGAAGCTTCCTGCTAAAACTTTCTGATGCTCTCCTGCCATCTTGACAGTTAAGCTGCGCTGATCTTACCTCATTTTGTGTTAAATGTGTGTTTTTTGTTTATATTTGAGTTATTTTTATTATTTGAGCTGCGAGATGTAAGAACATGTCTAGAGTAAAAATTGAGCTGACGATATCGACTGTGTTTTAAGCTTACTTTCTTCTTTCCGCTCCATTTTTGCTGTTTTTCCATTTCTCTCTGACCTTTAGCATTTTGGGTAATATCATTAATGTCCGGTGGGCTCATCTGCTGCTGTTAGTCTCTCCAGAAGGCTAAATATTACATTGGTATAAAAAAAAAAAAAATCAAAGTTCATGACACTGGGACTATATAAGCCAAAAATGATTACATTCTACACAGTGTTCTCTGATATAAATATTGCACACACTGATATTGATGATGTATTTGCGATACATTGTGCATCCCTGCTAATCATCATCTATTAATTGCTCCTAATCCAACTTCTAGAAAAGGGGTGTTCAAAGTGTGGCTAAGGGGAGCATTTGTGGCCCCTCTGGGATCACACAGTGTGACGTTTCTCTATTGATTAATGCACAAAAAATTTAGAAGAGTGACCTATGAACCAGTGAACAATTATCCCCAAAATTAGAAACGATATATCTGTCTTATGACAGACATTTGATACTTTTGATTTACAGTTTTTCTACCAAAAAAAAATCACTTTTTTTCTTTTCAGTCAAATATTTCTTCTGTAAATAACTGTCACAGTTCTTGCTGATGTTGCAAAATGTTTGGAACCCGCGGGTCTAGAATGTGTGGGGAATCAGAAAAAACAGAACACCTGTCACTGGCGTATATGACTGGTGTTTTTGAAATCACCTCTGCTTGCTGTAAATGTTCCCTTTTTGGATCACGTGGACCCAAAACCTTTTTCTGTTTCAGTTTTACGTGATCGAGTACGCCGCGTGCGATGCCACGCTAAATGAGATTGTGACTCTGGAGCGGTTACGGCCCGTCAACCCGAATAAACCAGCCACCAAAAACACCTTCATCAAGATCCGACTGGAAATCCCTGAAGATCTGCGACAGATGTAACCCTCAGTCATACTAACAGATGTTTTTACAGCTACAAACTACTAAACATCGAGGAAAAATCAATCAGAATTACTCCCGTTTGTCCTCCGTGCTCGCAGGTGCTCCAAGGAGTCGGCACACAAAGACTTTAAGAAGGCCATCGGAGCGTTCAACGTGACCTTCGACCCCGAGAAAAAGCAGCTCGTCATCCTGGTTCGTCAGCGGATTTTAATACTCATAGCCGTCTTCCTGCGTGGCGTAAAGCTCCTTGATGAGCGGCGTCCTGTTGAGTGAAACCGTCTTTAATTGCTGTTGCAGTCGGTGAACGAGGTGACGACGAGGCGGGCCAACATGATGAGCGACATGCACTTCAGGAGCCTCCGCACCAAACTGTCGCTCATGATGCGGAATGAGGAGGCCAGCAGGCAGCTGGAGGTACGCTGCCGAGCGAACGCACACACACACACACACACACACACACACGGGCAGGGCTGTTCAAAACTTTTCCCACCCTTTGAAAACCTTTTTTTTAGTTACAAACACAAAATCCGTTCTTTAATTGAGATTTTAAGTGATAGATCAGCACCTCTGTATGTCATATCTGAGGTGGAAGGAAAATAAAAAGGGTGGTGTGCCCTTTACTCTTATACCCCCAAATAAAATCTATTGTAGCCAAGTGCCTTTGATTAGTAAACAGAGTCCATTTATCTAAATCCAGCTCCTTTCGGAAGGCTTTAGAGGTTCATTAGGGAACAAAAAGTGGCACTAGGAATCTAGCAAGCAGGTCAGGGTGAAAGTTGTGAGGAATTGTGAAGCAGCTTTAGGTTATGAAGTACTATCTCAAGCTTGTGTCATGGAAAGCATACAGCTCTATTAGAAAACTAGCCACATTTGACTGTCTGGGATCAACATTCCAGGCAACTGAGGCATTGATTCGAGAAAAAAAACGAGAAGCTTGCATGGATCTACAGCACAGAACATCTGTTCTAGTTGCAGCTTCCCAGAAGAGTGATTCTCTGAATTCGGTACCCTTTGCTTTACCACCAAGATTTTCATTTCAAATAAATCGCAAAATACATTTTCAAACAACTTTTCCTTTGTATTATGATACACAAACCAGTTTTAAAATGTATGTTTTTAAAAGTTTTATGGGTTTCTAATGAGTAGAGGTCAGCCAAATAAGCATGTCCTCATTTACCAAAGTTGCTTTTTTAGTGATTTCTAGGGATGCACCGAAAATTCGGTCACCGAAACTTTTCGGACGAAAATGACCCAAAAGTGCATTTTCGGTTTTCGGCTGAAATACCTAAATCACCGAAACAAAACAGCCGAAACTTTATTAATTTGATTTATATTGTGCATTGTTGTTATGTCAGTGGTAAATAAATATCTTCATAGTTTTGTAACTGATTTATTGCAATGCCTTGATTTTAGTGAGGTTAGTACACATCATAGCCATAAATGATTAATAAAAATCATTTATTTCGGTGTTTCGGTTTTCGGCCTTAGCTTTCTTCATTTTCGGTTTTTGGTTTCGGCCCAGAGTTTTCATTTCGGTGCATCCCTAGTGATTTCATTATAGATGTGAATAGAAAATGACCAGAATTGTTTCTGGTAATATAATAATTAGCTGGTCTACTTTAGCCTTAATTAAACACCTATTTAAAAGATAAATTAATTATATATAAAATAACACAACTTAATCATGTCCCTCAGTCTTTTTCAACCCCGTAACAACATACAAATCTCACCTTTTTAAAGATACTTGTTCGATTAAATTTCTTAGCAACCAGGAAGTGACATAACTCAAGTCTTTGGTTGCTCATACAGTAAAGAGGTGTAAGTATTAACATACTTTCTGACTTATATTTTATGTTTCTCATGCTACATGCTGCTCCATAAGCCAACTAATGTGGACTTAACGGCTACTTTTAGCTAAAATCATCAACCCTGTAACCAAAAAACTACTTTAAAACAACAAAAGCAAACAAAAAAATATATATTTGAAAAGTTTTAGATTTTATAGCTATGGTGAATAAACATAGTTTCTCACAGGTACAAACATTACTTCATCACATGCAATGTTTGGAAAAATGTCATGTTGGTGGAATTTTCAGTAATCAAATACCCGAAAGTGCACAGAATTCAGAGAATGACCCAGAAGGCGTGCATCAGACACAGCAAAAACGTAGAGGAAGGTTCTCTCGTCTGATGAGATCAAGACTGAACATTTTGTCGTAGGCAAGGCAAGGCAATTTTATTTCTATAGCACACTTTCAACACAAGGTAATTCAAGGTGCTTTACATGATTCAGTGATAATGAAACCACATGATTACAAAGCATATAAGTTTAACAGTAATCAATCAGTAAGAAAAGATATTGTAAGGAACAAATCCACGTAATTAATACACAATCACTTAAAAATAAAGCTAAAAGATGGAATAAACATTTTGTCGTACGTGCAAAACTCGGAGCAAACTGCACGCCGCGGTGTACACACCATCTCCACTGTGAAACATAGTGGGCGCGTCATGCAACCCGTTGTGAGGAACAGGTGATATGTCGGGGTTGAATGGAACAAATACAAGGCAACATGGGAAGAAAAGAGTTGAGACTGAGGCTCACTTTTTTTTAGGTGGAGATTGACCCAAACGAATACAACCTACTCGGGAGTTAAAACAACTTAAAGTCACGATTCCGAGTCCAATTAAGAATCCTTGGCATGATTTAACATTTAAAAGTCTCTCCATCGAGTCAGACTGAACTTTTTATGCTGGACAAATATATGCTCTACGTGTGCAAAGGTGTTGGAGAAATACCCAAAAAGCCTGAAAGCGAGCGCCATCTGAAGTTAAAGGCGGTTCTTGAACTGGTTCCTTAGAAATTCAGGCCACACTTTGAGTTCCTTTAGTCAAAAATTTAGAAACCTGTGTATCATTTTCCTTCAATTTCCCAATTGTGTTTTGCATTATGTTGGTTTTTCAAATCAAATTCTCATAAAATACGTTAAAAGTTGTAATATAAGGTCAACTTTTCAAGCGGCGAGTTATTGAGTCATTGTTTTTCTTTCTGCCGTGTGCTACATCAGAGTTCCAGGCAGCTGGCGTCTCGGTTTCATGAACAGTTTGTAGTTCGGGACGATTTGATGGGGCTGGCCATCGGGACTCATGGCGCCAACATTCAGCAAGCGCGAAAAGTTCCCGGAGTCACCAACATTGACCTGGATGAGGAGACGTGCACCTTCCACATATATGGGGAGGTAAGAGGGCCGTTCTGGCAGATCATGTGGCACGCTTGCTGTGATAAAGAAGAGCAGAATATTTACCAAAGCCTTTAATTGGCCTCGTTTTCCTGTGCTCCCAGGACCAGGACGCTGTCCGAATAGCCAGGAGCTACCTGGAGTTTTCTGAAGATATCATCAAAGTTCCTCGAAACTTAGTTGGTGAGCACATTGAGGCAATGAAAATTGTTTTTAATTTCATTTACTTCCACTAATGGGATTTGCCCTTGCAGGAAAGGTGATCGGCAAGAACGGTAAACTGATCCAGGAAGTGGTGGACAAGTCTGGTGTGGTGAGGGTCCGGATCGAGCCTGAGAACGACAAAAAGCCCTCTGCAGCCGCTGCAGCAGCAGCAGATGAGGTCAGTGGGGAAGGAAAAAACAATAGACTGTTTACAAAAAGTGAAAAATAAAATAGCAAACAACAGAGATGTGTAATTACAACAAAAAATGGTATATGAATGAGAAAAACTGCAGATTATAGCCGGGTTATAAACATTTAGTGGGATTGTTCAGATCAGTGGTGGTTCGTCTTGCAGCTGCTAGGGGGAAGGATATGTGATGGCGCTCCTTTGGGCTCCAGGGGGCAGCACTTTGTCACTCCAGCTGCATGCATTGGGTGGCAGACATTGTGCAACACCAAAAGTCAAATTTTCACAGTACTAGAACTTAAAACTTGATTACAATACCTAGAGAAATACTCATACTTACATACATACAGATTCCAGTATGACAGTATTTACACTGTCTGAATTTGACGAAAAACCTCAGTTAAAGAAAAAAAATTCTAACTTAAAAATGTTTTTACAAATTCAGACAATTTCAATGACGTCACTGCTCCATCTCAGCTGTAGTTTCGGTCTGTCCTCTACGGTGGTTAATTAGATGGAACTTGCTATTCCCAACATCAACATGATTCGCTTTCCCGTGTTTCCAAATTGCACCAAATGTCCAAGTAGACCAAGTTAAGCTTCCACAGCCTCCCTTTTCACAACCTGCTTTGACGTCACTGAATCACTGGTTAGTTTAAGTTGGAATCAGTTGGATTAAATGCCTGTATAAAACGCAGATGTCAATGACGCAGCACTTCCAAGATGCTCTGAACTCACGGGGGAATAGTGCTAGCAGTTCATGACAAAACATTGGTAGAATGAAGGGGTTTTGTGGTAGATGATGCCTTATCTAGTTTCTGCCCTAACAACTCCCATTATATGGATATACACTGCACACAAATGGATACAAACATCTCATGTAGGACTTCAGTTCACACCCAAATTGTCTGGGTGAGTAAATTAACATACTGCATGCTACAAATAAGGTCCAGGAAAAACAGTACTTCCCCTTTAATGTGTTTTAATGTGTTTTTAATGTGTTACAACCCCGCTTGTGAGGTCACAACATAAAGTGGACACACACCGATTTCAAAAGCAGATTCCAAGTTTCTAATGAATTAGCTTAAAGGCTAATCATCTTCATTCAGTTCAAAAGAACTTTATTTATCCTGAACGAAAATTAATTTAAATGAAGTTTGCTCTGTGATGTTAGCTCAGTTTGAATCTCTCAGCAGCGACTCACTGTTTTACTTATAAAGCTTGATTTATACTACTTGGTCAGCTAGTTTGCACACACACACGTATCGATGGGGACGTTTTGCGTCATTAGCTGTTGGTGTCATTCAGTACATTTACATGCAACGAGAAATACTAATTATTCCCTTAGTTCAACTAAAATCGGACTTTTGAAATGCATGTATGCACCTTAGTCCTGCTGGAGTCGAACCGAACTGGAGTTTCAGAAACTCGGCTTCTCTAGCTGGATAATGCGATTTGAATCAGACTACTCTGCAACCAGCGCCCGACCAACCTCGCGAACCACCTCGGGGAGTTATGAGACTCGGAAATGCGACCTAGCACTAACAGTAGCGTTATAAGAGGCGTATGGCTTCTAAGACAAACGTAAGCGGCCAATCAGTGCATGTTTGGAATTAGGAAGAGGCGATGCGTAGTTAGTCGGAATATCCCGCTTTAATTCCGTCTGCTTCACTCCTGTCAGCCTCAGTTTACTGCCTGAAAGTAGCAGGAAGCTAACTGCTATTAGGCTAACACATAGGGGCGTGTGTCGTCGGATAGTTGAAAGTACTTCATTGAATGATTCGATTTTCTGATTGACATGTAAACTGGGAGTCTGCTCTCTGCAGGTAGCAAGCCGTTAGTCAGATTACTCCAAAAAGCTCGATTTAGCTCTGCATGTAAACGGACTGAGTGTTACAACGCAATTCCCCAGCAGAACAGCAGGGGGTGCTGACCTTTTCTTGTCTCAGTGACATTTATTCGCTTCAGGTTATGAACGCATTTTCCCATCAAGACGCAGTGGCGGACAGAAGGAGAATTTTGTTTAAGCTGGAAAGCTTTTTACAAGAAGTGCAGCTCATAGAATAATCTAAAAACGCATTTAAACAAACACTGTTTGTTGTTTCTCTACACCTCATTGTGTTCAAAATCACCAAAAGACCAAATTAGATCAATTATCCTTTCAATATAAAGAATATAGTGCCCGAGAGCTGCATTGACCACTGATTACGTCGACTGTAGAGCCCAGTTCTGGTGAAATGATCTTGGACTGATGTTGCGCTGACCAATCACAGTTGTGGACTCTCTGTTGCGTTTGACGGATAGTTAAAAAATAAGGCTCTACTGCGTGTCTCTGTACCTCCGCAGATGAAGAAGTATAAATTAGGCTTTAGCCTCTGTTGTCCAGGTTAATGTCTGCTGTTGTTATATGGAAACATGAAAATGTCTCAGTTTATCGGTTTTCAGATGATTGTTTTAGCTCTTTTCATTTATAATTTAACAACTTTAATGCACAGACATCAGCAGCAGACTTCTAACTGTGTTTAATGTTCTTCTACAGGGAATGGTGCCATTTGTGTTTGTAGGGACCAAGGAGAGCATTTCCAATGCAAAGGTGCTCCTGGACTATCACCTCAATTACCTTAAGGTCCGTGTTACAGCATCCTGTACCTGTACCAAAGGCCAGATTATTAAAGCATCATGCTGAGACAATGCTTGATCATACTCAGGTATGCACTTTAAAGGTTGTAAAAAGTCTCCCTGGGAACCTGTGTTTCTTGTATTGGTGTCTGTAGGAGGTGGATCAGCTGCGCCTCGAGCGCCTTCAGATTGACGAGCAGCTGAGACAGATAGGAGGTGGAGGTGGAGGAGGAGGGACAGGCCCCCGAAACCCCAAAGATAAATCCTATGTGTTTGATAACGGGATGGGGATGGGCAGAGGAGCAGGAGGCGGGAAGCCCTACGCAGGAGGAAGAGGTGGGCGAGGCCGGAGAGGGGGCGGGGCCGCCCTCACCTCAGGTATGTCCAACCGCGACTCAAATCATCAGAGTTCCTCGTTCACTGACAAGTCTAATCCAGGTCCGCCTTTGGATTCGACAGGCACCAACTCAGAGGCGTCCAACGCTTCAGAGACGGAGTCAGACCACAGGGAGGAGCTCAGCGACTGGTCCCTGGCTCCCACCGAGGAGCTGATAACCGGAGGCGGGTCCCTGCCCAGGCGAGCGGACGGGAGGAAAAGAGCTGGGGCTGGAGGTCTAAGGGGACGTGGAGGGAGAGGGAGAGGAGGATATAAAGGTGAGGAAGGAGGATGAGCAAAACGCTTTATGTTCTTCCTCAGCTAGCATTTCTTGAAGCACTGAATCGGTTTACAAGCTGAACTAAACACAAATCTTATCTTTGTGTTTAATCATGGCAGAATGGAAGCCAGCTAAATTATTAGGGCTGTCAACTTTTGTCGTTTGGATAAATAATTGGTCGATGCCGTCTTGGTCGACTGACATTCTCATTGGTTGACCTGTTGCTATTGTTTTTTTCCTACCAATAAAGCAATTTTCATTGATTTACTCCTTAATATTTATTCTTTTAAACGCAGTTATATATTACTGAATTCCGGCTATAATTGGCCAACTTTTTTAATCCCCTAATTTAAATGTTTTACTTTAGGCTATTTTGTAACAGCACCAGAGTTTAGCGCATGTAGGACTCTGGGGAAACTCACCTGTGAATATAGCGAGTGGTGTGTTCAGGTGCGCGATTGTGACTGTCACTATAGACCGAAGAGACAGATCTTCACTTTGCAATTAAAAAATCACTTAATTTCCAAAGATTTGAATTATTATTATTATAGTTCTCTGTATTACTATAATATTATTCAATCAAAATGCAAAACATTGGGTCTTTTTTTTAGTCGTCTGATCGTTGCAGAGGACAGAATTTTGGTTGACTAAGCATTTTGTTGATTGACTACAGCCCTATAAATTATCAATGAATTAACCCCTTCATACTAAATGTTTGGGTTTAATGTATTAGTGTTGCCGTTTCGAATAAGCGACACCCTTAAATACCAATCGGTTACAAGCGTCCCAACATCCAGCTTTCTTAGCTGCGGTTCACATGGCAGGATTTTAAAATGATCATACGAATTCTAAACCTTGAAAACCAGAGACATGGTGATTTGAAAAAAAGTGGATATAACAGTTTTGGTCCTAAAGTGTGTGGCCAAACGGCAATGACGAGACGCCACACATGCCCTGTTTTTATTCTAACATTCCCAGCTCTGACATGAGATCTTATAAAACCTCACAGGATAAAATGTGACTTTGGAGTAATTATACAAGGCAACAGGGCAATAGTTTGTGAGCTAGGTTTAACGGAGAAAAATATGATCAAAAGAAAAAGCCGTTGTTTAAAGCATTGGAGTTGAGCCGGTGTTATTCTTGCTAAGCGACAACATGGAGGTGTTATTAATTTTTTTTTTTCTTTATCCTTAGGGATAAAGCCACTATTTCCATTCATTTTTTTACATATGCTGACTATTTCATAATGTCTTTTCACTTAAAATTATTTATGTGTTTGTCGTTCAGGTGATGACATGCAGTGGGGCGATCCAAGACCTCGTCATGTAAGAGACCCTAAACCAAGAGGCCCGGAAGACACACTACAGGTGACCACTTGCAAAGATGAGCTCCATAAATCTCTTTCACTGTTGGGTTTTATCAACTAAACCCTCGTCTCTTGTTTAATCTGAGAGCCATATTTTAAATGGGAATTCATACATGCACACAACGATTTAAGTGACAGTTTAGCAAGACCAGTTATCCTAACAGTCATGGTTTGGGCCGGAGAAGCTGTTCCAGAAGCCTGGAAGAAAGAAGACCAGGAGTGTTTATTAAGTGATAGATGCTGGGATGTCCTGATCCAAGGTTTTTGTCCTTAAACACATCTATGTCGTTCAAGAACAGATCTCCTCCAAAAGAAAGTATCGTTCCCCATTACAATAAACTCTTTGTATTGGTTGGTTGATAAGTAGCAGTAAAGTCCATGGTATTAGTCGTATAATTGTCACTTCTTAAAAAGACATTCCTAAGAGTTCCCAACACAGGGTTTCTACGCAAGTATGGAGAAGTATGGAATTAAATTTTTATAAATTTCCAGGTTGGAAAAGTATGGAAAATGTAAACTATTGTATGGAAAAATATTCACGTTTCCTAGACTTTAACCACTGTTTTACAGTGGCGTTGTATTGCGGAGGCCAGGCATCCTCACTTTTTCAGAATATAACTCATTTAATAAACCCTTTTTTTAAAACCGTTTAGGTAATCCATCTGTCTTCTCCTCATCTTCTCTTCATTCATTGAGCGTTTTATAATGTGTAATACAGCGGCCCTATAAAAGTTACGTGGTGAATGAGCGTTGAAAACATGGTACTGCACTCTGTTGTCTGGTGAGGAGGCCAGGCTGAGTTGGCATCGCTTGTGGATTTGTGTTGATATCTTGGTAAGCTAGTCAAAATATTCATTGTAATTATGGAGGGTTGAGATTTTGAGTATTTAGTAAAAAATACTTTTCCTAAACTGCCTCTACAGCTGAAACTCCAAATTAAATCAGACGGCAGGCCAAAGCCTAAACAAGCGCTCCGTACTGAGAGGACTAAATGGTTTCGGACTTTCAGTGAGGAGTGTTTCTCCTGGCTATCCGCTAGCTGGTAGCGCTAATCTTCAGCGGCTATTTTGCCGGCCCTGTCTCCTTTTTGACAACGATTGCCTGCTCCCTTAACAATCCCTGGGTTACCACAGGATTCACAGACCTTGCCAACCTGTCTTCCGTGCCCTGATTAAGCAGCATGTGAGTCCACTAAAGTTGTTGTTTACTGTTATTTTTGTGGAGAAAATGAGCACCACGGACAGCGGCCGTGAAGGCCGGGTTTGTCTACATGCATATGTCAGGTGTGCTGTTTAAAGCCACTGGTGCTGGGTTGTTGTGTTGCTGTATAATGATCATTTACATGTATTACTATTATTATATATAAAAAATAAGGAAAAGTGAAAAGCATTTGTGTATCTCTCAGAGCCCACAGGTCGTTTGACGTGGATGTAAAACTTAATGGGTTCTGACTGAGTGTGCAAATTAATTTGTATCTTTTAAGTAGCTGGTTGTGTGTTTGGGAGGGTTGTTGCATAAACTGATAAGATGATTGAGAAAGAGAGAGAGAGAGAGCTCAAAGTGAGGGTAACGGGCGTAATCCCCGGTAAAATTATGGTGGGCGCTCTAGTAGTTCACCCGACTACATGAAATAGCAATATATAAATTGTAACGCATGATTTTCTGCCCCACCCCGTAAAACACACAGTGCAGAGGTTGTGCCTCACTTGGCTTCCTCGGAAACGTTCCCCACGTCACTGCTGTTGTATTTTCTCAAAAATCCTGTAAACATTGGTACGTTGCTACGAATTTAGCCCGGTTTTTGATTGCAACAATGTTTAACAATTGCCCAAGACTTTTGTAACATCCAACTTTTGTTACTCCAGAGGTTTGAGAGATGAAAACAGTTCAACTGTTAATGTACCACAGGAAATGAAAAAGCCATGCTCTCAAAGTAGATGTTGTTTTTGGTAACAACGACATATTCTGAGTAATCTAAACAAATGATCAGTTCCATAATTTCTTGACGTGACGCATAGGTTTATTGAAATTTCAGTCTGGAAATTTAGGTCTGGAAAAAGTTTGGAATTTTGACATTGGCAGTGTGTAGGAACCCTGCCAACAGGAGTCTAGTTTTTGTTTCCATACATACAATGGGACAAAAAAGTATTCAGCCAACAACTGTGAATGTTCTCCCGCTTAAAGCGTGTAGTTTTCATTATAGGTATACCTAAACTATGAGAGACAAAATGAGAAGGGAAAAAAATCACGTGCTCTAATTTTTAAAGAATGTTTTTGCAATCTATGGCTTAAAATAAGTATTTGGTCGGTAAAAAAAGTACATCTCAATACTTTATTCAGTTGAGCCTTATAGTCTGGAATTCACGCTACTTATTTTCCGCCATAATTTTCAAATAAATTCTTTAAAAATCAAACCATATTATTTTCTGGATTTTTTTTCCATTTAGAGTTTAGCGTTACAAATAGCTGAGAACTCTCTCTGGACCACGCCCACACTGTTAACAGTAACTCTAGCTTTGTGTTTTGGGTCCATCGCCATGGTGAAACATTCATTGTAGACAAAGTAAATTTTCTCTACAGACTGCTGAATGATGAAATCTTATCGCAGTCTTTTTCCATGATGGCATCAGTGTCCCGTCCCATTGGCTGAAAAACACCCTCACAGCATTACAGTGGGGAGAACAAGTATTTGATACACTGCTGAGTTTAAAATTTGAAATGAATTATTTACAAATCATCCACAGTGATTTTCTACATTTTTGTGTTCAATTCTGTCCATCACAGTTGAAGAGTACCCTTGATACAAATTACAGACCTCTACATGCTTTGTAAGTGGGGAAACTTCAAAAATCAGCCGAATACTCCCCACTGTACATTTCCACCACCATGCTTGTTTTTTTTTTTACACTAAATGAAGGCGTCAGACATCATTGTGCTCCAACATGTTTGGTTTCATCCGAGAGAAAAACAAACGACCCAGGCGTCTTCAAAATGCGAAGGCCAAGCCCAGTTTTTTGTGTCTTAGAGAACTGGGTTCCCCCTCGGTCTGCATCCATAGAACCGAGACACTGACATGGTCCATATTCTCCAGGATTACCTTCATGTTGATTCCTGTCCTAGTGCAATGGGGGTTCAATATCAATGCACACCACTCTTTTTAGTAGTTCTTTTTCCTTTTCCCCCTAAAAAAACAGGCATAAAATATAAGACTTGACTAAATTATCCACTACTTTGATTAGAACCAACCCATGTTAAATTGAAGGAATATGAATACTTTAAAAACTCCGTGAATGCCTTAATAAAAAACATGGGAGATAGGGACCAGATGTGACGTTTTCTTTCATCGCGCAGATTCGTGTGGATGGAAACGAGCGCAGCGTGCAGCATTCGTCAAGTGGCCGAGGAGGAGGAGGAGGAGGGCCTCCTTCGTCCCAGAGTGGCATTGGCGTCGGAGGGGACGGCCAGTCCCGCCATCATCATCACCAGAGACCCGTCAGAGATCGAGGGATGAAGAAGGACAAACAGGACGCTCCCGCACTGGTGAATGGAGTGTCGTAGATTCACTGATGGAGGACCTTCTCACACACACTCTAAACACACACACGCACACAGGCAACTTCTCATATACCATCTTACAGTCTCTAGCTTTTTTTCCCCCTCCATTCTTTGTCACACACACACACAAGAGGACACACATTTCCATCAGCATGGAAACATTGTAGTGAAGTCTTGACCCAGAGGTCGTTTGGTTTCTGCTGTTTAGCTTTGCTCCTGCCTGGTGTCGTCTCCTGTTCTTCTCTGGAGTAAAGGAAGCTAGACTGTTTCTGAGCACGACGAGAACAGGCAGAAGGTTTTCACTAAAGCTGCTCTCAGAAGCATTAGCTGGGGCATTTCAAAATGGTGTTCTTTTTTGGTGTTGTTTTTTTTATTCCTACAACACCTTTACTGCTTACTCACTCGAGAAAACGGGACAAGAAACGAATGAAGACTACGGTAGAAATGTGTGGAAATAATTCTAGCCCTTTGGCAAGGTTTCTTCTATTTACACTCCAACATTTTTCCTCATAGAGGTTTTATCGTAGAGATGATCACTGTCTTGGTTGTGTTCAGTTTCCCCACTGGTACAGAAATGTGATTCGGTTGTCCAGAACTTCCACATTTCAAAGTCAGCTGCAGCAGAGGGCCAGATTTAAAAAAAGAAATAATAAAAACAATTATATGTTCAACAAAGTAGCAAATCTGATGTTTTTTTAAGTGTCGCCACAAATAATGTGTACATGTGGGAGACGTGTGGTTGTGGGATAATGTTTGGAGATGGCACTTTACTTTTGTTTTCTACCTTTTCACACTGAAAACATAAACAGGTATGCACTCCTAAAGCGACGCTCTACATCGTGCTGTTATTTAAACGGCCCATTTCAGTTTGATGCCTAAATATTGTCAATCGTCAAACCCGATCTGAAGCATATGGACATAAATCTGAGGCACTCTGCTCTGAATCATCTGTTTTTTTTTTGTTTTTTTTTTTCCTTTTTAAAGAACCAAATTATAACACAGCAGTAAAAATTCCGGTCTGTATTACATCCTTGTCAGCTCTTATTTTGTAAAATAAATGCTCCACCGCTCTTGTGAGCAGATCACTTACCTGATGAGAAAAAGGTAAAACCACTGACTCATGGCTTTAGCCTGGAAAAGAAACTATTCAAACAGTGCTGATGCTCTTATATGGATTTGTGGCAGCACACATGCACTAGTTTTGACTATACTGCACTGATTGACAGGGTGGTACTAAGGAGCCGTCAGGTGAAGGCTCTGACCTGCATTTGTTTTAGTTTCTAGTTCTATTACATTAAACAAGTGGGGTTAAGTGGACGGCAGTTGAAATGGCTCAAACAGGACATTCCTGTTTAATTTATTCATCAAGTCTACTCATTTATAGGTAATTATTGTCTTACTGTAGATGAAATATTGGTTGCTTTTGTTGAGGTCTTACCCCTTCTGCTTGTCCAGCATATTTGTTATCTATCCCTGTTGACCTTTTCTTAAAAATCCCATTCTGGCTGCATCTTGTAAACCAGACATTTTCTTGCGGCTACAAGAAGGTCATTCGGTGCCTGTAATTTCCTTCATAAATTATGTGAGCTTCGTGTTTTTAAGTCATTATGGGGCTCCTTTCTGTTTGTGCCTTGACTTTATGTTCCTTCTTGTCTGTAAATGTAGCGAATTTTAAGGAAACCGTCATCAGCATAAAGATGTATAATGGAGATTCTGTGATTTCCCCATTGGAGAAATGGCTGTTTAAAAAGTTGTCTGGGTTTTTTATTTTTATTTTAACATAACGAAGGTCAAAACAATGTGATGAACTGTAATCATGACACATCTTAACATGTTTACTGATTTTTTTTTGTTTTTTTTTTGTGAGCTCTTTGCATGGAAGGGTTCAGTACAGTTTAGCTGGGGAGATAGCCTTAAGAGTTAATTTACTGTCACTTTTTCTATTAAAAGTTCTCAATTCAAACTAACTGCAATAATGGAGTTGGACTAACATAGAAGATGTTTTGGGAATCAAAATGACTTAGATGGAGTTGAAAAAGTCAGCATTTAAGAAAGCATATTCATATTCTTCAGGGTTATCTATAATGTGAGAGGTGTATTCAGATTTAACACAAATACTTCAACTATTAGTTTGTTTTGATCAATTTCATTGAAGGGTGTGTAGAATGGTTCAAGATTCTCATATTTGGAGTAATAAGGCATAGATGAAACCAAGACACTATACTGATCTAAAGAAGCCTTAGAATGCTACACATCTAGTTTATTTCGGCTTGAATCAAAAGTTTTATTGACATCTCCCGAAGCAGCTAACCTTGCTAAAGTAAAAATGTAATTTTTTGTGTGTTTTAGGACTGTGACAGCTCAGTGTGTAGGGGCAACCTTTAGTCATTTAGTGACGCGTGCCTTCAGTTGTGCATCTCAACCCAAACAACAGGTGATCGAGGATTATTCAGTGGTCCAGGTGTCTCAAGATGTTGAAAAACTCGCTTTCTCTGCGCTTCTCTCGACATGAGGTCTCTGAGCTTCAACTGTAGTCTGACCGCAAAGCTGGAAAAGGTTTCATGAGTTCTGACGTTTCAGCACATGGGGAGCATGGCCTCTTTAACAACCTGACCTTAAAGTGTTGTACCTTAGCGCTGGTGACATCTAGTTCAGCCAATCTAGTTCAGCTGAACTGTGAAATTCTGTGCAGATCTCGAGTGTCCACCTACGCCTCACACGTGCACCCTTTTAAAGTTTCATCTATGGGTGTAAAGTAGTGAGTGGCCCTACTCTACACACTACTTTAACACCTAATAAATGAACCAAAGAGGTGGCTGTGGTTAAGCTGGGTCTTAACACATGGATAGTTTTCATTGCATTGCATGAACATCTTTTGGACTTGGAGACATCTATTAGAGTTTGACACGGAATATTATTTGTTTGGCTTAAGTAGCCAGTCACAAGCTGAAAAGTACACCTTTCAGTCAGTGACACGTAGAGCTTTATAGAACATTAGTAAAAAATCATGAAGCAAGTTGTTTTTGTTTAGGTATTCTTTCCCCCTTTAAAAAAAAAAGTATAATGTATGTTCATTTTTCCATCACTTATATGTTAATACTTTGCTTTCACTTCTTTACACTGTAGCCATGTTGCATTTAGAATCTCTACCAATGGGTCAACCAGTGGGGTCCAGTGAAAGTAACCTCTATTGTCAATAGAGCACCTATGGTATGTTTAACGAGAGAAAAAAACGACAGGAGGGTGGCATACTGTATATATAATGATGTCATTATTTGTTTGAGAAAAGATTTGTACAATTGTTTCAAATGCATTCTTATGCTATTTTTTGCTCTTTGTTTAATATGGCGCTAAATGCTAGAACTCTTCAGAATAAATTTTTTTTGCAGAGAACTAGGATTGGGTGGTGTGAACGGCTTTGAAGAGGGAATTTAAGATTCATCGGACATTATGAGAATCTACCCAAAACTGAATAAATTACTGAGCCCACTCAGGGAATTTGACCTAAGGACAGGGAAACGGAATGATGATGGCAGTATTAAAGTAAATGTTAAGATTTCATGAACACTTTAGATTCTCTGTTTTCCTACTGTGGGTAATAATAAAATGTTCTGGGCCATTTTATGTACAAGTCGGTGAATTTTCTGGGTTCTGATTGCTTGATCTCCCTCGTCTTTTCATACCTTTAGTTTCGTGAGACCCAACCCCCTGCTGCTGCTGACATTTCCTACCAGCTGTCACTCTGTTCATACTCTCCTTCAAAGCGGAGATTCAGGTGAATTCTCTGATCCAATCCCAGGGACTGATTTATCAAAATTCTAAATAAAGGGCACAAAATTGTGGGAACCGTCAAAATTTTGCGACAGTCTGTTGTCCTTCGTTTGCGGGTGATCTAAGATTGCGTGATAAGTTCACGACTGGCGTATTCAAATGAGGACTTACGTCGGCTGCTGGATGTGCAAGTCTTCCTCCCCACGAGAAGCACCACACCTAGAGAGAGGAGGAATAGGCAATTCATGATATGTTTTTGGCAAAATAAAGGTAAATATCTATAGAACTGTCAGGTTATATGGCCATTAGTGTGTTAACTAGGTTAGAATGTAAGTGAATAAATTTTGTTTGTCAGTAATAAACTTATGCTTAATGTGCTGAAAAGTTTAGACATGCCATTCGGAGGCGATAAAAGTAGATGTTAAAATCAGCGGCCCAAACAGTTTGATAAATAGTAAATCACAGTGCGCCTGGAACGCCTAGTTAGTTGCCTGTTCTCCCAATATTTTGCATCCTCTGACAGAAACGGACATATTGCATATTCAGCATGGGGGGAAAAGCGCTAAAATGTTTGCGTATGTCTTGACCCGGGTTTAAAAGGCGCAAAGCTCCCTTCGCCTTGTTAGTAAATCAGCAGCAGCCTGTTTTTGCGACGCCGTGCGGTTTGTGCAGGTTTGAACAAGCTCAAACCGCTGATAAATCAGGCCCATAGTCTACTTAAGGAAAAATCTACATCTATGTTACATCTACAAGCCCGATGTGACTCAATAGTTATTTGGGTTTGATTAGGGGTCCCAGTTTTCATGGTTCAAACGGGAATCTGAGCCAAAATGAAGCACAGTAATAACTCATTTAGTTAATGAAGATCTCAATCAAAACAGTAAAACATGAATGATTTAGTACAGAGGTATGGAATGTAAGAAGGGAGAGAATGGCAGCACCTGGATATGAACTGGCGTACAATTTGGCAAAGGGGCGAATCGATCGGGAACTGGATTTTGTGACTCACTTTGATGTTTTACGATCTGCAGCGGTTTTTCCGCGCTCTTCAGTTCGAAGAAATTGTTTGAATATGTTGTGGCTTTTTTTTTTTTTTTTTAGGAGCAGTCAATGCTATTACCAATTGAAATTAACAAATTAGAGTTTGGTGTTTTTTTTAAAATGTGTTTTGAACAGGAATTAGACTGAGGAGATGCAGTTAAACCTATATGCTAAAATGTTATTTAAGTTGTAGCTGACTACAGAGCAGGTACGGAGAGGACAGTTTGCTTAAAACCACAAGAAAAAAATCAAGTTTAAATCATTTCAAATTGTACAACCAAAAAAAGAAAAAAATGCTGGAAAAAAACACGCTTTTTTTTTTTTCTTTCGTTTTTTTTTGCTTTGTTTATTGTGAACTGTAACTGTACATAATAGGTGATAGTAGAGCCATGCCGACAGTCTACATCAAAAGCTTCTGGCTCTTGATATGAAAGGTTCTAGCTTCAACAAAGACTCTTGTTTCTACCCTGAAGCATGTATTAACTCCTACAGTAACTCAAACATCAACATAGGTAATGTATGATGGGTTTACGCTTTCATTTCAAGCTGAGAGTGACTCCTAATACTTTGACTTTCCTGCTCACTGTACAGATAAAGAAAAAAATAGCCTTTTTTTCTGTCGTTTACAAATATGCTAGATTCCTTTTTTTTTTAATCTGTTATTTACAATTTATCTCTCCCACAGGAAAGATAAAACACAATGATCCTGTACTTTTTTTTTTTTTTTTAGAAAGTGTAATGCTTTGGAGACCTTCTTAACTTTAGTGATATTGTCACACATGATTGGAGGAAACACTCTCCTCCTCTGGTTGTGTGTGGATGTTTTATCGAGCCTCCAAGTTCAGGGTAAATGTGCGTTTTACCTCCCGGAGAAGAGATCAGACCCGAGGTGCAAAAGCTGAAAGGTATTTCAGCGCTTCGGTTTGATTATTAGGGAGCTCACTAACAAACGCGACTGCTGAACAAGAACAAGATATGTAAATACATGTAAAACATAAAACACTACAGTGGAAGAAGGCTGTTGCATGCAGTCCAGTTGAGGTCACTGAGATGATGTTGCTTAGGAAGCATATTACTGACTGGTGGGGACTTGGTTAACTTATATCCTGACATTTAAACCACTCATCTGAGATCAGTGCAGCTCCTTTCATGGCATGAAGCTCATCTCAGAGAGGGAACCATCAAGACCTTCGATTTATGCCGAAATGCACGAACTGCATTTTGGCAGCCAATCAGATGTCTCCTAAACCATTTGAAAGGGAAGTGGGCTGCCAAATGACGCCACGTGCAGCATTTAAGACGTAACCGCGCAGTGTTTTCTGCACGTTTAACATGGGATCCCGTGAATATGAATTCCAATACAACAGTTAAAACGACGATAATGGAGCAATGCTTCTGAAACTTGCAAATCACTGTAAACCCACTTGTGTCTCACCTAGAAATGTCTTCGTAAGCCAGTGGCACTGAACGTTGGGTCTCGAAGCCTGCCTTCGACTTTTAGAGCTTTTTGATTGCGAACTGGACATGAAGTAGCGATACATCTTGTTGGTCGGAGGTAATTACTTTACAGTTTGATGGAAGGTATAAGAGTGCATGTGATCATCACATTGAGTGTAGACCAGAACTGAATTGGTCTTACCAAATGCTGTCCAAACATTCTCCTTTTGTTCTAGCTTTTTCCTTGAAACATCAAATTTGATATCTTTGTCAGACATTTAAAGATGCGTACTGTAAGGTCTGCTATTAGTCCCATCGCAGTTGATTTTGGGCTAAAACAAGAAGGTTAATCAAAATGTATATTTTTCTTTTTTAAATCGTAAAGTCAGATTTCAGGCAGCAGTTATTTGTAGAAGGTAACGTCGATGAATACTAGGTGTTCACACTATGGGCTATTCAACTATAGATTGCCAGAAAGTGACGACTTGGAGAGCATCTGTAGATACTTAAACCAGGGTAATTCAAAAAGCTGTAAAACCTTGTGTGCACTTTTTTGGGCATTTTAATCTTTGTTTTCTCTTTTGTACATACTACCTGCATTTAAGATGTTTGGGTGGACATGTCTGGTTATAGTGCAATATATTTTGTATGCAAGCAGTTTCAATAAATAAAGTTTGATCTTCCTCCGGTAGCTTGGGCATGTGTTTTTTGGGACCTTTTTCAGGTGATTCTAAAGACTCAAACCTGCGTCTCTATAACCCTACATGAAATAGACCGAACCCTAACCCCTCCACACACAGACAGGCAAAATCTATCATCTTTTCTACATATATATATATATATATATATATATATATATATATATATACCGTTCAAAAGTTTGGGGTCACATTGAAATGTCCTTATTTTTGAAGGAAAAGCACTGTACTTTTCAATGAAGATAACTTTAAACTAGTCTTAACTTTAAAGAAACACACGCTATACATTGCTAATGTGGTAAATGACTATTCTAGCTGCAAATGTCTGGTTTTTGGTGCAATATCTACATAGGTGTATAGAGGCCCATTTCCAGCAACTATCACTCCAGTGTTCTAATGGTACAATGTGTTTGCTCATTGGCTCAGAAGGCTAATTGATGATTAGAAAACCCTTGTGCAATCATGTTCACACATCTGAAAACAGTTTAGCTCGGTACAGAAGCTACAAAACTGACCTTCCTTTGAGCAGATTGAGTTTCTGGAGCATCACATTTGTGGGGTCAATTAAACGCTCAAAATGGCCAGAAAAAGAGAACTTTCATCTGAAACTCGACAGTCTATTCTTGTTCTTAGAAATGAAGGCTATTCCATGCGAGAAATTGCTAAGAAATTGAAGATTTCCTACAACGGTGTGTACTACTCCCTTCAGAGGACAGCACAAACAGGCTCTAACCAGAGTAGAAAAAGAAGTGGGAGGCCGCGTTGCACAACTGAGCAAGAAGATAAGTACATTAGAGTCTCTAGTTTGAGAAACAGACGCCTCACAGGTCCCCAACTGGCATCTTCATTAAATAGTACTCGCAAAACACCAGTGTCAACATCTACAGTGAAGAGGCGGCTGCGGGATTCTGGGCTTCAGGGCAGAGTGGCAAAGAAAAAGCCATATCTGAGACTGGCCAATAAAAGAAAAAGATTAAGATGGGCAAAAGAACACAGACATTGGAAAGAGGAAGACTGGAAAAAAGTGCTGTGGACGGATGAATCCAAGTTTGAGGTGTTTGGATCACAAAGAAGAACGTTTGTGAGACGCAGAACAACTGAAAAGATGCTGGAAGAATGCCTGACGCCATCTGTTAAGCATGGTGGAGGTAATGTGATGGTCTGGGGTTGCTTTGGTGCTGGTAAGGTGGGAGATTTGTACAGGGTAAAAGGGATTCTGAATAAGGAAGGCTATCACTCCATTTTGCAACGCCATGCCATACCCAGTGGACAGCGCTTGATTGGAGCCAATTTCATCCTACAACAGGACAATGACCCAAAACACACCTCGAAATTGTGCAAGAACTATTTAGAGAAGAAGCAGGCAGCTGGTATTCTATCGGTAATGGAGTGGCCAGCGCAGTCACCAGATTTGAACCCCGTTGAGCTGTTGTGGGAGCAGCTTGACCGTATGGTACGCAAAAAGTGCCCATCCAACCAATCCAAATTGTGGGAGCTGCTTCTAGAAGCGTGGGGTGCAATTTCTCCAGATTACCTCAACAAATTAACAGCTAGAATGCCAAAGGTCTGCAATGCTGTAATTGCTGCAAATGGAGGATTCTTTGATGAAAGCAAAGTTTGATGTAAAAACAATCTTATTTCAAATAAAAATCATTATTTCTAACCTTGTCAATGTCTTGACTCTATTTTTTATTCATTTCACAACGTATGGTGGTGAATAAGTGTGACTTTTCATGGAAAACACAAAATTGTTTGGGTGACCCCAAACTTTTGAACGGTAGTGTATATATATATATATATATATATATATACACTCCTCAAAAGAACTAAGGGAAAACTTAAACACAATGTCATTCCAAATCAATCTCCCTTCTGTGAAAGCAAACTCTCCGCTTGAGAAACAGATTGACAGTTTCACATGCTGTTGTACATATGGGATAGACAAAAGGTGGAAAATATAAGAATTGGCAAGATGTCACCAATAGAGAAACGGTTCTACAGGTGGCGACCACAGACAACTTCAGTTACCATGCTTTCTGGCTTCTGGCCTTTTTTAGATGAATGTCTACAGTCGTGGCCAAAAGTTTTAAGAATGACTGAAATATTAGTTTTCACAAAGTTTGCTGCTAAACTGCTTTTACATCTTTGTTTCTGTGATGTACTGAGATATAATTACAAGCACTTCATATGTTTCAAAGGCTTTTATCGACAATTACATGATATTTATGCAAAGAGTCAGTATTTGCAGTGTTGGTCCTTCTTTTTCAGGACCTCTGCAATTCAACTGGGCATGCTGTCAATCAACTTCTGGGCCAAATCCTGACTGATAGCAACCCATTCTTTCATAATCACTTCTTGGAGTTTGTCAGAATTAGTGGGTTTTTGTTTGTCCACCCGCCTCTTGAGGATTGACCGCAAGTTCTCAATGGGATTAAGACCTGGGGAGTTTCCAGGCCACGGACCCAAAATTTCAACGTTTTGGTCCCCGAACCACTTAGTTATCACTTTTGCCTTATGGCACGGTGCTCCATGGTGCTGGAAAATGCATTGTTCTTCACCAAACTGTTGTTGGATTGTTGGAAGAAGTTGCTGTTGAAGGGTGTTTTGGTACCATTCTTTATTCATGGCTTCATCCAAGCCCACTCCCTTGGATGAGAAGCAACCCCACACATGAATGGTCTCAGGATGCTTTACTGTTGGCATGACACAGGACTGATGGTAGCGCTCACCTTTTCTTCTCCGGACAAGCCTTTTTCCAGATGGCCCAAACAATCAGAAAGAGGCATCATGGGAGAATCTGACTTTGCCCCAGTCCTCAGCAGTCCATTAATCAAACTTTCTGCAGGACATCAATCTGTCCCTGATGTTATTTTGGAGAGAAGTGGCTTCTTTGCTGCCCTTCTTGACACCAGGCCATCTTCCAAAAGTCTTTGCCTCACTGTGCCTGCAGATGCCTTCACACCTGCCCGCTACCATTCCTGAGCAAGCTCTGCACTGGTGGCAGTCTGATCCCGCAGCTCAATCCTCTTTAGAAGACGATCCTGGCGATTGCTGGACTTTGTTTACGCCCTGAAGTCCTCTTAACAAGAATTGAACCTCTTTCCTTGGAGTTCTTGATAATCCTATAAATTGTTGATTTAGGTGCAATCTTAGTAGCCACACTATCCTTGCCTGTGAAGCCATTTTTATGCAACGCAGTGATGGCTGCACGCGTTTCTTTGCAGGTCACCATGGTTAACAATGGAAGAACAATGATACGAAGCATCTCCCTCCTTTTACATGTCAAGTCTGCCGTTCTAACCCAATCAGCCTGACAGAATGATTTTAGTAAATCACAGAAACCACTGAAACAAAGCTCTAAAAGCAGTTTAGCAGCAAACTTTGTCAAAACTAATATTTGTGTTCTCAAAACTTTTGGCCACGACTGTACCATAGGATATTTATTTAAAAAACAAAAAAATGTTTGTTATATTTTAAAGTTTCAAAATGAAAAACAGAACATTTTGCAAAAAATGGGATAGATGTATGTTTTGCCATGGGAGGTGGAAATTTCAGAAATTTATGTTAAAAGAAGCTTCCAATTAAAAGACAAGAAAAATAGGTGCAATAAGTATTACTGGTCCTTTCTGTGTCTTTTCATTCTGAAGAAACTTCTGAAACCTGCATTTTCTATTAGATCTATATTTTAAAAATGATAATTTTTTCAGTCAAAAGCTATGAATGGCACTTTAACGTACAGATTCGGACCCCTGGTGTATTATCTAAAGTTCCCTAAAATATATGCATAAAGCAGAAAGTTACATTTAAGTAAATAAAGCTGAGGAATTAAACCACAGACTGTTTGCTCACCAAGAAAAAGTGGTAATATGAAAAAGGAAAAGATTAGGATTTTTACCCATGTGTAATACTGCTTTTCCACCACATGGGGGAGGTGTGGCACCGTGTTCTCTCCTCCTGCAGGACATCACAAAGAGTCTGAAAGAGGAGCCAGAAAAAAAGTCTGGGTACGTTTTGAAAATTCATGACATGCACTTCTCTTCTGCAAGACACACAGCAAGAATAATGAGCTCAAAGCAGAAAACTTGGTACTTCCTGTTTTATCGTTTCATGTTCCTTTGCTTATGTATGTCTGAGAGAGCGAGTGAGAGACAGATGAGGGGGAATAACTCCCAGAATCGTTACTGAAATTAGAGGCTGTGGCTTTAATGATACTGAAAAGGAAAGGAAAGGAACAAAAAACAATCCCTGATCAAACGTCCACCCTGATGATGAAGGCTGTGAGCGGGAAAAGAAATGACGTATTTAACTCTCTGTTTGCCCCTAATTACATTTTCTCTTCAAATCCATCTCTCTCGATCACCCAGCTCTCCAATAACGCATCCAACAACTGTTTTATTCATAAATTATCCATCTTTTCCATCCAGTCTCTTACTCTAGTCATTCTGTGTCTCCGTGTCTGACCTAGTTTTGGACTCCCTCACACACACACACACAGGATCCATGATCCTGCAGGTGCTTAAAACCCTTTAAGATTGGTTGTATTTTGATGTGTTGGTTTTATGGTCCATGGATGTCTGGACTGGGGATCTGTGAGGCTAGAATTGAGGTTGAGGTTACGAAACTGCACTTTGAGACAATCAGACAATAACAGGAATGACAGCCAGTGTTTAAATCCAGCCTGGATCTCTGTTTAAATCTCTCCTCTCCTCCAACCAAGGCTGTTGTTTTCTGGTTGTGATGCAGACTCTTGTTGGCATCTTGCCCCAGACCAAACCACCCCCCCCCCCCCACCACCACCACCATCGAAACAAAAAACACTCAAACACAGCAACATGCTGGAAACAAAAGAGAAAGACGACACAAAAACCCACGGCACATCTCGGGATGTTTCCTTTTTCCTCCAGTGCAACTTGTACATGCCGTGCTCCTTCATCAAAGGGGTCCAAACCTGTGTGAGAGGGTGGTGAGGCAGCAACCGTTGAAGCACAGTGACAGCTCCCCGCACACGCTGGAAACTTTCAACCATCTGCTCTGTGGTTATTCGTAGCCAGGCATAAACGGTAAAAAAAAAACCCCAAAAAAAACGCCGCTGGGCATGTGGTGCAGGAGACGTGGGATGGTGAACTACGGCTTGGAGCTGCACAACGATTTTGATCACATTAGTGCTGCAGCTGATCTAAACGAAAAGCGATGGGCCCAGAGAGAGGACAAAGAAGGAGACGCAGGAGATTCCACTTACCACATACTCAGACATAGCTACCCAGCAACTGGATTGCTAAATTTCACATTTTATACCCTCAAATTATCCTCAAAAACTATTGATGCCCATTGAACTTTTTGTCATTTTCTCCCGTTAAATCCACAAAAAACAATGTGTTTTATTGGGATGTACCTGGAAAATACCCACTTCACTTTGATAGCCCTAAACAAAACCAATATGTTCTCTTCCACCCATGCAAAACACTGTGTGGTAAAAAAAAAAAACACCACAGCAAAAAACTAACAGACCGCTTTTCACTGTGAGCACTCCAGCCTCACCTTGAAACATGGTGGTGGCAGCATCATGCTGCAGGAAAACTTTTCCTCAGGTTGATCATCCTAAACATGCAGCCAGAGCTAGAAGGAAGATGATTATATAAGTTCTTGTCCTGTGTTAAAGTGACCTAGTCAAAGTTTAGACCAAAGACCATCTGAGAGTATGTGGCAAGATTTGAATTGGACATGACATTGTACCGGTTGCAAAACACATTTCACAAAGGCATACTTACTATTATTTTGGTCACAATCGCTTGAAATGAGCAGTAATTTTTTCCAAAAAACAAATTTATGTCATGCTGACCAATCAGAAAGCTGAATCTAATATTTCATGCTACCAATCAAAAAAAAAAAAAAACTTAACAAGATGTGTGATTTAGCTGCTTAACTTAGCTTTCCAAACTCCAGGAAATGACCACAGCAATAACAAATATGTTATTGTGTGTATATCCAAAAGGAAGGAAAAGGTCACAGAAAGGTAAGTGACCAACAAAAAGCAACAGAAACAAAAGCTATTATCTTACTAATAAGGGGTGAAATCGTGACACATTTTGTTGGGTAAATCTCTGTGCATTAACTGCAAAAACATAAATAATCTAACGGAATTATTTTCCTCGTCGTTCTTGAACACGATAAAAAATAAAAAATAAAGCCAACAGAACAATTTAAGATAATTTATGCAACTATCAGCATGTCTGCTGTCACATTTAAGGTTTGGATTAGGTTGGGTGGTTGGGTTGCATGATCTCTGTGTCCAACCCTACAAACTGACTCCCGTTAGACTCCGCCTACTGCCGTTGTAATTCTGTCCGAGAGCATCTAAAGCCTAGTTTATACTTCTTCGGCTGTGAGTTGTCCGGTGATACGCAGTGCCATTATTTGTCGACGCAAGTTTTTAACAATTGAACGTAACGGACAGTGCTCATCTCTGACTGGTCAGCCCCAGATCATTTCAGCAGAACAGTGCTCTACAGTCGACGTAATTAGAAGTCAGTGCCGCTTTTGGCCACTAGTTGCTTTATAATGCAAGGCCAGTTTATCTAATACTGTCTTTTGGTGATTTTGAACACCAGAAGGTGTAGAGAACAGCAAAACAGGCCGCTGTGTTTGTTTTTGTGCGCTTTTAGAGTAATCAGTGAGCTGCACTTCTTGTAAAAAGCTTTCCAGCTCAATCAAAACTTACTTTCTGTCATCCATTGTTCCTTGAGTGGAAGTACCGTTACAAGCTGAAGTAAATAAACTTTTGTCGACCAGAGACATGACTGCAATGGTAGGCGGACCCACCAGAAAAGGTCTGTGCCCCCTACTGTCCTGGTGGGGAATTGCTTCAGATGATGGAGAATAATAAAACAAAAACAACATTACGCGTGTGTGTGAGTGCAAACTTGGTGAAGACGAAGCCTAAACAGGGCTTATGAGATATGCTCTGTCTCTCGTGACCATCGCTCATTGATTTGAATGACCGGATCATCCGGTAAATTCCCGATGACAACTTGTGATCTGTGATGCCTGTTAAGGACAAGCCGGCTAATCAACTTTTTCATATTTTGTGACACGCCACGAATAACAATCTGAAAACTGTGGGTTTGTTTCATATTCCGCCCCCTGAGTCAGTCTGTTAGGGTCTTTGCACATCTGGAGACTGAAGTATGCCGATTCGTCTTTGCAACTGGCTCAATCAGATTGGTTGAAGGTTTTCTGCGAGAATCTTCCATCTAAGCTTCTCAACTGGGAAAGATTCTCAGTTGGATTTGTGTCTAGACTCTGAGTGGACCAGCTCATGTTGATTGTTGAGGGTCGTTATCGCGCGGGAAGGACAAGTCTCAAGCCTTTCATTACCTCTAAAGATAGGATCACACTGTGCGATTACAGCCGTCCTTGACCTTTACTTTTGTTGTGAAAAGGGTCGTGATGAAAAATGGTGAGGGTGATTTGTCGGTCTGTAGCTGTGCAGTGTGACATGCTGCCTAACAGTGGATTTATTGCACCTTCGACCAAAACCAGCCCTCGGCAGTCTTTAGGCAGAGTCAGAAAATCTAAGACTCCAGTCTTCTGTCGGCCAATTAAATAGCACCCTATGAGCGACGTGCTAGCTAGAATAATGCCAAACAAAGCTTACCTCAAGCTCGCTTTGAAGAACAGGCATCCCAATCCGTCCCCTTTTTCCCAGCCATGAGCATGGCCATATTCATCTTTTCTTCCTCATCTTCCTTTTTGTCAGTTGATGCAGAGTCTAGAAAAAATAACGCAGCTAGCACTTCTTTACATTTCATTGTCGTGTGCTGCGTCACTGGTGACGTTCTTTTGCCGCAACTTGCTACAGCTAGACGCCGTGCAGTGTGACCGACTGAAATCTGCGGCCGCGCAGAGTGACACACCTCTAGAGCTCGGTGGAGCTCGTACATCGTGGCATTAAGCAATCTTTTGAGACGGCAGGGAAACGCAAACTTTCTTCCAGGATCACCCAGTGATCCTCTGACAAATTTGACCTGCAGTCCCCTACAGTGGCGGACCGTAACACGTTCAGAGTGACCCTAACGTTCGTTTTCTGCCACAAAGAGCGTTTGGTTTGAAGACCATTCCATTCAACACAGGCATTGTTTGACGAGCACCTTCTATTTCAAGTTCCTCTCAAACTTGTCCCCATGGTTCGAGATGAACTTGAAATGGAACTTCTCATGGGTTTTTCCTGTCATCGATTCGAAGATGCACAACTAGTTGACAGATTCTCTTACCTGAGGTTTGGATACGTGCAGCTCCTTTACTTACCACCTGCCTGATAGCTACATTTTTAAGAAATCCCTCGTGTTTGATGGCCTTTTAGTTTGGTTGGAGAGTAGAGTCTTGGTGGACTAATGTCCAAACCCAGGGCAGTTGTTTTATAGGTCTTCAGGACGCCGTTAGCTCTCTAATGTTCTCCAAGACACATCTGGGTGTCTTCACAAAACAGCTGGATTTACCCTTAAATTACAAACATTTGGACTCTACTTACTAGACGAGCTGACTTTTGACGACAACTGATGGCACGAGAGGTTGCTTGTTGGTATCCAAGTAATCCGCTGGTTAAATTATGGGATAAAAGCAGTGAAAAGATTCTCCTTGGGTCATTTGACAGTAGTGTAGCTTCAGGGTTAATGCAAATACCAGCGGCTCCACCATGCATTCATATCGCGCACATTTCTACTAAGTGGTATTCGCTATATTTATTTCCGTGATGCTCATTCTGTTTCAGATGTTTTCACTTTTTTCTTTCTGAAGAGTTCAGGAAGTTGACTCTTTGCAAAAACGAGTGTTATATAAACCTTGTTATAAAAGAACCGTCTCTTTTCTAGTGAATATCTCAGTATGAGCGTGTGTGTGTGTGTGTGTGTGTGTGTTCTCCCTCCCTCCACCTCTGCCTGGCTGTCAGCTCTCTTCCACCACGTAGCAGCTTCCTGGCAGCGGCAGCAGCTTGTCTCTGCTCCCTCTCTCTCTCACACGCGCACACACACACACACACACACAGCAGCTCATGTAGAACCACGTAGCACCGGCTTTGGATTCTAACCACCGACAGCACCGGCCGAAGCGGCGATGGACCTCTTTGAATTCGACTTTTTCAGAGACTGGGAGCTGGAGCAGCCGTGGTGAGTCCCGCACGCCGCTTTGTTTTGATTTCTCGGATTCTTTTTTTTTTTTTTTTGGTATGGGGGAGAAAAAAAAAACCAAAAAACAAAAAAATAAAACCGGCAACGCATCTGTGCGTGTTCACTGTTGAGCGGGATGAGTTGGACGCTGGAGGTCAGAACCGAGTTTGCGTTGCTTATGTATCTTTTCAATCTTTGGAGAGGAGAGGAGTGAAAGTGAGAGTCGGGAGGACGCTGCGCACCGAACGCCTTTTGTTGTGTCGCCGTCCGAGCTGCCGTTGTTACCGGCGGAACCCGACCGGGGAGGCACGCGCGCTCAGCGGCGAGCACGACGCCGGAGCTCCGCTCCTCGCGGAGGCTTTGTGACATCAGGGGGGGGGGGGACGGCTGCTTCCCGGTGTGATCAGAGAGGTGATGAGGAGCGGACACAGGCTGAGGAGGAGGAATGAATGAATCCTCTCATAAGTTTCTTAGTTCGCTGTTTATTACATACCAAGCTTCCAGTAATTAATAGTGATAATGCTGCGTTCAGGTTTGGGGCTGATTATCGAGCTGGTGCACCACAGGTGTTGTTGTGATTTATGGGATGCTCTAATACACACGCAGCCGTGAAGGCTTAATGACGGAGTGAAGTCGGGCCGGGATGATTTATGGCACCTCCATGTGTTGCTTATACATCACTGTTAGGCTGTTATTAAATACCTACATTAGATTGGCTTGATCTTTATCACGGCTGGTGAAATCCACCGTCTCTGTAAATTACACTCTTCCTACAGTTTCCCAGCGCATACCCCAGTCTTTCCGGACCCACATTCCCAGAGTTTTCTGTTTAAGGTTGGCCCATTTAAAAAGTGTTCAAGTTTACTATGATTTCACTGCTGTTATTTTTGGTGATGCCAGACTTTAAACACCCTAAAGTATCAGAAGCAGGCAAGTAAGGATAGGAAGGAAGGAAGGAAGGAAACAAGGAACATTTGAATGAATGAATGAATAAAGAAAGAACAAAAAAGAGGGAGGGAGACAAGATAAAATGATTTAAGGAAAGACAGATCGATGAAGTAATTCAGGAAGAAAAGAATTAAAGGAAGACCAACAAGAAGGAAAATTGGGGAGAACGGAAAAAGAAAACTAATTTAAAAGGAATGGAAAAAAGAGAAGAAGGAAACTCAAAATATACATGTGAGGGAAAGCACAGAGGAAAGCACAAATAAAGAAAAAGAAAAAACTAAAAGACTAAAACACAACAAAGATGAAGGAATGCAGAGAGGAAAATAAAAATGAAAATAGGAAATGGTAAGGAAGGGAAAAAAGAAGGAAGGAAAAATGGAAATAAGGCTAAGGACACATGGAAGAAAGGATTAAAGAAAAATGGAAGGGGAAGGAAAAAGAAAAAAATACATCCAGACATAAGGAAGATAAGAAAATAGAGCAAAAAGAAATAGGTAAAGAAAGGGCTTTAGGGAAGGAAGGAAGGAAGGAAGGAAGGAAGATATACGGGAACAAGACAGAGAAACTACAGAAAAAGGAAGCTCAACGCAAGAAAATGAAATAAAGAAAGAATTAATGGAAGTAGGAAGAACAAAGAAAAATAAGGAAGTGAGAATTTAAGGGAATAAAATATGGAAGGAAGGAATGTTGGAAGGAGAAAAGGAAAGAGAAAAAGCATGGAAAGAAGGAAGGCAGGCATGGGGAAATAAAGAAAGGATAACCGAAAGGAAGGTGTGCAGAAATTTGTTGGCCTGAAATATTCTGTTCCCCCTGGTGTTACGTCGTGTTCCCTAACCTTTTGTCATTTCTGATTGGCTGACGGGTTGATTTCTTAATAATCTTAACATTCGAGAACAATTAGCCTAAACCTAAGTCATTTTCTAATCCGTACATTGAAGGAGCATTACCTAACCATAACTTGACTGTTTTCCTAATCCTACTATTCGGGAAAAGGTGCCTAAACCCAACGTGGGAACAGAATATTTCAGGGGAACCGATTTTCTTACAAGACCGGAATCAAGGAAGGATGGAAATGAAGGAGGGGAAATATATGGTAACAAGAAAGGGAAAGTATAGAAGACGGAAGCACAAATTAGGAAGGAAGGAAGGAAAGAAAGAGAAGGAAGGAAGGAAGGAAGGAAAGAAAGAAAGAAAGAAAAGGAAAGAAAGAAAGGGAAGGAAGGACGGACCCTTTAGGGAGCGTTAGCTGCAGCTTCAGCAACCCGCTAAATCTGCCACCTATGCAGCAGATACTCTACATGTTTACTCACCTTTCAACTTCTCAAAAGTATTAGTCAGAGCGTCGTCAGAGAAAAGATGTTCCGCTCTCGTCCAACCTGGCATCGCCGTATGCTACACTGCTCTGCGGAGTCATTTTGTGCACAGCAGAGGACATAAGAACAAAGAGCCGCATGGAGGGAAATGCTTTCCTTGAGGCTTAAACACTCTGGAGGCCAGAATATGTCTCAGACGTTAACAAGGACGGATAGGTGAGGATGTGCAAGATGGTAAACATATCTCTGCTCCTCTGGAGGATATATGTATCTTTGTGGGCACTTTAAATTCGACGCACATATTAGCTCTGGTTGCAGGATGCAGGTTTCTCCTGCCTGCTGTTTATTTTTTTGTAATATACCAAGAGTGGACACACGTGAGCAAACACATGAGTTGTAGGCTACGTACTGTACGTATATGAACCTGTGGTGGCAGAAGATTGGGACTTCCACCCTTTATTTGCGCATAAAGAGGGGAAAGATTGCTTGGGGTGATTTTAGAAAATGGTGTTCTCACAGTTTGGTCCAGCGGAGCCGCTGTGAGTCGGTGGTTTCTAATGGGCTCATCACTGTCTGTGGCACATGCAGCGGAGGGCTCCATCACAGCTCAGCAGATGGTGGCGCAAAGCCGACAGGGGTCTGTATGGTGCGCTGCTAACCCGTCTGAGAAGCGCGCTGCAATAAAAGAGCCGTCAGCTTCACACATCTTGCATCCTCACATATGGAATATTTACGCGTAACCTCCTGAGTCGGCCGGTGGAGACAGAGCTATGTCTGAAAATGTGAGAACACAACCACGGCTGCTCCGGAGCAGAGTGTTCGTGTCCAGCTTTTTAAATTGAAATTGGGAAAAAAAAAAAAAAAAATGGAAGGAGTGTGGTGTGCATTTGTATTCAGCTCCTTCTGAGTCGATACTTTGTTGAACCACCGTTCGCAGGAATCGATCTCAGCTCCGGCTCTTTTGCTGCATGTCTGTGAACAGATTAAGGGGATGCACAATGTCTCGCTAGTATATGCTCATAGCGATATCGGTGTGCGCAATAATAATACAGGAAATGACTCTTCGGGATACATTTCTGTTGCAGGTCAGGAATACACAGTTAACTACGTTAGGGGTCATGGTAACAGATAAAAAAAAACCCAACCATAAATGTTTATTTTTTTAAATTATTCCATTGAGATATCGACGTCCCGTCCTAGAAAATCTTTCTTTGCCAAAGAGGTTTTCTCGTGTATAAGAGAGCGTCTGTGTGGCGCGTTTGTTCAAGTTTTGCAACACTTTCTCATTTGGATTTCAGTCTGGACTTTGACTAGGCCACTCCATCACATGAACAGGCTTTGATCTGAACCATCCCCATTATAGCTGTGGCACACACAGACGCACACACGGTACATTTTAAGTCCTTCGCAGCCAGTAACAGCTCCATCCATCTTCACATTCCCTCCACCCTGCTTACCCGTCCCCACTCATCCTCACATATTAATGCGGCCACCACATTTCATGATTCTGAGTATATTCATTATTGATGTGCAGCATTTCCAACTTACTTCAGTTCTGCTCTCGTCTGACCGGAACACTGGGTTTGCTCTCCTTCATGGTTTCTGTCAAACACAATAACGCTCCCTTTGTCGTCGCTTAACAAAGCTTTTCTTCCTACCACTCTTCCATAAACGTCAGATTTGGGTCGAGCATGGCGTACATTTGTCCAGCTGCTAGATCTTTTTTTTTTTTTTATGCACCTGTGGGGTTCAAACTTTTAGCCACGTGGATCAAATCTGTCAAATTGGAAGGGCTAACAGGTCCCAAAAATGAGGACACGCAAGTAATCTTCGAATATTTTTTTTTTTTTACATGTTACAAAGTAAGCACACAACCTTTAACTGAACTGAACTCGTAAACTTTTGTAGATCAGACACAGAAACAGCAGAAAGGCTCCAGCAGGTAGGCCTTACTAAAAGGAAGGCGTGTAATGCTTTAAATCTTTCGGCGGATTGTTTTCTGTTTTATGACCTAAAAATGTGATTTATTATCAGCCACTAGAAAAAGGGGACGTGGATCACTCTGGCTGTATGAAACCATGTTCAATAAATCAAGCCTGCATTTTGAACAATAGTCAGTGGGTGTTTTTTATGTCATTAAGTATGAAATTTAGGGGTGCACCGATCCGACTTTTTCAGTCCGGATACTGATACCGATGCCTGGATTTTGTTTATCTGTCGATACCCGATACCGATCGGATACTATTGTTAAAGTAATTACTATACAACTTCCGCATTATACCCTTTTCGAAGAGACTGAAGGCACCAGACTTTACTAACTAAACATAACTTAGACAAAATAACTGATTTAAAATATAGAATTTTCACTAAAATAACATTTCAAGTGAAAAATTAACAGTTTTTGGGGAATTTATTGCAGATTTTCTACATTTTCAGTTTAGGTTCAAGGTATCTGATAAGTTTAACCGATACCGATACATGCACATTAGACAGTATCGGTTCATCCCTAATGAAATTCAAATAAAAGCAACAAAGTTAGTTAATAAAGGACCAATATTTTGTGTTGTGCCAAGCATTTTCAGTTTTGAAATAATTCTTTCTCCATCTTTCATGAAATAATTCCTATTAGTAACAAATGTGACTGCAACTACAACTGCAGTGACTTCTGAATTCAGAATCTATTTAGGGGAATAAGGAAAAGGAAAATACAAGCTCAAGCTTTTACATAAAAATAAAATAATAGCAAATCATGCATTATTTTACTTTCCAGTTCACAGCTGCTCATATTTTAGGAAGGCACTGTGTATTTTTATAATTCCTAAAATCAATACAATTAATAGAAAATAAACATTTATGACCCCCTCATTTGGGAGGTCTATGCATAACTTGAGAAATGTTAATACACAAGAATAATAGCCGGCTGTACAGTAAATACTGTAGTAAGGATGTAAGAAAATATCAATATGTTGATGTATGACTGTGCCGATTTGGATGTTTATTTTGTTCACGATATATAATATTTCCCGCGGTATCGCAATATATCGTGTCGTCCCCACTGTATTTGTGATACAAATCATATGCTCAGATTCTTGCCAATACGCATCCCTGCTGTGTATTTAGCCTGCTGAGGAGAGAGCAGTAAAGTGTTTCATTTGATTTCTGTCTTTGTGCCGAAGAAACAAGAACAAGCTATTTGCTGAGCGTGAGAATGGAAAACTGTCCTGATGAACTCTTATGAATGCACATGTAAATAAATAACAACAAAGCACAAACAGTCAAAGAAGCAAGAACTGTTCATTGGGTCTGTTGGGAGCAGTGATGGTTACAGAGTCCAACAGGTGCTGGGAGGAAGGACCTATGCGACGATACCATTTTCTTTCAAACCGATGCGATACTGATTCTTGGATTTGAGTACTTACCGATCCCGAATACAGATACCGATATTTATACCACACACACACACACACACACACAAAAATGCAATTAATTGGAAGACAGGTTTTATTTTCTTCTCTGATTGTTGCAACGAAGGATGGTAAAATGGATGAAAAAATATTAATGACCACAAAAGCAAAAATTTCATGTCAAAAATATACGTTTTCTGTGAAATTTTTGCAGAATTTCCTAATTTTAAGTATCGGTTCATGGTATGGGTTAACTGTAACCTAGGACAGTCTGTCAGTAAAGGAGATCTGCAGTTTAACAACAGCTTCACGCAGTGTCTGGGGGATACTGATACTGTCCAACAATGATGATATTTTACCCAGAGTCCTTCTGTCTCCCACCACTTACACTGGATCCAGGAAGCACCCTAGAACATTAGCCTGGATTTCAAACATCTTTGCCTTCAAGCGCTGACTAGAATGGGACTTGAAGCCATTTTCTTGCTTTAAATCATTTGAAATATTTGAGAGCATTGTAAAACTTTAACGTGGCGTCCTCATTGTTCTTCCCGTGGGTACGCAGCACCACCCTCCAAGCTGTACGCTGTGCTGAAATGTTCCCGCGCTGCTCGACGTGGCGCCTTATTCTCACCTTGTTTCTGTTTGAGCACTGTGTGGAAGGAGGCCGGCAGCTGGCTACACGCTCATCGGCTCATCTCTGGCCTCGGGATATGTACCAGGGTGAGACGCGGCGATGTCGGGAAACGCTTCTTACAAATGTCACTTAACATCACCAGGTCATCAGCTGTTCCGCCGCATGCTGATTATTGTTGTAGTAGCAGGGAGGTGGTGCGGTCTGAAAAGAGCCAACCTCTACAGTTCAGTGGAAACACAATAACTTGGCAACCACAGCGGTGTCTTGGATGCCTATCCCAGTGGGGCAGGGAGAGTCTGAGCAGCAGAATCGACACACGCTGTCGTCCCTCAGCGGTCGTGATGGAAGTGCCCTAGAGCAAGGTACTTAACCCCCTGCTGGTGGAGAGGAGCTGCTCGGGGCTCAACTACACGCCCGGGGTGTGTATGCATGTCGCCCTCCCGCTGCCGGCGCGCCATCACGCCTCGGCCGCCATGAGGACTCACACTGACAAAGGCTGCGGTTTCTGCAGCAGATAATATAGAAATGCACGCGCGGAATGAAAGGAGGAGTAAAAACACGGAGATGTTAGTTCTCCAGGCGCTGATGTGTGAAAAAGCAGCTGAGGGAAAGCGTCATTAAAAGAGACTCTGAAAGATGTCCCTCGAGACCAATTTTGGAGAATGTCTGGCTCCTCGCTAGTAGTCGGTTAGGAAGGTTGGATCAACACTTCAGTATGGAACAGTCACTGTCATTCTAAGACGTTTTGATTATATTATGGAACTAAAACAGAAAGCTTAGAAACAATGGAAAAATGTATAACGTGATCTAATTTTCTTAATCTGAAATATCAAAATGATCACCACGGCTGGAGACATATTAATATATATTACTTTAATATGAATTGTTTTTACAGCTGTATTCATACTAACATTGTTTGCTGTCATAACTGCTGTTTTAAAAGCAAACTCAGCTTCTTTACGTAACAATTTTGAACTTTAAAAAAAAAAATCTAAATTTAAGCGTACACTTTCTAGCCTATTTTCAATGTTATAATTTTCCAGATTTTGAGGTGCTAATGGGTTTTGTTCACAGTAATGAGTAAGGGGGAAAAAAAGGCCCAAGTTTGCGACCATTCAACTGTGACACCACTACAGTGACCCCCCCTAGTGTTCTCTGCATCTGCACATCACAACTGTCTGCAAGTAGCTGAAATCCATGAATACTAAGGACCCCCCCCCCCCCCCACAAGATGTACAATACAATAACTACCTATTTTAACTGTTCAAACACTGAATATACCTTTATATCCACTAAAGTCTAAATGGCTGGTGCTCCACGACATTTTTTAAGACCCACTTTCCTCCCATAGACCCCTATGCACTTCAAACCGACCACCAAATTCTTTTGACTAGTAGAATTTGAGTTTGGACCTTGTTGGCTGTTTATGGAAATGCATGCGCATTGCGCAAAACCGTAAATATGGGTACGTGCACACAGGTGGCTCCATGTCTTCCTGTTTACAGTCGCCTTATTGGAAGAGAGTGTCAGTCACGGAGAAGTCGCTGACGTCTGGTTTACTCTGTCCACAATTGTTGAAAAAATGTTAGCAGTTCCACAGCACTACCTTATTTCCACTCGGCGGTGGGGCTGCAACAAACAGCTATTCGGACCATCGGTGAGTAGATGAGTGGGTTCACGACTAGATTAATCGGACCAGCGGGAAAAATCTTAAAAAGTGTTACGGTGCTTACACAACGAACGCGATAGACTAATAAGCATTAAACAAATACAACACAACAATAGGCCTAACTCACACGTTGCTCCACATAACCAAATGCATGACGCCGCAATCATAGCTTAGCTTGCAATTGCGACAGCTAAAATAAGCACCAGCTTCTGCACTATTAATCCATGTAGTTAGCGGATTGCGCTCACTGTTTGGGTAGCCATGCACGGTGAGCTGGATGTACCAAACGCACCAAACTCTTACAGACTTCTCTTGCCGAGACGCTACGATTCCTCACCTAAAAATGACCATGGTGTTTCGCAACGTACCCTGACACTGAGCTCCGCCCTTCCTCACTGATGACTCCGACATGCTTGCGTTTAAGATGCTGCATCATCACCGTCGTACTCCCGAGCCGTGCAAGGTCCGACTTCCAAATAGTAACAAACGTCTTCTCGTTGTTTAACATAAAGTGCTCCCAAACTTTTGACGTTTTTATTTCCTTAGGTCTACCTGCTTCTGCCATGTTCCAAGTGTGTCGTTCCTCATTAAAAAACACCGGCTTTCTCTCTTGTTCTGATCTGCCTTGCTCTTCTCAGCTTCAGCCTACAGCTTATTTGACAAGTTGCACACCTTGACTGTTAAATAAAAGTCGCTAGGAGAAAAAAAAAGGAGCATGACACAACGAATTGATGATGATTTATTGCCAATGCATTTTATCATCGAATTTTATTGATTCGTTGTTGCAGCACTACTTGGTAGTACAACCAGTCAGTGTTAAAGAAACTAAATGTCGTTCCTGGATTGGCTGCTTTGCAAAAAGTAGCTGGCAGCATGCCAACTAGCATTGTGTCTGGGTGTTTCAGCTTCATATGCTACATTTTTTTGCCCAATAATTAAGATAAGTGCTACCAAAAAAAATGCTCCATAGAAAATTCCTCAAACAGCTGAAAGGCGGCCCACTTCCAGAAACGCCTTCCTAGGACAAGGTTACACCCCATTTTGTCGTCAGAACTGGCTTCGTTCTTCATTGCCTGCATTTAAAATAATGACAGACGGAGGTTTTTCCTACAATAAATCACATAGTCATCGCTGTATTGTTGGCTGCACACTTAGGATGCAAATCACTGTTTCCAGTTTTTTAGGAGGGGAAAAAAAATCTGCCCGACTGCATAAAACTTCTTTAAATTTCCAGATGGAATCCGTGTAAAGTTGCAAGTCCAGCGTTGTTTTAACTAGCTTGTACTCTATCTGTCTTTCCTTCCCAATGTGACATCAGATGCCACAGATGTCCATTTTTATTTATAAAATATGTTTAAAACTGTGTTGTCTGGTGAACTGTGAAGATCTGAAAATGTGCTCTCTTTTCACCATTTTGATAGTTGCCGACATTAGCTTTTAGTTAGCCTGTGATTGTTGTCGTTTTTCCCCGTAGAGAGTAAGCAGAAGGCTGTTTATTTGACCAACACACACACTAACTGTGCTAGCTTCTAGCTGATGTTTGCTGTCAGAAAAAGCGAATTGTTACTGTGTGTATGTTTCAGCTTTATTTCCACAGGGTTTTTTTTTTTTTTTATCAGGAGGGATGCTTGATGAGATCTCCTTTACGATTCAGTCAACAAGTTCTGATGAAGTTTCTAAGTTTCTACTGAGTTTATAAGTTTCTAAGTTTCTACTTCCTGTTTCTAAGTTTCTAAGTTTCTACTTCCTGTTTGTGGAGTTCATATTTGAGATTTTTGGGGGAGCTCATAAAGAGAGGCTGCGGGGAACAACTAAAGCTGTGGCCAGAAAGGAAATTGATCAAAAGCGAAGTCTAATTTGGATCAGGAGCTCTTTTCCGTTTCTACATGGCAGCCAAGTCAAAGTAATTAAAAGAATTTCAGTTTCCGCTGATCTTTCAGGTCTGAGAAATAAAACGATCCAGCGATAAAGCTGCTTTACTTGTGGCCTTTACCAACCTCCGCTTTGATGTCGCCGGAAACTCAACTCTTAATAAACGGATGGACTCAACTGTCCAGGAATACAAGAAGGAACGCGCCACCAGAGGAAGATGAAAACCACAGGGGGTTTTTTTTCTTGCAAATTGATGTTTTCCTTAAATTTTACAGTGGATTTTAAAGGCTTGGAAGCCAACATGTACTCAGAGATCAGTCAGATTTGCATTAAAAGTCCGTCGGCGGCGATAGGTGCATGTGTGGCCGGTGTTTGACATCAGATGAAGGAAGGAAAACAACCCGGAAGCTCCCCGTGCCTTTGTTCAATCTGACGAACACTCTATGAAGAAATACCCTTTCATCTCTCCTTCTCTTTGTTACTCTTCCTCCTCGTCGTCCCGCCGTGCCTCGCGCTTCATTGTCACGCTTGCAGATCTGAGGGGCCGCGCGTGATTGTAATAGGCCTTGCGGTGAACCTCGCGTGCTCCTCTCTGTAATTGCCCATCATGTAGCCGGCTAATCACGGCAGCCGAATCCGAGGGAGATCGCTTTGAATGTTAATTGACGCTGATGGTGATTGGTTGAACTATTTAAGTAGTTAATTAGAGAATTGATTACACGGAATGGTGAGAATCCAGCTGCGTGTTTTGAAGCCGGGAAGGCTCACATCTGCAGGAAGGCGCCCTGATTGCCGTTATTTGTTACAGCCGAAAGGCCCGGCCCCAAAATGAACTTGGATCAAAAGTGTTCGGGTGAAGGGTGGAGGTTGGAACGACGCACAGGCGAGGAGAAGATGGATTCACCGGGGTGGAGAAGTGGCAGCAGATTCACAGTCATCACCGTATTCAAACCGCCCGTCGAAAATCCTCCCACCTCTCAGTCAGCTCGGTCACACGTGTGAGCTCAATGAGCGCGGAATCATACCTCACCCTGCTCCGAAGCTCCTCTCCTCGCCGCATGATCGGCCTCAGCTCGCCAAAAACCCCACCCTCACCCCCACCCTTCACCCCGCTCCCTTTCGACGGTACTCCGCGCACCCCTCATCATCAAGCTGAGTCTCGCCTCAGACAGCAGAGGATTCACAAACAGAATCCACAAATAGCGACAGTGGACAGCACAGACAGAAGGTCTCTAAAAAAAGAAAAAAAAAAAGAAAAAGGGTCCACTTGATCTCACATTTTTCCCACGGGGCGATAAAATGCCTGGCTCGGTCAGCAGGTGCGAAGAACCTGGCCAACCAGCTAACCTGGATTTTCTCCCGAAAGGAAACGGACGCTGTCCGTGGTGCTGAAAGACGCACCGCGGGATGGTTTGGTTTTGATTAGAATATGTGATTACGTGCAGCTGCAAATGCTTATTTTCATCAGTGGATCCCATGTGGATAGATGTTTTGATGAAAGTAGTGAGGGTTTTAACTGATAACAAAAAGCTGTAAAAAAAAAAAACTGACGCAACAGTGAAGTAGATGAAATCAGGCATTCTCTGACATCCAGGAACCAGGAACAGCTTTATTATTATCATCTGTCTGTCTGCAGCTTCTAGGAGCTTCTATTTCTCAGCGATCAATAGGGATGGGTATTGTTAAGGATTTATTGATACTACTACTCTCAACGATACTCCTTATCGATCAGGTACGTTATACAAAAACACAAATAATGAACTATAATTGTTTTATTTTTTAATAATTAGAACAGCAAAGCACATAAACTAAATAACTACAAAATAAAAAGTAAGAAATTATTAACTTAATAAAAACAGGATATAAAAAATTTATTTTGTACATCAAAAACTACAAATACTATGTTGTCTATTTAAAAAAAGATTAAGTTAGCCTTTTTAAATCAAAAATATCAAACATAACTTCCCTATAAAACAATGCAATTAAGAGCCAAAATAAAAGATTTTGAATGCTAAAGTGTATAGCACAAAATAAGCCCTGAGAACATTGAGAACAACAATATAGCATCCACCCATCCATTTTCTTTACCGCTGCTTCCTAATGCTGCAGCACTCAGGCAGTCAAAAAACTCTCTGTTTGCATTTGGTGTATTTTAGCAAAGCGTTTGGTCAAATTACTCATGCTCTGGCCGTTGCACGCAAAGCTTTTATTGCATTGGGGACAGCGTGCATTGACGGCTTCTATTTTCGTAAAACGAAGCCAAAGTTTGAATCGTTTCTTTCGCTCTGCCATCATGTAACTATTGGTAAGCGGAGCTTACCGATAGTGAGAGCGCTGCACAGCAGTCGCTCCTCCCACCATCAGTCCCCGCAGCGTGTGTGTGTGTTAAGGGGGAGCGGGCGGCCAATACGGTGTTTGGCTTGTGTTTTTATCTCCCGCAAAAGATGAATACGACCTTAATTTTACCGTTAAGAGGACCGATAAGGCTGAAGCTTATTGGTCCGGGTTGGACCTTCAGAATCAGCCCCGGGGCTAATTTCATACCAGGTTTCGGTACCCATCCATAGCGATCACCCTGTTTTTAGTTCAATCATCCTCCTGTCAGCTCTGAGCAACTTTGCTGTTAAAGGAAAGCATTCCCACAGCATAATACTGCCCCTACCTGGTTTCGCTGTGGCGATGGTGCCCTTAGGCTGAAAAGTTTCTCACATTTTTGTATGCAGGCCAATTATTTCAGTTTTGGTCTCATTTGACTAGCACATTTGACTTTTAAAATATCTAAGTCCAGGGTCATGAGGTACTTTTTCAAAACGAACCTTAATACCAAATGTAATAATTAGAAAGCATATGGATTTTAGAAATGCTGTTAAAGATAAACAGGACTTTAAAATAGGGATGCAACGATCCCACTTTTTTTTTTTTAAACCGATACGATACCGATAATTGGATATGAGTACTTACTGATATGGAGTACCAATGCGGTACTTCTACCACACAAAAAGTGCAAACAGGTTTTATTTTCTTCTTTTGGTTGTTACGACAAATGATGGTGCATTAGATAAAAAATTAAATATTCATAAAAATGACCACAAAACAAAACATCCCCGCTACCCGATACCAGTATCAGTATTGGTACATCCCTCATTCGGAATAAGTAAAAGTAACATGTCGGCCGATATATCGGCTCTTGATCCGGATTGTGTTGTCATTGTGCTTCTTTTTAGCCAACAGGGTAAAGATGGTAAAACTGTGTGCTAAAACCAAGAATCAGGGTCACAATCCTCGTACTTTTTCATTTCGTGGGTCAGAAGCTGGGAAGTTTGGGAGCCTCTGCCCTACATGACTGGTCGTAAAATTTGTTTTCATAAATGCAGTGTTTGCAGAGTGTATGACTGATAACTGTTTTGGATTTTGGATTATCTCACCTCAGCCTTCATCCTGGCTTTAAAGTAATTATTTCCGGGTGTTACAGTAAAAGGGAACTGAAGAAATATGCATATGATACTTTTTAGATTTTTTGGGGGGGTTTAAAACATTGTGTTATTCCTTCCACGACTCCTGATATTCAACTGCTTTGTGTTGGTTGAATCCCAGTGGAGTACATATAATTTTAATACTGACAATATACAGTAAGAAGTCTTTATTTTTTTTGGCAGATGTGGCCTCGAGGTTCACAACAGATGAGCTTAAAACCTTCAAACATTCTCTCTCACAAACAATCGAGACTCAGATGGCGTGTCAGGAAAATGGAAGCTGTTCCCATTTTCGCCCCCTACACACATTCATCCAAATGTGTTACTGATGAAATAAATATATTGATTTGGGCAGCTTTGAGACGGCGTTTCCAGATTTCAAAGAACCGCCCCGCTCGTGTGGATTTGATGGATTCCAGAAGTATCCTCTCAGCTCCGAGCCAGAGAGTAATTGCGAGGGCTTGTCATTGATCCATTGCAGGCTTTGACTGTTTTTCTTCCCCAACAGCTCCAGAGAATGTAATATGATACAGATGTCTCTTTTCCAGCTTTTTATACAGTTTTAGCTTGAAAGCACAGAGCAAAAAATAAATAAAAATAAAACAAAATTGAACTTTAAGTGGGATGAAACCTTTAAACCATCGTTTAAAATATTTTTATTTGTTATAGAATTTAAAGGAGGAAACCAGAAATTATTAAAAATGTGATGAGTTAAAAAAAAATCTGAATGGACTTTTTCAATCATATTTCCATCTTTAGGTGAAATTGCTTCAAAGTTAAACATGATTGTTCGTCATAGCAGTATTGGCAGTAAAATGTATTAAAGGCACCGCCCAGGCTTTTAAAATTGTGATTCTCTTGAGATGTTATGAACCATCCGTGTACTGTATTTTGGACCTTAAACTAGAAAGGCTCAATTTAGAGTTTTATCTAATGGAAGGCTTTAATACAGCCCTTCTGAGTCGTTCCAAGAGGAAACACTGACGTAGAAGCCAACCATTCCCTTTTAGGGGCTTAAAAGTAAGTTATTGTTTTTAAAAAAAAAACTCCCCTGATCCTGTTATCAGTGCTTCTTTTCTACATATGTGACTGAATCTCCTTCATTTATTTTGCAACCATGTTGATGCTGCTGACATAGCAAGGCTATATACTGTTTTACTTTGCGCTATCTTTATCAGCTGTAGGTTTCAAATCATCGTATAATTTTACAGGCATGTTTTAGGCAACTGCGAGCAATATTAACGTTTTGGAGAGGTACAGGCAGAGTTCTGACTTTGATACAAAAGAAAAATCTGTGGACAGATTTTTACGACTTTGAGGTCATCACCAAAGACAAGTGGTCTTAGTAACAGTGAAAACTTGCAAAAAAAACTGATAAACAATTATTTGAAGGGTTTTTATTGCAGAAATCCCAAATGAAGCATACATATTTTTTAAGATGCTATTTCTTTCTTAAAAGTTTTTCATTTATTTTTATTTTTTACATATATACAGATTCATCCTTTTTTAAAAGTAGATTATCCTTACAAATTGTCTGATTGTCCATTGAGGTGCCTGTCTCATTTCATTCATAAGCAAACAGTTTTGGTTGAAAGAAAAATTTTAATATAATTTGGATTGAACTGCACCTTTATATCTGGGGTAATAATACAGGGTAAACATTTTTTCAAACAATTTTTACGCCTTTTGCAAGCGCATGTTTCTCATGAAAGGCCACTGTTGACTGACCCAACTAACTAAAGTTTTTTTCTATGTAGATCAGAAACGGGCCAGCAGTTAAAATATCCATTCCACGCAACGACAACAGGCCAACCTTTGGCAAGAGTACCCTCCTGTAGTTACCATGGCTTACAAGGGTGCTGCTATATATCCAGTCCATACTGGAAGTCTCAAGCGGAAGTTAGTTAAGCTCTACTAATTACTAAGTTGTAATTAGGGGTGCACCGATCTGACCCCATTCCGATGCCTGGATTTTGTCTATTTGTCGATACCCAATACTGCACCGATACTATTGTTGAATTAATAAACTGTATAACGTCCACCTTATACCTTTCTTAAGGATACTAAAGGCACCAGACTTTAATAACTGAACATAACTAAGACAAAATAACAGATGTAAAATATAAAATTACAACAAAACTAAAATTTCAAGTAAAAAAAATTTGTGAATTAATTCCAGATTTTCCACAATGTGAGCATCGTTTCATGGTATTGGGTAAGTTTAACCGATACCGATACATGTACATTAGACTGTATCGGGACCGATACCTGATACCAGTATCGGTATCGGTGAATCCCTACTTGTAATGTTGACTTTTTATGGATATAACTGCTCCTAAATGTTGAAATAAACTGATGGATCACTTTAGGTTTAGGCAATGCTCCTCAAATGTTAGGATTATTAATAAATCAACCAGCCTAGCCTGTCAGAGACGAGAAAGGCGGGAACTTACATTTTAATGGGTACATTTCCATAGACATCGAGGCATATAGATCTATATGATGTCTGTGTACAATTCCGTATGGACGCTCAACAAGCAATATACATTACACAAAGAAGAAACTTCTGCTTCTCTTTTTGTTTTACAGCTAGTTTCCATTTGGGATTTGTGACGTGGATTGGATATATGGCGGCGCCCTTGTCGGCCATTAGCTGCAGTTTGGTCCTTCTCTCCTTTGGTGGCGCCAGTGTCACACTCCCCTCCCCACAGTGTATAAAAGAAAATCTTTATTTATATGGTCGATGGTAGGAGTTATATATTTTTGCATATATATTTCGTGTAAACAAAAAAGAAAAAAAAAACTTGAACTACGTCCTTTTAATACGGAACTGAGGCATATTGAATAATATGTATTCAAAATGTGATGAATGGTAAGAAAAACTGTTTTACCATGAGTTAATTACAGCAAAATATAAAGTATTGAAATATATTATTAAATCAGCACAAGAGGTCTTAAACTGAGGTGAATTAAGGTCCCTGTTGTTTACTAAGAATATATAACTATATTGAGTCTCAACATGTTTAATATGAAGAGCTGAGCCATCTGTTTGGTTTCATCAGTGTCTTATAAGAAAATGAGGGGTAACCATCTGGAAGGGAAATTAAAACCCCACAGCAGAACATTTATCTTAACCAGGAAAAAAGAAAGAAACCCCATCTCCCTCCCCTTCATTTTAAATTACAGCATACTATCCCTTGCCATTAATTTTGTGCGCTTTAAAAGCATATGCACTTTCTCTTATAAACTGAATTATGTCATGCATAATTAGCCGAAAAGCCATAAGGCTCCGTAAAGTGCACAGACACCATTTTTCTGTACGTATTATTTATTAACTGTTGTTCAAAGTTCAATCAAATCATTAAAAATAATATAATTGACTGCACCTTAATAAAGCTGTAAATACAATTACATAAAAAACATAAAATCTTGTATTTGGGAATGATTTCAAGTCTCTGTTTTACTGTGGCAAGAAGGATTGCCTAATGGTTGTGCTCCATGACTGGGCTGGCTATATCCTACCTGTGGGGCATAACCAACAACAACAATGATCATTATTCCTTCCATTTCAATTTTCATACTCATCAGCCGGTCCAACACTCTTAGTCCCTACCCTTAATTCCACACTATTGAATTTCCTCGTCTCTCTCCACCTACAAACACGCCTTCTTCCGCTCCTCCTTAGTCTATTTTCCACCAAATTACTGGCTTTTGACCCCTTATGGTTGCATTAAACTCTTCTTCTATTACATGTAATATTTGCAACATCTACTTTTATCCTTACTCCTATGATACCAAAAAAAAAAAGTTTCAGAAAAAAAACAACCTTTTAATTCCAACTTTTCTAGATAAAAGAAGAAAATTAATGTAACACAATTAGGGGGACGGAAGAAAGTTTTGCTGATTAGTTATTACGAAGTATTTCGAATTTCCTGTGTCTATTGGGTTGTAAATGGTATTTGTGTAGCACTTTTTCTGTCAGAGTACCACAATGCTCTTCACACCTATAATTCCTTAATTCACACGCTAATGGTGGCAAGTTACATTACCGGCTGAGCCAGCTGTGCCACAGTTGACCCTTTGTAATGTACAAAGGGGCCTCACCTACTCAAGGTTCAGTCAGTTCATTTACATGCACATCTGAATCCAGCTTTTGGCAGTAATCGGACTTATAATTTAGCCTGTGTGAGAGTGTTGTCTCAGTTTACATGTCAGAGAAAAAATTGAATAATTGAATCAAGTTCGTTCGACTCCACAACGTTAGTTGACAATATGCGCTTCTTCATGTTAGCCTTCTTCAGGTTAGTTTCAAGCGCCACACGGACTGTAAACAATCGCGGAAGTGAAGCAGACCGAGTAAAGGCAGGATGTGCACAATCACGATGCACTGTCCCTTCGTCAGTCCATACGAGCCTTGATCATCCGTCCTGTCTTAGCCGGCATGTTCTTCTTCTTCTACTACCTCATTGTTTTTGATTTGCGGAACTGCGTCTCGTCATTTCTCGATGGGAGGGGCAGGCGGGACATTGGTTGCAGAAGAATTCGATTTCCAATCACATTACCTGGGTCCCTTATGGTGCGTTCAGACCGCAGGCTTTGTCAGCGTCAGGCAACGCTCATAAAGCGACTAGTTCGACGCATATACACAAAAGATAAATTTTTAAGCTGAAGCTAGCAAAATTAGATGTGTTAAACACTCGCAGATCGTGGTTGGCTAGGCAACGTTAATGTCACGCAACGCCACTACAGTGAGACGCTCTGATTGGTTGCCGTGCTGCATTAAGAGCCTTAAGACCGTCAAAAGTTCAACTATCTGAACTTCTGCGTTGCTAGCGTTAACAGCTTTGAAGGTTGAAATGCAGGAAAAGCTTGAAAAGTTGATGGAGCCAAAGCTCACAAAGCGCCTCAGAGACTGTGACGCTCCTCCAACGGCCTCAACCGTAGACTTTACATGTAATCTTGCCGCTGATGACACTGCCGTTTGGGGCGGTGTGAACAGACCATAAGTCCGGTTTTGAGAAATCCAGTTCGGTTTGACTTTAGTTTGACTAACCTGTATACACACATTTTGAAAGTCTATAATTTGACTTTGTCTTGCTGCATGTAAATGTCAAACTGAGTGTTTGCAAAGTCACCTATGTACAGAGTTTTCTGTGGAAAGTAACTCCAAATCAGTCATAGAAAATCTGCATTTTAGTAGAAGTTTTTTCAAAGTAATTTAAAGATAAATGCAGCTTGAAATTCCATGGTGCAATGCTACTTGACACGCTATTGGCTGGCATTTGCATAAAAGCCAATCCAGGGGTGCCTTTCATTTTCCTTGGCATTGATTTATTTGTACCCTCAAGAGCAGAGATAAGGAAGTCTGTAGTTGTTACCTTCCACATTGGTGCTAAGACTGTTTCCACTTTGCTTATGAATGCATTGTAATGTATATTTGGTGTTTGAACTATTAAGATGGGCAGTTATGGGTTAGATGGGTCTCAAGTATTCATGGTTTCAGCTATTCGCAGATGTTCATGGTCCTTACCTCCATCAAATAACAGGGGCCCACTGGATTTTAAAAAAAACCCAGCATAATAAAAATAAGCTGATGCAGCTTCCATCCATTAAAGAGAAAGGGTTTACTGTCTCTCTGTTAATGCTGCTTTAAAAAATCAAAAGATGCCACACTGCCAGTGGATGTGACTAAAAGCCTTGTTACTATTGATTAGACTATAAAGCAGAGTATAACAGTGCATTTCTGAAAGCGATCCTTCCAATGTTATGAGATTATCCAGCTTCTGCTCTTCTTCTCCACAGTATCGCTGTTCCACTAGTGCCTCCCCCTGTATTGTGCTCAGTTCGTTTTCCTGTTTTTGCAAAAATGTATTTATTTGTATTTATCAAGAGGACAAATGTGAGTCATGATGCAGCTGGCACTGAACAACAAGCTTTTAGAAACAGACCGGTGTTTGCCATTTCGGTCACACGTGGGTGCAAAGTGCAGGGCCTAAAAGTGTTTCTTATCAAAGTACGAGTTGCATAATGATTTCAAATGTTTATTCAGTTACTACTTCATTTAATTAGCAAATGATTTGCAGAGGATAATATTCCTTCATTTGCTTAGGGAAATGAATTAGGTATGGGTCAGATTAGTTCATGTCGAGCTGGCTTGAAATTACATTCCTTGATTTGTTGTTCAAACTAATTAAGGATTAGTTACTCATGTATTCGCTTGGATAAGCGTTCTTTAATTTCATGTGAAATATTCTGTGATAATTGGTTGAATTAGTTAATGGCAAAGTGGAACATTTATTCAGAAACAATAGCATCATGGTTTTTATTATTTTTTTATTATTATTTTGACATAAAACACGGCTTGTCGTTTTGTCTGTGAAAACTCTTTAACTGGAAGTGAACAGATCACACCACTGCTTTGGCTGGCGTCATGGAGACAGTGACAACCTGCTGCACCGATAAGCAGGACCGTCTAGTTTCCACAGTAAAGTTAGCAAACCTAACAACAGCATCCTTTTAAACTCAAGCGCTTGATGTGACAAGGAAAAAATCAGACCTCCCCCATCCCCCCAGACTGCGATTCACAGGGTCTCCATGCATGACCACCCCTAAATGCATCATTCATCATTATCACATGATACATTTCTGATACTTCCTGAAAGTTTAATACAAATCCGTCCATAACTTTTTGAGTTATTTTGCTAAAAGACAGACAGACGCCAACATGAGCTCCTTGGTGGAGGTTATAGATTGATGAGATAAAAATTCGGTCAAAGTAAAACTCTTTCATTGTTGAAGTTCCCCAGTTATACCACTAGATGCTGTGCGGGTGCATGGTCAGAGCTGCTCTAATACTTAGGCAAAGTACAAGATAGTAAATACCACGCTGTGAGTAAAATTATTCCTCACACAATATACGAGTACTGTTGATAAATGAGCAACCCATTATCTTTAAAGCTTAGTTTATACTTCTCCGTCTGCAGGTTTGCAATTCCCAACCAGGACAGCAGGGGGGGGGGGCAGGACTTTTCTGCAGGGTCACAAGTACAGTAAATGATAGTTTATTTACTTCAGCTTGTAAACGCACATCCATTCAAGGAGCAACGGCCGACAGAGAGCAAGTTTGGATTGAGCTGTAAAGAGTTTTACTAGAAGTGCAGCTTGTAGAATACTCTGAAAAACACATCTAAACAAACATAGCGTTCTGGTTTGCTGTTTATCCGCACCTCCTTGTGTTCAAAATTGCCAAATAACCATATTAGATAAACTGGCTTGACAACCCGAGAGCACTTGCATTGACAGACAATAGCGTTTCTCCGCCCCTACACAGACGGAGAAACATTAACTAGGCTTGAGACAGAACATTTACCTTTGCTGCTTTTCCGCTGTAAATGTTATTTAATTGCATACAGAGTGGAAGTCGTGACTGGGCAAAATTCATCATCAGGGGTCCATGCGTGGGTTTGTCTGTGTGTGTTTGTGTGTATACACGGCGTTGGAAAGCAGGAGAAATAAGAGAGCATAAAACTTGGCAGTCAACACCAGGTAGCTTTTGCCCTGGTGCCCCCCCCCCCCACATACCAAGACTACACAGACACACACACACACTCTCACATTCCAGGTCCCAAGGCTGGAAGAGCCATCTGCCAAGACGAACATGGTGCTGAGGAATGATAACACGCACAGACAGACGCATACACAGAATTAGCTTTTTTTTCTTTCATATTTTCCGGGCCAAGACAGAAAGACACGGTCTGCCTTGAATCCAGAGCTCCGGTAGTTCTCTTCCCTCTCTGAGTACTTCTGATATCTGGTGTGTCTGGCTATATAAAGCTGGCCTAAAGCCGACTTTATTCTATCCAGATCCAGACGAATTGAAAAGTGGTCCTACTGCATTTTAACCTATACATTTTTTTTTTAAGGGCTATTTTTTTTTTACCATCAAGATGCTGTCAATTTTCTGAGAGAGCCACACTTCTATAAAACATCCTATTTCACTGGTCATTTAAGCAGACAGCAGAGACAAAACGTCTGTGTTTGTCATCGTTTCGGTTCTTCTACATCTTAAGCTACAGCATGCGTCCACAATCAAAACCAAAAACATGCTCCAATAGAATGAAGACATCATGTTTTACAGTAAAGAAGGTGTTAGCCAGGTTGGAGACATAATGGTTGGAGTTCAGACCCAAATGATTTGAATGTTTTTTATCAGAGCAGAGAATTTGGTTTTGTCCTTTTAACTTTTATGAGTGTCTGCACAAGGGAACACCAGAGCTCTGCCTATATGACCAATGATTTCTTCTCTGACCAAAGCCCTTCTTCCATGTGGTCCCAAACTTCTCCCATTTTCAAATGATAAAGATCACTGTGTTTTTCTGGAGATTTACTGCAGCCATTTTTATTGCTAGGAAACAATCTGAAACGATCTGCGGGGTCTACAAACAATTCATTTGACTTTAATACTCAGCTTCTGCTCTGATAGGAATTTTCTGCCTCAAGACCTTACTGTAGATCAGGGGTGTCAATGTCATTTTCATTTTGGGCCACATCCAGCTCATCAATATCCTGAAAGGACATTGATTAACACGTTGATAAACTATAAGAAACCCTTTGAGTATTAGTAAAAAAAATCTGTCCACATTTGACAATTACTTATTAGAATTAAATACTACTGAAACTTTTATCATAATGGACTGTGCAAATGGGCATTGACTTGATTTTACTAATAAAATTGTATCTATGTGCACATAAATATAGGGTCCACTAGAGTTTAGAGGGCCACATAAAGGGCTATGGGGGGCCGGATTTGGCCCTTGAGTTTGACACGTTTGCTGTCGATAGACCCTTATAAATCATGTTCGATCAATTGAAATGAGCACACACCAGCTCCAACTAAGCACGTGAACTCCATTTAAAAGGTTGGGACAAAAGGTGTGAATACTTTTGGACACATGATTTGTCTTTGCTTTGAATAAATCAAATAAACCAAGCCTTTTTTTTTTTTACTCGGTCATGATGATAGGGTAACATGAAAAAAAGTTAAGTTAGGAAATATCCCTGAAAATATGATTTATTTGCTCATTACTAGCGAAAAAAACAATGATGATTAAAGCCACGTATATGTTAAATGATTGCACTAATTCATAGCACACATACGGATTGGAGAACACTTACGAACCACTCCTACTGTTCACAGTTTAGTCACAATGGACTGTCAAAAGCCTATATAAAGTACTCCCAGCAGGGCTTTATGATTTGCTTTTGCGTGTGTGTGGGTGGGTGGGTGTGTGTGTGAGATGGTAGTGTATGTTGAGGACAGAGAAAAAGGAAAAGAGATGGTGGTTTAGCCTCACTAGGCAGTAGATTAAACATTGAATTTTGAATTAAACAGAAGTAATAAAAGTGAATCTGCAAGCAGGGAGAGACGGAGGAAGCGAGATCAGGACTAAGGCAGAGAGGGCTAATGACATGGCTCGGCTAGTGGAGACCAATTTACTGCGAGGTTTCCAAAAGGTCATCTCCTACACGGAGGCCTGTCTGTGACAAATTACATTATTTACATGGGGGTAGAAAGAGGCAGCGAGGCAAAGGAACACAGAGAGAGCTGAAACATGACAGAGTAGAGGAGTGTTTGTAATTGGTCTGTAGAGTTAATACACAAACACAAAGATCTGTGGGCCGGTTAAAAAAAAACTACCTGAAATAAAATGATTGAGTACAGATTTTTGATATAAAACCGCTGTACTTTACTGTATATGACATAGAAAATTCTCAGCCCATTGTGTTGTCAAAAAACAAACCTGTAGATATAAGGTTTCAATCGTCTCAGTTTATTGTAAAGAATTAGCAAAAGTAGCTTTTTAATAATGCGGTTGGGTTTGTTTCTATATGCAAAGGATTACGAATGCAAACTGTGCAATTTGAGGTTTCTGATTTTTCGGCATTCTTTGGGAAATGTACAGCAAAAACTGATTGTTTTGCGAGGGAAATCTTGGACGATGTTAGAAATGAGTAAAAGCTACAAACCTACACCAAAACTACATCCGCATCAAGCACCAACAATGAGCACAGGAGGCCCCCAGGGATGTGTTCTCAGTCCCCTGTTGTTCAGAGTGGCCCATGACATCACATGACAGCACAACAGGAACCTCTGCATCAAATTTATAGATAATAAAACCATGGTAATAATGCCAAACCCTCTCAGGAGTGGTTGGTGGGGAGTGGGATTAGCCACTTTAGAAGAATTTTATTGTTGTGAAGGTAGTATTTTTTTTTTTTTTTGTTGTAGCGCCTACCCTGGGTTATGGTTGAAATAAGGCAAACCAGGCAATTTAGAATAGAAAGATAAAGATAAATATTGAAATGAGAGATGAGAAATGAGAGATTTCAAGAGATGCCTTAAATGATTCAAGTATATTCTCTATATTCCTGAAAGTGGGGCACGCAGATATTCTCCTTCCATCTATATATACTGAAATAGGTATTGCTGTTGGTTGTGTTTAAACGTACAAAGAGGAATCGACTGAAAGCAGGGAACTCCTCAGCTTATTAGAGAGGCACACATAAATAGTCTAGAGTTGAGCTCTGCCACTTTTTCCTGGATTGACTCTGATCTGTGATTTACATTCAAAAAAATCTGATATTCCTTTCCTTTTCATTAAATCGATTGATAGGTGTCATTATTTTGCTCTTTAAATGCCCCCACTAAGAGCCTGTTCTGTGTTTCAGTCCAATAGTAGTCAGATAAAGACTGTATGCCGTGATGCATGAACAGAGATAATTCTGTAGTTCTTTCATTTTCCGACAAAACTGCCACCTGTGTCAAAAACAGCCTACGGCATGTTCTTTCCCTTTCATGTGTTATCGACCTGCAAATTAAAATTAGGATGAGAAAAAAATTGAAATCAGCAGGGCAGACCTGTTTGAAAGTGGAAATGTCTGATTGATGAATCTGTTCTATATAGTGATAACATAGTGAAAGACCAGTGAATCCTTCTGACGTTCAAAGCGTTTTATTCCTGTTAAGAAAGAAAAAGATGAATTAATTTATCTGAAATTAGATGTAAATATCTGCTTGTTATATTGACAGCTGGCTGCTTTTTCACACTGATAGTGTACGGCCGCCCCTTCCTGTTTTAGCATTAAATGTCAGCTTAGCATTTCAGATGGCCCCTCCTTTGCTTCTTCCTCCACGGGGAGAAGATCAGCTTTGCCCTCACGGCGTCGTAAGTGAAGTGTGTACCCATCAAAGTTAATAAATAAGTGTGGTAATAACTTTTCATTCAAAGTTTATTATCAAAAGGCTCCCGGTCCTCATTTTCTCCTTCATTGCACCTCCGTGTCCTCTGTCACTCCCGCTCGCCTCCAGGACGTTTATTACCTCTTTATCAACTAATTCATAATCATCCTGTCTCTCTCTCTTTCTCTGCCTGTTTTTCGTGGCGTCTCCCCTCTCTTTCCTCTTCCTGTTAACCTTTTCCTATCTCCATCACACCTCTTCCCCTCCTTGCCTTCCCCCCCTGCCTCTCTAATACATTTGTTATCAACCCACTCCCTAATTAACGTGCCCCCTCTCTGTCTCAGTCACTCCTATCTCTTTTACTTTGTTGAGACGTCTTCTTTACGCTCTCTTATTTCTTTTTTAATGCACCTCTCTTTTTCATTCTTCTGCTCCTGCTTTTTTTTCTTTTTCTTGAACAGATGAATTTCCAGGCGACTCCTCATCCTCACTTCTGAGGCTCTATTATCTTCAGACAGACAATTTGTCTGTCTGAAAGCCAGCAGGACATAGAGATCCATTTTCTCTTGGAGTAGTGTGTGTGTGTGTGTGTGTGGGTGTGTGTGTGTGTGTGTGTGTGCTGATCTCTCTTAGCTTCTCCCGCTCTATATTTTTCTGAGTTTCCTTGCCGTAGTGCTACTCTAGCAGCAGTCGTAGTCCTTTGCAGGCTCCCATGCTGGGTTCGGAGGGTGTCTGCGTGATCGTCATTAACATTTACTTTCAGTGTTGCCCTGCAACATTACATTCTCAACGGAATAGCTCTGAAGGTGTTGTATGTACCCTTGGAAAAAAAAGTAGAAAATCGCATTTGTTCTGTTCTCTGGGCACTCTGAAACTCACACAGAGGTCTATGTGTAACATTCGCTGTAGACGATTTGCTTTTACACCCCAGCGTCAGAATATAAGTTAGAAATGTGTCCTCGGCCCACAACTACCAAGCGTGCCCATGCACACCCTCCCAAAAGTTCCCGTCCTTGTTGTGGTGTTACAGGGTATTTCATCTGGAAAAATGACATGCTTCCATTTACTTTGTACAATGACTTCGGTCAAAGCTCAATTTGACCATTGCTTTTTGGAAGAGTAGGTTAAATTGAAGCCATTCTTAAGTCCTGATCTTTTTTCATTTATCTTGTCTGCCAGCTCATTTTGGTCGTTTGGCTGCATTGTGTGTGGGTATTTTGAGCTATTCCGAAAAGTCTTAGGCTGAATGCAATGCTGTGGCTGAAATGAAATTGTTTACTGAGCTGATGACGGGCAGAGGAGTGTGGCGTTAGGAGTTTGTTGTTAAGGCCATTATTAAGCTTACATAGACACTGCTGGGAAAAACAACAAAAACCTGTTTCTGTCCAGAGGTCATTGCACTAGCAGGTCGTCAGCACCTGTAAAACCCAACGCCCTTTGGACCTCATCTTGCAAATGTCGGAGAGAACATCTTCAGACGTAGGTATTTAAAATTTTATACAAGTTGTGCTCGATCTAATTGCATTCATTTAAAAATGGAAATGAATCCTACAGATACTTAAAGTATACATTTATTTTGATTATTGCTCAAATTTGTTTCTTTCTTTGATTTCAATAAAACTATGAAATACGTGCTAAATTTACTGGCAAGGTGCTTATCATACAGAATAACCATCTTTGCTTTTCTGCCCTTTATAGAGTAATACTGATTTGAATTGAGTTAATCGATTAGCAAGCCTGCAGTCTGCTGCTTAACAAAAAGTGAACTTGCAGGTTGCCAGCTGTAATTCAATCCAGGATTACTTTAATAACCACTGAAAAAGAATCGGCCCATAATCTTAGTAGAATGGTTCTGAAATGTGATCATCTTTTAATTCTTGGTGATTTTAATAGTCATATCTGTTGTGATTCTAAACTACTGCTCAATTATTCTTTTTTTAAGTGTTTTAAAATCTTTTAGCTTGACACAGGGGGTTTCTGGTCCAACTCATGATAGAGCAGATACCCATAATCTGGTTCTGTCCCTTGGGTCGGATAGTCATGTCACTGAATCCCAGACTTAAGGATTTCTGATCACTTTCCTGTTGCTGCTTAGTATAGCAATGTCTGGTCCTGTGGAGAAGCCGTCAACTCCAGCACAGAAACGATGCATGCATAGCGCTTCACCTATCTCACAGTAGTCTACTGCTTTTAAAAACTCTAGGATATTTAATTCCAGTCCTGAAAATGCCCAAGACCTGGCAGAACTTTTTAAATGACACCTGTCCCGGTATATTAAGATAACATTGCCCCATTCAGGAACATTCGCTCCAAACCATTATCTGCTAAATGAACACGTGGACCCTCAGATGCGATTGCAGAAGTGTGGAGAGAAAATAAAAAAGACAGACTGTCTCTCTTTCTCTCTCTCTCTCTCTCTCTGTCTCTCTCTCTCTCTCTCTCTCTCTCTCTCTCTCATTTTGATAAATTGTAAAGGTGGCAAGTTTATGAGTTCATGTCCAATCATGTGTTCATTAATAGTCATATGCCTAGAGTGCGTATAAACATATTTAACTGTATTATTAAACCTTGTTTTAATGGTGGTGACCTACACCTTAACAAAGTATATCACAACGTTTTTTAAACTAATAAAGTGTCATCTATTAGAACATATGTGTCACTGGCCACTGTTCCAGACCCTACTGTTCCTTTCACCTCCTCAGTTGTTCTAGAGCGTTTTGAACCTGTTTCTCTGAATGAACTATTTCAGATTGTTCATCACTTAGAACCCCTCTCACTGCCCATTGGACAGCCAACCCCGACCTTCCTAATGAGAAACCTTATGGAAACTGGTTTCAGGTCCAATCTTTTAAACTCAACTTTGATCTGATTTCGAGTTCCAATCTATTTTTTTCGCTTTAGTATGGAAATGTACTACAGTAATCTGAAATATATTTTATGCAAGTAACTCAACATAACTTTTTGTAACGACTAATTTCATTAATAAGCATTACCATTATTGTTGTAAATCCCATTAAATCAAAATCGTGCAGAGAATTAAAGGTCAGCTTCAGTTTAATATGTCTTACTAAATTAAAAAGCAAAACTCTTACTCAGTACAGTATTATAAAGAAAAGTATTTGCAGCAGGCTATATGCTGCCTTGTACTGTCATGGGATCACATTCACTCTGTATTTTTGAGTAAATTTAATCATAACTCCATTAGTTTCTGTAGATGTTTAACCAAATGAAAACAATGACTTGAAACACAGCATTGGATTGCACTGCTATGGAGCTTAGAATTATTGTGTAATTACGGCCAACGTAGTAAAGAGGTACTTTGGAAAACTCGTCAGCTAATATAGCCGATCTCAGATCATTTAAAAATATGCAAATATCAGCCCGATCCGATCTCTTGATAAGGTAAATATGCAACATCACCATGTTGGTGGCAGCGCAAGTATGAGGACAAGAAATGTCGATGCCCTCATAGTCTGATTGATTTCACCTAGCGAGCACCAGCTCTAGCCCAGAAAGGTAGGCTCTGGCTCCAGAACAAGCCCTGGAACTGGCACAGCGGGAAGAAAAGTGATGGGTGTACCTCGTTTGGTTTCTACACCTATCTTTTTTTCTTTGTTTTTTGTTTTTTCAGAGACTTAAAAAAATATTAAAACATCAATTTTGTATAAGACACATTTTCAGCCACCATATATATATATATATATATATATATATATATATATATATATATATATATATATATTGCACAGTAGGATGGGAAAACATTGGTGAACATTTGTACAAACAAAGTATTGCAGTTTTTTTGCAGTTATACAATTTCCCAACAAAGAATAGTTTTCGTTTCAGTGGTCTTTTTTGCGTTAAAAACTGTGAGCTTTCTTCAGCAAGATCAGTTCATGAACTAAACCTGTGTTTTTTACTCACTTGTCCCTACATTGTTGTATTTTCTTGATTATTTTCTTATTGTAACTGCTCATTTGTATTTTAATCCTATGTAAAGCACCTTGAATTGCCTTGTGTTGAAAGTCTGCTATACTTGTGGTTTTCACAGGAAATGTAGCAGCTTAGCTTAAAGGTTGAAAATGGCACATGGGCACCAAAGCGACATCTAGTGTGTCAAGGTTGTAGGTGCAACAACAAGACATAATTTTAAGCCGTGTAGATGCCAGGTTTGTAGCCGTGATGTGAGCAGCCTCCATCATGTTCAGCGTACTAATACATTTATTTTATATCAAAATATTTTAAATGGAAATACTAAACAGAAAATAAATATAGCAAAATATGGTCAAAGGCAACAATACGTTTTTGTACCTGTCCTCTCGGTATCTAGGCACCTGTCCTCTTGAGGCTGAGAGGGTGTCTCCTCCACTCTCCCCTTGGTGATTTTCTCTATAAAAGATTCATAATTTATACTTTAGAATTTAGATAAACATCCGAAAGATTTCACAGCGTGCGTATTTGACTAAGGTGTATGGTCAGAGACCTATGGCAATGCAGAAAGCTAGCTAGAACAGTCTTTAGCCATTCACCACAGCAGTGAAATCGAGCCTGCTATACTTGACCGAGCAGGAGGATTTTATTTTGTGGAGGTTGATGGGTCATGATCAGGCCTCTCATATCTAGGATCAAAGTCATATAATGAACACCAGTATTGCAAAACTGTTTAACTGACAGCTAAAGTTAGCCGTTAGTAAGCTATCTTACCTATCCATAAAAAACTTCGCCATTTCTGCGTGCGTTTTGATGCCGTGAACATTTTTCTTTTGTGTCCATCTGTTGACATACCGAGTGCTCAATTTTCCACAGTACATGCCAAGTATTTGGAAACCCTCAATGGTGCCCAACATTGGTTGGAAAACATAAATATAAACACAGTGTCGTGTTCGTCAAAATAAATCTTTTATAATGTATTTAGTTAAAATATAACTTTTAAGGGAAATGGTCTTCTTTCATTCTGCACACCTCTAAAGGCCCTGTGGAGGTATTACTTTTTTAAATAGATAACTTTTAAGAAAAATTTTCCATATTCAACCTTTAACAATTCTGCAGTATCCTTTGTCTTCGATAGCTGCAATATATTCCCTGCTACTTAATTTCCCTTCTTGCTACTCTTGGGTCAAAGAGAAGGTAGAGTGTGAGGAAGATATTTATTCTGCTACAAGTCGACCCAAAAAGGTCATATTGTATGCATTATGCAAATACCTTTACTTTTGTTTCCAACCCAGCCGAACATTTGTTGGAACAAAAACTTTGAATAAAGTAGGGGAGCATAAAAAACATGCAGCCACCTCCTAAAGATTTTTTTTTTGCCTTCTGACAACTTGCGATTGAGAAAAAAAAAGCTCTTCGACACCTGAGGAATAGGTTTCAGGCAATCAAAGAAATCCTGCACCTTTCAGTGAATGACACACGCAATCCAGCTAAAATGTCAAGGTTGTCAAAGCTCATAGAAAGTTAAAGTGCCAACATCTATATTACCCATGCTTTAACTGTTACATTTGAGTTTTTAGAAGAGTTGTGCATATTTTGGACAAGCTACAGAGCATATTTATGTGATTTTCATTGATATTTTGTTATCGAGTGGGTGTAAATGTTTCCACACTACTGCTTAACACTGTAAGGATGCAAATTAAACTGGTTGTGCCTCATTAGTCTGTAGATAGATAGCGGTGGTTTGGAGAGGAAAGACTGCAATCCTGTAAAACTTCACATTGCCAAACCAACCAGTGGAGAAAATGGCTAACAGCGAGCTTCAATCAATATTCTAAGTATTTGTGTGTGTGTGTGTGTGTGTCTGATTGGTGCCTGACCGTGTGTGTAAATGTGTCCATGCGAGCGCACTAGGTTACCGCGCACAGGCCGTGTAAATGCGTATCGATTCCGAGGTGTTGTTTTGTGTAACGGATGGTCTGCTGGGTTTCAGTTTAATTAAGTTTGGCTTACACACACAAATGATGACGGATGAAGTGAGCTAAAGCTTGTTTCAGTGGGCTATTCTTTTTTTCTTTCTCTCTCAAATGTATTTATTTTTCATTTCAAATGGAGCCTGAGGACATTTTTCAACTGTAGGGAGTCAGATCCGACGGGTTTTAAGGGAGTGCACCAACAGTTCCTTATTCCCAGCCGACGAGGTGACGGAGCTTCACAGGCGCACTTAAACTCGGCGGAGATAAGACAGCGAGACGGGCAGGTCTGTGTCAAAACGAACATAACAGTTCACAGAGGGCTTGTGTTTGACAGAGATTTACCCGCTTTATCCTCATCCACTCATCCAAACACACACTCAGATGGTCTGTTCATATTTACTGTTGTTCAGAACCCAGCGTCTCTTCACCGCTGTTTATCTTTCTGATCATCTCTGCCGTTTGTAAGACACGTCTTCACATTTTTGGAAATACTTTCGCTGCGTATTGTTTGCTTTTGTCAGAAACAGTTTGCTGCTCTGAGGTTGCATGGCAGTTACTGTATGATTTGGTTCAATATGCAAAGCAATCAGCCACTTCTTTGACGATGGTGGCATAAAAATGTACAATTGCCTTTTAAATAGGAAACCGAATATGTGTATGATTAATTTGAAGGCTTACATACTGTTTAGTTATACCTTTGCATATTTTTGTGTGTTTGCTGTCTGTATTAATTGCATAAGATGATCTGCTGACTAATATAAATAATGCTCCAGTGTCATCTTAACACTGTTAGATACATAATCTAATCAGCAGCTAAACCAGAAGGCAACAGATTTTTTTGGGGGTAAGATTTCATGGAAAAGAATATGCCGACAGAGCGCTTCACCATTCACACATCATACATACAAACAGTTTTGTCTATCTTACATTAAAAAAGTAATTAGTTATAGTTACAAAAAGTAACAAAAAGTAAATATTAGAAAAAAGTTAAAATTGGAAATAAATAAACACACATCAGTAAGGGGAAGACTGACAGACAAATGTGGGTAAAAAGAAACAAAAGAAAATCTGTCCATTAAATATAGCAAATCTTTGTATCTGTAATATTGTACAGCAAACAGAGCACTATCCAACTGGTTTTAGTAAGATATTTAAGACTTATTTGGTGTCAACTGGTCACATGATTTGGAAGCTATTGAAGGAAAACCTGAAATATTACAGTAGAATATAAATTTAAAAAATATTATATCTATTCAAATGTCAATTATATTTTTGGATCTGGTTCTTTGGATGTATTAAGAGATTAAAAGATTGATTTAGTGTACCTGGTCAGATGAACTGGAAGCTGGTGAAGAAAAATGACATATTTTACAGTAACACATTAATAAAAAAATATACATATGTTAATTATTTTAATAAATAGGTACGCCATGATCCTCGGGTGTTGAGCAACAATTGATCAGGGGGTTTACTTTGTTAGAGGATCTTGCAGGTATTTTCTGGGATGTATTGTCGCAAACCAAACCCTAACCAAAACCACCGCCTTCAGGAGCGAACCTTCGGCGGTGATGTTTCCGCCCTATCAGCGCACTTCTTGTTGAGGCGTTGGAGGGGGTCTCTGCTTCAATGAAACCAATGTCCGTCGTATATCCAACTTAAAACTAAATTCACAGCGCTCTTTACAGCATGCGTGGAGAGCACCCAGAGTATTTGCACTCCCAGCACTCATCATCGTATTAGCAACACGGTCATCACCGACACCTTTTCCCTCTCCCCGAAGCTGAAGTCTGTTTGTCAGAAAGCCTGACACCGCTGCCCTTTACTGAACCACTTTGTAGTAACGCGCCACTTTACATCCCCAGTAACGGTAACAGCGTTGCAACGATAGAAAAAGTAATTTACTAGATTACTGCGTTGCCTAATAAACAACGCTGTTAGTAATGTTATACTTAACATTACTCACTCCCAACACTGTATTCCACACATGGGGGGAGCTGCTACAACTCCCACTCAGAATATTACATAATTAGAATAGTCGTTATCATTCAACAGGATGCAAACGTTTTTTCTGTCCTGATGAAAATTCACTCACTCTAGGATGTGACATAAAAGTGAAACTGGTAACCTAACCTGCTTCCTAATTAATTTGGGCCTGACCGGTACTCAGAGAGCATTTGAATTCCATTCCAAGAAGGTCTTAATTATAAAAAAAATATGAAGTGATGAATATGATGTCACAGCAAAAACAACATTCATCATGCAGTTGAATATGGTTAATGGCATCCATTTTATTCCAGTGCACATGGGCTAATGCTGACTACAGCACATCATGCGGGAGACTTATTTTAAGGACATATTTCAAATGGAATTTGATGCACAAAATCCACTTCATTCTCTGACTTTGAGACTTGTGTGACACATTTTTCAGTATGTCAACATAAATGACAAATTAGGAAACAGTGTGACTGCATCTTTCAGGATTTGCACTTCTCAAAGCGCACGGTTGTATGTTTCCAGGCTCTGAGGTTGGATGACTGAGAAGTAACAAATAAGGAGAATTGTGAGAGTAATAAAAAACGACCAAGTCAGGGACCCTGAAGGGTTTGAGGCTGAAATAATTAGAAAAAGGGAAAGCGGGTCAAATTGCTGATACTACTGTAAATAAAAAACATAAACACAAAGCCGAACAGGGACACTACCTCCCACTACTTCTCCACACGCACGCAAAATTCCCGCCGCGTCTCCATACGCTCTTAATTCAATCCTCTCTGCCTTCCTCTTTATCTTCTGTTACTCTGTTCATTAGTCTGCCTCATTCTTTTTCTCACAGGTTTTCTTCTATCACTCTTGTTCTCTCAGCCTAATCATCGTGTTATCAGAGCAAATCCGTCAGACTGGAGGCTTTTGGCTTCATGGGGATTTGTAATATTTTTCTTATTTATTTTACTATGCAGTGCTTTGCTTATTGTAGTCAGAGTTTACGAGATTTTTTTTATTTCTACAGAGTAAAACGGGGCTATGATGTTACATGGTGCTGTGTTGGGAGTGCAGTCAAAATTACACATCAATTTCTTGCCTTGTTGCATTAATAAAGCTTCTACTTAGTTCCTTAAAATGTGATCTAATTTTGACTTAATGTTAAAGTTTTTGTCTGTTTCAGCCCTCAAGCAGAATTATTTTTAGTAAATGTTTCTGCAGTGCCTTGCAAAAGTACTCACACCCCCTTTCTCTTATTTTTTGCAGTACAACTACAGACTCCCGTCTATTTTATTGGTATTTAATGGCATAAGCACACAGAAGAAAAGTGGATCATTGTGAGTTGGAAATTTTTAGGAAAATGATGAAAATGTTAGCCCATTATTTTTTTTAAACATACATACTACATCTGTGTTCGTTCATGAAGGCATAGAACAAACAAATGAAAGTGAAAAAAGTGCTATATTTCATCATTTAATATTTTAAATGAGCCAAATGGGATTGCAGATCCCCTGATCTAAGAAATGAAGAATGTGATCCTATCTCAATATGGTTAAAGCTAAAAGTACAGCACACCTGTCTGATAATCTGCATTTATATATGAAAAAAAAGTTAATATTTGGTCTAAAACAATCTGATAAATTTGTTATTTATTGACTTTATCATGACTGAACACATACACAGATTTAAACTAATAGGTAATAGGGGATTATTTGTGTTAATGCAGTAATCCATAATTGTTACATCATAAATTTGTCCAATCACATATTTTAGCTGCAGTAAAATGGGCAGCAAACATCCAGTTTCCTTTTAGCAGCTTCTTACATCTCTTGTTTCTACTTTGCATGATTTATAATTTGATACTTCAGATACTTTCAGATACATTGGTTTCCTAACCAAGAACTAAAATTACACCAACATATGTCGTTGTTTCCTTCAAACATAAAAATGTAATATTGCATGACCCATTGCAGCACATTTACAATGTAGATGTGCACCGTATGAAAATCTACATAATATTGTTGTAAAGGGTCATTTCAAAATAAATAGCAGCGATATCCAACTTAAAAAGTGTGGGAGAGTGAGCAGTCGGTGTTACACAGCTCCACCCTCTTATTTTCGTGTTTATTATTTAGCATTGGTAATTAATACTGGGCCACCCTGTGTCACCATGAAACAGCATGAGCGCGCCTTTGCCTGTGAAGGAGTAACAGCCCAAAGCACGTTCCAGGTCCCAGCCGAAGTTTTGTCTCTGACAGAGCACAAAGTCCTCGTCCGTCTGACTCTGCAGAAGAACAAAGCTTCTTAAGACATCATATCCCGAGTGCAGCGACCAGGTACGTGGGTGGCCTTGATGGTCTGCCAGGCAGGAAGGGATGACCTAGAAAACAACAACTGTTCTGTCAGGCCAGTTTTCATGGAACCCACAGATGCAGAGAAGCAGGCAAGACAAAGGAAAACAATACAAAGGATGAATAGCCATTTGCCCCCTCTGACATTTGTCATTTTGGCATCCGGCTCCTGTGTGGCATATAGCAGAGCCTGGTTTTGCTTTCACCCAGGTTACCCACTTTTTATTCAACACTATAAAACATGTAAAAGTATCAATCAAGTTTATCATAGTGTAGCTGGGAATTAATCATGATTAATTAACGTTCCTAAATAGGACTAAAAAAACTACTCTTTGGGTGTAAATAAAGGATATAATCAGATGTTTATGCTCTTTATTTTTAAGAGAAACACAGGAGAGATCCATGGAACTTTTATTAAAAATCCACAATCCCATTTACACGTGACCCTTTTAATTTATTCATATTTTAGTCAGTTGCTAAAGCAAACTTACTGGTTAACCTTTTTCTCCAAACTAACTGGTTAACCTTTTTCTAAATCTGATTGTTTCTTAGTTATTCTGGACGACCCTGAGGCATCCTCTTCACTGGACAACAAGAGTTTTCAGTCAAAATCCATGAAATCGTCATCTTTATGTTTAAAAATCATTTTTTAAGGCTGTATAACCCCTCATCACACTCTTTTTTTTTTTTTTACACTTTTCCCAGACATACATTAACATTTACTCAGCTTTCTCACTAGTTTTAATGCTCAAACCTTCATGGATCTAAAACATAAAAGTATTAATACAGCTACGTTCTCTCGCTTTTGCGCCGCCCAGGTGCGTCTTTCTCTACTGAAGGTCTCGGAACAGGTGTCGTTTCCGACTGAGGAACATCATTATGGGCAGCTGTTTGTGCTATCTTTTTGTCTGGATGACAATATTATGATGACCAGACATGATAAATTTGGCGAACACAGGAGACATGACAGGAGGACACTTGCCTCCTATCATTTAGGACACAGAACACTGTGCGTTAGAACGCTGTAAAGAAAGCTTTTAAATTGTGCCGTTAAAAAAATATTGAATCCACGAAACAGCAAATTATGGACCGCGTGATAGCAAAGAAACTGTGTAACTGTATTTTTTCCATCTTGAAACGGGTACAAGTGTGGCAAGTAACACAACGAGGGCCCGGGTGGGATTCAATCCCGCAAATCCCGGCTGAGAGCCATGCGCACTAACCATTCAGCCAAAGGGATATCCCTGTGGCCAAGCAGCCAGGGCACCTGATCAATCGGAGCCGTAGTTACAGGACCTCCACACTGTCACATAAGTGACATTGCATTACTCCGCCCTGTAGCTGACTACCAGTCTTTTAAAATATCTTTTTACCGCAAAGAATTCTGTAGCATATGAAAAGAAAGAAACATGACTGCATAAGAAAGTGAAATGGAATAAATTAAATAATAGTCCGTTCATATACTGATGCGGAAACTTTGCTCGGAGCACAAGTGGTTGTTAGATTGGTGCTGTTAAAGAATTTCCGCATCAGGTTAGGTGGGGACAAACCCGTCAATCATATATATTGCTAAGGACATGTCCCCGGCATCCCCGGTTAAAATGACACCTATAGTTTGACTAATTTCCACTTGAGACTTCCAGTATGGACTTATATGGCAGCGCCCTTGTCGGCCATTGTAACTGCAGGAAGACACTTTGTTTTCTGTTTTTCTCATTCACTGCAGGAGCTGAAAGAACTTTTTATCTGTTCATGTCTGTTTATTGTTTCGTGTAAATGCCAGAAGGTGAGTTTCTATGCCTTTATTATTTAGTTTAAAGTACGGTTAAGCATATTTTTTTAAGTTTACCCAAATTAGAATTGTGTTTAATCTGATATGCTGATTTGTGGTAATTATGAGTGCTCGTTTGCACCGCTACAATGGTTTGAACTGCTGTGCAATATATATATATATATATATATATATAAAAATATATATATATATATATATATATATATATATATATATTCGTAATGGCTGGGAATTTCACGCACTAATTGCAATTAATTAATTACAGAATAATTAGCATGCAAAAAAAAATTAACACATTTAAATTACAGTTAATGCTGAACATTTGTTTGAGCATGAGTTCCTGGTACACAAATTACAATGATGCACAGGTGAGAGCTAGGCAGGTAGTGTTATCATCTACTTTTTCGTCGTTTATCAGGGGACCATATTTAAACTGACCAGTGCGATGTTTGGAGAACGACAGCCCTCCACGATCTATCCTCCACCAGCGGCTGGTTCTGATTTGTTCAGATGGAACAGACAGCCGGCTGTGTTGCTGCTATTTACATGAAGTCAAAGCACAAGCTTTACGTACGAACCACATCAAATAAACTGTCTGGCTGCAACAAATGAGTGGCATAGGCCATCATTCCCACAGCAGGCATGTGTGACTCTTCAAAAAGTTACAAAGATCCTGCAGGTCACACGTTTTATCGTCTTCTTTCGACTGATGCTTTTTACTTTTATTATACTGAACAGAAAAAAAATCCTCAGAATATTATTTCAGATTTTTGTTTCATTTTTGCAAAATTCAAAAGTTCAATATCATTGGTCCTGATAAAATTTCTAATTCAGGAGAGTAATTATTTATATTATTGTTTTAGTCATTTTTGTACTCATGAAAGCTTTATAGAAATTTGTTATTAACTTTTCTTTCTAACCACAGAGAATGCACATTTAAAATGATAAAATCAAAAGCTTAAGCTGGGCAAAGTGTCCACTGAAAAAGCCAAGTGTCCTTATAAAAAATCCAAACATCCATCCATCCATCCATCTTCTTAACCGCTTATCCAATTCAGGGTCACGGGGCAGCTGGAGCCTATCCCAGCAATTATCAGGCGTTAGGCAGGGTACACTCTGAACAGGACGCCAGTCTGTTGCAGAAAATCCAAACATGATCACCCTAAATTAAGAATTTTTTTTTATTATTATTTTTTTTAAAGACAATGTTCTGACGCTTAAAATGAAACTGAGGTTCTGGGTCTGTTCAGTTTTGACCAAGGATATATATATATGATTTTTTGTTATTATTTTGAATGTAGGAATGTAAAAAAAAAAATTCCAAATGTTTTTCAAACACATTATATCAGATGCAGCTTTAAAAAAACAAAACAAAAAAAATGATAGTAACTTCATTGAAATTGGTTGAGAATTAAGGAAGTTATCACAAATTTAATGGAATAAAAAACACCCTGATTTCTCCTATTGTTTTAAAGCTGTTTAAAACAAAATCTACGATCTTATGTATATCTTATCTTATTGGCCATACATTCCTTATTTCCCAACAGAAACAAATGAAATTTGGGGTGCTGTAAGAGATCTGTGTGGACATCTTAGTTCATGATTCAAATCTCAAATCTGATAATAAATAAGCCCATAAAAAGCAGCTGAACAAGAAGAAAGTCTGTGTTGGTTTTCATAGGCTTCAAAAACTACTTTTGCATCAACAAATTTTCATGAAAGTTACTCAGAATGTAGAAAAGAGTTGATAAAAAAAAAATCCTATATGTCTTTTGAAGAATCCTGTGCGTCCGGTGAGTAACGTTTGATCGCTTGAATCCAAGCCAAACTTTCAACTTTTGCCTAAGCCTACAAATGTTTCAGTGAAATGGGAGGGGGGGGGCTTCTTTGGATTCTGCTTCATCATAATTGTGAATCTCCAGGAAATACCCCTAAAAAGCCAATAAAAAGCCTGCATTTAGGCAATACCCCGAGAGCATAGTTGATCCCTCTGCGCACACTATTGGAGAGCTCCCCAGTCAGGGAATGCTGTAAGGTTTGTTGTAACATACCTACTGCATGTACTTGCATTTAACTGCATATTTCAAATATTAAAAGACCTTAAAATAACAGTATTCATGCCTGTGATGTTTATTTGATTGTTGTCCTCCAAAAGCCATTCATATTTAAATAACTATCATGGCCAAAATTGTTGTACTTTTAAATTGTGAATAATTGAGATTGATTAATTACAAAGCCTATATATTTATTTATATATATATATGACTTGACTTGATGCAATCTGCTGGGATTTCTTAAAGAGAAACTTGGAATGTGTGTACGATTGAATTACAAAGGCTTTTCCTGTGAAGTGCCTTGAGATGACATCTGTTATGATTTGCTGCTATATACATGAACTGAACTGAATATAATTTTCTATGTATGCTGCACACGTTTGGCCTTGCCTTTAGTTGAAGTAATATCCAATAAAAGAGATTAAAACAAGTTTCCACGCTAGCATTGCGTCTGTTTGGCAGACCTCTGCAGACTTAAAAGCTCATCTTTATGCAACGCATATTCCCCTGCAGGAGCTCATGAGGGCAGCCCTGAAAGTCCTTGCTGATGAGAGGCATTATAACAGATGGATTCAGGGGCAAAGGTGGCGAACAGTAACTCTGTTATTCAGAGAGTAAACTACACAACAGCAGCCCATTAATGGCACATCTCAGGTCTTACTTGCTCGTGTTTGATGGTATTGTATGTGGTATTGTATTGAGTGTGGAGCACAATAAGAACGGGGGAGATATGGAAAAAATAAATAGGAAAAACCCCAAAAAGGATGTTTTGAGATATATATTTTTTTGAGGTAGTGCTGCCTCTGTTTCTAAAGGTTGAGTTGAGTTTCAAATAAAAACTTATTTTACCTCAATGCATTCATCTATGTACAGAGTGATGTTCTCTGTTCAACCTTTAGCAACAAACTATGCAATCACTATTGATCATTTTACTTACTGTGATGCAAAGCAAGAAAAAAATCCCTGATATGATACAGAATAATTTATTTTAGAGGATGGAAATTTCACTCTTTTAAAAAAAAACAGGAAAACTTACATTATTCTAGTCGATATTTTATCTTTCTTTCAGTTAAAGGAAAAAATACTGAATTACAAGAAAATTTAGTTTCCAATAACCAAAGTGACATCCCCAAATAGGATTGAATTTCCCCTCAAATTCTTAAATGAATTTATTTTCTTCATCCCTCATGTTCCAACCTTCTGGTATAGCAGCGTTTTTTAGGGATGGAACCATGTCAGGCTTTAGTTTTTTTCAATTTTTCACCATACATTTTATACTGGATTAAGATTTGGCATGAGTCATTCCTGTGAGAGGACATTTTGGATATGAGAAACATGTCTAAAATGCAGTAAGATGTGCTTGTTGCTGGTTTTCTTGACCTGCTGTAGATATTTTCCTGTCGTACCCATTTGAACTTTTCTTCCATACTGTTTCTCTTTTTACCTTCTTCCCATTGTTTGTTGGAATTTGTTTGGAATTGCTTCATCGATTAGATCCAACTGTCTGGGAAAAACCACCATCTCTTGTCACAATCCATGTTGATTCATCTTCTTGAAGCACTTTTGTAGCTTTTATATATATTCCTCTCTAAAGCTCTCTAAATCACTACATATGCGTTTGCGTGATTAGACTTGTGAGTCCACTATTTCTGCCTTCATGTCAGTTAAAACCTGATGTGTCTTTGCACGGCCATGTTCGCTGCCGTCCATCAGGGGTTCGGTTCTGGGAAGTAGGACAGGCTTTCTGGGCTGGGGCTGGTTGGCTGCTCTTGCTAATGTGGAGCGCTGGTGGTCTGCTTGTCTCCATCCTAGAGGGTAGGGGGTACTTCTCCCAGGCACAGGGGTGGGTTGCTCTGTTGTGGCATTGGTGCCTTGACCTGGGAGTATAGTGTATATGCGGTGTATGAATGAGTGTAGAGCGTCCTCTATTTGGTGTCTTAGTGTGCAAGTGTGAATGTGGTGCATAAGAGGGAGGGTTTGTAGCATGTTTCTGTCTGTCTTTCTGTCTCGCCCGGCGCATCTCAGGCCCTACACCTAGTGGGGGCCTATTTCCCCTCCGTCACTCTCTGCTGAGAACTGATCCCTCTGTCTACCGGTGCCTTGGTAGCTGTTGCTGTCTGGGGCTGGGGGCCCGGGTGCAGACTGGCTTGGCCCTGGTGTGCGCCATGCCAGGCCTGAGTGGGCCGTGTGGCGGGTGTATCGGGCAGTGGTCCTCCCTGGATTGGTGGGGGCACTTCCTTTGGGGTTGCCTGTTTTGAATTGTTTGGTCGTGCCATTTGTTGGCTAAGGCGGAGTCAGACCTGGGACTCAGTCCATGGCCTGTTCTTTGGGTTGCAAGCCCGGTCTGTTCATTGCTGGGTTTGTCTGGCCTTGGTTGGGTGCCTCTTCTCGGCGATCTAGACCCGGGGGCTGGTGGGTGGCCTGGCTGGGCATGGCCTGGGGGGGCTGTCTGCCCACTGTTGTTGTTCCGCTGGTGCCCCGATGTGGATGGGTGTGTTGGGGCTGGGGGGTTGGTGTTGGGGGGGGTAAAGAATTTTCATACATATTTATCAGGTGGAGTACTATAGCAAAAGTTTGAGAAAGTAAATCTTTTGGGCTTATACTTTGTACTTGGATACCAATTCAGAGTACCACACTACCAGACAGGACCCGTAAGAAAAACTAAAACAGATGTGTCGTTGGTGGCAACAATTTCATTCAACTGTTTTAGCTGTTTTTAAATCTAAAATGTTCAGTCATTCATTAACATAGTTCATATATCATATAACATGTTTTCCCTACACATTTACACATTTTGTAACAATAAAACCACAGGCTTAAATGTTTTTATCGCAATTTTACATATAACAGACCAACACAAAGTAGTGGAAAATTGTGAAATTGATAAAAGAAATCCCAATAAAACAGTTTTCAAATTTTATTTAAAAAAATAAGCAGTGTGGTCCATTTTTATTTAGTCCTTTTTACTCTGATACCACTATATAATATCCAGTGGCACTGACTGCCTTCAGATTATAATTACTATTATTGATTGTATTATTATATTTTTTTGTTCCCTACAGACCATAACCAAAATAAGAGATGTGGTGCAGGTTCTCTGATTGTGGTAAGAGTTTTAAATCCAACCGATAATGAAGGAATTAAAAGAGCTGCTGCTTTGACGCATCATAGCATATGTCAATAATCTTAATTTGATTTTCATTAAACTCGAAACAAAAGCATCGAAGTGACACTCTGTTCACACAAGAACAGCAGGACTTTAAAACACACGTTTTTATGTCCTCCCGTTTCACAATAACAGCCTTTTGACAACAGGCTCCAGAGCATAACGTTACAGAAAGGCAAATCTCTGTAACTGCAAACTGTTCTGCTGCACCTTTTCCCATTATTTGCCATGTTACATAAAAACAAATATCTGCTAATAATGGGATATTTATGGCATCAACAAAGATGAATAGAGTACAGATCATACGTGCACCTCTGTAATATACAGGCCGAGTTTTGAAAACAAACCTCGCAAGGTCTCACCACCCCCCTACAGGCCTGGCATGTTCACTACATCGTTTCCGGTGCGATTTGTGTCATCATGGGCATGTGGAGGTGTTGTGTTATTGCATTTTTAAAAATTTTTTTTTATCCGCTACAGAAATAGTTTTTGAAAACGTGTATATTAGGCCTGTATGCTGTTGGTTGGAATATTTATTACCTAATTTTACCTGCATGTTTGATCAAATTTACAAAACTATTGATGACTGATGCAAGCTGATGACCTGAGAATCTATTTGTTCCAATTGGTGGCTAATTGATTAATGTATCCGTAATAATAATAACAATAATAATAATAATAATAATTGAAAGAAGATGTGTTTTACAGGTGTTTGTTGGAAATGATAAGCATTTTTGTTTAGTAGTTTATCCGTTGTATAGTTTTGGTTTGTTACTAGATAAACGTAAGATATAGATTACTTTTTAGATAAAAACAAATAGTTGAATCACTGGTTGGTCCTCAGCTGGCCTTCACTGTGTAATTCTGGCCCCTCTGGCAGTGGTTGTACTCTTACTGCGGTTTGAGTCGACAAGCATTCCTCACATTTTCTAAAGACTGTTTTCATATAAATCAGGATGAGGTTTGTCGGATCATTCCACTAACATTCTGTCGTATGGTTTAGGAAACCATTCCAAACCAGTCGTTGACGATAATACCGCGCTATGTTTCCAACAGGACTATGGCAGACACCTGCTTTTACCTGAAAACAGCCCTGGTTGTGGCTTTAAAAGCATCTGCTTGCTTGCACAGTTGTGGTCCTTTGCCGCCCAGAGTGCTGAAGCACTTAGCTCTGCTCAGTGATTCTCACTCTGTGCGGTCAAGTTTGATGGGGGTGTTAGGTCACCAGAGAAGTCAATAAGCAATTCTCTTTGTTTTTGATGCCTTTTGGATTGAGGTGATTGCTTTCAAGCTCAGAGCGTCAGTGTTAGTCAGGAGCTTTTCAGTGCCTGTTCTCCTGTGGTCATCTGTATGTAAACAGCTCCTCCGATAACACAGCACATATGCGATTCTGATACAGTACAGTTTGTCCTTAGAAAAAGAACTCTTAATCCACAGAATCAGCTTAAGGTTTTCATTCAGCCTAAGTGGCTTGTGTTCGGTGAAATTGACTTCAACCTATGGAGCTGAAAAGTCAACAAGCGCCAGTTCGACCTGGCTTTTATTTGAGTGAATAAGTAGGGCTGAAACCTGGATCGCCCAGGCCCGCTCACCCCCCCGTAAGCACACTGTAGTGGGTTCATGCTGCCGTCGGCTTTAAGTCGGAGCCTAAGAAGTTCATAACCGCTGCAGCTAGTGCCGCCAGGATAAGATAAATGACACCAAATTTCCATCCACCTGCAGAGAGAGATTAAAGTGCTCACAGAAGATCCCCGACAGACGGTTGCCAGCATCCGGCCAGTCAATCTATCTGAGCTGTGGGCTTCAAGAAACTTCAAAACATATCGCTGCTTTCTTTGAATAAACGATCTGCTGTTGTTTACACGAGAAGAAAGGTAAAAGCCCAGAGAAAAGGTCATTTCGCTTCAATTTGTGTGACTAAAATAAAAGCAGTCCTCCCAGTTTAATAGATCTTCTCCGTTTCCAAATGTCAGCTTTATTGAAGAAACAAAAGAATAAATTCAGATTTTGCTCTTTGTTCACCTGCATTTTACCCTGAAATGAAACACTATGTTTCCACATGTATTTTTCATTATCTATAAAAACATACAAAAAAACACCGGTTCTCAGTGGCTGATTTTAAAACATACAGTACATACAGGTAGGGATGCAACGATAGCTCTTTTCTCATACTTTTTTCATACCGATAATTGGATCTGAGAACTTGTCGACACAGAGTACCAATGCAGATACTTTACCACACATAAAAATGCAATGAACTGGAAGACAGGTTTGATTTTTTTTGTCTGCTTGTTAGAACAAATAGTGGTGAATTAGATAAAACCATAAAATCCAAATAAAACATGACCACAAAACAAACATTTCAAGTGAAAAATAAACATTTTCAGTGAAATTATTGCAGGTCCACATTTTGAAGTATCTGTTCATGGTATCATACCAGTAGAAATACATTAGAACGGTATTGGTACATCCCCACATACAGGTCTGCAAACATATTTAGGCAGAGCTGTAGTGAAATGTTAAGTCTACGATGTCACATTTTTGTTTATCAGACTAAGTCTGGTTTAGTATATTTTTCTCAAATATATAACATTTATTGCAAATAAGGCTTGATTCACCATACAGATTTAATTTCAGCATGAGGACAAATCCCCAACGTTGTTCTTTACAACCTTACAATCCTTTTCAACACTATCAGAATTTACATTATGTTCAAATAAGTGTTTACAGAACCCTTACAAATTAAAGTGTAAATTAATATTAAAAACATTAAATTATAGGATGAAACTAAAATAAAGTGTTGCAATTACTCATAACACTATCCATTAATTCCTCTGCAATTAAACAGTTCTGTCGCAAATTACATTTCACAAATATGAGGAGATGAGTTAAAGAGCAAATCTCCAGCATTTTTGTTAGGTCAGAATATGTTTTTTCTGCATTATCAGCAATGATCTAATTATTATGAATAAATAGAAAAATATTTTCACTGCAGTCTTCAAATTTGTTTTTAATTGTATAACTTAACTTTGTTCTGATGATGCAATTATCCTTTTTTCCTCTGTATATCAAAAGTTTCAAAGCTCCAACCCTTGTTGGGGCATATCGAGTGGTTGTATAGGAACGAATGCCTGCTTGCTAACAACAGCTCACCTGTTCCCTCCATACTGACATGAGCAATCCTCTCATCTGTTCTGGCTCCTTACTCTGCTTCTGACACTGAATCACATTTTTTAAATGGTCATAATTCTCTGCACAAATAGCCCCTTTTCACAAAGCCTTCTGAAACAATTCTGCTCAATTTCGAGAATGTAGTCCAAAATCATCCAGCATCTCACAACACTTTTAATAAACAGCAAGTCTACACCATAGTCTTATTATAATAATTTGAATAACAGTTATAAATAATAATATAAATGATAAATAAATAATAAATAAATGAGAAGTACTACCTGCCCACTCTGGACTTTTGGTCTTATGGCTGGTGCTTGGTACTGGATTTTGCTTCTATCGAAGGGCTACATGATATTTTCCCCGTTATGTGGCGCTGCGTCATAGTTTGAGTTAAATTCTATAATGCAATGATATGCAAGAAAAGTAATTAAAATGATAATTACAATGTACAAAAATATGAACCCAAAATGGGACTTTTAACATCTTGCCTTACCTGCTTCTTCGTCTTAATTGGAGGTTTTAAACTGTGAGCTCATTTTTGTTAAGAATTTGCCAATCTTTGCACATTTAGCCACGTCTGCTTTCAGAAGCTTCTCCTTTTTGAGCCTTCTCCACGCCACCCTTACGCTTTCGACTTTCCATATTTTAAACACAACTGAATGAATGCACCAACATGCAAGGTCAGGTTGGGCTACATATGCAGACAGAGAGAAAAGAGCTACGAGACGGAGGCGGCACCGGGAGCAGTGGATCAATCCAGTGTATTGCATGAACGTTTGTGTAAACAAAAAAGAGCGAGAGAACAGCGGCCATTGCAGCCCAAACATCCAACTGGCCAACCTGGAATTTTCCCAGTTATCACGATTAGCCACTCCAGGCCTGTGTGTAGAATTTTATTAGCAGACATCAGTGGTTGGATCATCAGTTTAAGTTGGTTCCTTTCCAACACATTATCAAATAATCTGAGTTTTTTGTGTCTTTTTTCAATTGGAATAAAATTCAATTCATTTCATTTTATTTATATAGCGCCGTTCACAACAGATGTCATCTCAAGGCACTTTACAAGAAGAGTTATTACAATACAAAGTTTGATTAAAAAGCAATACAATATTATTTGATTAGCACACTTTCAACAGCAAGGTAATTCAATTTGCTTAACATGATTCGGTGGTAAAGAAACAAACAAGACATATGATAAAAGCTTGGAAAGTAAAAACAGCAATTAAAACATATAGGACTAAATGGAGAGGAAATGTTGCTAGTTTCAGACGAGGAAATTAGTATGTAAAGCTTGTTTACTTTGTTTAACCAAATGTAAGTAAATGACCACAAATCACTGGTAATTTTGTTTTACCCAGTGTAAGTAAGTAAAGTAAGTCCTGTCTGGCAGTGTGGTAGTCAAAATTGGTATTCGAGTACCTAGTATAAACTCAACAGATTTACTTTCTCAAGCAGAGCATTACAGCTTTTGCTATAGTACTTCACCTCATAAATATGTCTGAAAATTCTTTGTTAGTGAATGCTGTGGGTTTAATTTCTTGAGGGTATGGACAAAGAGAGGGAAAGAACAAGAGAGAAGAAACAGAAAATGAAGAATAAACAATCAGTAAGACGGAGCAACATAAACAAATCCAATGAAATTAACTAAAAACTACACATCCTCAACATACAACAATGGGTGTATTAATACAAAAACAATATCCCTGAATAGCCCCTGTACAACCAACCATTGATGACAACCTCAGCCAAGAATGCATCCGTAGACACCGACATCCCCACTAAGTAACTAAGCATGAGACTTTGTCTCTTTGTTTTAACCAGTTTAAGTAATTAACCACAAGACTTTGTCTCTTTGTTTTAACCAGTTTAAGTAACTAAGCACGAGACTTTGTCTCTTTGTTTTATCAAGTGTAATTAATTAACCTCGAGACTTTGTCAGTTTGTTTTAACCAGTTTAAGTAATTAACCACAAGACTTTGTCTCTTTGTTTTAACCAGTTTAAGTAATTAACCACAAGACTTTGTCTCTTTGTTTTAACCAGTTTAAGTAACTAAGCACGAGACTTTGTCTCTTTGTTTTAACCAGTTTAAGTAATTAACCACAAGACTTTGTCTCTTTGTTTTAACCAGTTTAAGTAACTAAGCACGAGACTTTGTCTCTTTGTTTTATCAAGTGTAATTAATTAACCTCGAGACTTTGTCAGTTTGTTTTAACCAGTTTAAGTAATTAACCACGAGACTTTGTCTCTTTGTTTTAACCAGTTTAAGTAACTAAGCACGAGACTTTGTCTCTTTGTTTTATCCAGTTTAAGTAATTAACCACGAGACTTTGTCTCTTTGTTTTAACCAGTTAAGTAATTAACCACGAGACTTTGTCTCTTTGTTTTAACCAGTTTAAGTAATTAACCACGAGACTTTGTCTCTTTGTTTTATCCAGTTTAAGTAATTAACCACGAGACTTTGTCTCTTTGTTTTAACCAGTTTAAGTAATTAACCACGAGACTTTGTCTCTTTGTTTTAACCAGTTTAAGTAATTAACCACGAGACTTTGTCTCTTTGTTTTAACCAGTTTAAGTAATTAACCACGAGACTTTGTCTCTTTGTTTTATCCAGTTTAAGTAATTAACCACGAGACTTTGTCTCTTTGTTTTAACCAGTTTAAGTAATTAACCACGAGACTTTGTCTCTTTGTTTTAACCAGTTTAAGTAATTAACCACGAGACTTTGTCTCTTTGTTTTAACCAGTTTAAGTAATTAACCACGAGACTTTGTCTCTTTGTTTTATCCAGTTTAAGTAATTAACCACGAGACTTTGTCTCTTTGTTTTAAGCAGTTTAAGTAATTAACCACGAGACTTTGTCTCTTTGTTTTATCCAGTTTAAGTAATTAACCACGAGACTTTGTCTCTTTGTTTTATCCAGTTTAAGTAATTAACCACGAGACTTTGTCTCTTTGTTTTAATCAGTTTAAGTAACTAAGCACGAGACTTTGTCTCTTTGTTTTAATTAGTTTAAGTAATTAACCACGAGACTTTGTCTCTTTGTTTTAATCAGTTTAAGTAATTAACCACGAGACTTTGTCTCTTTGTTTTAACCAGTTAAGTAATTAACCACGAGACTTTGTCTCTTTGTTTTAATCAGTTTAAGTAATTAACCACGAGACTTTGTCTCTTTGTTTTAACCAGTTAAGTAATTAACCACGAGACTTTGTCTCTTTGTTTTATCCAGTTTAAGTAATTAACCACGAGACTTTGTCTCTTTGTTTTAACCAGTTTAAGTAATTAACCACGAGACTTTGTCTCTTTGTTTTAACCAGTTTAAGTAATTAACCACGAGACTTTGTCTCTTTGTTTTAACCACTTTAAACGACTAACCATGAGATTTTGTAACTTTGTTTTATCCAGTGTAAGTAAATAACAACTAGGGCTTTGACTCCAAATTGCATTATTCGAATATAATTCAAATGTTTTAAAAATTAAAGATATTAAAACGAATTTTAGGGATCTCCTAATATTCAAACATGTATGGGATTTTTTTAAAAATGTGTTTGCATGTAAACCTTTTCAATTCAGATTCCAAGCAAACAAGCGAGTAGTAGGCATGAAATCGGATGTACTGCTCCACCATTTTGCCGGTGCACGTGGTGTATTAACACTGACTTATACACTGCCCTCTGGTGGACAGAACATATAGAACTTCGGTTTGATACCAATATCGGTCTTAGTGAAGACATTTAATGGTTAAAATATGATTTGTAAAAATTCGAATATATTCGAATTATAATATTAACAAACACATTTCAAATATGATTTTTGGGCAAACGTCAAAGCCCCATTAATAACAACCCACTTGTTACCGTGTTTCATGCGTGTTAAGTAACTAACCAAGATCTAATTGTTACTGTGTTTTATCAGTGTAAGTAACTAACCATGAGACTTTGTCACTTTGTTTTACCCATTGTAAGTAATTAACAACGAACCACTCGTTACTGTGTTTTATCAGTGTTAAGTAAATAACCAGGAACTAATCATTCCTGTGTTTTTTACTCAGTGTAAGTAACTAACCAAGAACTAATCATAAGTTACTAACCACAAACCACTAGCAAAGCTAGTTAATATCCTTGGTTTAACCCAGTGTAAGTAAATAGACAGACAGTGTCACTAAATGAAATAAAACATGAAAAGCATAAAAAATACAGCATCAGAGAAAATAAAAAGCAGCAAAACAACAATTAAGTGTAAACGCATCAATTAAGAAAAGCAAAGAATCCAAAATTAGAGAAAACAACAAAAACTGCAATCAAGCATACCACAATATTATATTATAGCATTACTCAAAGGGAACAGATGGGTTTTTATCCTTGGTTTTAAAGAGTTTAACGATTCAGCAACTTTTCAGGTTATCTCGAAGTTTGTTCCAGATTTGAGGAGAATAGAAACTCAAACCTGCTTCACCAATTCTAGGGATGTTTAGTAAACCAGAGTTGGACCACCTGAATGGTCTCCTGGGTTGGTATAGTGACAACAGGTCTTCAACATACATTTGTGCTAAGCCATTAAATGATTTATTAACTAGTAGGAGTATTTTAAAGTTTAGTCTCTGAGCTACAGGGAGCCAGTGTAAGGGCTTAAGAACTGGGGTGATGTGCTCTACTTTCCTGGTTCTAGTGAGGACGAGAGCAGCTGTGTTCCCTATTAGGTGCAGCTGTCTGATTGAGTTTTTAGGTGGACATGTGAGGACGCTGTTGCAGTAATCAATCCGACCAAATATAGATAGATAGATAGATAGATAGATAATTTTTCAATAAAATATAATTAAATTAATGTAACTTATTTATTTAATTAAATTAATTAATTAATTAAAAATGTAATTTAATTAATTACATTTATTTAAAAAATATAAAAGCATGGATGAGTTTTTCATGATCCCAATGCAGCATTAGTCCTTATATCCCAGAAATGTTCTTCAGGTGATAGAAGGTTGACCTTGTTGTTGCCTTTATGTGACTCTCGAGGTTCAAGTGTGAGTCCATCACTACACCTGAAAGGTCTTATAAATCTAATTCTCTTTAAAAATGTATTTCTGAGAATTCCTGTTAATTCCAGAATTTGACTTTAGACTTAGAACAAATGATTTACAGTGCCTGAATACTGAATAAGCCAAAACAAAATAAGGTAAAAGAAAAAAACACTTCTAGCTGGAATTAATTTGAAAGGAGCTAAACCTTTCTTGGGCACACCTGAATCTTTTCTATTGCCTCATGGCGCACCTAAAACCCATGCTCCTCTGAGCAGAAAGCCACATCGACCATGTTAAAAACTGCCACTGCTATGCCTGATCACATTTAGGAAGAAATGCACAAACCACCACTGTGTCATTATGTCTAGTAAAGCCTTTTTTACCTTTTGAATGTTTCAAGATGTTGTTGCAATGACTGACTTCAGCTTCTTACCATGGACTCTCAATTGGATCTAGGTTCAGACTTGGACTGAGCCCTTCTCACACAACTGCACAAAAATACATGGTGATGGCTGCATAATGCTTTGGAGAAGGTTTTTTTTAGTTGAGGCAGGGAGGCTTGATACAGCTGAAGACGGGAGATGGTTGGAGCTAAATATAAAACAATATTCATTTGATAGATACGCAAAGCCAGGCAGAAACATACCTAAAAAGCAACGTTATAGTCCCAATCAAAGGGGGAGAAAAACAAGTAATATATGCTATATTTATAAAGACTTTAGCCTTATGGCTCATTCTTTTTATTTTATTTCTTTTTATTTTATTTTATTTTTACTTATGTTAAATGTTTTATGTGCACAACTGTACCGGAAAAAATTCCTAGTTTGTGAACTTGTTCTCAAACAATGGCAATAAAACCGATTCTGATTCTGATTCTATGTAGTCTCCTTCCAGGAAACAAATCAAGATATATATATATATCTGATTATTTTAAGGTTACAATGAAGAGCCTGACGAATTTTGGAAATTACTTTGGCTTTTGTTGCTACACTAATAAACACTAATAAATGAGGATATATTGATTCTGACTTGCAATGATTACAGCAATGCATATGGATATCGCCGTAAACACTGACCGTAAAGACAAATAATATGGCCGATTATCTATTCCGTCTGAATGACTGTAATTGGATTATACTACATGTATAAACAGCATGAAGTTACGGTGATTTAGAGTCTGTGTAATTCCAGCAATGGTGTCATACGGCAAAGCTATAATGTAGCAGGAAGCTGTTTATTTGGAATATGCCACACTGCTATTTCACATAGCTGGCATACATTTGACACTACAGAATACTGTGCAGCCATTCCAAATGGCTCGAGGTAAAATCTCTGTGGTACAGACACTGAGCAGCTGTTAACCCTTCATGTGCCAGCTCAGATAATTGGCTGGAAAAGCCTTTGTCTGTGAGAAAGAGGGAAGAAGAAGGTGGTATGGAGGCATGTTTGCTCTGTGTGTGTGCGTGTGTGCGTCTGTGTGTGTCCTTGGGGGTCTCTCTATCCATCTTTCTCCCTCTCACTCTTTGGTCCAGAGCTTGTTACCATAGCAACTTAGAAGAAGAGGTAATGCTGCTGGCGTCCCAAAAATTGTATTATCTTTTTCAGACACGCGCACGCACCCGCACGCGCCTACACGGCCGCGCGCACACACGCGCACACACACACGCACGCATCCACACACAAATGCTGCTCCTTCGTCTTTCTTGCACATACTCAAGCTGGCAGGCTGCAGCGCTCGAGATAGAGAACGTGTGTGAGTGTGTGTGTCCAGTACAGCTTGTTCATGCTGGCAGGCAAAAGCATACAGACACACGCACTGAGACGCTGAGAGATCGGCTGAAAGAAAAGCAGGACAGGCGGAGTGTTGCAGCAGAGAATACCGGGTCATGTAGGAACAGCAGGCTAGTTTATTTATGCCACTGTAGGGAGATAACTGCCTTTTACTCATTCATTATTACTTGCAGATTCTCTAGCTGTCAGTTTCTTATACAACAGGTACTTCTGACTCTGGAAGGTGCCATCTAGGATGGTTAGCTGGCTTACAGCTTGCCTGCAGAATACCAAGAAGCTCTCTGTTGCTTTACATTGAAGTAGCCTGTTTCGTTGAAGTGTATAGGACACTGGACAGGACGTTTTTTTATTTTGTGTGTTACAATAGGTATGGGTTTTAATTCGTAAATATTCAGATGCAGACAGAGCTGCTTTACTTACAAAAGGAACATCTTGAGAGTGATTATTAAGAGATTTAGATTTAAACAATATTAAAATCTAACCACCAAGTAAATAAGGTACTTTTTTCCACATAGTTCTTGCTGGTGTTTTTACTTTCTACGATGTTTTTTTTTATATACTTTTCCCTTCATGTTTTTTTTAAATTTACTGGAACATTCAAGAGCTGAAACTTAATTGTTAATGGTCCTGAAACTAGCAAAATTCAATCCTAGATAGTCCCTTAAGTCAAAATTACTGTTTTATTTTTAGTGCTTTTGTACACTTTATTGATGTCTTGCATATGTTTTTCCTGTTTCTTTACCAAATCATGTAAAGCACCTTGAATTACCATGTTGTTGAAAGTGTGCTATACAAATAAAAATGCTTTGCCTAATAGGGCAAAAACAAAGGTAAGCCTTTATCTCCGCTGCTATTATCTAGCGACTGGAAAAAAATATATATAATATAACATTTTGTTTTCAGACTAAGAAAGTTTGCAACAAACAACCTTCCATACACAATGACATGTGGCTCAGACTCAAAACTTTTGGATTTCAAGACAAGTACCACAGAGTCACAAAATACTGTAGATCCAGTTAGACCAAGTTGTCCAACTAAAACAGATGATAGAGGTCAGTAATCTTCATCATAACAACATTTGAGACCCTCCAAACGTCTCTTATCCCATCTGTTCTAGTTATTACCTCCACTAGTAAAGAAACACTACAGGTCTCTAAGAGAAACTGTCAAGCTTGTTAGCACCATTTGAGCAGAGGAAACAGAAGAGAGAGGATCAGCTTTTTTTTTCATTTAACTTGAATATTTGGAATATCCGTTTCTTCACCAGCACAGATATTTCGAAACAAATTCGTCCACCGGAGATATGGGTGTGTAATTCTAAAATGCTCTTGATTCCATTAAAACATTGAAAATTGCCGTTTTTGAGGTTTTCACAAATAAAAAAAAGGCTTTATGAATCTTGAATGGTTGTTCTTTTCATAGTTGATTGTGTAAATCCTCAAAATAGAGGCTTCCATGAGGCCTTCTCATCTTTTACCAGATCCACCTCAGCTGACGTGTTTTGGTGTGGACGTGCTGTGTCTGCTGGTTAAACTCATCTCTGAGACTTCTTGTCAATCATAATCAATATCTGACGATCATAGGTGAGGGTCAGAACACAGATGAGCTCCTAAATGGAGAACTTACCCTTTTGGCTAAGCTTATTCTCCACCAGACATAGAACAGAGCAGAGCTATTACAAACAAAGAAACTTGATCTTGTCAGACTGAGGTAGAAATGCATCCCTGAATCAGAGGGAGAAGTCTTCCTTTTTCCGACTAAGAAGAGGTCATAGTTCTGAAGAAGGTCGTGGTCCAAAAGCATAATAGTCCACCTTGGTCATCTCTTTTATATACTCCTTATAAACATAACTTACCTGACTCTGATGTTCAGTAAAAGGTCAGGTTGTGAATTGATCTTTGTTAAATTTAGCACCAATCTATATTTTGTTGCAAACCTTAACTCAAATGTACTTATCTATTTGCAATAGAAAGTGTGACACATGTACAACACACTACAACACACACTCGTGTGCGCCCAGCGTTACATAGTTATGTACACCCGTCTGTAAATGTTCAATATTAAAGGTCAGGAGTTACACTGCTGTCTTTCCAATTAAATGTTCGGATTGTACAGTTCATCAGCTGCGGGGGCACGTGAAATGTCAGCGCGTAAGACGGAGCGGTGAATTAGAGAAACAATGAGGACAGCGACGGAGGCACGACAAGCATGTGACATCGGCAATAATGTCCGAGGCAGAGATGATAAGGGCGATAATGGCTGTGATTGTGTTAGTTAAGCTATTATGTTCGAGATGAGAGATCTCATTACCATGTAAAAACTGCTAAACCCAAATTCGCTTTGGAAATGAACAAGACACCCCCCCCACACACACACACACTCTCTCTCTCTCACACACACGCACTTACACATGTGGGCACACAATTGTATTTCTTTGCCTTATAGGAAATTGCATTGACGTCCATTCATTTGAGTAGTCTTATTTGTGCCTCTAACCTAACCAAACTCTAAGTCTAAACCTAAACCCACCGATGCCCAACTACAGTCCATTAGGGACGATAACCTGCTATATTTAGATGTCTCTCTGCTTCAGCACATCTGGATGGAATAGACAGACTCTGGAACTTGACTGCATACTGAGGATGTAATTCAGCCAATTGATTTAGGTGTGTTGGACCAGGGATACAAAGGTTTCAGTACAAGGGTCTTTGGGTTTGGAGTTTACACCCCCTGACCTAGCAGTTATCAGTAACTTGAAATGTTGCACGCCCAAAGTCTAAAGCCATTAGTATACCTGAAAATGTGAAATGGTTTTGCATAACGATCACATACTGAAAAAAAGCTTTGATTTAGGTCTGTTTGTATTTTACTGTTGTACCCCAGGACAGCTCTATATCTCGCTATGCCCTTTGCCTTCAAAAATGCAAGCTTTTGATCAGCCGTTATATAAAATGCATTTTTTTTAAATTAATGAGCCATAACTTAAGACCTTATTATAACTTTTTGGAACTTAAAAATGAGGGATGCACAGATACCGATACTGGTCTTGGGTATCGGCACCGATACCATCTAATCTACTCGCATTGTTTAAACCTATACCATGTGCCCATACTTAAAATGTGGAAACTGCAATAATTTCACAGAAAATGTAAAATTTTAACTTGAAACTTTAGATTTGTGGTCATTGTTATCTACATTTTTATTTTTTATCTAATTTAACCTCATTTGTTGTAACAAGCACAGAAGAAAATAAAACCTGCCTTTCAATTCTTTGCATTTTTTTTTTTTTTTTTGGTACGCTATTTGTTCTGGGTATCGTCAAGTACTCAGATCAAAGAATGGGTATCATATCGATTTGAAAAAGTGGTAAATAAGCAGCAATTAGTTTGGAGAACTTGAAAAAAATGTCTCTTATATGTACAATCTCTATATTTTTATAATATATTTAAAAAATAAATGAATAAAAAAATAACTATTATTGTCTCTTTTAATCTTTCTTTTGTGGGAATTATATCATTAAAACCTGCATGAAATTATAAGCTTTAGATTTTCTTTAAAATTTCATGTAAAGCGTTTCTTAGGAGATGCTCCTCAGTTGTCTATCACTTGGGCCAAGGCCACAGAAAAGTCCTAAAGACCCAAACGCAGTTTGAAAGCCGCAGGTTGCAGACCAATCCTCTAATCCTGAACCCGTATTCTAAAAAGGATGTTTCATGACATAAGGGTTAGGCTTTGGTCCCCACAAGGCCTAACGGTCTGGTGAAGGTGGGTAATAATACCGCCAAAGATCCTAAAGGTTATAATACAGGTGCACACACACACACACACACACACACACAAACGTAGAGAAAATGTGCGTACAGCAGTTACAAGATACACATATAAGGAAACATAATGCCATAAAATGTAAAAACACACAAACACATTCCCTGTATATTGAATAAGATGAACATTTCATTTGAACCTAATTTAAATTTAATCTCCCCAAAATTACCCCCCCCCCCGACTCATTTTGTGGAAGTTGTGTAGACAGACAGACAAACAGGCGCACAGCCTGTGCCTGTAAATCCTCTGAATACGGGGACGGTCTCTAATCTTTCTCTGTCTCCTCCTGCCCTCATGATAAACTACCTGTCTAACATTGTTTTCTTATCGCTCTTTGTGTGTGTGTGAGTGTGTGTTTTCAGAATAGCCTGGGTGCGTGCACTGTTTTTGTGCGTACGAGTGAATGAACACCTCCTAATGAGTGTTTTGGAGAAGGACGGTGAGGGATAGTGTGTGTGTGTGTGTGTGTTTGTTTTAGCCTTAGTCTCCAGAGCTTGGCTCCCGTTGCATTTGGAGGCAAACATTAACGTCACCAGATGCCTCGGTTCTGACTCGCTCCTGTCTTTTTCCATTCTGACTGCGTCTGCTCAATTCTTCCTCTGTCCTCTTTTTTTAAAATCATTTCTTGAACCTGTTATCTTATCATCTGCTGTGCCTCTCCTCGTCTCTCTGATTCTTCAAAATACAGGATGTCGTTAACTGTGTTCATTCATTATCTAATTAACTAATTTAGCCAACGTTAATTCTTCCTCGTCAGCTAATAGTCTGCAGATTAAGTATGGATGTGCGTGTGAGTGTTGAGGTTTGGGAGGGGGGTTGAGTTTCAAGTGAGTGTTAAATTATTAACCCTTCATTATCAGGTGAAAATCAGGGGATAGAAGAGGCACTTATCATTAATTCAGCCAGTCAGGACACAATCAGTTTTCCATTTCGGAAGCAAAACTGTGGATTTTCTTTGCACTTTCATTTCTGATTGTTGTTTCCTTTCATCATGGGAAATTATTGCCGTGGCTCATCTTAATATGAAGGCTACAGTGTCATTTTTGCCTCTGTACATGCATTTCCACCCCAAGCGATTCACGTCGGGCTTGTATTTTTTTATTAATTAAGTTTTTTCCTCGCACTGGGCCGGCCACCACATGAAAACAGCCTTCGGGAAGACTTGAGAGTTGCTCATCAAAGGCGACGCAGAAAGAAATCATCCAATCTGATGACGGGAAGCAGGCCTGTGCCGTGTGGAAAAAAAATTAGCGCCGCTGGGTGTAATAAAAGTTCATTGTGAGCTCATGAAGAAATCAGGGTGACGGCAGAGGATGCGAGGAGGAAGCCCACAGAACATTTCACAACGGATGATAACTAACTGATTAATGCTGGTAATTTAATGGAATCACTCCGAAAAACAAATCTGCTTTTAATCTTAAGAAAATTCTGTCTAATTACGTTAGCTCCACCTGACTGTTTGGGGATTTGACATTTATCTCTTAGGGAGACAACTTTTATTCCTATTATCAGTTAATCTCAAAATTATTGTTTGATTCTTAAAATAGCTGCCTTTCAATGACTTCCTGAGTTTTACCATATTTAAATGGTGCAAGGCTTAGTCGCTAATATAAAACTCTTAGGATATTTGAAAGAAAACATAAAAGGTTGAGCCTTTTAGAATGTTAAAAAACATAAAGGCAGGGAAATTTGGGACTTAGGGTAGCGTGACCCGTTTATATAAAGAGGGATGCACACATGTGATACTGGTATTGGGGCCCATACCCTTCTAATATACTCGTATCGGTTAGTTGAACAATACCATGAAGTGATATATAAAATTTGGAAACTGTTTAATAATTTAATAGAAAATGTTTATTTTTCACTTGAAATTTTAGTTTTGTGGTCATTTTTACTAATATAATTTTTTTTAAATCTAATTCACCATTATTTGTTATAACAGGCAGAGAGGAAAAAGGTATCGGCAACAACTTAGATCCAAGTTTTGGTTTAGTGTCAGTTTGAAAAAACTGCATTGTTGCATCCCAATTTATAAAAAGGATGTGATTTTAAGCACTTGCAGACTATATAAGTACAGTTGACAGCTATTTATACATTGAATCGCATTTGTATCTTTCTGTTTATTGGTATTCTTACTAAAAATCAAAATTTGTCATTATCAATATAAATACATAAAAATGACACGATAAACATATCTGTGAGAAGGCAATGCTGAATTGAACTGTCTTCCATCAGAGTGTTATGGCCCATTTCCATGGTTTTTGCTGTTTACATTGATTGTAACTCACTCTGATTTGTGTTTGGGAAATATTATAAAAAGGTATAGGATCAGTCTCCAGAATATTTTACCTTCTAGTATATCTGTGGTTGGGCTTAATAATTTGTTATATAAGAACTTTGCTTGAGGAAGCTTTCCCTTTAAAACGAGGTTTTATTATTCTAAAGTAGGGATATTCGATATTGGCTTTTTTACCGATATCCGATATACCGATATAGCCTAACTCATAATTCCCGATACCGATATAAACCGATACCGATATGTGGGGACCCTCCCTCATAAAAAAACAAAAACTACTAAACCCTTTTAGGTAACCACAATGAAATATGTTGTATCATGCATACTTGAGTTTTAAAAATTTAGAAAATGTAATAAGTACTAGAATTTTAGTTAGGCAATTGAAAAAGGTGCCATTTTTATTTTGTCTTTAAAAGTAGCTGGAACATTTTCTCAAAAACTGAACCTCAAATCTGTCATATTTTTACATTCTGAGAGAGAAAAGAAGTAGCTGAGGAGTTTGATATATAATATCTGTATGGTGTGAAAAACTCATCTTATTAAAAAAATAAAAACCGATACCGATAATTTACGATATTGTATTTTAATGCCAATATCGGCCGATAATGACTTTAGGCCGATAATATCGGACATCCCTATTCTAAAGCAAAACATTTTAAACTTTCTTTAGCATTTTATTGGTTAGTGTAGTTAGGGTTACAAAATCAACACTGTATGCTCTGTAAAGGATCTATATCTTTACTCATAACTGGGAGATTTTCAACTGGGGCCAACATTTTGCACCCATACAAGCTACAAGTTAAACGCTAAAATGGATAAAACTGAGAAACTTTGCTATAATGTGTTTATCCTTTGTATTTTCTGCAGTAATGAATGCTCCTCTTCACTGCATTGCAGCCAAAATGCATTGCAGACATGGAAAATGCAAGTTTCTCCATGCTTCCTCCAACTTCACTTCCTCACTTGATCCAAACCTGGCAACGTTTAGGTCATGATGGATTCACTGATCAGGATATACCTGCCACCAGCTGATTTCTCTGTGCATGTCACATACAAACACTGATTTATCATGGAACAAGACAGAATAGAATATGTCATTCTTAAAAAGATCTTCTGATATTGAATATTACTTTACTCAGTTGGTGACTGAGACCTTTATCTACCTAAACTACAAAAGGTAACTTAACTTTCTTTCCCTCATTCACAAGTGTAATTCATTGTACAGGTGCCGGTCATAAAATTAGAATATCATGAAAATGTATGATTTATTTTAGTAATTTCATTTTAAAAAAGTGAAACGTGTATATTACATTAATTCCTTACACACAGACTCATTTCAAATATTTATTTTCTTCTAATTTTCATGATTATAACTGACAACTAATAAAAGTCCCAAATTTCGTATCTCAGAAAATTTGAATATTGTGAAAATGTTCCACATAGAAGTACCACTCTCTAATGAGCTAATAATTAATCAGCTATGCCACACATAAAGACCAAACAGAGAAACAGACTTCAATTGGAGAGAGGAATCATTACAGCTGTTACCACTACCACCCAGGTTACAGAAACTCGTAAGTGGGAGACAAGTGCATGTGTCTCACTAACACTTAGACACCACGTCCAAGTTCCATACAAATAGTAATAATTCTGTATTTTTATACAGAATTGTATACAGAATTGTATTTTTATAGAATTGCTACTGTATATTTATACAATAGCTTTCAGAAATATGTATGTAATAAAACTGATTTTTATACAGTATTTTTCAGAAATACGGAACAACATAATGTTACATACATAGGCTTATTTCTGAAAAAATATGATCAAAAGGGTTTCATTACTGTATTTGAAAGTTCCTGCATCTATTTTGTTTGATATTGTTCAGAGGCAGCTGCATGTATATCCTGTTCTGTTACATTTTTCTGGAGACTGGCTAAATATGCAAAGGAGCTACTCATGATTTGTGTTTTTTGTTCTGGAAATTAAAACTGAAAGCTAGGAATAGGTACCAATAACCGGTGCCATTACGCACATTTCGGTGCCTTATTTTCACCCCCCCCCCCCCCCACACACACACACACTTGTGGTGATATAAGTTTATAAGTTGCCTGTCGGAATTATCCATCCGCTTCGGATGTCCGCTTCGGTGTGTGCGTTTCAGTGTTTGCTGTGTGTGCAGTGCAGTCAGAGTTTTGGGGTGTTCGATACTTAAAGTTTAAATGCCCCGTATTTAATTATATTTATGCATGTTGGCTCACTGTATAGTTTCAGTACATTTCATAGGGACATACCGCTGCTTTAATAATACGAAATTATTCTGTTAAGGTAATGTTTTCGGACTTAAATTAGAAGTAGCTGTGTCCATCTTCACAATAAGAGCGCTTATTTCCTGTTGTGTTGAACTGAAGAATCTGCTGTTTACATTTTGAAAATGATCAATTGTGTCATTTAATTACTAAGTCTATATTACATTTTATTTATGTGATATTTATCACAGACTGCTGATATCCAAATATTATGTTAATTCATATATTTGGCTTAGTTCTGCCTCTATTAGCTATTATTCATATGGGACCACAAATAAATTATGAATCTGACTGTGGAGTAAAAAAAAAAGTTAACTCATTTCTCCTATATTCATTTTTTTTAAAGAGCAACTGCATCTAGATTTGTCCCTTTATTTACACAGAAAGTTCTAGTTAGTATTTTTTTGGGAGTCATATTTAGCAATAGGGATTGATTCACAGCTACTGTGATTAATTAAAAATTTGTATTGTTTGATAGACCTACTAAAATTAAAAATTAAAAATAAGAGGGTATTTGGACCATGTTTGTATGTTTAACATTCTTTAGGCACCGTTTCAAGCACCGTTTAAGCACCGGCACCGTTTCAAAAGAACCGGTTTGGCACCGGTATTGGATAAAACCTAAACGATATTGAAAGCTCATATTTGCCTGAAAGAGTGAATAAATGCAACAATGCAATTTAAAAGGCTGTTTCTGCCCTACCCTCCTTCCCATGTTGTGGAGGGGTCCTCAGGGTTGACCAAATATATATGCAAGGGGTCCAAGAACCCAAAAAGGTTGAGAATCACTGGTCTATCATATGCAGGCTTGCCAGGGCCTGGTGTCTCCAGTAATCATCATGCGAGCAGTAACCTAGGCTGGGATTCAAACTCTGGACGTTCTTGCTGCAAGGAAACAGTGCTAGCAACTGCACCGCTTTACAGCCCCTTTGTTTCAGCTCCATTGACAGTTTTTGCTTCTTTAGCTTAGAGACATCTTTTTTTGCCCAGAATATAGGGTTCACCCCATTCAGATCCACAGTGGCTTTGATCCTGAGTCCAATTTTCAGTATTTTGCAGCAGGCAGAAAATGCCTTAAAAGTCAATGTAGCTGTCTTCACTTGGGACAAACAGTGCATGAATATCAATTCTTTCACCTCAAAAACTAATGCTGAAGAACACACTCGAAACAAAGCAATCTAAAAAGTAATCAAAAGTGTACCAATTGGTAACCGTCCCTGGCGAGTTTAAAGGTGTATAGATAGATAGACAGATAGATAGATAGAGAGATAGATAGATAGATAGATAGATAGATAGATAGATATATTAGGTCTGTCAAATGACTAAAAAAGTGTAATATAATTAACAGCACAATTAATCAATACTCCTAAAAAAAAAAAAATGTGGGTGTAAAAGGACAAATCAAGATTCTTTTGCTCTTTTTTAAATGAAATAAAGGAGAGCTGAATAGAATTTTAGTTTTAAAATCCACAATCACAATCACACATGGCCCTTTTAACCTATTTATCTTTTAGCTAGTTGCGAAGGCAAACTAACTTGCTAACATTTTCTTCTGCTCTTTATCAACCACCACAATATCTGATTGATTTTCCATTACCATATTGTCTGTCTGTATCTGAAACTCCCACAGGAGCTTTGCTCGGTCATTCTCCACCAACTTTGGAGGTGTTTTCCACTTTGACCTTTGGGGTTTCCAGCCCATACTCATCACAGCTGTTTCTGTACACTATGCCAGCCTCTCGGTTATGATGCTGGATTGTCTCAGGTGCCTCTTTGCACAGCCTACGCCCTGGGTCTTGTCTTGTGTGGTAGATCTGAGCCTCTATCGCTCTGGTGTATAGAGCATGAACATGTAAATATAATATACAGTGGGGGAAATAATTTTTGGACCCCTCGCTGATTTTGTAAGTTTGTCCAATGACAAAGAAATCACAGAACAGTATCATTTTAATGGTAGGTTTATTTAAGGAAAATTGAAAAAATAACTAAATAACTAAAAAATATAGAAACTGATTTGCATTTAATTGAGGGAAGTATTTGAACCCTCAAACAAAAAAAAGACTTCATATTTAGTGGCAAAACCCTTGTTTGCAAAAACAGAGGTCAAATGTTTCTTGTAATTGATGACCAAGTTTGCGCACATTTTAGGAGTCATTTTGGTCCATTCCACTTTGCAGAACATCTCTAAATCACTAAGGTTTTGAGGCTGTATCTTTGCAACTTTGAGCTTCAGCTCCCTCTATAGGTTTTCAATTGGATTAAGGCCCGGAGACTGAATGGGCCACTTCATTACCTTATTGTGCTTCTTCTTGAGCCACTCTTTCTTACCTTCGCTGTATGTTTCGGGTCATTGTTGTGCTGGAACACCCATCAACAATCCATTTTCAGTTTCCTGGCAGAAGGAAGGAGGTTGTCCGTCAGGATTTTACGATACATGGCTCCGTCCATTTTCCCGTTGCGGTGAAGTTGTCCTGTGCCCTTAGCAGAAAAATACCCCCACAGTAAAATGTTTCCACCTCCATGCTTGACGGTGGGGACGGTGTTTTAAGCAGCATTTTTCTTCCTCCAAACACGGCGATTTGTGTTAATGCCAAAGAGCTTGATTTTGGTCTCGTCTGACCACAGCACTTTCTCCCATTCACTATCTCAATCATTCGGGTGTTCATTGGCAAACTTCAGACGGGCCTGCACATGTGATGACTTGAGCAGGGGGACCTTGCGAGATCTGCAGTATTTTAATGTGTTTCCAATGGTTTTCTCGGTGACAGTAATCCACAGCTTAGGTGGGAAAATCTGTCATCAGGACATCTAATATTAGTCATGTAGTGGTGGCAATAAGAAACCACTGGTAAAGGACAGCCATCAAAAAGTCACACTTTTTAGTTTGCCACAAAGTATTTAAAGATCACAACAAACATTTAGGACTATAGTCTACATGGAAAACTCTGTGTGTATTCATACGCTATGGGTGGAGAAAAACTAACACTGCAGATCTCCCTCAGCAACACGGTGGTGGCTGTGGGAATATTTGATTCAGTAGCCACAAGGGAGTTGGGTAAAGTTGATGGAAAGATGGATGAAAATAGCATTAATTCTTTGTTGGAGATTCATTTTCCAACAGGATAATGATTATAAACTAAATCTATTATAGAAAATTGTGGTGAAACAACAAAAAAAGAAAAAACTATCCAGGGATGCTCTGAGGGATTTTCCACAGAAAACGGACAAAAATGTGAGTCTCTAGCAAGACTATGGGCTGTACAATTGAAAGTTATGAGTTTAAAGTTTTTTTGCTGCTACTTGACAAAATATGACAAGTTTAAAGTGTATGAAAACATTTGGTTGAGTCATTCCTCCAGTACATGTTAATATACTCTCCCTGCAAACAAGCAAATCTGCCCAGAGCCTCAGAGTGGACCGGGTTGTACTGAGAAGCATTACTGTAACACAATCAGTAAACTTTACAGCGTTTGAGGACAAACTTTTGACCTTTTTTTCATCCATTGTGGATTTTTACAAAGCCATTTAGTTTTCTCTCCCACTCCTCATTTGTGAACCGGATGCATTGATTCCTAAAGGCAGCACATGTTGGATTATTAATACAAACAGTATGAATCTTCACAGCTTAGCTGTGAGTTATTACACATTTTTGGCAATGCTGCACACTTACAGTAGATTAGGTCATTATCACTGGTGAGACTATCGAGAACAAAACTTCTCAAAATTCCCTCTATTTTTAACACCAGAAAATGTGAAATCATCTCACATCCTCACATGTTCTTGTTGCTAATAATATTTAATAGCCAGGCTTTCATGAATACCATTGTTGGACCGAGAGCCGTGAGTGGCCGCTGTGGACATTGAATATTGGGACTTGATGGTCAGAGAGTGGAATGGGATTGTGGGAATCACTCGAGTGCGTGTTTGCTCTGACAATGATTCAATTCAAAACTGTTTGCTCTCAGAAATGTGCCTGAGAGGCCAGTCTTTGTTTTTTTGTTTTTTGTAGCACATACTTCAGTATCACACTCTCTCTCTGGTACCTTTTGTTTCACGGGGCTCTAAAAGCCATTATAGAGTACCTGTTATCATGGGCATAATGGCAAATATAATAGAGATAACTCCTGAACACACACGCATCTGCGTGTGTGTTTGCTTTGTTCTGACGTTTTGCAAAAGCTGGGCAGAAATGGTCGCTGCCTTTAAAGCTGACACTTCAGAGACACCCAGCAAGAGGATGATGATACTTGAGGCACAGATTATACAGCATTGCTTTTAAGTATAAGAACTTTAAGTAAGTACAGTGATTGGTTAAAGTGTTGACTTTTTCCACATTTTGTCTAGCAGCATTTTATTGGGATTGCTATTTCTCTAGCGATCCCAATAAAAATACAGCACTATTTGAGGGTTCTCTACTGGATTTAGCTCTGGACTTTGACTAGGCCTTTGTTTTGATCGAACCCATTTAATGTAGCTCTGGCTGTTTTTAGCACCTTTTAGAGCTGAACAGTATATTACAATCAAGACCACGTCAGTGCGTGTAATATGGCTACTGCAAAGTAGTTCTTGGCTGCAATATTTAGTTGGTTAGAACATTTTTGGTGCCTTGCATTCATTGTCTGCATGCCTATAATACATTTAGATGTACTTTCATTGTCCCGTGTTAAAGCTCACAAAGAGTTTTGAGAATTTGCAGACACTCTTTAGTGGTGAAAAACGGGGTTGGTTGTAATAAATATTAATATTACAGTATTCAATAATAATACAATGTTTTCCTGTTATCACGGAGCCTCTAGCTATATTTGTCCTCTCAACAACTCTTGTTTCCTTACGTATTCTGAGTAAAAATATCCCCACAGCATGACCCTGCCACTTGAGTGCTTCACAGTGAGGATGGTGCATTCTTAGTTTTCCATCTCTTTTTTAGCCACCGATACTCTCTGGCTTTAAGTGTTGACTGCTAATTCTCTGCTGTAACAGTCATCTGTGAAGCTTATTCTCTCAAAAGCATGCCTCAGGTTTTTTTTACTTTTATTCACAGTATTCAGCGTTGTTTCTTCACATCCCACTCCTGTTAAACAGCCCCACCTTCTCCACTCTCCCCACCATCAACCGAAGGCAGGCAGCAGCTCAACATAGCTCGTTATGCGTTGCGTTCACCCGCAGTTGGACATCCTGTGTTTACTCATCTGAACGCTACTTTCGATTGTGTATGGGTTTAACGTTCCATGGTGCTGTTCAATGCATTCATTTAATCGTGTCATCTGTTCTGTAAATCAATAATTATTAAGACATTATAATCCTAAATGCAACAATTATATTGCTTCTTTTTGTCAGGGAACCATATGGATTTTTTTCTTTTTGAACTAACCCCCTCCCAGCAAAAAAATACGCACACACACATACAGACATGTTTCATGCATCAATAAATATTGGGGTAGTAAGAACATATTTTGGCCTGATTTGAGGTTCATTTACACTAAGGTAGCCTATTTGATACTGTTTTATTTTTAAAGCCCCTTTCTATTTTTTGTGGTTCTCGCGGCATGGGGTGTGAAAATATTTTTTTAGTGTCACTTTGATCCTTTCTGGAATAAATAGTATAAAATACTATGCAGCATTATAATTTTCCTTGCCCTTCTCAGTCATACAATACTTAGTGTTGTTCCATCACATGAAATCAAATTAAAGTACATTTAGGCGTGGTAGTGTAATGGAATATTGTACAAATCAATGCTTATGACCCATCTTAAACATATGGAATGAAGATAGGACTTGATGCAAAGTAACTTTTTCCAACTTGCCAGCAATGCTGTTACACAATTTTTTTGGTTTTACTCTTTTTGCTCTTTCCTAAATATAAAGCCTATTAGTTGAAAAAATGTATGCAAAATAAATGAACATATAGGTCAAAGAAGTCCTTTGCATACCTTTGTACTGAATACAGGTGTATCAGTATATACCCAAATGAAAACCCAAACAAGCTTCAAGCTGCTCTGTTCTCACCGCCACTCTACTTTCTATCCATCAGTGTCAAATACACAACTTTGTATGATGTGCATGAAAACTTAGCTGGAAGGTAACAATGTGTTTGAAGGCAGTGTCTCATTATAATACCTGCTCCAATGTCAAACAAACACAAGTACACAAAACAGGATTTCTGATATCCTCCTTCTCCTTTTCCATCCAAATATGGAAACATGAAAGCTTTATATTTTCCCACAGATGGAATTCTACATCCTCTCTTTCTACTCCTCCTGTGTCTATCCAGGAAAGCCTTCTGATATCTCTCTGATGTCTAATACCGTCTGAATGAGCGCACGAGCCCGAGAACCCGCGCACGCACACACAGAACGCGCGGCTGAGCTGACACTTCAAACAAAGCTTTTGTCTGCTGCCTGACAGTTATTCCTCTCTCCTTCCCCGCTCTCCTCCTCTTCCTACTCCCCTCATTATCCTCCTCACTTCTCCCTGTCATTCCAAAACTCCCGTTCTTCCCCCTCCGTCCCCTCGTTGTCTCCCACACACACCCGAAAAGCTCTGAAGGGTTCATTCCTAATTGAGCTGCCTGGTTAAATGGGAGGTTAAGGGGAAAATACAAAGAGGGAAAATACGAAGGCCCTTTTTTTAGAATAGCTGAATGAGCTAAAGGTGTAATCACTGGGCTGTGTTTCATTCCCAGATGAATGAGACAAATTATTTAATTGCAGATCATCACAGACTTGATTACTGTCAGGGTTGTCGGCGGTGGGAGCGTGGGTCCGACTTTGAAGGAAAACACAAACAGAAACTCTCAGCGTTTTTTTTTACCGTCGGGCTCCACCGTGTTGTGAACGCGAACAAAGCCCCATTGTGCTCGGTGACAAGGGGGATTTTACACTTCCAGCAAGAAGAGAGGAAAGAAAAGAGAAGAAGAAGAAAAAGAAAAAAAACGGCATTTAACTTTTGTTGCATTGTCCCCAAAGTAAAGCTGAACACATCTTAAAGTTGCAGGATGGGCCTTCGCCCATCCAGGAACCCTGCGGATGTGTTCTTGAAGGGGACACTTGGCACAAAGCAATTCACCAGTGACACCAGATGGTAGCGCAAAGGTTAATCCATCCTAATGAATACATATAGTCTGCTGAGGCTAAATAAATGGAAATACTAAATAAATGACTAAGGGTTGGGATGTTGGATTTACTGTTAGCAAGCACTCCTGTTCCTAAATAATTAAGCAGAGTCACTGTGAGGAGTGCTGAGTATGTCACCCAATAAATCCATATTAATCTCTTTTGGAAGTAGCTGGGTTGTCTTACAGTTCGTTTCCAACCGATGACAGTAAAGTGCCGATTATGAACATTCACTTTTTTGCTGCTTTAATTCTAGATTGTCGTTGGGACTCGGGCTGGGAATCATTTACCATCTCACGATTCAGTTCAATTCCGATTCTTGAAGCCACGATTCGATTCAAAAAGATTTTAAAATCAAAATGATTCCATTTTATTCATACTGATTTCTAATCAGGTTTCTGATCATGATCTACTCTCATCTGCTTTGCTATACAGGATGACAAACGGAGAATGTCTTGTTTCCTTTAAAGTGTCTTTTTCACAGTTAGTAAGTTAAATTCTCAGGGAAGTGCCTATTATCAAAAAACATTGTGTGGTTCTCAATTGGTACTCATTGGTAGCCAGCTATAAAATAAGTTAGGAAAAAAGTGCTTCTTCATAATACAAAGTGGTTGGAAAATAGATGCATTTCCCAGGAAAGTTGCAGTTTACCACAAATATTATGTACAACACAACCGGCGTAGACAAAAAGACATCGATATTTCTCGGTCAGACTCAGTAACTTAAAGAATAACATATTGTGAAAATCAAACGCTTTTTGTAGCCCTGAGCTACTGTACATGGCTCTGAAATGTTCATGACAGTGTCTCTTGCAACAATAGAACTGTAAGCTGTGCAAGTGATTAAATGATTTTCAACAAACCACAAGGCTGTCTCAGTGAAAAACTTGTGGGGCGGTATGGCGTACCTCGGCTCGGCTGTCTGTAACGTGCAGACGAACCCGTCGTTCTCCACCACACTGTAAGGCCTTAGGTCTTTGGTGATGATGCAGGCGATGGACCAGGTTATTATTTTCTTTGCATTCTTTGAGTTGGCAGGGAGTTTTGTGAAGCACTGTAGTGTGTGTTGGTCTGCAGCTGGTGGCTGACTCTAGCCGTGTTGCTCTGGGTGATGCCTGATAATACGAGCCCGCACATTTGTTGCCGAAGTACTTGAAATGACACCAAACTTGCAGTTTGTTTCATGCATCCATGCATTTATCTTCTGTCGGATTGATTACTACAACATCGTCCTCACAGGTCTATCTAAAAAGCATAACTAATGTCCTTACACTTGCTCCCTGTAGCTCAGGGAACAGACTTCAAAATATTCCTACTTGTTCATAAATCACTGAATGGCTTAGCACAGAAAGATGTTAAAGAGCTTCCAACTCTACTCTACTAAACATCCCTAAAACCAGAACCTAACATGGAGAAGCAGCTTTTAGTTTCTATGCTCCCCTTATCTGGAACAAACTTTCAGACCACTGCAAAGCTGCTGAAACACTGAGCTGCCTTACATTGAAACGTAATCCTCATCTGTGTAGAGCTTTGAGTAAACGCTTATGCTTCATTGTGTATCATATCTTGTGTGTTTCACGCTTAACTGCTGTTTTGCTGATTTTTTCTTTCTCTAATAGTTTATTCTACGTTTTTTTCATTGTTTAATTATGCATCATATGTTTTTTTTTTTGGTTTCTTTATCAGAGAAACATGTAAAGCACCTGTTGTTGAAAGTGTGCCATACAAATATTGCATGTGAAAATGCATTAGATCTTATGCCTTTTGGTAAAAAAAAAAAGCATTCAGTTTGACTCAGTAAAATTACTTGCCGTGTAGAGTTGGGGTTGGGACTCTACTTGGGATCACAAACATACAAGTGTGGGGTGTTGAGATTTTTTTGAGAAAAAATGCCAATACCAGAAATGTCAATGAGTAAGTATTTGCATTCTATAACATATATATTGCTCTCTAGAATGGTCACAGGCCTCTTAAATTTTTATTTTGGGAATTCAGAGACTGGAAGGGTTAGGAACCAGTGGTCTGGAGCATTCCGAAGGTGGCTTCATAGGGTGCATGTGGTTCCTATGATCCCTAGAACCAATTACTGTTACAACAATGTGTTGAATGAGGCATACACTGCATATTTATTGTACTTTGAGAAAAATACTGTGCTTATTTTTGCGGGCCGAAGTACAGCTGGACTTATTACAGAGAATATGTGCGCATTGTCATGCATTTAGTGTTGCCTTATCCTAAATGCTGAACAAAGCAACGACTGCTGCTGTGCTGTATCACATAGAGTAGAATCAAAATGAATCGGTCTAAAAAGAGCTTTAGGCAGTAAAACTTCATGTGTGATTTTGTTCTCTGGGAATACAACATGCTAGTGCTTTCATCCTTCAAATATAGACTAAGATTGTGTTGCGGATGAGTAAACTCTCTTTTGGTAAGATGATGCAGTGCTCTGAAAAGTTGACAAAAACAACAAAAGCGTGCATTTGATTAACCCTAACTAAGACAAGTCATTCATCAGGGACTCTAAAAACCATGAGTACAGACGTCATGACTCAAAACGGCATCTGACCAACTTATTTACATTAGTGATGCTGTATCTGCGCTGATGTCAATTGGAGAAACAGTGGGTATAATCTCAGAGCTATAACCAACGTTATTATATTTCACATTAAATTGAGCGTATCTAGTGTAATTGGAGTACAGTTTACTATAGTATACACACATTCATCCTCACAGTTGGATTCTAATACGGCGTATTGTAACAAAAAAAACTGATAAAAATTGGAAGACAGGTTTTATTTTCTTTTGTTCTTGTTAAAACAAGTGATGGTGAATTAGATAAAAAAATGTAATATTAATAAAAATGACCACATTACCATTAGAATGGTATTGTCCCAAATAACCGACATCAGTACCGGTATCTGTGCATCCCTATTATGCTTATTATGTTCATATAAGCAAAACCAAAGATCAGAAACTACAGTGAAGTTGCATGATCAATGCCACCAGCTCTTCCACAACTGTCGCCTTTGGTGAAGCTAGTATCCAGGGGACCACCAATCCAATTAAAAAGCAGAAAATGATCTGAGATTCATAGTACCCTTGCCTCTCTTTTCTCAGCAACATACAGGGGATACCAAATACCTGTTAAGTTTTCTTTGTGGCGCCTGTTTCCCTTACCATTCTCATGCCGCCTTGGGAAACCGCCCATACAGTATGATCTATATCAGAAATGGTATTTCGGGGTTACCTAAGTCTAACCTCTGCTGCTCTTTCCCCACATATGTTGAGGAGCTGTTTGCGTCATCAGTCAGAATAAATTGCTCATTTTGCTTTTAACTTTGACAGGTCCATCTCAGTAATTCAGCGTGCTGTTAATGCTACTCAGTATTACTACTAAGCCTGGTTATTCTGCAAACATCTCTGTGATGTTGTGTCACAGGCAAAATGCATTAAAGTATAATTACTAATGCAATAGGTTAGAAATCAATGTCCTGTTTCCTTTAGTGAAAACAGATGTTATCTGAAGTCAGCTGTCAGCTTTGGTCTTCATGTCCTCATGGCTTCAGATGAGTTTAAATGTATTTCCAAATGGTTGCCTTGAACAGCCCTGAAAGTTATTCCCTTAAGACACGAATGCAGTGTGAGTCGGGCTTCAGTAGATTTTCAGTGAATCATCTCCAGAAGCCTTCCTGATGACATCCACAGACTGAAACCTTTCTCCCTAGCGATGACAGAACATGTTCAAGTCAAATTATCGACCAGCTTCAACTTTTAGCCCCTGTGCAGTTTATCAGGGAGGTCACTTCTGAAGGCAGCTGGTCAGACTTCACTTTATTTAGAAGAATCACAGTAAAAGAGAACCAAAAAGAACAACTTCTTCTGATTTTTACTTATAAAAGAATTGTTAAAAATCCATGAATAATTTATTCTCCGCCTCATATTTTTCTCATATTTAAAATCCTGAACATATACATTAAAGTTTGTGGTTGTAAAGTGAAAAGATATGGAACTGTTAACGGGGTGTGAATGCTTTTGCACAGCACTTTTCATTGGATTTCTTTTTTTTTTTACCTCAACCAGGAGGTAGATGTTTTCCTGATCTGTATGTTTGTCAATTAACTCACAATCAAGTTTTCCCACTTTCATCTTTTTGTTCAATGCATAATGTCTTCAAAAAGACGAATTTGTGAAAATTTGATTGTAATCAAGTAAATTTTTTTAATGCATAATATATTTTGAGTTTCATTTACATTTTTTTCACTACAATTTTTATTTCACTTTCAATACAAACATTATCACTATATTTATTTCAGATTAAAAATTAAGATTTTTACTTAAATATATTTTTATAACGCCAAATTTTATTTTCAGTGCCAATACTTATTTTCAGTTTCCTCTTAAGCTGGTATCGTCCTGATCACTTAGTTAGCAAGATAATTCATAAAGGTATAAACAAATTTTGATAAAATTCTTAGGAAATATTTGTATGGGATCAGGAACAACTGAATGAACTTTAGGGTTGATCCCCCTGGGGAGATCTGCGCTTCTTCATGCTTCTGAGATCTAGGGGTGGAGTGGAACCCACATACAGTATTTGGAAAGGCACAAATAACGTGTTATGTACGGATATTTATTTAAAAAAAAAAAATCTTATCAAATATTTGTATTCCAGTGTAACACCACTAGGAAATGAGTTACTGGAGAGAAACCGCATAATAACAAGAGTCAAGGCAGACAACGCACTCCCGTGCACCTCCATCTCTATGACGGTGCGCGGACAACATAACGAAGCAGTACGGCTACATTTGGAAGACAAACTGTAATGTACAACAGAGAGATTTGGTCTCTGGGGTACAACCGTACCCCAATTGTCCTTTTTTACCCTTTCTTTTTTCTTGTTTTTAAAAGGTTTCGTGGGCACAGTGGCCTTTTTATTTTGGTCTCTTTTCAATGAAGTTGCTGCAACATGTTCATTCGAATGATCAACCAATATTGCATATCCATATTTCTTAAAATGGATCATGTAAATTAGAAGTGTTATGTGAACAAAAATACTTTTATGCCTATTTAGAATCCCCCCCCCTCTCAACAAATACAACAAATACCGGCTGCTTTGAACACCCCTAATATCCACTGTTATGCGAGCTAACCTCCACTCCTCTCCCGTCTCTGGGAGCTCACAACCAGAAAAATACGACTAGCGACAAATGAAGTGATTTTTTACGATCTTATTGGATACTCAGACTCTAACTTGGAGCACGTATGTTTGTTACTGCAGCAACGGAGCTGCTGCCAAACCCGCATGTTTGTAGCCCAACAGCTCCCCCCGCCCAGGTCCGGCTCAGGCAGAGCAGATATTAACCCTGCTGAGTTGTTATCCCGCCTGTTCCCACCTGTGCTCTGATGTAAAATATTTACCGTCTAAAATAAACGACTGCATACTAAAATCACTGATTTCACTCATCCCTCGTCACTTCCTCCCCGTCATGTGGTCTGTGTGATCACTTCTGAGTTTAAACTGGACTCTAAAGCCTAGTTTATGCTTCTCCGATTTGACGGAGACTGATTGACGCAACGCCATTATCTGTCAACGCAAGGATGCACGGAGCAGAGGCCCAATTTTTAACTGTCCGTCCCAGAGATGGCATTACCAGAACGGGGCTCTATAGTCGCTGTGATCAGTGGTTAATGCAGCATTTGGCCACTACATGCTTTATATATTGAAAGGATAACTTATCTAATCTGTTCTTTTAGCGATTTTGAACACAAGTAGGTGTAGGAAAACAACAAAAGAGGCAGCTGTGTTGGTTTCCATGCGTTTTTAGAGTATTCTATTAGCTGCACTTCTAGTAAAAAAGCTTTACAGCTTAATTCAAAACTTACTTTCTGTCGTTCATTGCTCCTTAAGGAAGAAATGCGTTCACAAGCTTAGAAAAAACTGAAACAACGCTGTGATAGTAGGCGGAGACGCCATGAAAAGTTAGCACCCCCTGCTGTCCTGGTCGAGCAACGCTGAAAAAACAATAGAGAATGGAGTGGAAGAGTGGAGTACTATAAACAGAAAACGTCTCCGTCAATACGTCTGCCTTTGAGTGCAAATTTGTGGTTGGAGAAGCATAAACTAGGCTTTAGAAATACAGAAAGGGGTGGGAATCAAACACTGAATTAAAATGCTGTTTAAAAGCCGTTCAGTAGCAAGATCATTATGTAACATTATGGAAACTTGGCCACAACTGGACATTGATTACAGAAAAGGACACGATTTTTAAAGAAAAGAAAAGCGGTGTGGGGGTGTGATGTTGCCATTATTGTCCACTTACCGTTAGCGAGGTGACATGCTCAATATATACTGTGATATTCATTTTAGCTCATATCGCCCAGCCCTACATTCAACAGAAAAATCCACTAACAGGAGTATCTGCGAACACTGAAATCTGAACAGTTGGTGGTTCACTATATATATATATATATATATATATATATATATATATATATATATATTGTGGTGGCAGCATCATTCTGTGGGAATTGAAGATGTGCTGACATGTAACTACAATTGCTGTTAAAGGTAGCACTACAAAGTGTCGAGACTGAACCCTATGAAGATAATTAAGTACTGCTTTGTGGTGGTCTGTTACATAAAATCCACCTAAAAAAAACTTCTATGTTTGTGGTTGCCACATAATTCTAGGCTTGGCAGAAATTTAAACACTTTGTTTAATGTTGGATTAGTAGCCAGCATGTTAGCGTTAGTCAGCATGAAATGTACTCCAATCGTTTTAGCAGCTGCAATAGTTCATTTTACTTCATATATCCCCTGTAGTAATTTAATAAATCAAAGAGCATAATCCTCTTTCTAGCTGGACAGTTGCCCATTAACCACGATCTGTTCATTTAAAGGATTAGTGCCTTGCTTAGGGGCACTATCAACAAAGCAAGTGTGCAGCACTGCCCTTCTGTGCAGTGGAAGGAAGATGAGGCTCAGCTGGAGACGCTGGCCTGTGTGTACATGTGTGGCACTGTGCGTTTAGTTATCAGGGGAGCACAGCATAGCTCTGCTGAGATTAAATTCCCAGAGTTTAACCTGACTGTCAGCATTACTTCAGGAAATACACACACAATCACACACGCACAGAAGGAAGTAAAGATGAGTGGTAGCACAGAATGCTGCCATCACAACATTTTCATTTACGGAAAACGTTGACAGTATGCCTGCTGTTGTTATTACTCATGCTAATAATCTAAACCAATCCCATCCAATTTATCGATACACCCATCAAATATGTCTTCCCTTCTTCATTTCAATCTGAAGAAATGTTTCTGTAATCCCAAAGTGGAAATCAAAACCAAAACAACTGAATTAAAGGTTGGATATGGAACATGAGCACGATAGCGACATCTAGTTTATCTAGGTTGTAGTTACAGCAATAAAAACATACTTCCAGCTGTTGGGTTGCCTGGTTCGCTGCCGATACGCCCACTGACTAACTTGATCTGTGTCCAGTAAGGTTTGCATCATAGAGGAGTTTAACTGCCAGCTAACGTTAGCAAAGTTAGCAAGTGAGTTAGCTAACCAATCGAGGAGGAAAGTAGCCATTTCTGCGTGTGTTTGATGCCGTGGAAATGTTTTATGTGGGTCCATCTAGTGCAGGCTTCACCTAAAACTACTCTAGTTTCTGTTCTTCTGAGGTCACTCCTCTCCTGAGACGGATAACAATATCTCCGCTTCTCTGAAGCAGCTGCTAGACTAGCTGACTCCACCATTCTTCCTACTACCAGCCGAGCTGAGCTGACCATAGAGTTGGACCATACAGGCCGTATCTGTCAACCCACAGCTGGTACTGGCTGGTTGATGTAAACATAATTTAAATGTAAATTTTATTATTCTTTAATTCAAACATAAACTGTTAATGAAGTGTTTTACATTCATTCTGCACTCCTCTAAAAGCCCAGTGGGTGTATTTTGGGTTAGTAAAACACTAAAATCGACCAGTTGGGATTCAGGACTCATTGAGGACTCCTAGGATGTTGGCTGTAGGTTCTGATCCCTGAACGGAGCTTGTATTATTGCTTCATTATTGCTTGAATAAACTGGGTAACTTGCTCTTTATTCCAATGAAAGAAATGTTACCGGTGTCTGTCTGGCATATGGTGCTTAGACAATCATGAGCGAAAAGGCTGAGGGTTGTTGAAAAGGGGGAGGGGTTGTTAAATGTTTTTTGCTTTTTTTGTTCGTATTTTAAAAGCTGACTTGGACAGTGTCATTCTTGAATGCATCATTTTCACATAAATGGCTACAAAGAGTGAAATCGAGCACTGGGAACCAGGCCACGATGGCTTTGATAGTATAAAAATGGATAACTGTATGGGTGCCATGTCGGGTTCAGTGCAAAGAATATCATTTTCCTAACCTAAATCAATTAATTTGGAGTACCTGCACAAAAACTCAATTATTTTGGAGCACAAACTGAACTAAACAGCAAATGCTCTTTTTTCAGCTGCTCTATTATACTGTTGGGGTCCCTGCATTGGGTTCATCTGCCTTCATCTCTCTCTAACCACCTCTCTGCACATATTCCATTAGCAATCCATCTACTTTTTAGCTTTAGATTTTGTCTTTTTTGTCCTCTTCCCTGCCAACTTCATATCCAACATCCTTTATGTTCTAAACATGTCCACCCTTTATTTTCTTGTGTAGTCCCAAAAATGCTCAACCTGAGGTGTCCTCTGATATAATCATTACTAATTCCATCCATTTAGTCACTTCTAATAACCATTTTAACATCATCAGTTATTGCACGTTGTCTTTTTGTTACCAAACCATACCTAATAGCATTGCATGAACTATCTTATATGGATATGGGGGCGTATTCACACCGGCCTTGTTTATTTTGTTTAAAACAAACTCTAATTTGGTTCCTCCCTTGGTCTGGACTAGGACTGCAACTAACAATTATTTTCATAGTCGATTAATCTGTCAATTATTTTTACGATAAATCAATTATCACTTTTATTATATTTGGCTATTACTTTCACCTATATAAATTATTACGAACAATTTTTCATTAAGAACAATGAAAACATGAGAATTGATTGTGCAGTTCACTGCAATCTATTTTATTGGACCTGAACACAGTCAGTGTAAAATGAGTGGAACAGTGCAAGATATTTGTCAATAATAATAATAATAATAATAATAATAATAATAATAATAATAATAATAATACATATTATTTGTGAGCACCTTTCAAAACTCTCAAGGTCTCAGAATGAGGTAGAATTCTATACAAATTAATGTACAGCATATTAAAAAAAATATCTCAGCCCATGAAATGAAAATGACATTTTCATTTTGGGAATGAAGGAGGATGACTTAGTTGGGCAGTATTTTGGGGCAACATTGGGGCTCTTAGAATTAACTAACCTACCTTCACTAAAAAAACAAACATTTTCATGGTCTGTGGGGTGTTGGAGTAAATGTGGCTTTTTAAATTAGGATCTTCTGCTTTCAATTATATGAACTCAAACATTTCAAAGATCAGATTTGTGAGAGAGAGCAGGCTACAAAATGGGAGTTGTGCATAATTCTTCTTCGGGGAGGAAATGGGGGTGGGGGGCTGACAAAGACAACTGCTGTGTTCACGATTATTCACACCTAGGATTGTGTCTTTTATTAGCATATATGGTTAAAGCTTTCCAATTATATAAAACGTTTAAATTCATAGAAATTATAAATATAATTGATTAAAAAGTAAAAATGGCGCAAGGGTAAGCAATTAATCGATGACTTAATTAGTTTTCAACCATTTTTAAAATAGATTAGAATCGTTTAAATCGATTAGTTGTTTCAGCTCTAATCTGGACCTTTTGCGCTGGAGTGATACGAAACAGCGAACCGAGATCGAGCGGAACAGGTGGTCTCGGAGCAGTTTATATAAAACCTGGTGTAAAATCAAATCAGGTGTGAAGGCAACTTAAATAACAAAAAAAAACAAAAACATAAAACGTACCTTTTTAGTCTATATAGGCACCCGTTCCTTTTAGTTTATATATTCCATAAGAAAATGATCCCAGACCAAATATCCAAAGTCTTTTAGATAAAGCAAGCCAAAGTTAACTTTTTGGAATGATCTTGATCTCAACACTGTTGAATATTTATATAGTTAAAACTGGTTGGTGCTAACCAACTAGTTTAAATTAATCCTACCAAGACAACAGAAACACCATATATTTATATATAAATGTCCATGGTTTTGCTTTAGATTACTTTATTGTGAAGTAAAACAAGGTCAGAGAAAAAGCCCCACCACTGAGGCAACCAGCACTGAGTAGCATTTTCTGCTCCTGCTGCATGCTGGGATATAAATCTTGGATGTGTTAATTACCTCATGTGACCTGAAACCCTCCATGTGAAAGTTTAGCGCGTGACAGACGGATACAGAGACAGTGATCCATCACATGGGACTGCTGCTCTGTGGAGATGTGTGTTTGTGTGTGTGTGTGTGTGTGTGTACTGGATATAGGTGTGTTTGTAGTAGTGACAGCGCTGTCTGTTAATCTTTCTGCATTGACAGATAACGTACATGTCAACCAGCCAACCCGGCACACATAAAATGATGCCATCCACGTTCATTGCTGTAACTCGCTCATACAAACACCTCACCTGTCAATCATTTTGTCTGGAATTCCCTCCGCTTGCTCTTCCTTTTCAGCTTCTTCCTTCCTCTCATCCTACCTTCCTCTCCCCACCTTTCTTCTCTGTGTTTCATCATTCTGTTATTTTTCTTTCTTTTTAAAGAAACTGTCTGTTGCCCTATAAACTGGGTCTCTTTTTTTTACCTCCCATGGGTTTCTGTATTTTTTTCCCTCTCTCCCTGTTTCCTCTCGTTGCTTCTCTATTCCTCCCCTCCCACGCACATCTTGCTGATAGATTAAATGTTGAAGGCTAGGTCTTGTAGAGGAAAAGAGAGTCTCTTTTAATTGTGCTGATCCCTAATTAGTCAGCCCCGTCTCCTCTCCCAGCAGTGGATGTGATAAAACAGGAGGCCCCTTCCCGGGTCAGTGGGTCGCAGCCTTGTGTTGTCACATACTCCTGCCCCTTATTTTGTTCTTGGGGGAAGATCACTTTGGTGCCGGTGCATGAATTTCCCCAGTGGAGGCTGAGCAGGGTGAATGTTTGGCTGTGCGGCAAGAGTGTTCTTCTAAAAATACATGGTTATGTAAGGAAAGTTTCACCATCCTCTCTGTTCCCAGCAGGCCAGTCTCCCACAGCTTCAGCAGTCATTACTTTTATTACTTTCATATGTCTTTTAGTTGTGTGGGGTATTCTGTTTTAATCATGAGAGAGAATGACAGAGTTTATAACACAAGAACCACACAAAAAAAAAATCTTTTGTGAACTATACTAAGTATTATGTAAGAATCTTAAGACAATTCTAAGCAAGATAGGTTGGGGTGACTGTAAAAACAGAGAACCTTCTCCTCTTTGAAATGGTTCAGTAGAAACACCATTATGGGAATTCTATGAATGCTGAATTATACGCCTGTGGAACATAAGCAGTTTTTCTTTCAGAGTTGACCTGTGTTTAGCTTCGACCATCATCTTCAGGTTTCTCCCAGCTTGATTCTGCCTCAGCGTTACAGTTTATCCACCTATATATGAGGGAAATTAATTCTGTTGCACGGTCTTATAATGCAGATTTCTGTTCATTTCTGAGGACGTCTGCTAACATCAGAAATGAGTAAAATATGATAACCAGTATTTCCTTTATATACGTGTAATGAATTCTATTTCCCCACTTGTAATGAGTGAAAATAGCACCTTGTATTCTTGGGAAGTAATTTCATTGAGCTGAGATTGGACACTGATATAAAACTGATCCCCCTGAGTTCCCTGCTAAGCTGTTCACTCTGCTTTGCTGCGTGCTTTGTGTGTGACTAACACAAAGGCCTACGCAACTGCTTTAGTGGGAAAATAAAGGACTTTTCTTTTCTGTTCTATAATATGCTTTGCTTTGTATCATTAATACTCAATAAATTATATAATAACTTATAATATTTCCATGTGAATGACACAAGCTCACTGTCTATCAGCTTCCTTCTGTTTGTTCTAATATTGTCTGTTAATTTAACTTGGGTTAACACTGCACACTTCTTCACGGCTGTTTTAAGCCTAAATTATGAAGCTAATAACAACTCTGTTATAAACAGTTATTGTATATTATTATAGAAGATTACCAGCTGACATTTATAAATTATAACTGCAACTTTGTTTAAATTCCCTTTTAAATTCAATGACCAACAATTTTGATGTTCTTCAGTCTGGTTTCCGTACTAACCATAGTACAGAAACTGCCCTCGTTAAAGTGTTTAATGAGCTCAGCATATTTATGGGCTGTGATAAATCCACAGCACTGTCACTTGGTACTTGCACTGGTATGTTAGTGTAGCATTTGACACTATTGATCGTGATATTGTACTGAAATGATCGGAAGGCTGGGTAAGACTTGCCTGGTTCGAGTATTACCCGTAGAAACAGATTTTATTCATACCAATAGGCAATTCTTCATCAGAAACGAAAAATGAATCACATGTGGGTTGCCCCAGGGCTCCATCCTGGGGTCCCTCCCGTTTTATATCATGCTCCTGCTAGCCCTGATTGTAACAACCAATAACAATAAGATGAGTTACTATAACTGCAGATTATACTCAGCTCTCCTTTACAATGTCTCCAGGTGAGTTTGAACTCATCCACACACTAAGCAAATGCACTGAGCAAAGCAATGGATGGATGTCTCATAAATTTCTCCAGCTGAATAGAAGCAAAACTGAAACTGTTACTGATTGGTTTACTAACACTTCTGAGTTAATTGGGGGTACATCTGGAACTTACAGCTTTCCTGTTTGAAATGATGATGATTGGGTACATTTCCACATGGTTTAAGGTAACCTGGTTATCTGTTCAAACAATTATACATGAGTATAGGTAAGATTGTAATGTTTAACCATCTTACCGCTCGGGGAGCAGATCGGTTCTGTGTCTCATGATAGGGTATGGTTCAAAATGTGCAAATCGACACCAGAACTAAAACCCAAGACATTGTCAAGATGCTGCTGAAGCTGGTAAGACAGTGTGATTATCCACAGAGTAAAACCTTTCCTGTACTGACATGGATTGAAAGGTAGCTCAGTGTGGAGGAAGCTTTTACTTTGCAAAAGAAACTTAAGAAGGACAGATTGCACTTTGCAAACACATACAGGGACAAAGACCTTCATTTTTTGAAGACATGTCCTGAGGTTTGATGAAATTAAATTGGAACAGTTTGGCCTTAATGCCAGTCGTTACATTAGAGGGAGAAAGAAAGACAATTATAAGCCTGGGTATACCATGCCAACTATGTAGTATGGGGGTGGCAGCATCATGCTGTGGGGCTGTTTTGCTGAAGGAGTAACTGGTGCAGTTTATTAAATAGATGGCATCATGAGGAAAGAACAATATTCTGGAAATATTGAAGCAACATCGAATGACATCAGCCAGGAAGTTGATGCTTGAGGGTAAATAGGTCTTCCAATGTGTTTAAAAAGTGGCTAAAGGACATCATAGTCAATATTGGGAGAATTGGTGAGTGACCTAAAAAGGCGTGTATGAGCGAGTCAGCCTACAAACATGACTCAGCTTCACCAGTTCTGTCAGGAGGAATGGGCCAGAACTCCAACAAATCGTTGAGAGAATCATGTGGGAGGAAACCCAAAAGTCATATTGTTCAGAGACAATGCTATAATCACTGAGAAAATGTATGTAAACCTCTGATTCGGAAGAAATTAATAAATAAATATCTGACATATTCTCTCTCTCATTTTTGTGACATGTAGCATATAATACCAAATAATTATGGTAATTCTAACTGACGTAAAACAAGAGAAGTTTGGTCTGACTTAACTTCAGACGGCGAGAAAATAAAGGTGTACGTGTCTTTTTATGGAGTGTATGTAAGCTTTTAGTTTCACCCATAGATTTGAAAACCAGAACATATTATTACACTTTTCCAGCTCTGTCCAACTTCAAGTATCAACATCTCTTAAAGTTCTTATTTGCCTAATCCATTCCCCATTTCCCCCGTAACTACAGGGGTCCGAACAGTCTCTGTGTTTCGCAGATGGAACAAATATGTCGATGCTCTCTCTTAAAATCTTACTCTCACAAAAAGCTTTTCTTCCACATTAATAATCAAAAATCCCCCCTAACACCTACTGACATTGAACTTTTCTGTCTGATTAAAGCCCAGCTGGCCCTTATTCACAGGTCAAATGACTCTGCAGGACTCATGACTCTAGCTTTGATGGTCAGTGATGGAGGCACGACTGCCAGGTGGACAAATTAAATTTCACTCAGCTTCAAGCACAATGAGCTATTATCGAAGATTGTCAGCTTTTCCACTGTAAAGTTTTTCCTTTAGGAATGTGTTAGGCCTCCTGCCAGGCCTGTCCTTTTGTTGCATTGTTTTCTCTTGATTAGTCAGCCAGCGCATCAACATCAGTGACCCTTTTATTTCTACTTTATCTGCATTCTTTCTGTTACAAGTTCGTGCCATGACAGAAAGGACATGTTGACAAGCTTCTGTTCCTATGTCTTTGCAGTCATCTTGAGTCAGAGCGCAGTGCCCTGAAGAGGAGAGAGTGGGAGAGGAGGAACCAGGAGGTGCAGCAGGATGAAGACCTGTTCTCAACTGGATTTAACCTCTTTGGAGAACCTTATAAAGTAAGGGGAAAAGCCAGCAACAAAATGTGTAGAGCTTAAAAATAATAATGATTCTATATTTTTTAAACAGCTTTATGCTGGCACAGTCTTTTTGCTGCTTTTCTCTACCTCAGCAGTATGATGGGTCTTAAATATACCCAAAACCTTATTACAATGCTGATATCTTGTCACACACTGACACACATTGACACTCATTGAACATGGGAACATTTATAAAATTTATCAGTTAATGAGACTTTTAAATATTTTTTCTTCCTCTGCAAAGGAAAATGACTCACAGACTATTGGTCAGCTAAACGTATGTTATGGTGATCAAATAAAAAAATGATGGGAGGTGTGAACTGAAGCACACACCGAATCGACTTTAGCTTGAACAAATGACAGTTCAAACCTGTGAACAGTTATTAGTCTTAGTGCAGATGTTTAAAAATGTCTAAATAGAAAGTGTAACACAGTGTGAAAGCTATCACTAATATTTGTCTTTTATTATATACCCCAAACACACCAATTCACCAAAGTTGAGTATACTTTCAGATATGGTGTGAGTCCTACTTTGAATAATTTTTCAGGTTTTTAAGGGTAGGATTGCTTCCTTTTACAGAAAACTAGGATATTTAGTAGTTTGAAATGCAGGGGGATAAATCAGATTGGAAAAAAAAAAAAAAAAAAAAAAAAGCTCAGAGATATAACACTTTTTAAATTTCTGCTTTTCTGTTTTGTGCTCAGTTAACAATTGAATGACATCCAACACCTAAATTATTATGGCGCATTCACCTTGGAAGTCAGATTAAGCGAAAACCTATTCAGAAAAACAACCAAGACCCCTCCTGAGGTTTGAGTTCAAACTGGTAAAGTATGAAATTGAAGGTGATTGTTTAGTATGGTGGCCACATATATAAAACAAAACAGAAAATCCGTTCAACTCGGATGTGGCGTTATTCCCAAATTGGCACTCCGACGTCCAAGACACCATTCAGGTTTCTGAGAAATTTTGGGTTGTTTTGATTTCACTGAGCTAAGCTAACAGGAGCTCTGCAATGATATCCATACAAATACTTACCATGGTAAAACCACAGTACTGGTACTATTAGACCTCAGTGCAGCGTTTGACACCGTTGATCATGATATATTACTGGAATGTCTAGAGAGCTGGGTCGGACTCTCTGGTACAGCACTCGACTGGTTCAAATCCTACCTTAAGAACAGGAACTTCTTTGTGTCAATTAGCCAATTCTCATCACAAAACACAGAAATCACATGCGGGGTCCCCCAGGGCTCCATCCTATGGCCCCTCCTATTTAGCATCTACATCCTCCCACTAAACCAGATTATAACCACCAATAATGTTAACTACCCTTAATAAATGCATTAAGCAAATTAACAGCTGGATGTCCCATAATTTCCTCCAACTGAACAAATACAAAACTGAAGTACTTATCTTCGGACCCAAAAAAAGATACATTAAATATCAGTTAACAGCTTAAACTAGCCCAACTAGAAACTATCAACCAGGCCAGAAATAGGATAAAAGGACTGATGACACAAGGAGACCTAAAAAAACTCATCCATGCATTTATCTCTAGCCGCCTTGATTACTTTAACAGTATCTTCACCGGTCTACCTATAAAATCAGTCAGACAGCTGCAGCTGATCCAGAACGTTGCTGCTCTTGTTCTCACTAGAACCAAGAAAGTAGAACACATCACCCCAGTTCTAAAGTCCTTACACTGGCTCCCTGTAGCTCAGAGAATAGACTTCAAAGTGCTTTTATTAGTCTATAAATCATTGAATGGGTTAGCACCAGAGTACATTAGAGAGCTGCTATCGTGGTACAAACCATCCAGATCAATCAGGTCATCCAGCTCTAGTTTACTGATCATCCCCAGAACCAAACAAGGAGAAGCAGCTTTTAGTTTCTATGCTCCTCATATCTGGAACAAACTACAGAGAATGCAAAACTGCAGAGACACTGAACTCTTTTAAGTCTAAAATTAAAACGTACCTATTTAGACTCACCAATGAGTAACTGTATTGTCAATCTGGTTTTACAAGTTTTGGAGTTATTCTATAGGCTTCTACGATTCCAACGAGGTGTCACTCAGGCAAATTGACCAATCAGCTCCGAGTGAAAGTCAGTCAGCAAAACCGTCTTATGACACAAGATGGCGCAAGACGCACGGACATAACTTTGTTTTGCTGCTTTCACTTTTTATATCTGATAAATATCACCAGAAAGATGCCCAAAAGTGTTTATTTTAGGGCTACTGAACACTACGTGATATTAAAATGAAAAATATAACTTTTACACAACAGAAATGGAAATGGCACTGTTTGTGCCAAACTGTGCCAAACTGGACACCTCGCCTGATATGCCTGTACTGAAACCTCTCTAGTTTTGTCCTGTTTCACATAATCACTTTCAACTTTTGCAGAGATAATGTCCACATGTTGTATTTACATTTTATTGAATAATCATTGCTATTCAAGCAATATCCATAGAGTTTTTCAATATAGAACTATGTTTTTTTTAGGCGGAGCAAAAAAGAAATACATTTCTGCTGTGTTCCACCTTCAATTTCTCCTAACCAGTAACAGATAACATGCATAATGACACACCTATCAATTCTACTCAATGTTACCTTTACAATGACACCAAAATAGTTCAAATACTCTTTTTGGTTGCTGAAATACAACCATTTTTTGTTGGGTAAGAGATTTTTGAGAGCTAGGCTTCAATATAGGCCTAGGACTTAAGGTAAATAAAACTTCAATAACATAAACCTGTTCTGAAATAATGATTTTGCTGCAATAGATTTGAAGAACTAGTCTGTATCTGTTGAGATTTAAGGACTAAGGTAAAGCTAAGACAGGGCTAAGAGCTAAAAGCCATAAGCTTTGCACACTCACTTTTTTAGCCTTCTTGACCCGTATGACACAGAAAGCTGCACTTTCCCACATGTGGCGCTTCCTTATTGCTGTTCAGGAGACGGGTTTATGCTACTGATTTATCTCTGCTGGAGAAGAGCTGGACATACCTGACAGCAGACTTTAATTTAGCGAAAGAGACCAGGTTTACAACACCTTCATCAATTAAGATAGGCTAGTTCTCCTCCAAGAACCCAGCTCTGTGATTTAGGCATGTATAAGCTACTCTGCTTATACATGCCTGCTTCAAATGATCATTTGAAGGGACTTATTACAGGTGACAAACAACAATGCAAGTTTTCTGTAGCAACCGTTTAATGTTGTTCAGTGGATGGCAAAGCACATCATCTGTTTTTTATCCTCCTTTTCCCAGAGGCTAAAATCTAAATCACTTGTTCACGCAGCTGTATTTCATTGTGTTTATTTTCCCATTTCTTTAACAAAATGTAAACTAGACATGCATGAAGTCCTCGGGCACTCTGCGCCCCCTCGGTGTAAAATTGATTTTGGCTTGTTAACTCTCATTAGCTTCCACCAGGCACTTCATTCAACACTTGGTTAGACCAGTGCAGCTTTGAATCTTGACAGAATATGTGCTAACTGCTGTGCCTAAATGCAAAGGACAAGAGAGTCCCTTACCAGGATGCTGCTCAGAGTTCAGGGTCAATGGAAGTAAATGAGAGGTTGGTGTTCTGATAATGAAGCCAATTCTAGGGGCCTCCACACTTCTAGGAATCATTTCTAAACTAATTAATAGTGAAGATGTAAGGTCAATATCTGTGTGTACTAGGGGAGAAGAGGGTTGCATGTGGCCTAGGTAGGGTGCGGTTTCAGCAACCAGTGCTGATATAAGCAGTATGCATGTTTGTGAATGCAAATAAAATAAATTCAGTCATTTATAAACACGGATACATTAGGATGTTTTGATGCTCATCTTCTATCTCACGACAGTGAGGAAAAATGTTGTTGTCTGTGTTTCAAAGTTATTGATAGGGATACTATCATACTGGTATCGGAACCGATACCGCTCTTATGTACTGTATCGATACCGGTTACAGTTAACCCATACCATGAACCGATACTAAAAAAGTGGAAACACTGCAATAATTTCACAGAGAATATTTTTTTTTTCACTTGAAATTTTTGTTTTGTGGTCATTGCTATAATTCTTTAGAAAAAATCGAATTCACTGTCATTTCTCGTAAGAAGCAGAGAAGAAAATAAAATCTGTCTTCCAATTCATTGGGTTTTTTGTGTGGTAGAAGTATCAGTAGTGGTACTCGGTATCTGCAAGAACTCGGATCCAAGTAACGGTATTTTATTGGTTTAAAAAAAGTAGTATTGTTCCACCCCTGTATTTTCAGCCCTATATATACAGTGTATATATATATGAATTAATTTATTACTTCAGACCAAAAGTTTTAACATGAGCAAACATTTCTCCTATTGTAGCAACCAGAAGTTATAGACTCTCAGAACGAGTCGTTTCCTCACAAATAATCTACCAGAGGAAAGCCTGCAGTTAAAGCAGCAGCAGGCGGCACACAAAACCTGTTTTGCCGCATATCGGGCTCTTGAGCGCATCTAACCGAGCTCGATGGGATGGGTGGACTGGCGGCCTGTCCACGGTGTACAACGCCCATTGACCGCTAGAGATAGGCACCAGACCCTCAGCAACCCTTTGTGGAGAAGCGGAGTAAATAACGGATGGAATTTATTTACCTGGACTCCATGTATAGAGTTGACGAAAACAAAAAAAATCTGTGCATTACTTCAGAGGGAGGTGTGAATACTAATCTGTAAAAACGGACGGACAGTCAAGATTTTTCCGTAACCATACTAAAAAACTGTCAAATACGGAGAACATTCAATTAAAGTACTGGTTCAGTTAGTATAAATATATATATATATATATATATATATATATATATATATATATATATATATATATATATATATATATATATATACCCAGATAAACCAAATGGATCAAATGCAGAACAACCCTGATTTGCTAGAAATGATGGAGGAGTCTGACATTTACAAGTGGATTTCCACTGTGAGAGACAGCATTTAGAAAAATACAGGAAATCAAATTGTATGATTTTGAAAGAAATTCTTTGTATTTTTGTATGGCTCTCAGCAATAATTCTGGCTCTCAAAGACCTTTTACTTTAATTTTTAAAAGTCTAGCTCTACTAAACTTATTAATCTAAATAGAACCTGTCTGAGCTTGTTAAAGACACCTGTCCACCCCACAGTCAGTCAGACTCTAACTACTACCATGGGCAAGACCAAAGAGCTGTCAAAAGACACCAGAGATAAAATTGTAGACCTCTACGAGGCTATGGGGCAATTGCCAAGTAGCTTGGTGAAAAGAGATCAACTGTTGGAGCAATTGCTAGAAAATGGAAGTGGCTAAAGATGACTGTTGGTCTCCCTCAAACTGGGCTGGGGGCTCCATGCACGAAAACACCTTATGAGGTATCACCGATGATAAGAGAGGTGAGGAATGTGGATTTCAAACAAATGTGAATAAAAGCTGTATCTTTTTACACTGCAGGCGTAAAAATACACTAATGTTTTTTTTTTAAACCATATATATCATAGTAACTTTTAGCCCCTTTGCGCTCTTAGCCTCACAACAGTAAGCCTGAATACCAAAGCTTTGAATTTTTGCATTAGATCTAATTTGTAGAATTCCTTATTATTCAGTGCAGAGACAGTTCCTGGTAATGTGCTTCTGCACGGAGGTTTTTAGGTTCGTCATTAATTACGGTCATTAACTGAACAGGCAAGCTGTAATTGAAGAGGAAATAATTCTGACAATAAAGACCGGGTCATGCATCGTTTATAGGGGACAAATGTTTACTTGTTTAATAGTAATGCTCTATTTAACTGTTTAATCCATACAAATATTCAGTTTATACCTCACTGCTTTTAACTTGAAGAAGGACCTTGTTATTTTCTTCTGCTGTTTTATTTACCACTCCTCCAATTTCATTTTTCATACTCACTTTGTTATTCACTTTGGGGGCTTTCCAAAGCTTGTACTTTTACCTCAGAAATCTTCTCATAGAGATTTACATCAGCTATTTTTTTTAGCTGTCGGATATTGGATTTTTGGATCCTAAATCATTTCAGCTTTCGGTTTTTGTTTTTCTTCTTTATTTCCTGTTTATCATATTTCTGTCACTTCTGTATTTTTCTTCTCCTCTCTCCAGTGTTCATTCGCTCTGTCAGCTATTAGCTAATCCCTCTCCTAATCCTGTTAAGGAGCGTTATGCTGTTAGCAGCTATTTGGGATGATCTATTCACACACACACAGGCACACACCACAGTCATGCATAGGTATTCATCCTCTCCTTCTCCTCTGTTTTCCATTTTACCTCTCTGTAAATGTGTTTTCTGTTCCTCTTCAGCCACCAGATCTTTTATTCATGAGCCTGAGATGGAGACGAGATGGGCTAATTTATTCACAGCTAACTTAGACTCTCCACGGTGTGTAGTGTTTGTGCGGGCATGTACACACAGGAACAACTTCTGTTAGGATTATTTGAATACTATTCTGTCTATTCTGATCTGCATCCTTGGTAAATGTGCCGTGATCTTTTTCTTTCATTTATTTGCATATTTGGAGGTTTTCTTGTTTTATTCGTGGAAAAATGATGTACAGACAGACTTGACAGGGCAGATTAATGTTGTTGGATGTTCCGTCTTGATTAATTATCTTAAAATCTGCCTTGTAATAATCTGCTCCTTCTATCTTTGGTAGTATTTTTGAGAAGGAATCTCAAGTGCTTTGTGTTTCAGGTAAAAGAAAATCTGGGGATGCACCAGTTTTTTTGGGGGTTTTTTTGTGTATTTTTTTATTGTTGACCTGCTAATAAGTATTTTTGCCAGTTGTGAATTCATTTTGCAAACTATACTATAGAAATCAGAACAGCATTAAAAAAAAAAAACTCTACTACCAATTATATTATTAGGAGCAGAGACAATGTCTTAATGCATGTGTGATAAACCAGTTTATGCAAAATAGGATTTTTTTATTTTAAAGAAAGACCACATGATTATTGTGTTCCTACTTTAAACCACCTGTAGCATTAGCCCTGTTAACATGACTTGTATCAGGGAAAACGTATATCTTCTTTACCTGCGTTTTTATATCTAATAAATAGATATGATATAGATCGACCATACAGTGGCCTAGATCTGGACAAAATTCTATCTCTGCCGCATCCTCTCATCCGAAATCCCAACTGCCCCAAAATAAAACAATTTTATCATCTTCACTCCCTCTGATGCCGTCTTGATGTCTAGCCCCCTAAGGTTAACAAAACACTTCTCACAGTAGAGCTAAAGAGGTGACTGTGGCTCAGTAGGTAGAATAGTTGTCTAGCAAGGAGGGTCATAGGTTCAATTCCTGCTTCCTCTTTTCAAATGTGGTGCCCCTGAGCAAGGTGCTTAGCCTCAAGTACCTAGCTAGCCCCGAATCAATGTATGAATCTGTGTTGATTTTAGAGTGCAAATGGGTGAATTTGGCTTTACCGTTTAAAAGAAACTGGATCAGAGGCCTCCTAATCAAATCAGTGTCTGTTTAAACATGCCGTTAATTGTCTACAACATAGTCCCTAGAGGCATTCACTAACATGTAATTAATCAATAATTCATATTCTGTCAAAATATTTCCATCACATTCCCCTCTTTTTTGCCCTACAATAATAACCAAAGCACAAAGGAATATTTGAAGATGTATGTACAATTTACCAAATGGGTGCGGTGAGGTTCCACATAGAAAGAGGATCATCAATAAAGTAATTTATGATAATTAGACATGAATCATGCTAGCTAGAGAGTTAGCTCAAAGTAAGCAAGGATTGTCCATCCAGGTAACGTTGTTGAGACTTCATTTGTTGTCAGAACCTAAAAACCCACCAGGGGTCTTACTGTACATTTAGTGGGGTTTCTTTTTTTTCACCGCTTCATTCATTTTGCAGGGAAAAGACATCCTGCCTGTCCATGATGGCCACACTCGTTACTTCGCTAAGCTGTATTCTCTGTGCGTTTTCCCTTGAAAATGATGAGCCTCTTTCTAACTCTGATATGCACAAAAGACTGCCTACACTTTTAGATCCAGCACCTTTAGCGACTGACGGAGGTTGATAAGAGGAGCAAGCTGCTAAAATGGGTGACCTTTGTAGCATGCTACTCTCGTTGCTCAGCCTTTTCCAGTATGAAAGAACCATAAACATCTCAATATGCAGAAAAAGACCATTTTCCATTGAAATAACTTTGATCATGTTTTTTTTAGCTTCTGTGATACTGTTTTGAAAAAAACTCACCATGCTGAAAACTTTTTTTTGCTGTCTTCTCACAGTAATAACTTCTAAACTGAAGAGGGTTGTTTTCAGTGCCAACTGTTGGTGCTTTCATTGACTCCAAAAAAGGTTGGTTTTGAGTTTCGACCTGGCGGTTCACAGGTCAGAGTCAAGCAAAGCGAACATCAACTGGGAGCTGTTCAGTTTGTAGTAGAAGCCATCACAGTTTCATATGTTAAAACATTTTCTCTGTGTAAATTTGTGTCATCGCTCGAGGAGAGACTTGAGGCTTCTCTAACCGACATGTCCAAGTATTTATAACTCGCTAACAGGCTACAGGATTATGCAAAAATTCTACTTTAAAGCCATTATTGTCAGGTATATTTGCGTGAACTCTCCACAGTTCCCAGTTCTGTAAAACAAAAACAGGGGAGACATCCATTGTTTGAAGGTCATGATTGCTTCAGAAGTTTTCTTTTAATTTGGAACAAAAATGGAGAAGCTAAAAGTTAAGTGGACGTAAGGAAATTTTTACTTTTGGGTCAGAATAATTCACTTTACATTAAGGCAGCTTATCTACAACAGCCACAAGGGTCTGAGGTAGAGGCTTTAAGTTTAAAATTACAAAGGTCACTTTCAGATCTGGGTCCTACGGTTATTATTAGGGATGTATAGTAACATGTGCATCTGTAGCTGGCTAAGGTGCAACGCAGTTATGCAGTCTGTACTGACAACTCTGAATACAAGAAGATGTACTGCCACACCCCTAATTATTATGCAACCTCGACCCCTCTATATGGAGCACTTCGTGATTCACAAGGTGCAAACCTCCTGACAGGAAGCTATAAAATAGGCTTTACCAGAATATCCTAATCCAACCAGTTAGCTTTCACAATATGGTGCAGGGGTTAGCTGTTGGTAGTTTTGCCCAAATTATCTATTTGCCATTCTCTGTATCTGGTGGGCTTCACTGTTTTAACTGACCGCCAGACGCTGCTAATGCTGTAGGGCTTTCCTTTTACTTACAATATGATGCCACCTTTTAAATTCTCTGCCACCACTCTGGACATAAGGTCATTGTAAATGGTACTATTTGCGTGTGTACAAAATCATGTCCACATTGGACTATTACTTCTTGGTTCCTATTGAATGTATTTACAGTTTTTTGGTAAAGTGCCATGGTTAATTCGAGACTAAGTAGTTTGTATGCCCCTAATATGTCAGTATTGGTGGAGTTTGTTTTAATGTGATTGTTTGTTGTGCAGACAAAATAAATCCTAATGTCTGTGAATACGCTCACCTTCCCCCCTTCCGTGGCACAAAGTCTAATATGTCCATTTCTTTGGCTGCTCACCAAACCATTACCATTATCAAACTATTACAGACACCCCCATTATCCTCAGTTATGTGCTAATGTGCAAACGTCTCATTTTTACAAACAAACGAATACAGAAAACGCCGTGCCTGCAAAGCGTTCGGGCTAACAGCGTGACGTGAGGATCGTTTCCATGGTTCTCTCTCCGTGCAGATCCACTCACCTTCCACCAAGGCATGTTAAAACCAAAACCACTGTGTGAATTCTGCTCCACCTGGCTCATAAAACTCGTGTCAGAGCAATTGCTTCATGGAAACGGGACCCACAAACTTGTGATCACCATGAAATGCCGCTTAAATGGCCCTCCATTACAGCAAACAGAGCTGTGGTGTTATGATCATTTGTAATGTGGTGAAATGTTTGCTGTGACAGTCGCACACACACATGTACTTAGAATTCCCTCCTCAGCAATGAGCCCTCTCCATGGATCATTGCATGTTATTACTCTATTATTTGGTTATTGACTGAAGCCGTTTGCTTTGGAACAACAAAACCACACACTCCAACACACCTCCAGGAGAAATCACAATCGACATTTCAGTCTTTAATTGACGCTTCCATTGCACCCTCAGAGACTTAAACAGATTATGTAAATTCATTTTAATTTATTAATCATTTTATGGTTTCCTCCATGCCAGTCTTTAATTCTCAAAATGGAATGTGATTCCACTTATTTTTACCAGCTTTGCTTTGATTTGACACCACCGCGCCCCTGTTAGCCCTGTGGTAATTGGGCTTCTCTGGCTGTCAGCAACCTCGGCCTTATGACTGAGAAATTCTATTGAACAAATCGCTAATCAGATGTGTAATAAGAATACTGGACGGCATTTCACATTGATCTTGTTCCCTGGTTCCATTGTTTCACATTTGTCTGGTATTTGTGATGAAATGTCAGCCGTGCGTTAGTTACTGTTGGATCTTGCATAATTTAGAAACGGCCGATGAATGATGTCGGCTTTACTTCTTGTTGTTCAGGGTGAAAACTTGTCCTGGGTAGCTATTCATTGCCATACATATTTACTGGTTCCCCTATGTGAAAACTTTTTATAGTGGCATAATCTGAAAATCCTACATTTAATAAAAAAAAAAAAATTCAAATACATTTGGACATCTCACTTAATCTCCAGTGGGATAATTATTAATACCTCTGATGTCAATATTTTGTATAATTTACACAATCTCTGTTAAACTATGATCTGTAGGTCATCCTATGGTTTTTCTATGGAATTTAAGGGACTGAGATGAATCAGAATTAGAAAGGTTTTATTGCCAAATGTGTGAACAGATTCATAACATTAAAAAATTGCTGCACTTTGTGCACTCACATGAGAAGACAAACACTTCTAAGCATGCAATAAATAAAGAGAAAATTGGATAAACAGATTGATATATACGTGTGTCGAGGTGATGATCTGTGCAAAGTCATTTTTAGGGTTATTGTTCATGAGCATGGAATCTGTTTTTTGTGTATAGTGAACGGTTTCTGTGTTAAATTGATCGTATGTTTATATAATTATGCTCCTAAAAGACTTAAGTACCTCACCTTTGTAAGTCTCCAACTGAAGGTCACTAGATAATCTTTGAAAATGTGATTGTTTAGCAGTGGTTGTCATACTACACACTCTAACATCGTTCCCAGGGATTCTAAAAGAGAAAGTGACCCACAGCATGACATGTATCTTCAACCTTGCTTTATAGCTGGCATTAGAGATGGGTGATACAGACCTAATATTAAGCAGGATTTATTGTGATGTTGATCAAAGCAATAATAAAAGGTCTTTAAAATCCACCACAGTGGTTTTGGCTATATAGCTGTCACCACACAGACCGACAAAGTCATTGCAGTACAACCATACAAACATTCTAAGCTGATAAAAAAGTTTTCTATTCAAGGAATTCCAGCAGATTGCATAGAGTCATTGACGTGCAATTGGGCCCTGCACATGCAGACTCCAACCACAGTAATCCCTCATGCTAAGCAAGCATATAGCGACAGTGGAGAGGAGAAACTGCCTTTTAACAGGAAGAAACCTCCAGCAGAACCTGGCTCGGTACGAGTTGCCACCTGCCACGACCGTCTGGGGGTCTGAGAAGACAGAGAAGAGACACAGAAAGAACAAAAGCACCTCATCTAAGAGTACTTTCTATATTAAAGAAAGTAAAAAGTTGATAACAGGAAGTGGAGGATGTCCGCTCACTGAGAACATCATCTGAGTCGATGCTCCCCATCCGTTGTAGCCGAGCATGATACCAGACCAGGTGGAGCTTCTATGGGGGAAAAAACAGAGAGAAAGGCAAGGTTAACAGCCGAAATAAGTGCAAAAAACTGGAGAACGAATTAAGCTCATTGTGCATGGTGGCAAGATAAATGTGATCCAGTGGCCATTGGTTAAAAGAACCTCTGTGACATCTTATTTACATCCTCAGGAATGCTGTCCCCTAAGTCAATGAATGGTAAATAGAAGTTCCAACTTAAAAAAATCAAAGTATACAATACCAACTGGTTTTGCATACTTTTACCATGGCTCCAGGCACTTTATTAAGCTCTTTTGGTTTGAGAAGATCTGCTGCCGCTAGTGCTGATTTTCCTCCTTCTTCAAGGAATCCGTCACTGACACGAAGCGAGGTGTTGGACTATTCTTAGGAACCTCTCAGTATTTCCAAACAGCAGATCTAGGGTGACACATAGGTAGAGGCTGAACTGTCCTCCACACAGTGATTGGCTGAGAATCTGGGGTCAGGGTAATAATGATTCCTGCCCCATTAATTTCACAGCTTCTGCCTGAGATGAGGCCCCTTAAATGTGTCATTATTTAATTAATCATCTCCCCCTGATGGCTGGTCAGTGGTCACCCTATCCATCTCTCACCACTCCTTTCCAGATGAGTAAAGAGGGCTTTTCATCAACTCTGGTAAAAAGGAGACATGGAAGACTTAATTAATGTGCTTCTTTCTCTCCCTCCCCCTGTCCTTTTCCTCTTCCTTTTCTCCTGTCAGACTAATAAGGGTGATGCGTTGGCCAATCGAGTCCAGAACACCCTTGGCTCCTATGAGGAAATGAAAGACCTGTTAACCAGCCACTCCAACCAGAGCCACTTGGTGGGAATTCCCAAAGGCAGCGCCGCAACCAACAACCAGCAGCAAGCGTCCAGCTCCTTAGCCACAGACAGATCGGCCATGGAGTCCCAGCTGTTCAACGAGGCCTTGAGAGGAGGAGTGGGTGGAGGTGGAGGTGCAGAGGGAAGTGGGGAAAAGAGGATGGGAAATGGTGCGCCTTCATCATCAGCCTCCATGCAGCCGCCCGCTGTCACCACTTCATTATCAAACGCAGCACCGGCCCTGCATCAGAACACAAAGAAGTCGAGGAGCTCCATGGACTGGTCAAAGGGAGGCCACGGACCGAGCGGCCAAGCAACAGGCCTGGTTGTTGGGTCAGGACCAGGGCAGAATGGGCCGGGGCAGGTCACTTCAGCAGCTACAGGCAGCAGGGGCAAAATGGCTCTTTTAGAGGAGCAGCAGCTGCAAAGACACGAAGACCTGTTTAGCTCTCTTAAAGATGAACTGGGTCTGAAAGAGGAATCCAGCCCTTCTTCCTCCTCTTCATCCTCTTCCTCATCCTCTTCCTCTTCCAGGAGGCATACATCCAAAAGTCATTCCCTCCCAGGTAAATTTTACAAAATGTGCTTCAGCAGGAATTTGTACTCTGATTCTGTCTTTCTATCCTCATGCTTTTATATATAGATACTAGGGATGTGGCGGTGTGCCAAGTGTCCCGGTTCGATACATACCTTGGTTTAATGTTAAAGTTCGGTTCATTTTTGGGACAGTAAAATGGTAAAAAAAAAGTATTTGTTGTGGAAACAGGTAATGCTGTAAATATATTTAAAATTAACCTTTACTTGATTTAAATTATCCAACAACATATTGTCAGAAAACAAAAATGGAAAAAAAAAATACTTTGAGATTTTCCCTTCGGAAATTATTTTTACTGCTTATTACCCATAGAGAGTCATTCTGTGCAGTTTCAACTACTCAGCATTTTATTCGACTAATTTAGCTTAGGGGGAACAGATCCTGAGAAGACTGCGTTTCCCTTCTGATAAACAGCATTGACTGTTCCCTTTTGGCGCGTGCGGATGGAGCCAAAACAGCTCTGGATGGGGGAACTCATATCGATGTAAAACTGACTGCTTTCGCCTTATCCACATGTTCTTATTCCCCCTTCTCATGTTTCGTAGGGAAGCCAAAGCATTCCCAAAAACGTCACTTTAATGACAAAGGAGGCTATTTGAGCTCCATCTCTCCCGAGTCACTGGCCATAACGAGCAGCGCTGCTCCACTGCGTTTGGTTAGTGTGTTGTTGGCTAATGTGCAATGCAGTTGGGTGTCTTACCAGAAACTCGGCGCGAAAGTGTCTACCAGACCAGCAGTTCTGTACCGAAACATTTGAATCCAACTAGGTGTACCAGCACACCCATAATATATATATAATATTCTATATTTTTATACTATCCAGATCAATGAACTTGCATCAGTTTTGTGACTAAAATAGAAACGTTAAAAGGCTCAGTTGCAATAAATCTTTCCATCTTAAAACACCATGATAATTGAGGCCTACTGTCCTGTCGTCCACATGTGAGTCTCTTCAGACATTGTTTCCCAACTTTGGTCCTCGAGCCAAACTGATAAGCATGTTTCAGATGTTTCTCTGTTTTAACAGGCATGCTTTAAATGATTGCAGTTTAGAGAAAGCCTGTTAATTAGCCATCAATTGCAATCAGGTGCTCTATAGGGAAGCATCTGAAACATGCAGGACAGTGTGCCTTGAGATTAAGGGCTGAAACACACAGCCCTAAGGTCTTGACGTACCTCGGTATGTCGGAGAATGCGAGCCACCTGGACCTCGAGGACTGATACTTTCAAAGCACTGTGAGTATTGCTTAAGCTGTGGCTGCTAACAAAATTAAAGTAGTGTCCTAAATAGGAGGTCTGTTCATGTCCTGGATTCTTTAACGCCTTTACACCTAATTCACACCGGGTACGATATGGATGTGGTCAGGTTTCCGTGCGGCTGCCCCACAGACTGTAATTCATACCAACTGAGGTGCGTGTGAGCAACGTCTTGGGAAATCACTGAGCAATGAATATTTAGCAACGGTTAGCAAAACATTGACAAAATTTGACATAATACGTTTAAAGTTATACTTGTAAAACATAACATGGACCATCATACCTGCGAACTGATGTCGTTGTCATTGATCATGTTTTTAAAAAGCCAGGGGGGAAAAAAAGCAACACCGCTTTTATTTTGAAATTTACCAGATGCACCTTGCTGGCCCATGTCTGACTTCTTGTCTGGTTCATGTAATTTCTTAATTTTCATTTATATCTACTTATATTCTTGGGAATCCACATTTTGGGAAGAAATAGACTTCACGTGGAAAGTTAACGGCGCTCTGCATCTCCTCTGCAGCCACACTGCAGCCGTGTGAATGCTCTGGTTGAACTCATTGATTTTCCATCTTTGCGTAAGCCGTGTGAAGTTCACATCGCAATGGAGTACGCCCACATTCTAGAATGATCACAGATTATTTAAAGGGAAGTTTGTAACTTTTGCAACCGTTACTTTATTTGTTGATATATATTGTTGATAAAATCTTGTCTTCTCCGGTTGTGTTCTTTTGAAGCCAACATTATCATCTGAACTTGCAACGCAAACCAATACTTTTTTTTTATTATTAATTCTTAGCAGAGTAGTTTGTAAAACTGTTGTAGTATAAAAAATTGTCCCTGATTAACGATGTAGGAAACAAAAAGTTTTGATGATTTATTGTCTTTTTATTGCTTGCCTGAGTCATGAAGGTTGATTAAATAATTGTAGTAAAACATTGAAGGGTTTCAATGATTCAGACCTTATTAGTGAAAATTATTAAAATTAACGTCTATTACATAACCAGACAATTAGGTGGATTTTAAAACCCCAAGACATCTTATTTCTTGTCAATTTCATTGGCTGGACTGATCAGCTGCAAACTGACTCCTGGTTTCTTTATCACAATTCTTTCTTTCAGACGGTGGCAACTTTCGGTCCTCCACTGTAGACGCTTGCCACTATAAGTCTTCCTCTATGGTGGAAAATGGTGGGCCTTTCAAAACCTCCCCGTTCGAAAATGAAACAAGTTCCCACCTTTCTTTGTCCTCCTCCCCGCTGGCTTCCACCTCGGTTCTGACTACTCCAACTCCCGGTCTGACCACCCCCACGTCCGGACTGACCACACCCACTTTCCCACCTGGCTGCCTATCGGGGAAGCCGATTGCTATTCAGCAGAAGCCTACGGCATATGTTCGACCAATGGACGGTCAGGATCAGGCGCCGAGCGACTCCCCGCAGCTTAAGCCCCCTCCAGTGGCCACAGAGGGTTTTAGCAACAGCCAATCGTTTGGAGGAACTTCTGGAAATGTGAAGAATAAACTGCCGAAGCTGAACCTCAGCCACACCGGAGAGGTAAGAGCTTACCTGCTGGCAGAGGGATTTAGCTGAGGGAGAGGGTGCATGCCTTTTGGTGTATATGTATGCACAAATACATATTATATATCATTAGAAGTCTGAGATTCTTGTGATTTCCATTATGTATGCCAGTCAGAGATATGATCATAACTGTAGACAGACTAAACGCTTTTGTAAAACCACTCAGAAAGAAAAATAATGTGCATATCATTGACAGACATCACATACTGTATAATTGACAGATCAGAGCCATCTCGGACAAAAACGCTTGTTTTACGTCCACGGGGGTCCAAATAATGTACTCCAATGAAATAGCTAGTCCACAGCAAATATTACAGCAAACATTGTGTCCACAATCCAACAAAATCTGATGCTAGCCTATTGGCGCCAGGCCTGGGGAGGAAAATCAGGAACTGGTTCAGGGGTCAGTACCTTAATGTTAAAGGAGACATATTATGCCATTTTTAAACAAATTACAAAAAGGTCTATGGGCTGTACAAACGAGGTCACTGTTCTTTGCACAAAATCACTCTTACATAAAGCGATCTCACCAGCACAATTCTTTCAATTACAGTCCTTTTCAGAATGAGCTGTTAAGAGCAGTGGTTCTCAGCCTTTTTGGAGTTTTGGACCCCTTGCATATTTTTGATAAACTCTGAGAACCCCTGGGCAGAAACAGTAGAGACTACCTTTTAAATTGCGTTGTGGCATTTATTCACTCTTTGAGGCAAATATGAGCTTTCAGTTGTAATTTCCAGAAAAAAAAAGTAAATCTACAGTAGGTCCTTTACATATTTAGGCAGTCTCCAGAAAATGTAACAGAACAGGATATATATGCAGCTGCCCTCTGAACAATATGAAACAAAATAGATGCAAGAATTTTCACATATAGAAACAAAACAATTCATAATTTTTTCATATATATTTATGTTACATTATGTTGTTGCATATTTCTAAGAAATACTGTATATAAACTACTGTGTAAATATAAAGTAGCTTTCAGAAACTTGTATGAAATATATTTTTATACAGTAGCTTTCAGAAATTAAATATGTAGTGTAATCTGTAACAAAACAGCATTATCACTATTTGGATGTAACTTGGATGTGGTGTCTAAGTGTTGGTGAGACACATGCATTTGTCTCTATGGTTGAATAGTGGTAACAGCTGTAACGATTCCTCTCTCCAGTTAAAGTCTGTTTCTGTGTTTGGTCTTTATGTGTGTCAGAGCTGATTAGTTATTAGCTGAATAGTGTGTGGAACCAGGTGTCTTCATTATTGAACATTTTCACAGTATTCTAATTATCTGAGATACTGAATTTGGATCCATCATTAGTTGTCAGTTATAATCATGAAAATTAAAAGAAAAAAAGATTTGAAATACATCAGTCTGTAGTGAATTAATCTAATATGCAAGTTTCACTTTTTGAATGCAATTTCTGAAATAAATCATCTTTTTCATGATATTCTAATTTTATGACCAGCATCTGTACAATGAACTGCACTTGTGAAAGAGAAAAAGGTCATGTTATCTTCTGTAGTTTATTTAGATAACGATCTATGCCACATCTGAGTAAAAGAATCATCTATTTCTATAAATATCTGAGGATCTTTAAAAATATATGGTCCCCCTGTCAATTCCACCGTGGACCACTAGGGGTTCGCAGACCCCCTGTTGAGAAACTGCTTCATAGGCCTCTGTCACCTTTATGTAAATTGGTAGTTTTAGATCACTGTGGGTAGAGGTGGTGAGTAACTAGTAACATTTACTCATTTACTTGAATAACTTTATGGAAAAAAGTTACTTTTAAGAGTAGTTTCACTATACTGTGCTTTTTACTTTTACTTTAATAACCAAGTTACTTGGTACTTTGTTACTTTAATAATAGGAAAGATTCGCTCCTCCTACTTAAGTAGCATTTATGAATACTCTTCCTACTGCAAACAACTTCACAGAATGACAAACTAACATGTTTTAACAAAAATACAACAGACACAGACACACAAATACAGTTTATCAAAGGAGACCACCTGTTTGTCCACTGTCTGGTTTTTCTATGTAGTTTTCTATTTGTTATGGTTGTTCAAATTTGTGGCCAAGTGAATATACGTTGTACACGATCAGACAGGCACAATTACCTAACTGTAAGTATTGGTACTTTATTGAAAAAAAAAAGACCTAGAAAGGTATTTCTTCTGCTTAAAATTCTATGATGTACTTATGTTATTTAATGATATCAGTGTTTTTTTGGCTTTAGAATACCAGCATTTCTCCACAAAATTATATATTTTTTTCTGTACTATGACATAATTTTACCTTGTGATGGACTGGCGACCTGTCCAGGGTGTACCCCGCCTCTCGCCTGTTGACAGCTGGAGATAGGCACCCGCCCCCCCGCGACCCCTTGAGGAATAAGCGGTTCAGAAAATGGATGGATGGATGGATGGATGGACATAATTTTACTATTATTATATGTTACTCAGTACTCAAGTAGCCTTTTTACCAAATACTTTTTGTTTAACTTGTAATTAATTCTTTTAACAGCTACTTTTTTACTTTAGTAAAAATATGCTGAAGTAGTGTTAATCTTACTTGAATACACTTTTTGACTACTCTACCCATCTCACATGCTGAGGATTTGCCACACATGAGAATGGCACGGAATTGGATTTGGTAGATAAAGTTTCATTGTTTAGGGGCGGGGTTTAACATTGGAGGGGTGGTTATTCTGCTTATTGTGAGAAGCAGAAGCACAAGATTACTGACAGCACAAGTTAGCAATAAAATATTAATTGAATGGTTTTTATTCATCTTTGGAATGTTTATAGAAACAACAGAAACACAAATGGAAACACAATAGAAGTAAAAAAAGGTGACATTTATTTTATATGTCCCCTTTAAAAGATCCTGTAGACTTGAGAAAAGGTCAAATCCTGTTTTTTACTGAACCAAGCGATTTAGTTAATTCTGGAAAAAATGACTCTTTCTCTTACATATAATTTTATTATATCATGTTCATAATTTGTTAATAAAACAGAACAAAAGAACAAAGATGAAGCCACTTAATGAGTTGACAATCCCACAAAGGCTTTAACCCGGCATGCTACTTGACCCATTCACTCTGTAACTTCTGGCTCCTAGGTGGGCTTGGATGAGTTGACAGGAACATTTTATGGCAGCTTTGATGTTATTAGCATGTTATAACCAATAGTTAGTTAATATTTCATCAGTTATCTATTTTTGCCTGTCTCAGCTTTTCTGTTTGCTCTGCCTAGCCTTACAAAGTACCAAGAGTTTCCTTGGAATATTACAACATAAGGTTTTCCTATTTCTTCAGATGTATAATGCAGCATTAACAGTTCCATAGGCAAACAAAAAGGGATTCCCAAAGTGACGCATTACAAACTTGACAAATCTTTGCATTTTAGAATATTTTACTAGCCAAAGACCAAAAATATGTATGTGTGGCCTAAGAAGCTTCGCACAATCACTGAACTATGTCTGACAGTTTTGTATAAAACATTGTACAAACTCTATCTGACAGGTGGAGCTAAGACAAGAATCACCCTTCCTCTGTCCATTTAACGTTTCCTTTGAGTTTTACCCACAAATTAGATTTTACCAAAGCAAGTCAGTGTTTCTGGGACACTTTGCTGCTGATTAAGTGCCTTCATATCCAATTTAAAATTGTTTCAGGCACCATTTTAATGGCTTAATACGTCAAAAGTAAGAGTTATTGGGTAGGTACTGGACTAAAAATTCTCGATTAAGACTAAATTAGAAGACTACTTTTGCTTTAACTACAGTATTTGGACCAGTATCATCTTCACTACTGATTTTACAGGCAGCAAAGTGCTGTTCAAGAAGATCAATATTAAAATCACTCATCCCTTCAGTCTATCTGTAGCTCCATTTCTGCTGAAACATTCCTCAGGGCAAGCTACGCTCTGCAGATAGCAGAATATTTAAGCGGAGATCTGATGACAGGTACAGTCTGTGTTCTCAAATTAGGGTGAATTTTAAATTTCATCCCTACTGGATCAAGACTTCTACTGCTTCAAGTTCAGAAACATTACTCCCAGCAGGAAGGCAATGATGGTTCTAGTACATTCTCAGAACTCACCAAATATGTCACCCTGCCCTGCTACTTCCCTGACCATCGTTCATAAAATCACAATGACCACTTTAAAATGTCTAAATTTTCAGCTGACTTAATGGTCTAACTACCTCCTCATGCATGGCAAACTTCTGCAAAAGCCTGGTAATGAGCCCTCGTTTGATTCGAGAGTGATGAACCAGGGAAAGAACTACAACATGCAGGATACTCAGCCCTTGAAGCCTGACTATGGGCACCCCTGCACTAAACTCTGAAGCCTAATATTGCTTCATTCAGAGCCAAACTGCATCTATTATACTATTGGATTGTAATGATGATAAATAAATACCCTTTGCACTTGAGCAGCCTGTGCGATTTGGAGTAGTGGGCGCTGCATGCTTCATATCTGAAAGCCCTATGGAGCCAAATGTGTTCTAATGTTTTTGTTCATTGGACTGTATTCATTAGTAGGATATGTGGATCGTTGGTTTCAGCAGCTTGGTGAGATCCTTTCTGGTTGCAACCAGAGCAGTGCCAAAATGCAACGGACAAAGATGTGCTGCCAAGATTTTTTGATATTACCCAATGTGCTGCTACCTTGTGTAGTGTTGGGCAAGTTATAATTTTTTTTAAATAATTCTAAATTATTAGTTACAGCCTCAAAAATGTGATATGTTTCCATTACTTATTACTGTCTCAAAAATGTAACAAATTGACACTACTTTAAGTAACTTTTTGCAAAATATGTTAAATACGTAACACAATTAAAGACTGCTATATCAATTTACATTTGACCCAAGTGTTACGCTACAAATGCTGCATGTTTAACACTATTTTATACATTTTCAAGTCTCAAGTGCCTTTGCATGACTTGTATCTCATGGTAATGTTTGTTACATCACATCAAAGAAAGGTGCTGAAAGCGTTTATCACGCAGATGTTTGACAAAGATGAGTCCAGTGAGACCAATAAACAGTATATAGTGCTGTACATTAGTAGGTACTGCATTACATCACTTTGTTACTGAAAAAGTAATATATTATTATAAATTGTTACTTTGTAATGAGTTACTCCCAATGCTGCTGGTGTATATATAGCTAAGTTGTAGTCCTTCCGTTCGGCCAGTGTGGCCAATCTTCCTTTTGAGTCTGCTATCAGAAGGCTCCTCCTTCCTGATGTATCCTGTTGGAACTCTCCAAGACGCAGGGAGTTTATTCACCTTTGGGCTGATTTTTATTTGTCGTGGTCCCATGTGATGGGATCCTTACCTACTTTGGCCAGAGGTTGTCAATAGAGTCTGGCACTTGACTGACAAGATTAATAGGTTGAGTGAGAATTCAAGCTGACCTGAATGTGGTCTGCCACAGCAGTCCCACTGAAAAACATCTACAATACAGTGCAGACCTGCCACTCAAACGCTCATTAGTTAATGAGGTTGCAAAAAATATTTCTCTGTCTCTTTAAATTTGATTGTTATTTACTGGATCTTTTGGAAATTTTACCCGGTGTTCAGGTAGGGAGCCTAGAACTCTAACTATAGCAAGGCAACTTAAAACGCCAATAAAGACCCATTTCACCAGGATGTAAACAAATTATTAGCAGGCTCACAATGTGTCATTCAGTGCTAATTCATAATTTGTTTATCATTTGACAGCCAATTATAAATAAAAATGAAAGACTAAAGAAAATTACAGACATTTCCATCGTGCCGGAACAGACCCCTCCTAATGTAGCCCTTTCAATTATTCATCGACATCTGCTTTAGCTGGTTAACAGTGACACATACTGTCAGTCAGCTTCTGAAGTCACAAGTCTGCGTGCATGTTTGCGTTTTTTTTTCGGCGTCGTTCCCCTCAGTTTTGTCTATCCATCCCTGCATCTCTCTCTGTTTTTCCCCCTTGAAACAGCAGGAGATGCCGGTTTTGATGATGATGCGCCTGTATGCGTGTGTGTGCTACGTGAGACTAGTTGACAGGCAAGCAGCCATCCATATCGGGAAAGCCAGCTGTTCCTGTGCTTTGATAGGACAGATCTGTGTGTGTCTGTGTGTCAGCGTGTGTGTGTGCAGCGCTGTAAATGAGCCTGAGCTGGAGCTCTGAGCATATGGTACTGGGAGTTGGATGGAAGGACAAAAAGCGGAAAGACGAGGGGTATTGAAATATGGTTCACTTTCATGGCCACAAGTGTTTTGACTGACACAGCCGTGAATGCTCCGTAGCGTCTAGCTTACACTCCTGTCATGGTTGTTTTGATGAAAGTTTCCAGGAGTGAAGGTGTGAACTCGATTTGGACTGAAGGTGAACGGAAGGAGATGAGGAGAAACACGGGGAGAGGGAAGAGTGAAAGGAAACGAGAAGGGGAGAGAGAAAGACAATGGCTGCCTGATTACGGCACCTTATCATGGCTGTATTTGTTCTGGTTAGATGAGTTCCTGGATGCGTTCTGCAGCTCAAATAGCAAATAGCAGCATATTGCAAAGCAGGGCTTTCTGAAGCAGAAAGAAAATAAAAAACTTTAATCTCTTCTGCTTCATGTTTCACCTCTGCAAACAAAAGTCAAATAATAAGAGCTGATTAAAATGTTCAAAATCTGAATATTAGTCATGGATTAAGAACAACATGCAGTATTTTTAATTTTTATTTAATTTATAAATGAAAAAAGGCTATCCAAGTTAACTAAATATTGAATTAGGCATTTTTTTTTTGGGAAACACAGTAAAGGTTAAATACTGCCTGATTTGAAGTATCAAGAAATCAGTTTATATAGAGCTGTTTCACTAAATTAAGTAGGTAAAAAAAAAAATCAACAAAAGCAGCAGATGATGCTTAATGGGCAAACATTCAAAAACAGATGAGAAGCTCATCAAGACATTTTTAACTATTTCATAGCCATTTCTAAGGCTGTAGGACTGCAGAGTTGGAGAAAACACAGAACAGTGGTGAAAATGACCTGCACTGACTGGCCTACCAAAATTACTTCATTAATGCATCGGCGACTCACAAAGGAGAGCCCAGAGCAATGTTTAAAACTCTGCAGGCCTCACTGCCTCAGTTAAGGTCACAGTTCAAGATTTAACAACAAGAATATCAAAAATATAAAACAAAATGGCAACCATGAGGCAACGCCAGGCAACTTTATTTGTATAGCACACTTTCAACACAAAGCAATTACATGATGAAAAAAATGTGAAAATTAAAACATATATTCATTAAAAGAAAGCTTAAACAAACATTTATAATCAACTAGCAATATTAAAATACAAGAAAGCATAGACAATAAAACAATGCTATTTAGCATTTGATCAAAATAATACATTAGTGTGAAAATTTAAAATAGGGAAATAAGAAATCATTACCAATTGAGTAAAAGCAATAATAGAATCAGTTACTCATAAGCAAGTCTAAATAGTTTTAAGACAAAACTAAAACTGCTACATTGTTTTGTATAAATTAGGAATCCAAATAAATGATCTAACCTTGAACTCTAGCCGAAAATCTGAATAATGTTTGATGATAAGTTTGCAGCATTATCCTCAAGATTTTTTTATTTTTTTTTAATGCCGTCAGAAATTCGCAATGCATGGCTCTAAAAAAATTGCAGCAATAAAAGGGAACGTAGTAGTGGCCTAGTTCAAGTCTGAGATACTGTGGTATGTATGACTTTTAAACAGGCCCTTCACGCTTAAAGTGGACACATCATGCTTTTAAATGATTCCTTTGTCCATCTAAATCATTCAGTTGTGGTCTATATAGTGTGCAACTGCAATTCTTGGGTCTGAATTTCTTATTATTGAAGTTCTACAGGCTCCTCTTCCACCCCTGTTCTGAGGAGTCTAGTCAGCAAGTCCTTTTGGAGTGGTTTCTTTAAAGGAGACATATTATGACTCCTTTTCCACTATTTAAAATAGGTCTATGAGTTCCAGGAAACATGTTTCTGAAGTTGTTTGCTGGAAATAGCTTGTAGGAAACAATTGTTGCCAGCCTGCATTTCCCTCTGTTTCAACCCCTTGCAGATTGGGCTTTTTTCCTGCTGCTCATTATATATTACATCAGCTGCTGTTAACTTGGCCACGCCCAACACTTCTAGAATCTTTGCTCACGCCCAACACTCACATAGTGACTGTTACCACTATGTGTGAAAGTTACAGACATGGCTGCTGCAGTTCAACCCTACATATTTGAACCAGAATCTGCTCCCGTAGGAGGACAGTCTCCTGAGGAACCCGAGACTCAGAGAATTCAGCAAGATACTTCTGAATGGTTATTAAAAAAATGACTTTAAGTTAAAAGAACATATTAGACTGCTTACCTAGCACTCCAATATCTTCCTCCAAATAAGGTCCGATCTCTTCCTGAGACTCCAACTATGAGGCCTTCCAGCTCAAATTAGCTGACTCCAGTTCTAGCACCGCAGAGAGCCCACTCTTTGAGCTCTGTTCGGCGGTACGTCTCCCGTCTTCTCCCCAGAGTAGCTTCTTTCTGCCGTCCTCTCACCGGAGTTTCAGTAGCTCCGTTCGGCTGCAAGTCCTCAGTCTTCCACGCTCTTACCGCAAGCATCTTACCATGAAAAATGAATTCAACCCATGCCGCTCTTCTGTCCACTTCGACTGGGACCCGATGAAATGTTTAGAGCTTTTTTGACCAGCCAAAAATGGAGCATTATGGGACTGAAGGCAGGATGAATTTTAAAAAAAACTATCTCACTCAAAACAGCATGGATGGGTTTTTTTTCCAACTTTGTATGCGTGTATATGAACCTGAGACACAGAATAACAGCCCAAATCTTAGGAAAAGTGATTTTTTCATAATATGTCCCCTTTATATCAATTTGGGGATCCGCCCCCCTCCAGGCCGCAGAACCCTCCACTTCCCCCAGTCAGCCATTTTTGTAGTTTCCATCCATTCACAAATTTTTACCTAACATACCTACTAACTATGTATAAGACCACTGTTTAATGGCCCAAAACCTCATTAAAAATATAGTAATGTGCTATGTTTAGCAATGCATCTGAAACACCATCACTAACACAACAATGCTGTATAACTTAAAGCTATAAAAAAGAGGCGTTTCTTAGATTATAAAGATAGAGATTATACTAAATAACAATCTAGCTAGGGCAAACAAAGGAAAATGTTTGCAATTACTGACAACACTTAAACACAAACCTTTTGTCAGACACCGCGCAATCGAAGTAATGCTATTATAATAAGATGAATACATCTTTATTTCTGTTCAGTTTATTCATATAGTACCAATTTATAACAAATATTCAACACAAGACCCCGAGGTTGTTAGTATGCTACTGCTAGCTTCAAGCTAACGTCATTGAATGTGTTAGGATAAATATTCCAATATTGTTTCTCTGATAGTACTTTTGAAAGGCTTATGTCATCAGGGAGCAGAAATACCAAGCAAGTAGAGCTAATATAGAAGGCCAGATGCTAATGCTATCATAACAATGGCTAAGAGGCAATAAATACATTTGTAAAACAAAGTTGGCTGTCGTTCTAGTGTTATCTGAAGCTTACTGCTTTGCTCTGTCCGTCATTTCCATTGTCAGAAGAAACTTACCCCTTAATGAGACAAAGGCTTTCAGCAAATCTTTCTTGATGCTTGCGGAGGTTACTGAAGCTCTCGCCCTAAACTAGGACTACAAACTTGTAGCAAGAAATAAAGATGACTGATTTGTTCAGCTGGAATTCCATGACTTTAACATTTCCAGTGCAAGTACTGTGATAAAATAGTTCACAAAACATATTAGGCAATAGAGAAAACTGAACAGCTTAAAAAATATAGTCAAAACAGTATAAGTATCTCCACAACACTTGGGGTGAGTAATTTATGCTTTTTCTTAAAGACTCTAAATGCACACAACATTTAAGGTCTAAAGAAGTGGAATTTTCATGATATGTCATCTTTAAGAACCCCACAGTGTCTGAATGAAAGCAATTTGCCTATGTGGCTGGATAATGGGACATCATTTAGTCACAGCAATTTTAAAGACGTATTGCTAGTTATAAAAAAAAACAAAAAAAACTATTGATGTATGTTGTTGTTACTAAGGATGGAACAACCAGTTAATCGGTTCAGGGGACAAATACTTTTTCACGTTGTTCTAGGATGGTTTGTAAAGCCTTTGTGGACCTCAACAACTAAAATTGTCTAATGCTTTTTGTACTTACCCAGGTTATTTTTGTATGATTTTAAGATTTGTTTGATGCTCAGACATCTTTAAGTCTGATAAAATAAAATAAAACTTTTAAATGGAGATAACATACCTTTCATTGTATCTTGTTTGGAAGATAATGATTTAGATATGGACCCAGTTGTACCTCTACACATTTTCCATGTATTGTTTTCTAATTGAGTCAAGTTGGGGTTAAAGTACTCCGTATGTGCCTCACAGTTCTGCTGTTGAGTGTGCCATTTGTGTTTCTGTGTGACCAAACGTGTGCAGTAAGGCTTTAAACTGCCCTGGAAGCTTCCTCTAAGAGCCGTAGAAGTTATCGATTGGGAACCTTTATTCCTGAGTGTTTGGGAGTTTGTGTATGTGATAGAGCGTGAGTGGAAAGCAGTCTCTAACACTATTGATTGCTTCCTAACAGTTACAGTAGCCTTGAATTCTCGTCAGTGAGATTACAAACACACATAAACTCGAACATGCACGTCTGTTGACTGATTTTTGTCCCACCTAGAACTACATAGGTATATCCATTGTGGCTTCATAACATAAACAATTGACTAAATACATTGTCATATGAAACCCCTCCACTTTTAGACCAACTGTAGTTGGAAACATTGGGTGCTTTCATGTACTAGCTGAATCAGACATACTGAATGGTATATAAATGAAACAACAAAGTGGAATTTAATGGAGTTAAAACAGTGTAAAGATGGATGGGATGAAAAAGGTCAAAATGAAGATTGAGAGTATGACTGGGATTAAAAGGCAAGGAAGATGAGTAGGATCTAAACGACACTGCAAAAGGTGAAGTGGAGTATGAGTGGGATGACATGATCCTGCAAAGATCGATAAAGAGGTAGATTAGGATGGTGAGGATGAGGATGAGAATACAATTTGGTTGTGAAGAGAGTTTAGAAGAGTAAATGGGATTAAACCAGGTCATTAGGAAGGATTACTAGAAACAGTCGGGTAAAATAGTTTTTGCAAAGCGGGATATGAATAAAAAATGTAGGTTGTAAAGACAGATGAGAGAGATGGGTGTGAAAATTGAGGTGGTGAAGAGAAGTGAGGAGGACGGGTGGGAAGATTAGTAAAATTATGAAGGGGATGTAAATACGGTAACTACGTACGGGTTTAAAGAAGGGGTTTTACAGAGGGATAAAGAGAGTGAGTGGGATATGAAAGAGTTGTAGAGTGGCTTGTGGAGTCTAAGTCGACTGAAAGGGGTTGAAAAGTGGAGGAGGAGGAGGATTAGGATTAAAAGGGAATAAAAAAATGATTAGCCTAGATGGGGTGTAAAGAGAGCTGAGGAAAATGGTGCCAAGAAGGGGTCAGAGAGAAAGATAAGTGGTACTGTATGAGTGTGATGGAGCGTGTTTTAAGAAGAAATAAGGAGAATGCTTATAAGCGGGGGGATGCTTAAGAGTGATGAGGACTATAAATGAGAATGAAAGGGGTCATAATGAGAGGTCATAAATAATCTGGATTAAGGTAAAGATGAAGAAGAGAAGAAAGTTTATCACAAAGTCAACTGCAAAGTTGACTTTGTGATAAGATGGTTAATCAGGTTATTAAGGTAGGTTTAGAAATGTTAGTTAAGTCAGTAACTTTGATGGTTAACCAGTTGGTCGATGCTTGTTGAGGATTGTCCTGTAGGTTTAGCGGAAGGCTTTAACTCAACTGCCTGGTGATAACAGATTGGGTCACAAACATTTCTCTAATCCTAAAACTAGCTTTGTAAAATTGACATGTTCTTTTGACAATGGGACTGTTTAGTCTAGAGAAACATGAACTGTATTTTCTCTGTAATACTACTTCTGAAAGTTTCTAAGAAAAAGAGGTTAAGAAATTCAAATTAAAATCCTGTAACATGAAAATAAGATACTCTTATCATCTCAAAGAGGAGAAAACAATGAATAATACGAAAAACTCTAAAAACAGCTATCATCCAAGCTTTCAGTTGCTTACACTGTTCATTGCGTTCATATTCAGGTAAATTAAGCTCAAGTCAAACAGATATGCATGTATACTTGTTAAACCCTGCCAGCAGTCTAGCAAGAAGGTAAACATGGAGGTGACAGGTGACATTTCCCACAGCGCCGTGACAAGTTTCATTTACATGTAGTTCAAAGTATGGGGCTGATGTAATTTCACACTGATTTGAAGGCATGCTGCTGGGTTTTCCGTCAGCCGCTTGTGCCTCCCCACTAATGTAGCGGTAAATAAGAAGCCAGCCTAGACTAAGACCTTCAGTCAGTAATCACTGGGAGGATAACGCTAACCAAATCATCTCTGCTCTCAGAGAAAGCGTTCATGTATGCCTTTTTGAATGAAAAGATTCAGCCTTTATATAAGACACTGGCTGGATGAAAGGAAAGCAGTAATATACACATTAATAACACCAGATGCCAGGCTGTGAAGAAGGCAAAGTGGAAGATGAACTTCCCAGCATATTTCTCTTTCCTTACCTTGGAAAATGTGTCTATCCTGGTTATTTGAAAGCCAGAGATTTACGCTGTATAAAAAAGAAACGAGTCTTTTTTTCCTCATTGTAAGACTTTAAACCAGACTAAACACTTCATGGTTTGGAACCCAACTGGATCCAAAACAATATTTTTTTGTGGACTGTGATTCAAAAGAGGATTTTGGAGAGAACCTCCGTGCAATTTAGCGATTTCAAGAGTTTTAGAAACATGAACTCATTTGATGTAGCTTTTAAACTTTAGGACTTGATTGAAATATGTTGGGTATCCTTCTACAAATACTTTGCTGGAATTTTGTCCCATTCTGCCTGACTTGGTTGTAACTGAGTCAGGTTTGTACCTTGCACCTCTTCAGCTCTAGCCACAAATTTTCAATAAGACTAAGGTCAGGGCTATGGGGTGGCCTTGCCAAACATCAACTACGTTCTCCTCAAGCTGCTTTGTAACTAAACTAAGGCTGTAATCTGCGTCACATCCGGGTGTCCATGCTTAACTTCCTGGCCGATGTCCTGAGATGTTGCTTCAATATTTCAAATTAAAATTATTTTTAACAATGATGGCACTCCTGTTTTTTTTCAAAGATAGCACACTCTCTGCCTGGTAAACCTTCTTCTTTTTCCTCAAAATGTATCAATGATCATCAAGGTCATATGCTTCAGTTTTAGTTTTATCACAGGACAAGTCGCCTAAAATTAAGGTCTTTGTCCTTCATCTGTAATCCGGAGTTTTTTGTTACTTTAGGCCTAATGGTTTCTTCCTCAGAGTTATTTTTCAGATCAATTTAGTACAGGGCTTTTTTCACTGTGGATAGTGACAATCTCTCACAAGATTCAAACACGTGGCTTGTAAATTTTAGTTTTGGTGTTCACAGGTAGATTTTGCACAAATCTTATGTTTTTACACAGAACCCGTCTTCATCATGAGCTGCATTATCAATTGCCATTACAAATCTGTTTTAATTGCATATGATTGTTCAACAGATAAATGTGATTTCTTCAGGCCTATGGAAATTGTACCCAAGAAGGAGGTTCACAATTTTCTCCCTGATACGTTTGCTCATTCTGTCATCCATGCATTGAGGAGAAACAGACTAAAGCTAAATGCATAGTACAGAGCAGAGGTTTTTAAGCTACAGCTTGAAAAATGTCGGCAATAGGGGGCCGTACCTGGCGGACCGAGGGACACATGGCGGAGGGTGGCTGCAACACTTCTGTACTATTTCAAGTCTTAACTCGCTACAGTGGCATGGTCACGACTGGGCTTGTTTTATGCTCCACAGTGGTAGGGCTGCTGTCATCAGAAATAATGGCGGATCTCTGAAATAAGGCTTGAACCAGTAGCAATGTCTGACTGAAATTCAAGTGCAGTGTTAGATATTAACCTGAGGAAAATATTAATATTTTTACCAAAATGTACAAAAACCAAAAATGGTGGTGAGACATGTAGACAGTACTATTTACCTTCATTTATAGAGTTTATCAGCAAAAAAAAGTTGATTTCAAGAGAGTTGCACTAAATAAATGGCAGCAGAAAGGATGCAGCGCAGTCATTTGATTCTGGTGTGGAACTAAAATATCAAGGACTGTTGGTCCTGCATCAGAGGAGTAAAAGCCAGTGTTAAAAAGCATAATTAAAAAAAAATAATAGGGGAAATTACATTTTTGGAGTTGAGTTTAGGCTCCTAAGATAAGTTCTCTAGTTAAATGGCTTGCATTGGTTAGCCTAGCTGCCACATATTGGTTTACCTAAAGGTGCCAAATGATGCAATTTGCTCACTTGCAGATTTATATGTCACATTAAATGTCTCTGATCATGCAAAGCTCATTTATTCCAGCAGCAGCTGTGCTGATTTATTGACAAATACCTGTCAAGTCATTTCACTTAAATCCTTCAAAACAGGCAGTTTGACAACCATTAGCCTGAAGGCTAAAAGCATTTTAGCATGCAGCTAACTTTTCTACATATCGAAGCAGTCATTAGCCACCTTGCTTAATTGAGGCAGCGTTTTCAAGCCGCAGTACATTCCAACCCCCACGGTCTTCATCAATTCAGACACTACACATCTGGGATTTATAATTAAACGACAATGCACTGCTCCAAACTGCAGGGGAACAAAGTTAGCATGCTTCCTACATACATGGTCAGGGTACCAATTGTAAAGGGAATGAAGTAATGCCAGGAATGATGAACTTTTAGCTTTTTGTTTATCAGTGAGAAAAGTCATGTTTTGTTGGTGTGGAAAACGGAACTGCTGATTCTATCAAGAGTAGAGGTTCAGTCATGGCCTAAGGATAATGGGACAGATAGGGATACTGGTTTAGGTGGGGTCCATCTTGGGTGTGAGGCTAATAAATTCCGCTAGAGTTTGGGTTGATGTAAAATAACAGAATTCACTGTGAGATAGCATGGGGTGTGACCTAACCGTGAATGAAGCAGGGCTGTGTAACTAATTTCGTCAGACACAGACCAGGACCAAATGCTTGACCTGTCTCTCCTTGCACGTAACAAGAAATAGACAAACTGTCTCAACCATCTTTGTTTTAGGTCAGCTGTTCTTACGGCTGCCTCCTCACTAATGTTAACATATCTTACAAGGAACTGCTGTTTTGAATTGCTCTTTTTAAGATGTCCCTTTTCGTCAGAGCCAGCTGTGTTTCATTGACACAAATGTGGGTATGAGATACTCGATGGTAATCATGACTAGAATAATCAAATTTTCCAAGTTTCATAGTATTTACGCTAGCAACGTCAAAGTAAAGCTGTAAACCTGATATAAACACTGTTTTGTAAAAGAAAAAAGCAACAGTCATTCATTCTGCTACACATACATTTCACAAACAAAAACTGAATAAACACGCACTAAATTTAATATTTGTTTTTAAGTGCTTATTTCACACATTTGCTGGTTAATTACTGATGCTATCAATTTAAGTAGAGCCACCAAAAACGTGGGAAGCTTTAGAGCTCCAAAAAAAGTACTCACCATGAGTACTCACCAAGTGGTGCATGATCTGATGTGTTTTTGAAAAAACACATTTTTTCTTCTTGTAAGTGAGGAAGAATTGTAGGCCTTCTTTCAGCCAGCTGACCAGGAGTGTGCAATATCAGTTGAGGATGAGGCAGTGTTGACTTATTCTTTCCTTGCAGCCAAAACTGCAGTTCCACCACGTCTTTATCCATTCTCTTGTAAGGATTTTAAACTATACCATTAACAATGTAATGCCAAGTTTTTTCACATTACGTTTTTAATGGAATTAGGACAGCAGTGGTTATGGGATGGATATATGGAAAACGACTAGGTGTACCTGGAAAAAAATACATCTTTCTGGAGGATCACCTCAGATTTAAGTGTCCTTTTACATCATCCAGAGCCCCCTCAAGTAAAAGTTTTATTAATTTTAGAGCAAAATATTACATTTTGAATTCCCTGATTAAAGTCAGATTTCTGAAAAAGTCGGAATTCTGATAATGTTAATATTATTATTTGTCTGATATCTTTATAATTCATGGAACAGCTAATTTCCCTGTGCACCACAGGCAAGGAGGTGAACAAGTTGTCCAAAAGCTTTGGTTCGTTTGACAAAGAGCAGAGTGAATGCGAACCCACTTGCTAAAAAAAGCAACAATGTGTCACTTTTGGTCCCCAATCAAACCAAGTCTGCTGGACCATCAGTTGTGAAGGCACCCTAATGATGCGTTCACACCGCACACTTTGTCAGCATCAATAAACTCTGACAAAGCAACTAGTTTGATCCCTATGCCTTTCAAGGCTGATGCTTGCAAAGCGCGTGGCTGGGCATTTATCTGCCGGATGTTTTAAAAATTCAAAAAGTCCAGCTACCTGAACCTCTGCGTTGCTGTGTTTTGCTGTGTTGACACTAGAAACACAGGAAAAGTTTCTTAAATTGACGTGGCCAACGCACACAAAGCGCGGCAGAGACTCTGACGCCCCTCTGAGGGCCTCAACCATAGACTTTACATGTAATATTGCTGCTCATGACATCAACGTTTTGGGTGGTTTGAACGCACCATTAGTCTGCTTCATGTTGTCAGACAGGTCCTGTTGAAAGGATTTCTTGATATTACCGGTGTGGCAGTAATCCTGATTGGTTATGGCTACTGAAACTGACCCTAGGTTCTATGGTTAAGTCATTATTTAACAGGGGTACCATACCGTATCATTTTTATTTATATAGCACTTTCAGAAGGAAAAAGGATTTCACAAAGTACTGCACAGTCATCAGAGCACAGCAATACGACAAACAAGTAAAATGATCAAATACAATAAAAACATAGAAAGAAGGGTAGTTATGTTTTAATATAGAACTAGGCCGGTTCATGAAGTAGGTCTTTATTTAAAAACTGTATTCTGTATTTACTAAGGTTATTTTATTCTGATATTAAAAAAAACCTTTGCTAATATGAAGCATGTCACTGACTAAAAAGAAGAAGAAGAAGAAGAAGAAACCCATAAAGGAGGCAAATACTTTTTCACAGCACTATATGTATGTATATGTTTAAGTATGAGAGTCGAGCGATGCCAGAAATGTACATAAAGTTACAGCATGAACAAAAATGCCTTCTCTGAGGTAATAAAGCAGAGGTTTTGGAAAGTGTTGACGAGGGAAATAAAACATTTTCTTACTTCCAGCACAACTAGAAGAGAGTTATGAGGAGTGTGCCAATGCAGCAAACAGCTGGCCTCATTTGCATAATACCCATCAGGCCCCTCTTTCCCTCCGGCTGCCTGTCAACTCACGACCACGACACGCATCAATAAATACACGCAAGACGCCACCTTTCGCTTTATCGGGCCCCGTACGTTTACAGGCTCCGTGTTTGTGCATCCTCTGGAAAGCAGTGACACTTTTATCAGTCAAGCAAATTCAAGCCTCCTCTGCGGATTAATAATGAAAAGCTTTTTAAGACTTTTGATTTTCAAAAACCCAACTAATTGCCTCTGTGAAGAGGCCAACGGAATTATTTAGCTTTTACGCTGACGATAAAGCGCTCATAAAAATCATCTTTTAAGAACAAAAGAGACCGGGCCCATGAATCAAGCTGCCGTTGAGTAGATGCAGTAAGACAGAGGAGATGGTGCTCAGGGAGAAATATACTTAAAGACAAGGCCTGGCACAGTCAGGTTTTATGGCAGCATAAGCTGCTCTGTGAGACATCACAGAGGTCTGCTGTGTGCAGGCTAAATCGGACTTCGGGGGCAATATTTTACCAGCCGGGATCATCTTTGTGCTGCAGGAAGACAGCAGCGGTCTCCGGTGACACACTGCTGATGAGTTAAAAATCTGCCGCTCGCATTACTCCTAACATTTCACACACTGCTTCGTTCCTGGAGAACCAGCATGGCTGTGGTACAATTACGGCGGCCGTGAAGCAGTTCATTATTTAAAGACCCGGTTTAAAACAGGCAGGAAAATGAGCAGTATACCCCGGAGATTAACACTATGGCTGTGTTTACCGTATTAGCCGCAATTATTAGCATTGATCTCTGCTGTCACTGTAACGGGCCAATAGTGTGTATTATAGCCCCTTAGAGAGCCTTGATCCCAGTCTTAAACAAATCCTCTCCTTCAACCATTCCAGCATGACAGTTTTTAACAGTTTCCCTGGGAGATTTTTTGTTTTAATTCAGAAAAGCCCTGTTGAGTCTGAGGCTGGCAGCTGAAAGCAAAGCAGGGCAGTGCGCTCGGCTCACAGCATCTCTCTGTGAACGTTGGGCTGGGGGTCACGGCGGTCAGTCGCTGAACTTTCACGGGTGCTTCCTCTGTTCCTCGTGTTTCTGCTGGAGTGGTTTGGGAGGTTTCAGTGTGCCAGCAATGCCATGTAGCTGATGTCAGGGGTTCACACAGTCCAGGCTTTTGTTCGTAGTTCAAAGCCAGGATGGGCAGCATCTCACTAGAATTACTGCAGGAGATGGTGAGAAAGGTGTTCACATTCTTACATTTGACAACAAAAAATTATGAAGGTAAATCTCCTGTTTGAAATCATTTTTTTTGCGCTCCGTGGAATTATACCCTTCAGGCCTAATTATAATGTGATGCATATACTGAAACCTTGACAATTATTGCAGTCCTTGGTAAAGATGTGGTCAAAAACCTTAAAATATAATTCCTCTTTTAGTGCAGGAGCACAATCTCCTTCTGAATAACATAATTATTTGAGGCGATTAATTCGATGTGGATAAGAAATCCCACATTAAAAATTATGTTTAACAAATATTAGCTCACTTGATCCAAACAATTCATGGCCTTCTGTTTTGTTGTAATAAATATATTGTAAAGCAGCGGCCCACCTCTGTTATCCACAGGAAAAAGAAAAAAGGAGTAGAGCAAGGCAGTTCATCTCTATGAAATTGCTTTAGAAAAATGGCTGCGTTTAGGCTTGCCCACACGGATGAGTTTGAAATTATTCATGCCCTTGGAAGTATGATAGTGAATCATTTTCTGACAGGAAAGGACACTCATCGCCAAAAAGGAAAACTGAAGGAGCAACTATTTAAAATATATATATATATATATAAACTTTATTTTTATCTGCTTTTCCGAAATCGGCATGTAAATGTTTATGCGTTTTTTCTTTAACCAATGGAAAATACTTTTTTGACATCACAGATAATGATGACTATTAATGTTATCTGATGAGTTCCAAGTCTTTGAGGTATTGGCCTCCTTGTTATCCCCTAATTGTTTGCTCCCTCCACATATTCTCTCTCAGATTGAGTATCGGTGTTATAGGGAAAACACTTTTTCACATGTGCAAAACCATATGTGCTCACATGTGAATAATCTTCAACCCAGGGGAAAATGACGTGAAAACATGCTAAAAAAAATGTGAGGTGTGAAAAACATGTGACCATCTGTGTTTTCCACACATTTCCTGTGTCCTGTCCTCCTGGCGCTTTTTTCGAAACACTTTCATGGTAATAAAAGGTGAAACCCATGGGATTATGTATAAGCCAAATGTTAAATGTGTTATTTTTCACATGTGAAAAATAAAAATGCTGAAACTACATGTGGAATTACATGTGAAGCCCATGTGATCAAATATGAAAAATACGTATAACTGATTTAAAATCATGCATGTAAAAAGTCCATGTGTACTACATACAGTATGTAGTTTATCAGGTACTACATGGGATAACATGTTCAACCCATGTGACTTTTCCATTAGAGGGGCCTCTGGCTTGGCCCCTACCATTACTTCCAGTCAGAAGAAACACGTTGGTGAAATTGAAATCCTAGCATGCATATTTTAAGCTACTAGTCCTGTGAGGAAGAAGGATAGAGAAAAAGTTTATCTATCCTCTCCTGAAATTACATTACAAGAATACCATAGATGATGGTTGCCTACATGTGCCGGGGCAACTCGACTTTTTTATAAATACAACTATGTTTTAATATGGATAAACAAATCTTGATAACAGAACCGCTGTAATACAGACCGCGTCAGGAGATCCTTCCTGTCCACACCATAGACTGTATGGGCCACATCCAACAGTATCTACAACTCTTTGAGGAAAAGAGTTACAATAAATTTTGATTTCCCTCTTGGATTAATGATGGGTTTGAATTGAATTGAGTTGAGTTGGAACTCTTTTTTTTGATAAATGAGACTTGAATTCAGCCTTTTTGCAACAAAAGCCTCAGATGGATCTGTTGGTATACAAATGAAAAAAAAATACATTGAATAGAACCTCCGCCTGTCTACTGGAGGGTATAGTGGAATATGAGGAATGCTGAGGATCAGTAAACCTTGTCAATGTGAACTTAGTATGAAAGTCTTGTGGATTTTGACAGAAAACAGAAAATCATTGGACTATAGGTGTTTTGTCCAAATATTATGTTGATAAGAAACGTTCCAGTATTACCAGGTGGCATTTGTTCCCTTAATGTGGTGATTTTTTTTTTTACTGTGGACTGAGCCCCAGCGTTTTGTCATCAGGTTTTGGATGCGTTACAATTCACATTATGAAGTTGTATTAAAGGTTGAATATGGAACATGGATACCAAAGCGTCATCTACTGTGTTGCGGTTGTAGTTGCAATAACGAAACTTAATTTTGAACCACCTGGATGCCAGTTTTGCTGCCATAACCAGCCAGCATCATGTCCAGCGATGAATCTTACAGGGTAAGGACTATTTGGTACTTATAAGTTTAAAAAAACAAACAAAAAAAATTATAACAAAATATGGATCAAAGGCAACAGTAAGTTTTTGTATCTATCCTCTGCATCTTATTTCAGTAGCTGAGTGGTATCCTCTATAAAAGTCATAATTTATACTTTAGAATTCACATAAACAGCTGACAGATTTCACAGCGTGTGCATTTGACTGAGTGTATGGTTGGAGACCTATGTCAATACCGAAAGCTAGCTAGAAATGTCTTTATAATAGTCATTCACCGTAGCGGTGAAAGCGAGCCTGCTATACTGCACCTAGCAGGAGGAAACCGCTTCCTTTTCTTTCCTTACTTGATGTGGAGGTTGATGCTCTCACATCTAGGAACAACGTCATATAAACAAGTATTGAAAGCTGTTTTACCGACAGCTAACTTTAGCTGTTAGCTAGCTTTCTTACCTTTCTCAATGAGAAACTTTGCAATTTCTACGTACGTTTTGATGCCATCAAAGTTTTTCATTTGTGTCCATCTGCTGTTGGCTTCACCTAAACTAACTTTGGTTTTAGATCTTGTAAGGTCGCTCCAATTCTGAGATAGATAATGAAATATATGGGGCTTAGACAAAGTAGCTAAACTTACCAAGTAGTTCATTTCCAGGCAGTTGTTTACAATAGTATTTGGCAACCTGCGAAACACAGTGCAGTGGTTGGAAAAAGTAACTTTTTTAATGATTTTACGTTAAATATAACATTTAAACGAAAGGGTGCACTCTTCTCATTCTGCACACCTCTAAACTTCCTGTTTAAGTATAACTTTTTTAAAGAGATAGCTTTTAGAAAGAAACATTTTCCATATTCAACCTTTAAGCTCCATCAGATTTCCTCCATTATGTGACTTTTACTCAGTGGCTTGTTGACTCGTCAGTAAGCCACTGTTTTATGTTTCTTCTTGTATATCAACAGATACATCATTACTGCATTGGAATTTATCCCGACTTTTTACGAGATGCAAATGACGACAACAAAACGGGTATATTGTTGCCCTGGAAATGTATGAATAATACAGTTTTTGAGAAAAAAAATCTGATTGAATGCTTAGGCTGGGACACCCTGCTGAGCCTGCAGCAGAAGTTAGATATTTAATTGCATACAAAGACGACCGTCTCCTATGTTTCACTGGGATTATACAGAGTTAGGCTCTGAGAGCTTTTACACTTGGAGCAGTTTACTCCTGGCGCTTCTTTTTCTCATTATTTCTCAACGTAATATTTCCTCTGCCCTTGCAGAAGCTGTCGGTACTTGAAGTAAACAGATTCTTTTATGTGCTTTCGTTGTGGTGCCAAATCGAGTGTTGCCTCGAAGAAGAAGAAAATCTATTTTCTCCTGTTCTTGTTGGTCTGCGCATCATTTTACATTAGCTACATAAAACATCACAGAGCTGAAGGTTTGGTAACCTGCATCAAAAATGGTCCAAAATCAAGATATTGTTTGATTTTGTATCAAGCGAACAGTTAATATGTGACTGAACAGCATGCTGCCTCATTGTTATGCAGTAATATTAAAATCTGGATAATAAAACACTTTCTACTTATAAGCCTTGGGTAGTCTAACTTAATAAATTACAAGGCAACTTTTCTTCTGGACCGTAGAAAATGTCTCTGAACGACTTTTAAATATCCAACTATTCCATAACAGCTTATGTCTGGTGCCCATAAAAATACGGTAATAAAAATCTTTATTGCTCTTGGCATTACAGAACAATACATAGAGAACCCCTAGTGCTCGCTCTTTAGTATTATTCATTAGGTTCTGACACAGACCAGTGACTGCTTCTTACTCTGTGTGTGTGTGTGTGTGTGTGTGTGGGTGGGTGTGTGTGCGTGTGTGTGTGTATGTATATGGTGTGGTCTTTTAATAAAATATGCCCCGCTGGGCTCTGGGTTGCCAGTTTGCCAATCAGAGCATAGCCACGATATGCTAATCACAAACTCAGACGTAAACACACACGAGAAGAGTAATGCACACGAACACACACGTTCACACACACACAGTGGGAGAAGGAGTGTTTTGATCTACCAGGGCCATTACAGACATTTTAAAATCCTATGAATATAAAGAAGAGGGGGTGACTGGAGGAAGATGAGAGAGATGGGGGAGAGAGAGCAGCAAAGAGACAGAGAGACGGCAGAAGGAGGGAGGGGGGGAATAGTGTTTCCTATTCATTTTATGTACGCAACGGTTTATTGTTTGGTTCAAGGTAAGAGTGCACAGGAGAATGCATCAGAGATATTATGTGAAAGATGGTCGATTAAAGGGCTCCCTCATTCATCTCTTTTATTTGTTATTCATTTTTTTGTTGTTGCTTTGTGTATTGTTACCTTATATTTAGAGAAATCTGTCAGTGAGATGTGACTCACATAGAGCATTTCTACAAAATTCTTGAATTGAAGAGTTGGACTCTGGACAGCTGAAAGAGTAGAACTCTGGACACTCTGAACTAGGAAGGCGCTCAGGAGACTCGACACCAGAATCACACTCTGCAGACTCGAGGGCTGCTGCTGTGACTGCCTGGAAAACAACAGCCACAGCAGACCTCTGAAGATTAGGTGGACCCTCCATGATTTCCCGTGAAAGAAACAAAACCCGGAGGTGGCGAAAGAAACTGGAAAATGCCACTTCTGCCGGGCCGGCTGGCGAAAGAGGTTGCAGCTCTTCTGACGTCTCCTGGAGGCCGGAGGACCACGCTGGGAGAAGTGGCCTCATTTGGTCTGACTCTTCCTGGACCCCGCTTTACGAGGTGCAAGCTAAAAAGCCACGGTGATGAACAGAGCCTGGACTTCCTGACGAGGGAGAGCAGGATCGGCAGCCTGAAAGCCACAGGGAGGGGAAGGATGCCAATCGGACCCTCTTGGAGTGGTTTAGGAGCAATGAAAACAGCTGCAGGACTCTTTGACTGAAGGGAAGAGCTATCTCGAGTCTCCACGGACCAACTCCAGGAGGGCAGAATGGATAACCAAAAAAAGGTGAATTCAGAGTTGGGAGGGAGGCCTTAGCTGTCAGGCACCGTCCGAACCAGGTTAGTTGCTCACCCACCTGCTGGCTCAAGCGGATCAAAGCGGGTTTAAATACACAGAAGGCAATAAGGAAAACTTAGGACAGCTGTGGATAATTAACAACACAGGGACAGACGCCACACTGCGACATCTTTTGGCTGGTGGAAACAACCCTAAATCAGATTACATACATTCTCTCTGTTATCTGTGGAGCTTATTATTGGCTGAATTCTGAAGGTGAAAATCAGTAAAAAAGCAGTATGAATTTAACCGTGTGCACTGTTGAAAGACAAAAGTTTGAAGTCTGTGTACGCATGTTTTAACTTGGAACTCAATGGTTTACCTTGTTTGTCCAGCACATCCCAAAGATTGGACAAGTCAGATTTCAAGCTGCCCCTAAAATCTTATTGTTATGCATATCATTCCTTTGTTTTAGTGGTTTTTCAGGGAAGGTGGTTTATCAGAGGAGTTGGTCTTATGAGAAGCAAAGCTTAGCTAGGTATCAAAGTTAGGTTAAATGGCAGTTCTCAATGCTTTCAGCAGAACTTTGCCTATTGGCCACAGTGTTCTTACTGGCTCCTCCTCTTTCCATTGTACAGCATAGTGCTATGTCTTCCGTAGGTAAGCCATTCTTTCTACTGACCATGGCGCAGATTCAGTTCTTTTACTTAACTGAATTGAGATAATTGTTTTATCGGTTCTGACCACCCCACACCTTAAAGAAACATCAGGAGGAGGTGCCGCGTGGTGTAGAAATAGAGCATGGGCCTCATATACAGAGACGATTACTTGGAGGTTTGATTTTTGACCTTGGGACCTTTGCTCCATGTCTTACAGAAGAACAACAGGTGTGGAGATGCTATGTCCGAGATGCCAAACATGCATAAACTAGATATAAATCCCTTGAAGTATAGTTTAGCTCATTCTACATCGTCATCAACAAACTTCCAAACGGTTTATTTTTCTGCCTCTTAGGACACGGACTGTCTGATTTTTCTTGAACTTTCTTGAACTTTGTTGTCTGCTTTTTAACACATAGTTAAGTTGCAACACAACACTTTGGATCATATCGTACGACAGTTTCCAACAGATAAGACCAATTCAAGGAACAAGTATTAGCTAATACAGTCAAAGGTTGCTGTCATCAGACTCATGGGGAAACTAAGTACCAATGGATTTAGAAGGACCGATAGAAGCCAGGTGCAAATGTCCTTAGGAGCTCATCAACATCAGTGTGAGAATCTGTATGGAAGCAGGATTTTGGCAAATTCAATTCAAAGGAGAAAAATCACACACGTTGCTCTGATAGGAGTCCTTTTTAACCATCAGTCTGGGAAGAGTTTCAAGGCCATTTACAAACTATTTGTCATCCAAGATTCTATTTTAGAAACAATAATTCAAAGGTGGAAAACATTAAAACTGTTGCCAGTCCCCACAAGAGTGGACATTCCAGCAATTTCACTTTGAAATCAGACCATAAAAAGCCAAGAGAAGCAGCAAAAAAACAACTCAAAGTGCTCCTTTGTAGACTCAGATGAGGGATTTTTCCACTTACTCAAGTAAGGATAACATGTCGGTCAATATGAGCAAGAACAGAAAAAAGCTGATTAGTTACAAGATATATCATGAAAGGTAAATCAAAGACTCCTTCAAAATTATTTTTACATCCGAAACTAAATACCAAAACCACTTCAAGTGAGCATAAAAACTTTTTTATGAAGTGGAAGAACGTTATTAATGCACATAAAGAAAACAACAATGAAAACAGCTGTTGTCAGGGGACAAAAGAGGACAGGAAGGTGAAGGAGACTAATAGGGTGATTAGAGGGGAGGAGAGCTGCTGTTGAGAAAAAGACTTAGTGCTGGATTATTTTCCCTTCTTAGAAGCTTACAGAGAGCTAGCGGGTGTTTTACACCTCAGCTCTTAACACCCTCAAATCCCCTGATTTAAACCACATAGAGATGCAAGGGAGACCGAGTGGAGGAAGGTGAAAGACCACGGAGAGCGTAAAATGACAGAAGAACAGAACAAGTCTTGAAGTGTTCAAATGTTGGTTTGAATAAAGTGGCAGAACAAACAGGTAGGAGTTAAAAACTTAATATATGTTCGAGAAACGTCATTGTCCAGGCCAAGGGCAAACACCGAAACAAGTGATGCTGATACTGATGTACTTTAGCGGACTTTATATTGTATATCACATAGGGAGCCGACAGAAAATAATACAGGGAAAAGGTGCATCTGTCAACGTGGACTCAAGAGACCTATAATCAACTATTCATCATCTGAAACCAAATGACGTCCAAACATGAACTGATCTTCAGCAACTATAAACACTTATTGTAAAGCAGGAGGTTTTTTCTGGATGCAAAGCAAGCAAGTTTGGGTTCAATACTCAATAATTAATCAATCAACTTAAAAAAACTCTTCTAGCCATGTTCCACATCAGTGGGAAAAACGAATGCCAATGTGAATGCATGCTCATTGATTAAAGCGCTCTAGATTTTTTTAGTGATAAGGAGTCTGTGAAAAAGTCAAGTTAGTGAATTCTTGAGTCAACAGCACCAGTTCAATTTTGTGATCTGCAGAGAAAGTTTAACTCACTATGTATTTTCAAAAATAAATACAGGCTACCCCATGTACTGCCATTTACACCAACCAGAAGTGATAGATTGAAAGAAATTAAAGTTTACCAATAGTTCTGACAACATTTCCACAATAAATTTAAAGATATTCTTAAAATAAAAATAAAATATAACATTAACTGTTGTAGACTGTGAAATAATCTCCGTGTCATTAATACTAAAATAAAAAGCCGGGGAAAAGAAAATGCAACACAGGTTTTAATTTGAAATATACCAAATGCACCTCGCTAGCCAAAGTCTCACTTCCTATTTGGCTGATTTAATTTCTTTAGCTTCTTGGAAATCTGGGAAAATTCCACATCCGCATCACAGCTGGTGAGAATGCTCTAATTAGACTCAATTGCAGTCAATTAGAGTTGTTTTTGTAAACCGCATCTGTTCCTCACCCGGTGTGAATCAGGCGTTGAACAAATAGAATGAGAACAGCAAAAGAGAAAAATGTACATCTTTAGAAAACAGTATTTTAAGAATCTGTCCCACATAAATATCAGGGGAGAATATAGACAAACCAATATTTCTTATTTTATGGGTTGTTGGGGCAAAATTGGCATCCTAACAGTCACGCACACTTACCTTACCTTCGAGAAAAGACTATTGGTGAAAACCTTCCAAGTGTCAAGTTTTAACCATCCATCAGTTCCTTTTATTGCCCCAAGAGACACAGTTTTCTTGGATAGAATGATATTCACCAAATAAAGTTGTTTCTAAGGTTCAAGTAGGTGAAAGGTTGTTTGGGTCCATCCATGCATTGCCATCTGCGTAACCTATATTGGGTCATGAGGGTATAGCAGTTCCAGGAAGGGCTCTCAGAACCACTCCCCCTTGCAACTACCAAGACCCTATACAATTAGTTGAAATCTGCCTTGGTTGTTTTTTGTTTTTGTGCTTTGGGAATTCCCTTTACAACCTCTGGAGGGACACATCTAATAATCATTATGATCAGAATCCTAAAGCAACTCAACTGACTTAGTGGTAGTCTCCATCCCATCACCTTGTGTAATAAAAATCATTTCAGCTGCTTCTATCCAGGATGTTCTTCCACTCCTTCGATCATAGATCATAGGACTGGAATGCACACAGGCCTTTAAATAAAATAAAATACTCCAGAATTGTTTAGATTTGTACCCTAAAGAGTAGAGACTTGATTTGGATTTTTTTTTAAAGAGTTTGTGAACATGCCTGCAGATAAACTGAGGGCTTTGCCTTTTAGCCCAGCTCTTTCTTCACCATAACACGCCAGAGGGGCACCTGCATTACAGCTGATGTCTATGCATCCTACATCACTACCAATAAAACACCAAGACACTTAAACTCCTCTGCTTGAGGCAAAGACTGGGTCCTAACCCAGAGGGAGAAATTGCCTTTTCTGTGGTTGAGAATCAGACTTGGCATCAGACTTGGAGGACTTTGACTCTCCTCCTGGCACCTGTATACTCTGTTGTGAGACGCTCCAGTGCATGCTGAGGTTTATAGCCTGAACAAACCAACAAAATTATATACTGTAGAAAAAAAATTAACAAGATTAGACCTACAGGTTACTCTATTGACTCCATCCTCTCCATAACAACACTAAGTTCCAGTCAATAAAGATGACAAACCCTCCACTGATGCATTGCCTAAAAGATTGAGTTGAATTGGCCTTTTTTACCAAAAAACAAAACTTCCTCAGTGTAATGATGCCTCACTTTGTTCTCTCAATGCTGAATACACATAGAAACGTCTCCAGTAGTATCTCATAACCCCATGTTTATTTCTGTCTTAGGTAAAGGAGAAGCATATTTTGCATGTTGTTACGCTACCAGAGACCACTGGTAGCCTTTCTAGTTTTGGCCTGTGGAGCTTTCTGGTCCAAGTCGTTTATACCAACTAGGGAGACTATCTGCCCTGTCCACATGTAGCCGTGTATCTCACATAACGGAGATTTAATACTACAGTTTAGCGTGTCATCCACACGTAACCGGAGAATTTCGGGACAAAAAACGAATCTTTTTAAAAACTCCGGCCAAAGTGGAGATTTATGTTTTCTCCGTTTTCAGTATCTGCGTGTCGACGGCCGAAAACGGAGTTTTAAGAACCGTAACGTCACTATCCGCGACAAAAAGTGCTCCAACGTCACTTTTGCGTCCTGTGTTTAATCTCAAAAAAAGCATTTATGCCCTCAGAGCTGTGTTGGTATCATCCGTTGTTAGAGTGCGTTTTGTTTGTTTGCTTTTATAAGCTCTATCACTGATGCATACTCTAGTTAGAGGATAGAAAGTTACTCTGAGGGGATAGGATTTGGGAGAACTACTGCCCCCTACAGGTTTGCCACATTTATGAATGTGCACATTTATCCAGTTACGTGTGGATGGAGTTTTTTTTCCCAAGGAGCAGAGGAAAATCTTCGTTAAAAAAATACCCAAAACCCGGCTACGTGTGGACATATGGGGCACGACGCACAATGTTTGGTTCAATTAATGGTCACTGTTTCTTAAAGGCCACTTTGCCAAAAAAGAAAGCATTTTCCTAAACTAGTATAGAGTTATGTTTGTTTTTTTACATGAGTTTCCAGCATATTCTAAATTATTTGGATCCAGAATGAACAAAATGCTGACACACTTTTGCAGTGGCATGAAACCAAAGCAGGAGGAGACATAATAGCAATTTGTTTATTTAAAATAGAGCTATAAATATGAGATGACCAAACACTTCTACTGCATCCTTACATCCATTTTGAAACAAAAAAATTTTGGTGGGGGGTTGGGGGTGTTAGTGTCTACCATGCAATTAACATGATTGATGACAAGGTTTTTCTTTCAGTTTTGCGCTAAAATGAGGGTCATCAGCCAGTTGCTGAGGGGATTTATTTAGTCCTTAGAGAAATATGCATGTACAGGGATACACCCACGCACACATTCAATGCTCAGCTGGGTGATAGCCCTGGTGTCCCCAGCCCCTTACTCCCATCTTAAGAGGTACTTTTAGAGTTAGTAGGGGGACGTCATGCTGAGAAGCCCACACAGCCAGACCACACACACAGCATGCACAAACACACAGTCAAACAGATCCTGTCAACAGAACAAATCAAACCGACGCCGCTTGAATTTTGCCTCTGCATCCTCACATGCACAAACATACACACCCCGACCTGCCAATCATCCTCTTTTCTGCTCCACACACCGCCAGTAAAAGTGTGTGCGTCTCTTTCCTTGTGCTACTAATTAAAACCGAGGTTCCGTGTGTCTGTCTAAAGCTCCTTTCTTTCCATTAATGCCAACCGAATGTGTGCTTGTGCTTGGCTTATTCAGACAAGAGGGATACTTTACCACTTTGAGTGTGTGCGAGCGAGACAGGGAGCAGAAAGAGGTGTTCTGTTCACAATTAATCACAGCAGTGAATCTAACTCCTCTTTTCGTTTAATTTAGATTTCATCCGCAGCACTAACTAAAGATTGCAGAATCTGCATAACTAATTCAGGCATTGTAAACATCTTACCCAGCATTACATTAAGTCCTTTAGAAGATCTTACGTGTTATTATATATCATATTTATGCACATGGCCTGTCTCGGCAACGTCGTGGGATGAGGCATTAAAGATACTAACATAGCAGTTTCTAATCTTTGTAACTTTCAAACAGCCGTTATATGTCACCATGGCAACAAGGTATTGTTTTTACAACTGGGAGCAGCTGATTAGCATCTCAAAAGCTCAAATAATACCTGAACTACGACCCCAAAATCCCAGAAGAGTTGAAAATGAGGCTTCATGGATGCAGAGCAGGACCAGCAAGTTCAAAGCATCTCTTTCATAGAAATGGAAATAATGGGCAATGATTCCAATGTCTCTCTGCCGGTCAGACAGAGATTTAAAGAGAAGCAGCAAAAGCAAATGAGGTGAATCAGCAGTGCTTGCTAACAATTGATGGCATCATTCCGAAGAGTTTCTTCCTCTTCTTTTTCTTTCGGCTCTTCCCTTCAGGGGTCGCCACAGCGAATCATCTGTCTCCATTTACATTTTACAGTTGATAATTGCCAATAAATTTAGCTGTTAGCGCGGCATAAAAGAAATAGTGTCTTCAGTCAGAGGCTTCTTCAAATTTGTTGCAAGACGAACTGCTCACACACCATCCAAATATTTCCAAAAAAAGAGGAAACTTGGCACTAGACAGTGAATCACTTTCAGAACTTGTTCAAGACTTGGCTAAAGGACGCATCCTTCATGTGGTTGTGATTTTTCGTGTGTTTTTAAAATATATATTTTAATAGATAATAGAAATATTGACAATGATAAACTTTTTAACAACAGGAGCCCAATTTATCAAAGGGTTGCTGTAGTTAAAACGGGCGCAAAGAACACAACAAAAACATGCTTCTGTTAATTTACTTACTTTCAACAAAAGTTTATTAATGACAAACTAAAAAATATAATTCACATACATTCTAACCAAACATTGATTAACATGTGTGTACAGTCACTCCCAGAACTCTAATAATACTAGAACTTAACTCACAATCAATTTGATGGTTGGTATTCTGGCCAATGGATTGCAAGACTGGCGATGACTTCATAGCGTGAGATGGTCGTAGTGCTTTATAAGTTCATTCATTATGCAGATGTAGATTTGAAAATACACAATTAAAATATATAAATATATATATGCTTATAAAAGTTTAAAATTGATGTAAATTGGGGGAAAAGTTATCATTTCAAAAATAATTTACTTGAACAAAAAAATAGTACACTATAGAAATTATGGATTTTGTGAATAAATGCAGCATAAATAGATTAGGGAGCTGACTTGAGGAGGATGAGCTGTTGAGATTTTGCGAGAGCTGTGCGTAAGTAAAATGGCGGGATACTAGTAAAACAAACAAACACAGGTAAAAAAAACAACAATAAATTCAAGCCAAATAAAGCAAATATTTTTAATAATAATAATTATTATATTCTCTTTCTCCATAACTCAAACTGGACGAGGAAACCTTGCACTTGCACTTAGTAAGAATTCTCAAAATAAGACATTTATACTCAAAATAAGATTAATATTCTAACACCTTCTTCTCTTGCTTAATATATAAATCTCAGAACAAGATCAAAAATACTTTTTAGCTGTAAATGAGATTTTTTGACTTTGTTAGATGGACAGTTGCAGTTGTAGATACTGGATGGATGATTTACTTATTTGCTATTTAAGGCACAAAAATTTGACCAATAATCAGGAGGTCAAAGAGGGCTCTTAGGGTTAACAGACCAGTGTCCTGAGGACATACACAGCACTTGTAAGGAGCTCATTTTAAATGCAACCTTTAGGCATATTTCTGCTAGCAGTCAGCCCAAAGGACACAATTTCTTTGCATATAATGTGCTTGCTATATGAAATTTTTTTTTAAATGAATACCAGCACTGATTTTTAAACCGTGAATGAAATTCAAGTAGCACCAGAGTAAAAACCAATTTACCAGCACCCACGGTAAAATTTACAAACAACCTCATTTCGGTGTACAAGTGAAAACAATTTAATTAGTAAGATGATTTTAACACCGCACCTTGACCTTCTGTTTTTCTTCAGGTACTGCTCTGCTCTTTTTTTTTTCTTTTTTTTTTTAGCATACACTGTAAAAGCATGTTGTTAAGGCACAGACAGCAGATAGTGAAAAAGGAACATTTTGCAGAAAAGCAATCAGGAAGCGAAGACATCTGCCAGGGCTGTTCAAACGCTCCCCACCCGAATCACAAACACACCAAAGTGAGAAACTGCAGGTGATCCGGATCCCAGCATATTCTGACCACTTCTTCCTGGACCCATTGCCCAAATGAAAGAAAACAACTCAAGCTCAGTCAGACTAGATGAAAAGTGTGATACGTCATGGAAATGATTTTCATTTTGAATTACTTCTAGACTTTGACTAGACCACTGAACATGACCTAAATCCGGGATGCGCCGGTCGGGGGTCGTTTATTGCCCTCAGGACGATTCTGACTGTTTATTGTCTGATTGCTGTAAATCAGGGGTGTCAAACTCTTTTCCATTTTGGGCCATATCAAGATCATGATTGCCCTTAAAGGGCCGGTTGTGGCAGAAAGTATTACTTTAACTATCTTTAACAAAGAATTAAAATATTAATATATAATTATCTTTGTATTTGATAAGTACTTCTTTAAATATAATAAATAATAATAATGAACATCTTTTCACAATGTGATTTAGGACTATTCAAATAAAACATTTGATTTGACTGATAAGAGTATTTGGGTGCACATAAATTGAACTTAAAGGTTCTATTCATGTGATCCTCTAGAGCTTAGAGGACCACATAAAGTGTTATGGTGGGCATGATTTGGCCCCCAGGCCTTGAGTTGCTGTAAATGAAAGCCACTAGTGCGAAATATTCTCAAAAACTATGGTTGACATTGTACACAATGAAGGCAGACTGGTGGTTGGCTCATAGATTGCAAAATCCCTAAAAAGTCCCAAATGTTGTTTATTTAAACAAAAATGTTCCTCAGAGGGAAAATAATAAATATTACCAAATAATATGATAGTTTAATCATGTATGAGATAGATTCTGCTTTGTATGCAGGTATGCACCATTGGAGATGTTTGAGTCCCAATAATACTGATCCCACCCCCCCAAACTAGCACAGCTTTAATCAGTGATTTTATTTTAAGAAACCTGTGTGAGAGTCCAGGGCCTTTAAGCTTCCTCTGCAAAATGAATGCAATCAATTCAGAGCTTTACCACAAAGGACATATGTTTAACAATTTAGCACAATAGGCTAATAAGACATTGGTCTGGAGCAGCTGGTTAGGTGTAGTGACACTATGAAATATCACAGCAGTGGCAGTGGGAACAGCACAAGCAGGGGCTGATTTCATTGATTTCTGTTCATATCAGATACCAAGTACAAAGCTGGATTCTATCCTCACATCATCCTCTCTGCTGCTGGCAAACTGCAAATATTGGAAAAGGCGTTCTTCCTGTGTACAAAGGCATTTTATTTTTTCAAAGTCCTTGTGTACAACAAAAACCTTTCGGACATAATCATTGTTAATAAAAAGGAAAATCCAGTATTTAAAGACTGCTGCTGAAAGACTTGGGGATAAAAGTGTGGCTCAGCTCAGCAGCGGTTCACTCTATCTCTGTAGTCGGGGCTTACTGGCTCAAATATTTATAGAGCTGTAATTCACATATGATTATGATGAGCAGAGGGAGAAGAAGCAGCATTTAGTTTAGCCTTTCTGGCAGCATTCATTGTCTTTATGTCACCGCAGCCTTTAAGATTCATTAATGTAATTCATGTAATTCATTTTGAGACTGTTAGGACATATTTAAAATGTTCTATTTTGACCCAGGATGGACTGGTGATGCAACAACAAAATAACTAGATAACCAAGGTTAAAAGTAATGATGAAGTAGCTTGAATTCATTGTGGGTTTTCTCCAATCCATACAGGTGGAAAATATACACACACAGACTCCAAAGCTAAAACCAGACATTTACATACTCTGGATTAGGAGACATAATTATTTGTTCTCACTTACTTACAGTAATTAGAAAGCTAGATTAGACTAAATGTTTCTTATTTAGATCAGTTAGGATAAGGAAAATGATTTTACTGTTTAGATAGTGCTTTCAATTTGGCAAGATTTCCTTTTTCCTCCTTTTTTAACAGACCAAAGGAATATGTCTCAAAAGATGAAGAATTTTGTCACTGTATGCAGTTACAAGCTGTATTTTGATATTGTGTTGGTTTTGGAGGAATGGCTTCTCAACCCAGTTCAGTAAAGGACTCAATGGAGCATAGCACTGCCTTACCAGCCTTAAGTTAGCATCTTTATCAGGTCCATCTGTGGGGTATAGAACCTGTGTCCTTGCTGAACGATGTGATGGCTGGACATTCCCATCCTGTTTACTCTTGTACTCGTTTGTTTAAACAGAAACACACTTTGGGGTGTCGCCTGGCATAGTGGTTAGAGTGGGCGCCCCATGTGAAGAGGCCCCAGACATGGCCATCCATGGTTCGAGTCCTGTCCAAGGAGACTTTTGCCGCAGGTCTTTCCCCACCTCTGCCATCCTTCAAATAAATGCCACTCTGGCACCCAATAAAAGCACTCTTTCACATGCGGAAAAGGTTTTTCGATGATGAAGTAGAATTGTGTAGGTCCACAATTTTTTTCTGGATATTTTATCTGATAAGCATTGATTTAAACTTGGTGTTTCAAGAATTTTGTGCTTCTCAAAAAGTTTGCTCCAGATTAGAGGAGCATACAACCTGAATGACGCTTCTCCATGTTTGGTTCTGATTCTGGGGATATAGAGCAGACTTAGAATACCTCAGTGGACTGGGAGGTTGAAATATCCACAAGAGCTCTTCAACACACGTTGCGGCTAAGTCATTCACTGTTTTATAAACTGGTAAAAGTGTTTTGAAGTCTGCTCTCTGAGCTACAGGGAGCCAGTGTACGGACTTTAGAACTGGGGTGATGTGTCCTACTTTCCTTTGCTAATGAGGACATGAGCAACAGTATTCTGCATAAACTGTGGCTGTCTGGTTAACTTTTTAGGCAGACCTGTAAGGACACTGTTGCAGTAAACGGTCTAAATAAACATAAACACATTGGAGGAGTTTCTCTGGATCTTGTCGGAGCATTGGTACCTTAATTCTGGAAATGACTGTGTTTTTGAATGTTCAGGTCAGAAGCCCAGTTTCTACTTCTCTGTCAGCAATTTTTTTGATGAAGAGGACTTTTTTATTTGCAAGCCTTTTCTGGCGGCTGTGCCTACCGCTGTAGTGGCTTCTTTGGTATCGACAGTTTATTTTCTTCAGCCTGTAAACGAACATCCACTCAAGGAGCAACGGCCGAAGACAGCGAGTTTTGATTGAGCTGGAAAGCTTTTTACTAGAAGTTCAAATCATTGAATATAAAAACACAGCGGTCTGTTTTGTTGTACTCCACACCTCCTGGTATTCAAAATGGCCAAAAAAACGAATTAAATAAGTACTTAAGTAAGTGTCTAGTGCCCAAATGCTGCATTGACTATTAACTACATTATGAAGCTGTGTTTTGCTGAAATGATCTCTGGCTGATGTTTGGCTGACCAATCACAGATGTGCGCTCTCCATTGTGTTTGACAGATAGTTAAAAATTTGGCTGTACTCTGTCCCTGGTTATGTGCCGGTCAACCGATGCTGCGTCTCTGCACCTCTGCTATGCTTTACTCTATCACTGTACCTAGGAAAGAAGGATGACGTTGTGTCCTAGTTCTTTACCTTTACCTCATATCAACACCTTGAACAGAGTTTGGTGTTCCAACAGAACAATGATCCAAAACACACATTAAAACAGATTTCGAAATGGATAAAGCAGGCGAACATTAAGCTTCTAGACTGGCACTGACCTCAGCACTAATGAAAATGTATGGAATACTCTTAAAAGCCTGCTCTCTGTCGTGGACTAAAACAAGGATGATGTAGCATGATCCAATCAAGTCTTTAATCTTATCTTAGCTGAAATTATTTAGCTTCAATATGAATAATGTAATATTCTTTAATATTGCAATTAGTATTGGAGTTGCACCATTCAGGAATTATCCAGTAGTGAACGCAATAAACCTTTTAAAGTCATCTCTCTTGTTGCGCATCTGCAGAAGTTCACCCACCAAGGCCTGATTTGAAAGCTGTTGTGTAGGGGTGAAAGTGAGCAGAAGAATTTCCGTGTAGTGCTTCTCATATAGGAGAAAACATTTTTGCAAGGTCAGTCCCAAAGTAATCTTCAGGTGATAGTTCTTTTCATATGCAGCTGTATATGCTGCTGCAGAGACGTTGAGAGTGAAAGCAAAATAATCATTACTATGTCTGTACACTCATGTGTAAAATCTTTCCTGGGGAAAGGAAGGAAACATCCTCTGAAAATGCAAAGACTTGATCAAACCATGTGTCAAGGTGAGAATTTCATTCGGTGAATAAAGTGAATTCTGCAAATACAATGTAAGCACAAAGAGAAAGTATTAACAATTAGTGGACTGTTTATCCTTTTCTTTTAAGATGGTAGCCAGCGTTGTATGTTACTTTTCAGGAAACTTTAATTTTAGTTGTGCTGCTCCTTCAGATGGATGACTCTGGGTCTCACTAATACAGATTGAAGCGTTTAGCTTGGCTTGCTGGCTCCAGGATGTGATCCATCAGAAAACAAGGCTAATGTTTTCAGCTAACCCACTCCTGGTGCAATTATACGGTCCACTGGCATTGATCATAGCTCCTCTTCTTCAATTTTTTTTTCTCCTCTCTTCCTCCCATGCCCCCTTTAATAGCTAAGTCGGTGTTAAGTGTTTGATAAATGAGTTTTGAGACCGCTTGACCATCGATTTATTAAAATTTTATTTAAAAGAAAATCTGTGTGTGTATGTGTGTCTGTTAGGGAGGGAACAACGGTTAACTATTACATGGTGTATGGGTTTGAGAGTCAAATAGTTTCATTACAAACTGTCTTAGCAGGAATAAACAGAGCAAAAATCACTGGATTAGTAAGGGATCTTTGCAAAATAGTGCTATCATGCATCCATGTATCCATTAAAGTTTAGTGGTGCATTCACACCGCACTCTTTGTCTGCGTCAAGCAACACTCCAAACGCATCTAGTTTGACATATATACATTTTGAAGCTAAAGCTTGCAAACATGTGGGCGGGCCTTTCTCTGTCAGAAGTTTTAAACACTAGCGGATCGTGATTGGCTAGACACCGTCGTTGCCTGGTGAGCCTGAGGTACGCGCGGGGGAAGAACTGGGTGACGTTAACACTCCCTTGCTAGGCGAGGCTTTTTTTGTACTTCACAGCGGCAGGACTGCTGTCATCAAAAATAACGGCTGACATAAAACAATGCTTGAGCCAGTAGCAATTCAAGATTCAAAATCAAATGCAGTGTAAAAGTTTAACCTGAAGAGGGAATTCCACTGACATTTGTTTTGTTTTTTGTAGAAAATTAATATTTTTAGCAAAATGTAATAAAAACAAAAATAATGAAGAGAGAGTAGACAGTACTATTTGACTCTCATTTATGCTTTTTATCAGTAAAAAAAAACAAAAGTTGATCTGGGGGTGAGATGCGCTTTAAGTATACTGCCGACAGTTGGAGAAGGTGATGACCTTAGATGTAGAGTTCCAAAGTATGGTACAGTCAGTGTTGGGGAGTAATTGAATACATGTACCGGCGTTATGTATTTAAAATACTAATTATGAGTAACTGTATTCTGTTACAGTTACTATTTTTAAATATGTTCTTTAGAATACAGCTACTTTCGTAATACCATTGGAATACTTGTGTGTTTTCCACTTTCCACTATAAATTTTGGGAAATGTGTGTCTCTGCATTGTGTAGACTAACCCATAATACCCCTAAACAACATGCCGCCGTGACCATACAGTAGATGTCCTATGGCCGAAACACTCCCGACTATCAAACAAAAACTTAAACATGAGTTGCCAGGTATGGATTCAGGCCAGCAGCAGGGGGGATTGGAGCCACAATAGAAGCCAAATAAACCTACTAGCAGTGAAGGAAACGATGCATTCAATGGCGTTCTCTCGCATTTTTTTTCATGCGATGCTAGATTTCATTCGAACATTCCTGACAATAGCTCGACTAAAGTCTCAAGCTACGCCGCACATCAACAATGTCAACAGCAAGCTTGAAACATAGAGCATCCACCTGGCCAGCCTTTCAAGGTATGTGAAAGTCACAAAAAAATGAAGACACTTTAATGATGTATACAAACAAAACTAAATCCTCTACCCCGTTTTTTTGTTGTTGTCCAACATTAGACAGTGCCTGTATAGTTTTAGTTAGGTCATTTATCACAGTTACAGTGTTGGTGTTGATTGTATCTGACATGAGGTTAGCTTAATTATATGTTGTTGTGATGGGTTTCCTGAAAATGATGACTAAAAAGGATAAAAGCTTTCCATTTGGAGTGCAATGAATGTCAGTTTAAAATACTTTTTCATGTTCATAAGAGAAAGTCTCAAATAGCGTAATTGGCTGTGGCTGATAAACAGCTAAGCTTCATTTCAAATGACTAATTATAAAATCTAATAAAATGTAAAGAGATATTACTGCTAAAGACCAGTTTGTTTGTTTGATTTTTGGTCACTGAGAGGTAACAGTGTTGTGCCAAAAATAATTAAATACTTGTATTTTTTCCCAGCAATATCTAATGTTTAGTTTTAATATGACCTCTGTTTTCCTGTGGGAGTAGCTAGTAGCGCACATTGTGACAGTTAATAGACTTAGATGCTTTTTTCAAGGGTTGTGTTCCAAGTATTTAGAATACAGTACAAAGATTCAGCAAAGTAACGGAATACGTTACAAAATACATTTTACAGCAGGTATTCAGTATTCTGTAACTAAATATATTTACAAAGTATTCTCCCGAACATTGGGTAGAGTCTTAGCACTAGCGTAACATGGTGGTAACCCAAGATGGAAGCAGTGATAGTGATGATTCCAGCTCTAATCTGAGTTTATATGATGAAGATCATTTTTGTCAGTTAGTCTAATAAGTGAAGATGAAGTAAAAAAAAAAAAAGTCCAAGACACTAACTGGTGATTTATTGGACCAGCCCTCTACCTGTTGGGCCTACTGCCTCTTTCCTTAGTGTTTGCCAGCTTGACTACTCTATGACTCTTAGCTGGAATCGGGCTTAATCAAAGTAACTTTCAACTTCTCTGATAAAGTTAGTAAAAACCACCCAGCTAGCTACAATGACAGCTACAAGCTTGAAGTCTTTAGCTGAAAATCGATAGCATCTTTTATCGAGGTTTTTGTAAAATAGGAACAGATTTATAATAGTCTTTGTGTGCAGGATGACAAAAAAATTGCTAAAATGGAAAAAAGATAAAAATCTGTAATCTGTTTTCTATTAATTCTGAGTTTAACATTTATTTTATTACTCACTTTATTCATGTGCCAGCCTTGGTAATTTAGAGCTTTAGATAAAAAGAAGCGAGCAAAGGATAAAATGAATAAAGTTCAGTGTCACTTTATTGTCTGAATTTAAACTGACCTGTTTTAACTGAGAGGAAACCAGAATCGTATTCTTCACTCTACAAGCTTATGTTTACAGAAAAAAGAAAATAAAAAAGTAGAACACGAAATGCTGTGAGCTCCCAGCACATACACATGCAAGGGGAAGGCCAATTAGCACTGGGTGAAAACACTGGGTTTATTTGAAGCAATGTTTCAATGACAATATTTAATTGGATGGTAAATCAACTCCTTATCAGCCTCTCCACAGCTTGGTAGGAGAGAGGGAAAGAGAGAGCAGGGAGCAAGAGACGGGAGAGAAAGGAGAGGAAAACAGGGAAGAAGAGGAAGATGAGCTGACAGGGAGAGAAAAAAAAGGGAGAAAAGATGAGAGTCTCATGTCGAGTAGGAGAGGTAAAACTGCATGTACTGCAACCGTGCAAGATAACCAGGCCTGTAAACCAAAGGGGTTATTCGGGGACTTCATAATGGTCATGTACCACAAATGTGATTCAAACTAAAGCTACAACCAATAGCTAATTATTGGATTTTCACAGAAAAAAAAATGTAGATGCACATTGGGCTAGAACAACATACTAACTTGTTCCCTTCGTTATTAGTTTCTTATGATTTCTGGCATCATGATGTTCTTGGAATATCTCCACAAAAAAATCTAAAGCCTTTTCTTTTGCCTACAGGCATGGGGTAGCATGGGATTGTCATTGTCTGATAACCTTGAAGAAAAACGTCACAGTTTCACAGTATCATGATATTACGATGAGATTTAAAGTAAAAATAGATCTAATTGGTTTTTATTTAAAACAGAAAAGTAGGAATTACTCTGACTAATCCTAATCAATCTCATTTCTTACCACAGTAGTCATAGTAAGCCTACTCTGTCCCACAGTGTGGCCGGGTGCGCCTCCTCATCCTCCTTCCTGTTCCACATCTTGCTCCATTCTGCACTTGCAATGAACATGGTTTTTAACGCTGTTAACAGTTCTTTCAATTCATTATGAATGTATTTTTGCCCTTCTACTGCCTACTGTCTGTGGTCGCTGACCACTGTCCGGGGAAAAGCCTTGCTTTTACAACATAGGTCTAAAATAAACATTCAACCAGGAAACCCAACTTTACAGACAACTGTAATTATCATATTACCTGAGGTGAATCAGGGGTGTAATATTGGTAGGATTTAATCCCTAAATGTGAATATCACAATGTGTAAAGAACAAATGAAAAGATGATCTGAGACAACCTTTGTCTTTCCTTTAGGAAAAAGAAAACTGTAGGAGCCTTCCTTCAGCCAGCTGACAGGCAGCATGCAGCAACAATTGCAGGAGGGAAATGCATTATATTACTCTATGCTTTCTAAAAATGTCTAGTTCTCTTTATCATTGTGAACAAGTAACTAATATTATGCTGTAGGGAGTAGACCACCTTTTAGGCAAACCACTACAGCTTATGTCCTACAGGGAAGGGTCAATCCCTTGTCCCTAGTGGTCAACATACCAGGAGGTCTTTTTGTAGGCCTAGGCTGTTGAAAAAGACATTACCGCCATTAGTGCCAGTCTCAATGCCGGTATCAGTCAGCCTTTGGGTCATTCATAAGTGTGCTCAGCCTGTGGAGGCAATATGCCAAATTCAGGGGTTTTTCACAAAAAATTACGCCAAGTGCGGGATAAAGGGAGGTATAGGGGTGTCCATGGTAAACAGGAAAAATAGCTTGGATGTAACTTGTTTTTTTAATAACGATTAAAGACTCTCTCCTTAAGTCTTTGTGCAAGCTGCTCCAAAAGTTGGCTGTCCTTTAGTCCCCGTGAACTGTCTGGTGATCTGCTGTTCAGCTCTGAAGGCCAGAAGCTCCCGGACATCTGCATCTCTCCATTTCACCATTTCAGCTGACACCGTTTACAAATGCTAAATAAACTCCCCATGTTTACTTGCATTTCACATGTTTTTGCCGGTCGGGGCTCAGCGCACATTTTACACATCAACATTACATCACCCCCTGTTGTGGCAACGAGTGATCTTCGTTCATAAGACCAGCGTTGCAGCAATAGTTGTGGTAGTGTTACTACCAAGCCAGCTGGCACGAATGTCGCAATATTCCCTTATCACCACGCCACGTTCAACACACACCATATTGCCGCCACGGTGTGTCTCATGAAAACACCAGTAGACACCCTCCTTCTTAAAACGCGCTCAGTGGAGCACCAACCATGCAATGGCTGATATGTTTTAATGGGTGGGTCAGGGACAACACATTATAGAAAAAACTATGTTCAGTCCGCATATTCTCAGGCAACTCATCTTGAAGGAACAAGGGGCAGGATTTCTCCATGAATGTCCAGTTTTTAAAGTTATTGGGTGATGAAGCATTAAAAACCAAAAAGATTGAGCCCAACCACGTATTGTTCCCTTTTCTTGAACAGGCTGTATGCAGCAAAATGGGCTGCAATTGGGGCTCTTCAAAACAGGAAGCAGATAGTCGCGACTAGTGGCTCATTCAGCTGTGGGAAGGAACGACCAAACGCCACTCAAAGCACACTAGAAGTGACACTAAGAAGAAGGTTTTATCAGCAGCATGAGTCAAAAGCAAAATGTGATAAAAGTCAGACCCGCACCCAGATATATATCGGATATGCGAACGACGAATGGAGGCTGCTCCAACAGATAACAGATGATGACATTGCTCCTTTCCTAGTAGCATTCTCTGTAACGATGCAACAGCTGCTGTGTACCACCGAATGTTTAGAGAACGGACATTTTAAAAACCGAGCTCCGGGTTCGTTAGAATTATTTAATAGTAGACCTACAATACCAGAAGTAGCTTGGTTATGATCCATATCTATTACGAGCTGAGGGTGAGAACATCAACGATTTGGTAAATCAAGAGCTTTGCCTTATGAAGCAGCTCTTTCTTAACAACAACATATTAGAGCAGATGAAGCCCCAATCTGTCTATCCATCTGCCGCTCCATCCTACCATCACTCATGAACATGACCCCATTCTTAAAGGTCTCATTCACTTGTTTGTTTGTTTGTTTTTTATAAAAGACTGTGCTCTCTAGCTTAAATGTAAGTAGGTGAATAATCTTTATTTGGAACTTTTCACAGGCAGCTTGAACTTTTCACAGGCAGCGGCCACAAAGAGCTTCACAACACAGTTAAAAATCAGAAATTACGTACAGTATAAAAAGGGTCAAAAACTGTATGCATTGTAAGTTCTTTCTTTAGAAAAAATGCTCTGTCCCTCCTGTTTCTGGAGGTTGCAGTTTGTTCAAGGGGTTTGGGACATTTCTGAATGGGGAGAAGGTGATAGGGTAAGTCAGCTGGCCATGTCCTCTCAGGTGTTGTGCCTCCATACAAAATTGGCCCACATATCACAATTGTTTCAGCAGTAAGTGATGTCACTGATCAGCACCAAAAGGCGCCCAAAGCAGCAGAGAATAATTTGAGATCAACAATGGAAGAAGCACGAATGATCCATCAACTTTTCTAATTTTCTTCTCCTTCCATTCTACTTCACCACTAACTCTCCCAATTTTTCTGATGAGGTCTGCCAATATAATTTATTACGTAATTACAACCAATCAACATGAGTTAACCACAGTTTCTGCCCAGAGACTCTATTGGACCATTTAGGAGTACATACCCCAAGGAAGATACTCGGTTGGTTTCTGAAAGGGCCCAGAAAGAGGGCTTGTCGGCTCTGCCCAGTGCTGTGGAAACATGCGCATTTTGTGAAGGTCCAGTTAAGCAACCCGGAAGTTCTGATAGTGGAAACCTGTTTAATGTAAAGTTACAGTAGTTGAGTCTGCTAGCAACTTTTCAGTCTGCTCAAGCTCCTTAAACACGGGTCAAAATGCCTGTTTCAGTGTCAGGCTTTTGGTTTTGGAACAGTGTTCAAAATTGTAAGTTTCTCTGCTTTCCTAGTTTAACAGTTGTTGGCTGATCCACCAGATCTGCCAGTAAAGCTAAAATAACTGTTACCAACTATAATGTCAAAGAATTTCACTTTAAAAAAAATCAGAAGCAACGCTTTAAAAGAACTTTAGACTATACAACCAATATAAAGGAAAAAATTAGTGGTTTTAAAACACTTTAAATGCTTGGTATATCTTTGTTTGCTGCCAACCGGACCATATTTACCTTGAAATGTGAATAGCAACCCTTAAAAATCGACCCCATTCTGGGTTAAGAAGTGGCTTGAGTGAACAAAATCAACTTAATTATGCATCAGATACATTGATGTAGTGTAGTGGTCCTCAATACATTTTTTGTCATTTTTTGACATTTATGTTCCCTACAGGGGGTAGGGAACATAAATGTTTTCACCACCCCAAATGGAAATATTGAGAAGCTGATCATTTTTAATATTTATCTGTACAAACCCCTGACACCAGGATTCTGCATGCTATCTCCCGATTATTAAAAAAAATTAATAAAATAAGCAGCAACCAGGGGTGGATTTAGGATTGAGGAAGATCCAGATGACTGATGGATTTTTTTTTTCGCATTTGCAAATAATTTTGCTTCAAACGATACTGTATCTCGACTTTTGACTTCTGAACACCTTAAACGAAAACCACTGGATTATAATTATTATGCGTTGCAGCTTACATCCATTAAGAGCAGATAATATAAAGATAGAAGGCCTGTAGGTTTGACTATATAATCAATATATTGACCACAAATAAAAAAGATGATCCTAGTCTCCGCTGTTTTCCTTTTCTTCTTACTGTGATTTAATCTGCTGTTTCTTCGTTTTCTGCACAGGCTTTGTGACCAATTTTCAGTTCCCCAAGTTTGATCTAAAAACTAACATTTGAAATCGGGCCTACCAAAAACTATAAAGGCCGTCCGTCATTTTCCTTTTTGGGAGCTAAAAAGAAAAGGTTTCCACAAGAGCATCTGTGCATCGTTTCATTTCAGCAATCTCCTTAGTTGGAAAACTTAACTGATTGGAATGTTTGTTTAATTGTATTGAAATGGCTTTTCTTGTAAAGTGCTTTGAGATGTCTGTTGTGAATTGGCGAAATATAAATAAACTGAATCGAATTGAACAACTTCAATTTAAAGAGGTTGCAGCTCATTTTACTGTTTTAATATTTTTAAAATAATTTCCACAATACCACAACAGGGATAGCCTTCAGCCTTAGTTGGGATCCCACTGTGTGACGTTGGCCATCCTAGACCTAGAAAAGAATCGTGATGAAAAACGGTACGCGCATGTGTGATTCCCAGCTCTGTGGTTTTGCAGTATGACGTGCTTCTCAAAATCTTTTTTAGTGCTTGTACAACCAAAACCAGCCCTCTGCAGTCTTTGGTCAGCATCAGAAATTCTACATCGCAGATCTGCCAATGACCAATAAAAATCCATCCTGGGAGTGCCATCTGGAGAGGCCCATATGTGCTAAGCTGACTTCCATGGACTCAACAATCTTTAGCTTATCAGCCGGGATGATTTACACATAGATAGTTTGCACACACACACCCACACACACACTCACACACACACAGGCAAAGCACGAATATCTACACACGTATTCTCCTCTGAGGCAACGCTTGAGATCTATCAAGTATGCTGGTAATCCCAGCGATGGCGGTCACTTCACATCTGTAAACAGCTAAAATATGGATGATAAAAGAAGCAGATGAAACCGAATAAACGAGGATCCCGTGGATTCTCCACTCTGAACCGTACAGAACTCCAAACTTCAATCACGCACTCTGGATGATTGGCAGTCTTCATTTGACTTTGGTATTTTTTTCATGACAGCAGAGCAGGACTTTTTTCTTTTCCCTCTGTGACTCCCCCCCCCCCCCCCAACACACAGACACACACACACACTTCAGAGAGCAGCATTAATAGTTGAGGAAGACAACAAAGTTGACAACAAAGTCAACCTCTTATTTTCCAGTGAAAATATCCACTGAAAAAACGCAAAAATATGAGCAGATATGTTAATAGCCCTTGAAACATGTTTGCATTAACGTAGCGCTCAAATTTGATTCTGTTTGACTCCGTCTTCCTCTTCCTCTGCAGATTATCCTCCTTTCTGCCCTCTTTTATCTCCCGTTGTTGCCAATCTCCTCGCGGAACATAATTATCTCCCAGTTATTGTAAATATGAATAGATGGCGTGTGTTTTGGGGTGTTTTCATTTTTTCATATTTTGTCAACCAACGTGCATTTGCTAAGGCATCCATTTCCCTCTCTTACACACACAAAAACAGAGATCAGGGGGAGCCTGTTTCTTTACTCTTAAACACATTAGTGTAATTACCTCCTAATGATATTTAATTCCCACACAAAAGAAACAAGACACTCTGGTGCATTTGAAACATGAAAAGGAAGAGGCAGAGAAAAGAGAAAAAAAGCATTTGAGAGGGATCACATTAAATGTGTTTGTTATGTAATTTTATAGGTGACTGCTTGTAGAGTGTAAACAGGCCCCTCGCTGATGTGACAAATTAATGTAATAGACGGAGCCCATTCGGCTAATCAGAATGCAGCGTCAGGTCGTAATCACAGGGGATATTTAGGAAGAAAATGGAGCCGTTTCTTTTAGAGACTGACAAAACTGCATTCAGTCCGCTGTGGTCACGCTCTGATGATATTAATGATACAGCCATTACAAAGCAAATTATCTTTTAGATTTACTGGAAATGTGTTTGGACTGCTGCGTTTTTTTTTTGTTTTTTGTTTTTTTTTAACCAAAAATATGAAAGAATAAAAAAAGAGAGTTGAGAAAGAAAAAAAATTAACAGTTCACCATTTAAGTGTAATTCTTATGAACAACTTGAAGATGCACTTGTTGCATTTCATGCCAGGAGCCTGTTTCAGGGACCCAGGCCCAGATCTCATCACCCAGATGGACACATAGCCAAAACAAAGGCCCACGTGTAGAGATGGCAGTTTTGTTTTTTATCCCGAGTTGTTCGTTGTTGAATTGCATGATTTGCGATTGGATGAATTTCTTAGCCAGTGATCGTAAACGTAATTGACATACACCACATGGCTTTGCATCCTATTGTTTACTTATACAAAACAAATTGCAGGACATGACAGGAATGTTGTTGTTTTTTTCCTTCGAGAAAAAAAAGAAAAAAGTTCCATCAACCTATCATGCTCCACTTAATCCGGGGTCGGGTCAGCAGAAACCTAAACGTAGAGGCCCAGACTTCCCTCTTTCCAGCTGCTTCGGCCAGCTCCTCCAGGGAAATCCTGTGGTGGTCCCAGGCCAGTTGGGAAACAGTCCCTCCAATGTGTCCTGGCCCTTCCTGTCGAACATGGCTGGAACACCTCACCAGCGACGCATCCAAAGGGAATCCTAACAAGATGCCTGAGCCCCCTTAGCTGGCCTCTCTCAATATGGAGGAGCAGGGGCTCGACTCTGAGCCCATCATGCATGACCAAGCTTCTCACCCTATCACTAAAGTAGAGCCCAGACACCCTACAGAAACTCATCTTTGTCAAGATGAGAAATCAAGTTCCTAGGGAGGGCAATTCGGTAAAATTGCAGCTAGTTGCTGTATCAAAACTGTAATTAATGTTAAATTAAATGGCCGATAGTGTCACAATTGTGTTTTCATGCAGGTGCTAGACCAGTTGTCAGTCAAGAAAGAAAACAGATCCAGAAGGTCTTCAGATACAAAAATGGTGTCAATAACCAGCATTAATTATCTGAAGGGGTTTTACATTCTTACCGACCTCAGAGAAAATCTGAAGTTGGAATCAGCAGGTAGAAGCCTGATCCCATGCATCTCTAGCTATGTTTAAATCAGAAAGTGCTTCCACTTTTTAAAAGAAGTCATATTTTCTTAAAAGGAAATATATTTTGACAAGTTTGGCTGTACTTGTCTTCGTTGCTTCTATTAACTGTAGCCAGCCCATAATAGACATATGGCGTTCAATCACCTGCAAACCATGTTTTTTTTAGTCTTTTTCACAAACAGCCTCCAAAAAAACAACTTCTCAGCCTGTTGTTTGGCACAAACCATCTGGATCACATCTGGATCCAACTGAACCTTGTGAACTGAAACAGAGGCATGATAGTGAGCCCAGATTAAGTCGGTGCTAGTCCAAGGAAAAAAATCATCCACTTTATTTTCTTTTATCCAAATGTTAATTAATTTCTGGAGAAATCTTTTGGAAGAGTTATTAATAAGGGGATTAGCCCTTTCAGTTCTCTGTTGATTGGAGCCTTGCTTGGTAAAGATTTACAAACTGATCGTTACTCTGCTTAAATGCTATTTTTTTTGTTGTTGTTGTAAATATGTTCCTTAGATTTTAAACAATCTTAACAATGCGACAACATTTCTTGAGGCTCTACAAATGTAGTCATTTTCCCAACTATTTCCGACTTATTTATTCGGAATAGTTGGCAGGAGGGGACTGTGCAGATGTAAGTGTCTCTGCGTGTTTTTGTATAACAACGTGTATTGCTGGGACTGAGTGAGTGCCTTTCGGCTAGCGTGTGTGCACATCTTTTCTATATGAGCTGCTGTTTCAGAGAGAAAGGATTTCTGCCTCAGTAATTGCTTCTGCTATATTGTCCCCCTGAATCTTTCTCATTTTTTCTTTGGTATCTATTTTCTCTCAGAAATGTGTCCTTTTTCCTCCTCCAGACCCACTCCGCAGCTGTCGGCCGTCTCTCATTTCTCTTTTATACTCTCCCTATCTCATAGTCCTTGAAATTAACTGCGATCTCACAGTAACATCAATTAAGGAATCCCGCACACACACACACACACACACTGTGCCATGTGAAAGTCACCTGTCCATTTGGTCCATTAAAAGCTGCTTAACATTCACTGAGCTCTGAGTTCTTCCAAAGGACTGAGTGCACGGTTTGTAATAATACACTCAGAATCAGGAACACAAAGTGTCAGCATTGCACTCCAGTGAACCATAGCACAGCAGGGATGGACATTGATGGGTGAAGAAAAGGATGTACAAGAGGATGGATGAAGAACAAAAATAAAGCATCAAGCCGTAACTCAGTGTGTTTCCATTTTTCCACAACATTGTCATTTGCCTTCATCAAATTTAAGACCGCATTTAACGAAGACTTGCATTATGAGTATGAAAGGAAGAAAGCTGTTCGTGCGCAACGATCTCTGCTGGTTTATAACATTTAAATATTTAAGTTTCACAGGAAGTGGTTCATTACAAAAATAAATACCCCTACACATGAAGCTGTTTAGTTGGCTGCAGATGCACGGGTTATTCAGAGATGTTGCTGCATTGTAAGCTTTGACCTGCCGATACAGAATTTAAAGCATTTATTATTTCTATACTGTTCTATACTATATATTAGGGGTGTAGCAGTCGAAACGTCTTAGTTCCTTACGTACCGTGATTCAGTTTCAGGGTTTGGTTCATTTTCAGTACAGTCAAGAACAAATTTAAAGAACCGGTTGTAGGTTAGCGCCCCTCTTACACCACTGTTTAGAGAAATATATTAGGATATATATATATTTTTAAAAAGGTACTCATACATATTATTTTGGCTTTTGGAGTCTTTTATGAGAAAACTTGACCTCTGCCAGACCAGACGTGACGACTTGTTTGCTCCAGCAAAAGAAAACAAATTATTTTGATGTCGACTTTGACACAGAAGAAACTTTAAAAGCTTAAAACCAAAAATGAGATGGAGCAAAGCATTTAGCTTGCTTCATGCCCTAGAGAGCAGATGGAGACCGAGGAACAAATTAATGGCCAAAACATTGCTAAGCTATGCCAATGTTATTAGCCTGGGTGCTACACAATACCTTTACTGTTCCTTTAACTGCTTATTGTTTCCACATATCATGCTGCTTCTATCTTTAATATTATTCTTTTAGCAAAGTTGTTGATAGCAGATGTTAGACAATGAGATTTACTAAATGCATTTTGAGAAGGATGTACTTGGCTATGAAAAATGTGGTCATTATTTGCGTCCACTTAGACCTGAGGATTAGCATTCCAACGATGCTATGGGGCATAACATGGGATACCGAAGCAAATATCATCAGCGGTGGTACCTGGACCTGTAGAAGGCAGGAGACATGATCACGGATCGATCAGAGGCGATGTTGAAGTAGTTCTACCTTTACTCACCTCCGCAGAGTAGTGCGTTTGGGATGGTATTCTTGGGATGCAACTTAGCATCCACTAGTGCCTATATAGAGAGAGTGGCGACATCTGGAAACATGGACGCCATATTCGCTACCATCTTTAAACGTGTTACTAAGGGAATTTTGTATCGGCCTGAAATAAATCGCAGATCTTACCTTCAACTTTCACGTAACTGCTGAAATTATCATTCGTCAATATCTAAAAGGCATCAACAATGTATGACCAAGAACTAAATATTCCGAAAAAGGCTGGTAAAAGTGACAAAACGTCCCCTTTGCGCGGAAATGTTCTCTTTTTTTGGATATATATACATCATACGTCACTTTACTATTTCTATAAGGTATTTTAATCCATTTCGATCTTAATTATTTACATTTACAATCAAGTATTCAAGGCAAGCAATAAACTCATTACATACAAATAGGCGAAATCTGTTCACTTCATTATCTATAGACTACAATCTCAAAATTCAAATTATTTCTTATACATCGTAAATGATATATTTCTCGCCAGTGGACTTTTTTCCGCCAAAACGCAAACAGATCTTACCTCACACAACAAAGAATAACAAAGAACTGGCCTTCCACTTCTCTCGTCAGACTTTGTGCTCCCACAATTTCCTCCTTTCTGCATCCCGAGGAAATAAATGTAACAGTTTGACACCTCCAGGTCTCGTACTGCACCCGAACGCTGCACAGCATGGCATTTTTAGATAATCATAGATCAATCTCAAGATGCAATACTCATATGTTTCTGTATTTGTTTCTGTGTGATACTGGCCAAGTTGGTATCGAATATGGCGCCCATTAGGCAGGTGACTGCCTCTGAGCCAATCAGATCGCAGAGTTGTCCTAAACGTTCTAAACCGAGTTGTTGCCAGTCTCTCTATGTAGGCACACTAGCATCCACATCCACTACAAACACCAAATAAACTTGAAAAGCACTCATTGAGCACAGACTTCAGATGGTTATCCAGATCACCCCCAAAATTTTATCACTCATTCTTGGTCCCACTGCAGAAATTTTCTGGAAATTTCATCCAAATAAGTTAGCAACATTTTGAGTTTTGTTGCTAATGGACAGTCAGACAGACAGACAGACAGACAGACCTGGGAAAAACATAACCTCCTTGTCAAAGGTTATGAACACATCCTATATATTATTGATCTTTCTAACAAATTGGTTTCCAAATAGACATGAATTTATAATAAGTGTTTTCACAGTTAATATAAAATGATATTTACACTAATTTCTTTTAAAGTTTTATGACTGCATTATTACAGTTTCAACAGTTTGAATAGAGACTAACAGATACTGTACCAGGATATTACTTTTTGTTGTCAATTGTTTGTAAAATATGTGTTAAGGTTGTAATTTTTGAGATATTAGAAGTGTGTATTATTGAGTCAGGGTAAGAAAACTGCACTGTATGATTCTCAGACATAGGCCAGTCGGGTTTTTTTATGATGTGATCATCTTAAATAAAAATACCATGGTATCCTGGCATTGATGGAAAATATTCAGACAAAAATGTATAACATGATGCCTTTTTTTGTTGTTTTTTTTTATTCAAGTTCAATGACTTTATGGAGCACTTTAAAATAAACCAAGGTTTGACATAAGTTGAAGACAGTTAAAGGAAACATGAATGAATGAATGAGTGAAAAGTTGTTTAATATTTTGTCTTACATACACACTGTATGCCCAGCCCTAGTGGGCTTATAAGACATCAATATCACCAACAAAAGACCAGTTGCCAGACAGTAGACACAAAAATTGAACTTTAAAATTAAACACAACGTTTCAATTTGTCCTCATCACTGATCCAGAACATTTCGGGGCTTTGGAGCAAACAATTCACCAAATAATACATTTCTAATATCATCATACCCTGGGCAATATAAATGAGTTTCACAACATATATATAATGTAATGCAGGAACAGAAGCTAAAGCACAAAAACAGCAATTGAAACTGTCGAAAGCCTGACTGAACAGATGTGTTTTTTAGAGATTTAAAAACAGTGATTGAGGTTCCTTGTCTAATGTTCAATGGCAGCTTCTTGCAGACCATTCACACATTTAAAAGCCAAAAGGTGGAATTTTAAAATCAATTCTTTGGTACACATGCAGCCAGAATAGAGATGACAGGCCTGGTAAGATATGTTCATAATTTAGGCTACCTTTAGGTGATAGGCAGCTGCATTCTGAAACAAAACAAAAAAAATCAAATTTTCTTTTTTATTTGCTGCAACAACAAAAAATGAATTATTGTTTTTGATTGTGACTATAGGAGCCTGCTTTCAGCCCGGTTTGTATTCTATCTAGCCTCAATAGAGCCAGAGAGAACTGTAACTCTGGACTTCAGCAGGATAAAATTGCTAAACTTTAGTAATTTAGAAATTAAAAGTATTAATACCTTTGTTAGAAATGTTGCACTAACCAAAATTGAGCAACAATTAAATTGTTATACTGTTTGTAAGCGTCAGTGGAGTTGTTGTTTTTTCCATTTTTGTCAGAAACTGGAAGCCGGAGTACCCGGATGGAATTGCAGTTTAATTGAAAGAGAAAACATGCACCATTAAAAAAAATACGTGTGTGTGTGTGTGTGTGCGTGTGTGTGCGTGTGTGTGTGTGTGTGTGTGTGTGTCAATGTAGACCATAATCAACATTTTAAAGATGGTAAGGATTCAAACTTATACTAGGTTTTTCCTACCAGTGTTTGCCAGAAGTCCTTAAATTCTTACCGTATTTATCTTATGATCATACATTTTATGTATGCTAACATATAGAAAACAGTTTATAACTACACTTAGGTTTCTGGCATGTTAGTTGAGTGCTTAACTTGCTTTTTTGGATTTGAAGACAATGACTTATTTTCCTGCATTTTTATGCTCTGTCCACTCAAAACAATAAAAGAGCTATTACTCAGCGCTGTAAAGAATTGTAAATCAGCGTTTTATGATCAACAGTGACAGGCATCACTGAAGTCTAATACATAACACTATAGGAAACTAGTAAAACAACTGCTAATTAGTAAGAGCAAAATGTATTGTTTGAAGCCAACTATTCTCAATCGCTATTTGAGATCTTCAATTGGAAGATAAGTCTCCATCCACCGGCAAAGATCTCAAGTTGACTCCATGTCTGATTAATCTTCTGAAGCAGAGTAATGTGTAGAAATACGGCCCCTGTCCAGAAAGCATACAGATGGAGTTTCATTCTGTGAGCTCAAGCTGGCGTGAACTCTGCCTGCAGTGTCTTTTGTTGTTTCAGCCGGCTGTGATTTAAGGCTGAACATGATGTCACCTCCATCATCATGGTTACTAAATTGCCCTGTTTGTGTCAGTGCTATTAGTAATGGTGTGTTACAGAGGTTATGTTGCCGTAGACTGAGAGGGTTTCAGACTTGCCGTCATCCGCTAACCGCTCCACCGTCTTTCTTCTTTAACAAACCTACTTTTGGAACTAATCCCACATCCAAGATAAAGATCTGACCCGGAGAGCTGCATGTGTTTGCAGTTACTTTTTGGAATTGATTTGAGATGGTTCTTATGTATTTTTAGTCTCATAACACAAGATCATGAGTCCTTCCTGGACTGGAGCAGCAGAATGAACTGTTTTTGAACTAAGAAAACAAAGACTCCCAGCTGGGGAAATGTTAACAGTGTGTTCATCAATCATCAGTGCTATGCAAAATATTAACACCATTCAAAATTTTCCATATCTCCTTACAGTTGGCAGATGAAATGCATTCTACTGGAGCTCAGTCAGATTGAATAGAGAGCATATTTGGTCTTCAGTTTTCAAGGCCTGCCACAGATTTGGACATTTAGACTTAGGTCTGGACTTTGACTACGCCATTCTAATACATTAAAATGCTTTGATTATGACTTCGTTTCTAGCACTGCTTGTATGCTTAGTTTATACTGCTGGAAAGGGAACATGCACCCTTCTAACAGGTGTTCTTCCAGGATTGTCCTGTGTTCAGCTCTCTCCATCTCCCCATCAACATCCCCTTCGTTGCTGAAGAAAAAGTTTATCCCGTTCATGAGTCTATCGCCACCATGTTTAATCGTGTGGAGGGAATGTGTTTAAGATGATGTTGAAGCATTTTCCATGCATTCCCATCCAAGATGATCAATGTACTCCCCATATCTGCTCCTTTCTCTGCACAGCTTGAGGCAAACTGCAAATGAAACCTCTTGTGAATTTCCTTCAGTGATGAATATCTGAGTCTCACCCTTCTGTGAAGGCCCGATTTGTGAAGTTTACAATGAATACTCGCAAACAGATTCTCCCACCTGAGCTGGGGATCTTTACTGCTCCTCGAGAGTTACCATGGAGCTCTTGGTTTCTCCTCTGATTAAAGCTGTCCCGTTAGTTTTGCAGTTGTGCCATACTTATTTCATTTTTTGTGTAAATGGATCCAACACTCCTTAGCTCGCCTGTCTGCTGTGTTCCTCGATCTTCTCGATTGCGGTTTGCCCTGAGATCTTCACACTTATTAATGATGAGATTAAATTAGCCACTTGTAGATTTCCTCTGAATAATTAGGTGACTTCTGAATGCTAATATTTGCACTGAATTATTTTTAGGGTGGATTGGAGTGTAAGGGTGTGATATCAAATGCATGCCACACTTTTCAGATGTTTTTATTATTATTATTTTGACTTTTAAATATTTTCCCCCCTCCACTTCACAACAAGGCACCTCTTTGTGTTGGTCTATCACATTCAATTCCAATGACCTACTTAGTCATTTTTGGTTGCAACATGAAAAAATGGAAAAGTTTCATGTGCATCAATGCTTTTGCAAGGCCCTCATGTCTTGCTAGTCCAGAAGGCTCCGTGAATAGAGCACACCTTTGCTCAGATTAACGGCCACTGAACGGGTTAATCATACCACTTAAATAGACGCCGTCTCTGCCCTTCCAATCAAACTCCAGGCTGCCCCTTAAGCTGTTAAGCTAAAAGCGTCCTGTGGTTCACATGGCACAGGCCAAACCACAGTCATTTCAAGGCCTCCTCTATATCTGTATACTGATATGCGCCTTTTTTTCTCTACATATCCCTATAATGCTTCACTAACCCCCACACACACAAGCCAGTGTTTTTTCATTTAAAGACTTAATTACATTGAGTGCGATCCAGTGTTGAATCGCATCAGATAAATTTTACTGAAGAACAGCAAGTGAGCAGACAGTTTTACTTGAACATGCAGGAGTTTATGGATGTCTCTACCTCAGCTGAACCGCTCAGGGTGGAGCAGCCCCGACTTGGCATGGCGAAGCTTTTGGATTTCTCCACATGTTGGAGTGATAAACAAGTGTAATAAAAGCTCCTCCTGGAATTCGAAGACTATTTATGGCAAAACATTTCAGCAATCTCATAAGAAAATGTCAATAAACGCAGCAGCGACTACAGCTTTGAAAGCGGTTGCATAATATTTTTGTAGTTTTTCCCAAAAAAGGGAACGTCTGACCATTGGCGGCTTGATGGTTCAGTGGTTTACAGGTGGTCTGTGCATGCATATATGGACCTCACTACCTCAAAAGATTAGCAGCTGTGTCCACATGTTGCTTTGTTCAGACTCTGGCTGTCTCTCAGGGACTTTTTGAGAGAGGTCGGTGGAAAATATCTGCAAGAAATATAGATATTTACCTCTATGTATGTTTACACCCCCCCCCTGGAACATCTCTGGAAAATTTCAGAGCTGCAGAACATGGCTGGAAATGGCTACAGTAGCTTTCACTCTGAGCTAAATATGAAGGTGCTACCCTTATTTTGAAGAGAAGTAGTGGAGTCTTGGAAAAGTCCAACCAATTGTGTGTAAATAGGATTTAATATGATAAACATAAAGTGGTGCATTATTGTAAAGTTTAAGAAAATGGTACATAGTTTTCTGTGATGGACTGGCGACCTGTCCAGGGTGTACCCCGCCTCTCGCTCGTTGACAGATGGAGATAGGCACCAGCCTGCCTGTGACCCCTTAAGGATTAAGCGGTTCAGGAAATGGATGGATGGTACATAGTTGTCCAACATTTTTACAAGTTTATGTTCAGTCTTTTTTATGCTAATTTCCTTGCTTGGAATTTGGTTTCCCTTAGAATGCTCCCAATTGCTGAACAGAATGTACCGTTGTGTAATTGAATCTGAGTCTATATCCAGCAGTTCTTTGAAGGCCTCACAGGTGTGTTAGAAGGAAAACATTAATCAGTGGTAGTCCACACAGGGGACAGGGTAAATGTTTAAGCTGCGTTCGACATCATGAGACACGAAACAAAACTTTTTGGCTTACATTAGAAGTGATGAAATTAATCTTATAACTGATGCATCGTGATGCGAGCATGATTCTGCAAACCATAATCAATTATTTATTTCATTATTATTGATCATAGACATAGATTCTATCCTTATATAACATGAGCTTCAAACCGGACCAGGTAGATCAACTGGTGTTCTTACACAGAAGTCCTCAGTCTTCCAAATGTCAGCTAATTATCATTTTCCAGTATTAAAGATGTTGTTATTGTCTGTAGAGCATGTTTTAACCATACACTGAGAAATCACTGACTTTTGAATCAGCAAATTTTATGTTCTCCAATCCTCTCTTAAATCCCAAATGTTCAAAATGTTTTGCACTTTTGCATTTTCCAGAGACTGTTGTTATCAGGGAGCTTTTGTGCATGTGCCATGCTGTGGTCAGACATATGTTTAATAAAAAAAAGATAATATCTGACACATTCTATTTATTTATGAATAGCAACCCAAATGGAATAATCGTAATACATCGAGAAATTGAATTGCAATACATTGTTGACATTATCATTTTAATTGCATTGAATCATGAGTCTTCATCCCTAGCTTACCTGAAACAAGAGGAGGACATCTCCCTCGACACACCATCTTCATATTGAACATGTTTTTTTGGGGAGGAATCTCTTCAGCAGCTGAATATATAAAAATACCACAAATTTAAAATGGAGTACATCAGATCAAATCAAATTATTATATGACCCACAATGGCCTAGTCAAAGTCCAGACCTAAATCCGATTGAGAATCTGTCCGGTCCAACCTGACTGAACTTGATCTTTATTTGTATTGAAGAAACTTCAGGGTCTAATGGTGCACAGCTCGTGGAAACATACCGCAAGACACTTGCAGCTGTAATAAGCCATTTCGGTATTGCGTTGCGTGCAATGCATTCTGGGGTTTTCATCCCAGAGCTCATGGAGTCAAGATGTGCTGTATCATCCTATTGCAGGGATTTCTTGCTTGTTAAATATAAGCTATGGCTAGCAGTTACGATGTGTCCATACCAAACGTGACAGGAGCGACTAGAGATTCTGGTTTAGATGAAAAATCAATGGAGGAGCGCGATGAAGCGCGACTTGGTGTCCCGCGATACTTCAGAAGCAGATTTGCGTCGCGAAAAAGATTTTTTTTGCCTGATTTGCGCAAACAATTCACGCTACAGATGGGATGGAAAATTTTCGCTGCATTTTATGTGGTTCCTTTTTGCATTCGCGCTCATGGCGTCTATCGCTCGAGTTGGGAAAATCTGAACTCCAGAGTCAAATCGCGCCGCGACAACCAATCAGGGGACAGAGTTTCAGTGATTCTGTGACTGTCATGGAGTCACAGCCTCTGCAGGACATGGAGGAAATACTTATAAACATCGTGGCTAATCACCCCGAGCTACATGACACAAGCTGTTTTCTATAGAGAGACAGGAATAAATAATTATTATAAATAGGTGAAACTAGACAGGAATGCTCTTCCCCAGCACTGCTGAAGGCCAGTTCGCGCGTGAAAATGCCATATTTTATGCGCATCCAGTTCGCTTTGTACACGCTTCAAGGTGCGAATGTGCTCGCAAACAGCTAGGCGTGTGTCGCGCTTTTTAGTTGCTCCTATCGCGTTTGGTGTGGACACACCGTTAGGACGTGGCTTATTAGCTTCTGTCGTGCTTTTAAACTATTTGTATTTTGGAATGGGATTTTTACTTGTTAGAGGCAGTAAGAGCCCGGATAAGGCTGTGATGCTCTAAACATGAATCCTTCACATCGACTTCCAGCAGTAGGCTATGCAAAGCCTGCGTGCTAATGACTATGCTACCAAAACTAAAAATGCATTCTCCACCATTCAATGTGGTAACTGCCATTTCCACAGCAAACCACAGCACAATAAGTACTGGGCATACTTGAAAAGTCTGTCAAAAACAGCCTTTAATAGGCTTCGTATTAACGATAACACATGCATGCATACGCTGTTTGCAGTCGAGACAGGGGTTGGTTTGGAGTCTAAAAGCCGTGACCAGGGGTCCAAGCCGCATTCATGAGCATGCTCACTCGCAAGACCGATATGGCTTATTGCAATTAGAGGTGGTTCTATGAAGTATTGACTCAGAGGGACTGAATACATAGATATACAACAGCTTTCTGATTTTATTTATAAAAACATTTCAAAACCGAATACCATGGCACTTTCCAATCATTCACTACTTTTTGTGCCATTAAATCGCTATTAAAAATGTCTGTAATGTGAAGCGGTTCTGGGGGTATAAATACTTTTTTTATGGCACTGTATACTGTAGATCCGTATTGGTGGAGAAGTTCTAGACTCAAAACCCCATTAATGTGTGAAGCTTCAGTTTTACTTTGAGGTATAAAAACTTGTCTGAAAGCAGGACTTAAAAATGGCCTCTGAACCCAGAAAACTGCATAAACCCATAGCGTGTTTGACTTAAATGTCCACCCGCCGCAGTTTCCTCCAGGCCCCCAGTACACCCCCACACTTTACACGAGACATGACTCACTAAACTAAGATTTGAAATATACTGTATGTGTTGTGGATGGATCAGCTTTATTCTTGTGCTGTTTTTAAGCCAAAACGGTCTTTAAAATTGGCTGAAGTCAGTCTTACTTTCCTTGTTGTCTTCCAGGTCAGTCTGCCAAACGACTCCAGCTGCGTCGAAGAGATTTTGCGGGTATGTTCCCTGGACACACAAACACACACACACACACAGACTCAAATACACACAGGGTAATTGCACTGATTATCAGCTGTTTTATGTTTGTTTTGAAAGACTTTTGTTCTTTTCCAGAGAATTTGATTGTAGGAAGAAATGACAGAATGAAGCGGGTGAATGAGAAACAGAAGGGCTAGAACAGAAAGGATGGGAAAAGAGATAGTTTGGCTCAGGTCCATGATTATAGATTGTTTTACTGGATGAAGTCATGCAGAATTCTCTTCCATGATTTTCCTTCTTTTTTCCCCCTATCCGTGTGTTTAAAAGAATTTTGCCAAACAACACGTTTTTTCCACACTCCCCCTGTTCCCTCTCCTCTCTTTCTGTTCTGTTTCTCCGCTCCATGAGAGTGATGTCAAAACAGATGTTTTCCCTGCTAATCTTCCATCCTCTCTCAGCAGTCGCTTTGACAAGGACCTGGTTGGACGGTTTAGTTAGCTCCTCCACCTCTGTTTCTGCTGTGGAAGCACACGCTCCCCTCTCCTTTATCTCTTCCTCTTCCTGTCTGTCTTCCTCTGTTCCTTCTTCTATGCCCTCTGTCATTCGTCTCCCTCTCCCTTTCACAAATCAATTTGCCGGTCAACAGGCTATGTGACAGACTGTCTGCTGTGAGCTGCGTGAAAAGCCTCTGTCAATAATATTGGTGCAACATTGAATTCTGCCTGTGATGTTTACTTGTGTCAAGTGGAAAGATCAGGGAGTTCAAAATGTGAGGTGGAGTGAATCCGAGCGGTGGGGCCGCAGCCCATTTTCTCTCCTCTCTGTGACACCAGAGATACAAGTCAGCTGTCAGGGAAACATGGTTGTTTCGGATGCAGTGTAACAGAGTCTAACAATGATGTGGTCACGAGATGTAAAGCAAACCATGGCGCAGTATAGCCTTTACTGACTGTCAGGGCTATTGGCATTGTCATTCTGTTAAACTGACAGTGCTATTCTATTTAAATAAAAGTTGTAGTAGTTGTGTGTCATTCTGTCATAATATTCATGGTGGACTCTCACGGCTCGAGAGCATCAACGGTTTGGTTCCAAAACGGAAATGAATTATTTCATATCATCCACTGTGATTTTCTGCATTTTTGCTTTAAATTCTTTCCCTCACAGTTGAAGAGTACCTTTGATACAAATCACAGACCTTTAAATGCTTTGTAAGTGGGAAAACTTCAAAAATCAGCAGTGTATCATATACTTGTTCTCCCCACTCTATATGGGTTTCAATTGGCCAAATAACAATTAGTGTACGCTTTATTAAACACAAAGAGTGAAAGCGCATTTCTCAGTGAAGAGATATTTAACCAGTTACTGTACAAGCAGATTTCCATCCAGTTAAGCTAAAACTAACCAAAATGCTGGCAGTTCACATGATGGTCAAAAATCAGAAAGTAGCAGGGTTGTGTGTGAGAGGTAATAACTCAGATGTTCAAATTGACCTTCCTCCCTCTTAAGCAAGGAGTATATCCCATTTAACCAGTGCTTTACAAGCAGAAGTGCCAGTACTCCTTTTTCAGTCCTTTTAAAGCAGAGGGGTTCCTGAATGTAAATATAACAGTGTAAAATGAGCTCCCACGCTCTGTATGCATCAAAATGTGAATAAAAACGGAGGGAGCTCAGGTCAAATCTTCTATAATCAAATGAAGTCATATCTTGACTATGTATACATAAAATCATTTCAAATGAAAGTGCACGCTTAAGAAATTTCCTTTGCTTTATTAATAGAAAAACAGGCAGATAGCTACAACCTAACTGAAAATGTCACATTTTCTTCAATTGGAGAAACAAGCTGCTTCTGAATTTATGTGTAATTAAATGAAATGTGCAGAAGATGAAAAGAATATCAAAATATACATTAAATAAATAAATAAAAACTATGGCTGTCAAACCATTACAATTTTTAATCTAAATAATCACAGGGTAGTTGTTATAATACCAGTTAGTTTATAAACCTGGCATACTTAAACATGATTGAAAAAGTTAGGGTTTAAAGTGTTGGTCTAAATCAGAGCTGCCCAAAGTGGCGCCCGCTGGCCAAAGTTGGCCCCCCAAGTCATTGAATTTGGCCCGCCTGTTGGTTTCCCTGAGTATAACTTAAAAGTCCACATTGTTCAGTCAGCTAAATATAATTATTCTTCCAAATTGAATTACGAGAGTCTACAGGGGGCATATAGAGTAGATTTTTGCACATATTTACAATTAATCACCTTATAAGACCACAAATCGTCATATTTGATCAATTTACAAAATATCCCATGAGCCTTTGCTTTCACACCAGCAGACAGAATCAAACTTCTTCCATGGTTTGCAGGTTACCACACTGGCTGCTAGCTTAAGCAACTATTATCAACATGGTGCGTCATCGTCAGTGGTACACAGACGGGAGGAAGAATATTTTTTCAATGACATCAATACTAAATCCATCAAATAAGGAAGTTCAGATATGTTTTAAATGGAAAAATATGACTTATTTGTCATTTTGTTCTTATTTACTCAGAAAGGAATCTTGAATAAATGAAAGTACTTTTTTTATTCTTAAACTATTGGGATTTGTGTTTTGACTAAATTATTACATTTGGCCCCCGGCCCTCTGATAAGCGATCATTTTGGCCCTCTAAGGGAAAACTTTTGGGCACCTAAATAAAAGGTAAAAGCCAGATGGCGATGCTTTTTTTAAAGGGTATACGGAAGAGATTCATGACATTTTTGTTTTTAATTCTACAATCACATTTACACACGGCCCTTCTAACCTATTCATCTTTTAGCCTCTTATTAAGGTATACTAATCGCCGAACATTTTCTGATATAAAATGATGATTTAATGATTTTGGAAATCCCAGAGCATCTTCTTCCTAGGAACTATCCTAGAACAACAGAGTGTCTTCAGTCAGAGGCTTTAGTTTTACAACACTAGGAAATCCTTCTTGCCCACAGCCATCAGATTTACAATCCTTGAAGAATTAAATAGTATGAGGAACAACGACTTTTGCTAATTTCTCCATGAGAACAATAAAGCATTTTTTTTTGTGGAATCCTTAACACAAGCCCGAGCGAGCAGAGAGCAGGTGTTATTTTTTTGTTTTGGGGCTGGACAACATGGACCAAAATTTATATGTTGATATTTTTCCTTGTGAATCTGATTTTTGATATATATCTAGACATTTTTCTTCAGAAGAAAGTATTAACACAAAAGCAATGAAGAATCTAAGCTACATGCCTCAAATGTCACACAGATGCTTTTATTTAAACAAAGCTGTAGATGTAGGCTACATTAGAAACAGTGTTAAAAATAAAGTAACGGCATATATTAATAATATTACTTTCTTGAATAAAATAATGTTCTATTATTCCAAACAAAAGTAATTTTTGATTTGCTATAAAAAAACATCTGTTTTGGGTGGGGTTGTCATACGTTCTAAATCTCCTGTTATTGAACTCCCCATACATTTTAAACGTTCCTTGAATGCATCACAGTTGCACAATGCAGCAGTAGTGCAACAAACAGCAGATGCAGTAATGAGTGTACCGACCAGTACTCTGTGAGAACGTTCTCGGTGCTCGTGGTGGGACTGAGAACAGTTGCGTACTGGTTCACTTAAATCACTGATTCAAAACGGACACATTAATGAAGCCAAAGCTAAGGTTATTATAGTTAACATTAACAGTTGTAAGAGCATGGAGCTTCGCCTACACACAGTTTTTTGTTCCAGGTCTTACGTTGAAATTGAGGGTTGATCACAATTAAGCCTACTTTTCATCAGTAAAGTTTCCTACCTCGTTATGCTCCCACATCCATTGTGGAAACATGACATTTACACACACACCCACACACACATGTTGGGTTTCTATGTCTTGTGGGGACTTCTCATTGACATAATGTTTTCCGTAGCGCCTTACCCTAACCTTAACCATCAAAAATTAATGCCTAACCCTGACCCTTACCCCAACCTAACCATAACCTAAGTGTAACCCTGACACTAAAACCAAATTTTAAGCCTCAAAAATTGCTTCAAACTTGTGGGGACCGGGATTTTGGTCCCCACAAGGGAGGTCGGTCCCCACTTGGATAGTAAACTTCCAATTTTTGGTCCCCACAAAGATAGTAATACCAGGTCCACACACACACACACACACACACACACACACCCTTTCTCTCTCTCACCCAAACAAACACAAAAATATGTTCAGGTGAAATCAGTGGTCTTGTCTATCAAAGCACAGGAAGTCTTCAAGGAAGGACATAATGATGTCAGAGAGTGTGACTGTTGCTAAGCAACACGGCATAGTTCGTCAGAGTAGCGAAATAGCATTGTAAAGAGGGAAAACACACTTGGTACACATCAGCAGATGTTTCTTTTGGGGATCTTCTGAAATGTTGAGCTTATTCATGCAATCAGCTACACACACACACACACACACACACACGCACACACACACACACACACCTTCCTCACACAGACAAATACATGCGTCATCGGATGAATATGACTCATCCCCTCCAGAGGGGAGCATAGATGTATGAAATTAGGCTTTTTGGCCCAGTAACCTGCTGTAAGGACCTTGACAGAGTGAACATGACTGTGCTACAATATGTACTGATTAAAGAGCAAAAAAAGGAATTTGTTTTGTGATTGACACTTTGGTCCTGAGCAAGAAGATGCTGGGTTTCAATCCCAGTCAGAACCTTTCTGTATAAATGGACTGAACGTATTCTGTGTATTTCCAATCATACTTGTGGCAAGGTATACAACGTGGGCCCAGGCAGGATTTGATCCCACGTCTCCTGGATGAGAGTCATGTGCACTAAGCATTTAACCAAAGGGATATCCCTGTGGCCAAGCTGCCATGATGCATCATCAGTTAATTGCCGGGCCCTTTCCCCCTGTCCTGATTGGTGGATTGTGATGTGACCAGTGGAGTTTTTTTAATTAGGCCCCTCCCCTTTTTTATAAAAGTAAACATACCAAGTTATCTCTTCTAAAGAAGATTAGTGCAGTTAATCTTTCAGCTAAATAGTGCAATCAGCTAATGTTGTTCAGTTATGATAGATGGTTTTACAAAACATAACAATATAAGTAATGATCACTCAAGAGTTTACCTAGAAACCAAATCTGTGTTTACAGTGTGCATTCTGTATTTCTGTATTAGCCGATGGACTGTCAACCGAGTGTACCCCTCCTTTTGTCCAATAATGTCCTTACCCCCAATTATAATGATCAAGTAAACTGATAGTGAGCTTGTTATGGCTTAGTAACACACATGTGTGTGTTTGTCAATTAACTGAAGGTACAGAAGTGCCTATCAAATGTAATATTACTCCTGGAATATTCTCTTTTTCACTTAACAAATGCAAACGTAAATGTGTCTTAAAATTCTTTGTGATGGACTAACATACAGTGGTGTATAACTGTACAGTTGAAAAAAAATACATCTAATTTTTTTATGTTTACCCCCCCCCCCCCCCAAAAAAAAAAATTGTTATAAATGAAGTTTTCCTCTCTCATCCTACCAAGACACAGTCATCCACCAGACCTGATGAGAGACATGTGGAAGCATCTGTTTACGGGACAATTTTTAGTTGTGTATTACTAATATATGGCCTTTATTGAGGAGAAGAAAGAGTAAAACCATCTTTAAGAAAGACAAAACAGTTTCTGCTTGCAGTTTGCAAAAAGCCTTGCAAGGGACAAAGCAAGTATGAGGAAGAGCATGGTCTGGTCACAGGACACTGCAAATCTCCCACAGCACACTGTCCCTGTGGCTAAACATGGTGGTGGTAGTATCATGCTGTGGGGATGCTTTTCTTCAGCAAAGACAGGAATTCCGGTCAGTTGACGAAAGAGGCAAATATAGGGCAATGCCAGAAGAAAACCAGCTAAAGGCAGCAAACATCTTAGAATGGCCCAGTCAAAGTCCAGAAATAAATCCAGCCAAGAAAATATAAGACTGCAAAGATGTGCACGGAGGCTCTCCATCCAATCTGATAGCCTTAAAGCTTTTGTGCAAAAAGGTGGTGGTGGTAGGGGGCATTATCTGTGTGCAAAACTAGCAAAGACGTGCAGATGTGATTGCAATAAAAGGTAGTTGAATGAAGGCTACTGTTGAATTACTACTTTATGTTTGTAGAATACATAAGATTATAATAGAATAGTTTTCATCATTTTTTTCCATGTGCCTCTTCAGCAAAAATAACCTAAAGGTGGAGGCTGCGGCTTCTGTGCCATGTTGTTGTTATGCAGCCAGATGGAGTCAGCCTCTGCACTTAACTAGCTCTCACTACACGAATCCCTGGTGTACCACAACCTCCCCCTACTACCCCGCGTTTATGCTATAAGCAATAATAAGGGTCCACTCTGAAGGGGATGGGTCAGCACAACCTTGATTGAACGCTGACTCCACTCCTCTGATCCAAGGTTGCATTGGCAATTCTCCCGCCAATATTTGTTAAAGTCTAGCCATTATCATCGCTCACCAGCTGCGTGCAGTGTAGGATGTAAGTTACATTTGAGTTATTACCTTAATTTATTCAACCATAATGATCAAAAATGCCTACATTCTGCTGCTTCTCAGTGAGCCTTTTATAGTGATGTAATAAAGATGTATGTTTGTGCCCAGGAGATGACCCATTCCTGGCCTCCTCCACTCACAGCCATACACACGCCTGGGAAAGCTGATCAGACCAAGTTCCCCATCCCAAACAAGGTGAGTACTAGGGCTGCAACTATCGAATAATCTTGGAATCGAGTATTCTGTCGATTTTTCCATCGATTAATCGAGTAATCGGATAAATTACACTTTTGGGTTTTTAAATACCTATATTAATAGTGTGTAATGCAACAAAAGGCCTCTTAAAATGAGCACGCAATTGACTGTTATTCCTCCCAAAAAGCGTTTTTATTTAAACTCAACACTTCATGCTTAACTGTTGGCTCTAAAACTAAGCCTCTTTAACAACTCTTTCTGTGAAAGCCCATATGAGGACAAAAAATAAATAAAAAATATACGGGCAGAAAAAAAAAGCATTTAAATGAGCAAATGGTTGTTACAATGCTAAAAGGTCAACATAAAATGTTAAAAGTAAATGTATATGCTAATGAATGTAGATTTGTCAATCTTTTTTATTTATTAAATAAATAAATTAAATAAGGTAGCATTGCAATAATAAATGCAACTGATGGTCAAATGCGTGCTTTGAGATGTAACCTATCTGTGCGCGCGCGCAACGTGCATGTGCCCGCGAGTGGAGTTTGAGGTGAGGAGGGATAAATTATATGAATGAGATTTTGGTGCATTTCTCTGTTACTTGTCATGCCTTGTTGACCCTGTCAGCTCATGACAGGCAATAAATAATTACAAACACTGCCCTAATATTCTGACAGGGTGTGTTCATTCAGTTGGGTGTTGTTTTGTTGGGGGGTGTGGGTGTGTGGTGTGTTTTTTGGTGTGTGTGTGGTGTGTTGTGGTGGGTTTTGGTACTGCACCATGTTGTCCGCTTTACGAAGCGTGAAATGGTTCCATACTTTGGACATTTTCTGTCTTTTATTTGCACTTTTTTTCATTTTCTGCCATTGTTTGTAAAGGTAATAGTGAGTGATAGAGAGAGAACAGTGCCGCTTGTGAAATGTGCGTCAGTGTTACACTCCGTGTGGTCTTCAAAGCGGGAGTGACGATGATGACGGGAATTAAACGAAGCCTCGAGGCAAATTATTTTGCCTCGAGGCTTCATTTTACTCGAGTTACTCGAGTTACTCGAGGAATCGTTTCAGCCCTAGTGAGTACACACCCTACCACACCTTGGGTCTCCATAAAAGCCCTGATTCTGACAGTTTCTTCCAATGCATGCAGATATAAAATTGGCTTTCATGTTCTTTGGCTCTGACTACAACGCCTGCCTTTTACTTATACAAAAGCCAGGGAGGAATTGGAAAAGATGTGACACAAGTGGAAAAACTACTAGTTGCTCAGAGACAAAAGAAAGCCACGGATACTGTTCTACATATGCAGTCTGTATTTTACTATTTTCAATTATGGTACTTATAGCCATAGATGTTAAATAAATTTGTAATTAGGAAATTTAAAAAAAAAATGTATAAACTCAACACAAGGCTTTTCTTTCTTGCTTGAAAAGCAGCGGTTTATTGTAGATCATTGCCACTGCTTATTAGTTAGTTTGGCTTCTTTCAACCTGATCTATTTTCAACGTGCTAACGCTTTCAAGCCTGTGGCCTGGGTGCGTCTGGGCCCACCCACTTGTCAATCAGGCCTGCCTTTCTTATTATTTCTTTGGCAAATATGTAATTTGGCTAACTTAATTGTGTATATCAGTAATTCCATTGCAGCGGTTTTCAACCGTGAGGAAGTTAGAGGAGGGAATCATCTTCATGCTATTGATGACACACCATGTGTTAGAAAAAGGCTTTAAAATTGGATATTTCACCTCACATGATATCGCTGATTGGACACTGACCTTCCAATACACGTAGCTTACCGTCTCCGCGTAACACAGAAATGCTGGAACTGTTGTCTGAATTGCCTGAAGTGTTTCTTTGCGGAGGAAAAAAAAGTTTCTATCTAATACCGTTAATGAGAAATAAATAAAAGTAGAAAGTTAATGAGAAATTTATTAAGTTCAAGTAAAAATTTTTTAAACATATGCGCCAGCATCGCGTACAACGCTGACATTCCCCTGCTATGTGCCTTGAGAGCTGGAATTCAGCATCAGAATAGGAAGAACTTTATGCTCACTGCTTGCCTGGATTGCCAACAAGTAGCTCGTTAGACTTTGAGTTTGCTGTTGAATTGTGAATATAAAAAGTGTGCAACTTAGCTAGGCTACGTTGTAACAACAAACATCTTTAAAAAAAGCAAAACTACTGAAAAACATTGAACGGTGAACGGGGGGCTTTATCGGGGAGCATTGCTGTAACATCGGCTGTAAGATTACACAATCAATGGTCTGTGTAACTTTCTGGTTTATTGCTCTGGCCCGACCAATTAGTTACGGCTCTGTTTCGAGCGCAAAGACCTGTCGATGAAGAAATTTTTTCGAGACAGTACACTGTAGTCAAGGGTAAATACGAAAAAAGGTGACGGGAAATTAGATTAGTAAATAACTTTACAATGTCTAGAGCAAGAGTCTGTTACCTTCACAATTTAAAGAGCCATTTTGCTCTAAGTCTGCCTTATTAAAACTAATTTACAACCAAAAAGTTTACCTGATCTTTTTCAAAATGACAACTTAATGTTTAGTAAAAATATTTATTGAAGTTTTTTTTCTTTCATTTTTAAAGAACCACTATTTTAATAAAAAAAATAAATGAAGAAAAGCACAAAACCATTTGAAAAAGAGGGTGAATGCATTTTCTTCTATGGGATGCTGATATTTGTGGAAAACATCAGATGAAGCACATAGTAACCAACGTTACAAGAAAAGATATTTAAAAAAATTATTACTGGTGGTTTATTTTCATTCTCTTGTGGAAATTCAGTGGAACTATAACATGAAAAAAAATACTAACAAACTATTAAAACATGCATTTGTTACATCGATTTCTGGTGTAACGGAACGTTTCTTCACATTCAAATTTTTTCGGTACAGACCTGTTGGTTTGGTACGCGCTTTTACTGAATGCTGATTTCTTCCTGGAGTCCGAGCGCAGTGCAACGTTCAGCGTTTCCACAAAAAAACAAAAAAATAACAGAAAACAAAGCCGACAGGACTCCCAGCTATCACTTAATGCTGCTATTTGGGAACATGATGGCTTCTCGTGCAGCTACAGTAGTAAAAGAAAGGTGGACCTACGACTATGACTATGCAAATATACGGGTTTTTTTCTTACAATACTTAAATTTCTCAGGGATGGTGGTGTTAAAACACAGAGAGGCAACAAATCATTCACACTAATCCTTCCAGTTTTAAAGCTTAAGGTGGAGAGTCAGTGCTGCAGGATGAGAAAGTCTGAACTCAGTAATGATCCTTATACTATTATTATCAAAATAATATCTTAATGGCTTTTTCTCTTTTTCATCTTTCATTTACTAGGAGACCCAGCATGTGACTTCAGGCTACAACACCCAGAGTAAGTTTTTCCAAGATTATAAACACTCACATAATAGCTGAGGTTATCATTAACGCTGTAGGGGCTGTGAAGGTAACAGCAGTCAGAACATGTGTATTTTGTATGTTGCTACATTGTGTGCAAATAGTTACATTTATCTTTTAATGCCTGTTTATACAATAAATCTGAAAGTTGCTCTTGTGTGGACTTAAATCATAACCTCTGTTTTTATTGTGGTGATGTGTCATTTTAGAGTTTTTCTGCATGTTATCCATTTGTAAAGTTCCACAGCCTGTCAGAGAAAGAAAATACTGGTATTGGCTATCGGCCCTGATGCCGTCTAATTTACATGTATCGTTTATAGTTACCGTTCGCTTAAAAGTTTATTTTTATATGGATTTTATATTGTACATCTGTTAATTGGACTTAGTTATGTTTAGTTAGTAAAGTCTGGTACCTTTAGTCTCTTCAAGAAAGGTATAAGGTGGAAGGTATAAAGTTGATTAATTCAGCAATAGTATCGGATTGTCATCGGGTATCGACAGATACACAAAGTACAGGCATCGGTATTGGGACTGAAAACATTGGATTGGTGCACCCCTGGTTAATTTTTCTAAGTCATGTTTTCACCATACCTACTGGTGATTGTCAGTGTTCGGAAGCCTAGCTTCTAGTGTTCGCCAGGGCAGCTTTGGCTACAATGTAGCTTACCATCATTGTGAATGTGTGTGTGTGATGACGGAATGTGGCGTGAAGCACTTAGTTGTCCTCATGACTAGATAAAGCCCTATACAAGTACAAGCAGTTTACCATGGGTGTTTCTCAATGGAACCTCACCTTGATGCCTTGGTCCCGCCCCCGTTACCTAGGAGATACGTCATCAGGGACCGCCAAGGCGTGTTCCAATGTTCATTTGCTACCGATGCATCTGTCCTCCGTTTTTTAGCCGTTTAGCTAACAGACCAAGGACACATTTGAGCTGCCTTGATGTATTTCCTCGGTCAAAAAATTCCCAGAATACAGTGCGGTAGGAGCCAGCTGCATCTCCTTATATATCTAAAATGTTTTTATTTTTTTATTGTTAGTATTATTATTTTTTAGATCCAAAGCAGTTATATATTGTTGGTTAGTTGCTTAGTAGTTGCAGCTTCGGTGGCTACCAGGTACTAATTCACTAACACATTTGATTTAACCGACATATACACGGTTAAAAAAAGTAAAACGCTGGTTATACATTTCCAGTTCCATGGATGAAGTAACTAAGGAAGGACAGCATCCTTGTAAGCGAGACATTGCCTGGGTAGGTGAGCTCTGAGCTAAATACTTAGCAAGGCAGTTTAGCTTGCTAGCTAAATGTTAAGTTCGGAGTGAAACATTTCATTTGAAAACCAAATATTTAGCTTGCTAATTAAATATTCAGTTTGAAACTGGGACATTGATAAATAAATAACATGGTGCAAATATCACTTATAAATATGAACTCCATTTTCTAAACTTTGTGCAATTTTAGAAATGCTACTTCCTAGATCTCTGGCTTACACTCTCAGAACATATCTAAATATGCTGGGAGTATTGCACTGCAGAGTTCAAAGAACTAGTTATGTAACTACAAACCAAGGTCCATAAAGACATGGATGAGGGGTTTTTGTGTAAAATAACTTTAGTGGTGTTGTAAAATTTGATCAATTTTTGATTTACCTAAATAAAAGGATGAGAAGATTCCTTCGGTTGTTCAAGAGTGTATAGAAATAAAAATAGTTTATAGAAATAGAGCAGAGACTGTGAGCTGGGCATTCTTGCCCCACATCAGTGCTTGACCTCACAAATGCCCTCCTGGAAAAATGATTAGAAATTCCAAGAAAATTTAGTTTAAGTAGGTAATAAATGGATGAAGATCCCAGGCTTGTCCAAATAAGATAGTAGACAGCAGAGCTTGGAGGGATTCCCAATTACAGGCAAATTCTTAAAGGGACATTGTGTAGTTTCTACCATTACTTGTGTTTGTCTTTGTGCCACATGGACCCAGCCTGTGGCTCTGTGTTATGCTGCGGAAGCCCACAGAGAATATCAACACCTGCAGAAAACTGGCAAACATTCACTTGATGTTTAATAACTGAAGGAGCAGCAACATGTATGGAAACATGCTGAGGTTGCATGCTTTCTGTTAGATAGGTAGCATTCAGATAATTTTTTTTTCTGTTGTTTTGTTATTTCTCTGGAGGTTGAACTATCTGCCTTGTAGTTGTAAAAAATTGCGCAATTGAGATTTTTGGCCTGTATGGCCATCTGTCCTCACTCGAACACAAAAATACTGCTCGCTTGCAATGGTTCGGGTATCTACCGCTTCCTAACCACACACTGTCACTTTAAAGATCTACAAATAGAGTTTTGATGGCCATTTATTTCTCACCAAAAAATATGATCTTCTCTCATTATCGTGCTACACAGCAAATTGGGCCCCGAAGGAGTTAATGAATTGATTCAAGATAAAATCCACCATGTTTTTTTTTAGTTCCTCCTGATTTTCAAACAACAAGTGCGGTTTGTTACAAGCACACTGAATCGAAACTGTTGCTATTGTTGATGCAGGGAAGGAAAGAGGGGCAAAATGATCCCTGCCGCCATTACTGCTGGACAGGTTGATATACATCATCCTTAAACTTTCACTATTCACTGCTCTCAGTGAGATACCAAAAGATCCCCAGGCCTACACCTGAATATGTGCAGCAGTTCTTAAGAAAAAACCTTTTCCTCAAGTGGTTTCCAGAGGCTGTCATTTTTTTATTAAAGTCAGGCATAAATGTTTTGAGATATTAGCTGGGCACCTGGAAAGCTGAAAATGTCCTGCCTAGTGGTTTCTTTGCTTCTGTTGGAAAAAGAAGTGAAATGGCTGAGATTTTTTTTTGCTTAAATGTAATTCTAAAGGACTTTTTTCCAAAAGTCCAAACAGCCTCTAGGAAAATAAAATAAATATATTTTCAGCTTTACTGCCAAAAAACATTAATGCTGCAAACCTGCATTGTTAAGTAAAGCAAACACAACGACGCTGGTCACACAATAAAAGAGCAAAGTAATTTTTTTAGTGTAACAATGCTGCTCCAGTGATGTGAGTTTGGCTTCTGGTCGAGCACAAAGCAAACAGACCCAGACAAACCTTGACACATGCAAAACTGTGTCAACAATGATTGAATGTCCTCTGTTGTGTCTCCTGTTGTGTTGCAGAGAGATGCACTGTGCCAGCGAACAAGCCCGCTGCTAAACCATCGACTGCACCGCAAAAGTCGTGAGTACCTTTAACACAGACACACAAATTGAGAATTTCCGACCTGCTGCTGTTTCTTGTGCACGAGGTAAAATTAAACCTGACTCTTGGATGAAATTTACTGGTGGTAGAAAGAGGAAAAAAAAAAAAAAAAAAGATTATGTGGATCAGACCGGGAAAGTGAAACTACATTAAATTAACCCAGCCAGGAGCGTATTCACACACATGGCTGTAGTCGACTCCACATCACTCACGGAGCCGGGTTCATGGCAGGATGAGACCAAAAGCGCAAAAAAAAAAAAAAAAATCCTGCCTCATAATCCTTATTTAACCAAATAAAAAGCTTAATTATTCAGTGATACAAATAGCAAACTCCTTGAATGTCAACATTTTCAGATTTACAGTGGATTTACCTGTTTATGGTTAAAAAATTGCATACTGAATCAAAATTACATTTTTCTGTGGTACGCTACTCCAAATTATTCATGAAAATGAACCTGTTGACACTTTATTTTTCTTAGAAAATATCTAAAATATTTTAAAGAAAATTCCACTTGGAAATCTTAAATACATAAAATTAGTGATGCCGCTAACACATTACTTAGTACTCTAATACAGTGATTCCCAAACAGTTTTTACTGAGCCCCCCTTTGGTTTATAAAGAAATATTCAACCCCTCTCACAGTCTTTTTTATTATTGAGCATCAATTTCCAATCTGTGTGCACAAGTTGTGTAAAAACGTAAAAAATTACCAGAGGAAATAAATAACTAATGTAAAATGTGGCACATTTTGGCCATTGCTTATTTCACAGTTCAACTTATCACTGACAACAAATAGCCTATGCTCAGGACTTTGTTTTAACTCACTTCTGCTGCTTTCCCTTCAGAAAACGTAATGTAACAGACCGAGCTGCAGCGTGTTATTCGAGCCCCAACCCCAACAACAAGAGATGATTTGAAAAATCTGGCGCCAACTGCTGGATAAGTAGCTCAATTGCATAATTTGCTGTCCCCCTCAAAAAAAAAAAATATCTGTAATTTTTTTACCGATAGCTGATAATATCCGTGACCCCAATATCGGCCAATAATATCAGCCGGCAAATATATCAGTCGGGCCCTAGTAATCTGTCCCAGTACTCGCACTTTCACCCTTGTACCCTTCGGTTGTGCGTTACCGTTGAGGGGCAGACTTCAGTGAAGGGTATTACTCACAACTCATTTATGCGTGTGGAAATTAGTGACAAGAAAGTTTTCTGAAAGTATTTTAAAGTGTTAGGGTCACAGTTTGTTCTTAAAATTGCTGACGACAGTAACCATCGTTGGAGTCTGGCTTGAAGATTGCCTTGGACAATAAACATTTTTTAATATATTGGCTATGTATTCATCCGATTGACATTTCATTACAACACACACTGCAGTGTATTAGCAGATGTTGAAAATACTTTCTTCTATCAATAAAAGTTGAAAGCCATTGGCATACATGTTTTGTTTTTCAAACCACTACTAAACCACATAGTTGCACAAAGAACAATCTTAGCTATATTTATCATATAGTGGATAATAATGGTCCTGCAATGCAGTGGATCAGCCACACATCTGAATAAAATATATAAATTATATTTTACTGGCTCGGCATGAAGTGTCATTAATGTGGGCAAGTTGGTACCAGGGACTACGAACCATATTTGTTTTTTTTTTGGTTTCGTGTTTTTTATTGCTAAACATCGATGGGGATATGTCCCCGACATCCTCGGCTATTGATGCCCCAAAATATTAAATAATTTATCATTGTGTACATGTGTAATTACAGTCCAATGATCAGCTGTTGGAAAGATGCACTACATATACAAGTAGTGTTTACTGATAATGGTGAGTGCATTTTCAGATGTGGCAACAGTTTATTCACTTTGTGCTCTCAGCAAGTTATAAAAACCCCAAATTAAACCTTTCAAGCAGTTAGTTGAGTATTAAAACAAAAAAAACATTCCTCTAATTTTGAAATAATCTAGAAATTGCGTTCTTGAAAAATAGTGTATCTGTCTGTTCAGTTGACAGAGCAAGTGAATACAATAAACACATTCTTGCAAATGATATATCAACAGTCTTTATAGCATATGTTTTCTGTAAAAACAAATAAAATAAAACATTTTACAAAGTGATATACAATTGGTTCCACTGATTCAAATCCAATATGTTCTATAACATTGGATTTTATGTTATATAATTAGCTGGATACAATTTTCGCATTTATCAAACTTAGATCATTTCAGTTTCAGTTTCATCATTTTAAGCAGCACAATAACACAAACGACTGGCATTTTAAAAGTCATGGAGATACGACACAGTTTCACAGGTTGATGACGTAATCCTCACTGTCACAATACTGCTATTATTTGCACACTTGTTCACTACCTACTTTAACTCTCGTGTGTACTTCAAGTGCACTTTGTAGCGCAACATAGGGTGCAGTCTGGGTATTGGGACAGGGCCATTATCTTCTATATGATTGCCATGTTTGGTTTTTTTCTGCCCTACAAATCTGGCACTCTATCCGGTCTGAGTTCTCTACTCTGCCCCCTAGTGGAACTCTCCTGTAGTACGTGAAGCACGTGTAGTGGGCAAGCAAGTACGTGCCCAAAACGCAGCCTGCTGCTGGTGTCAACACGGGGGTAAAAGGCACATTTATTTCCGGCCTTACTGTGAAAATGCACTTCCAATAAAGTAAGCATTGCCAAAACCGGTTGTTATTTTTATGTTGAGGCAGTGGGGAATTATATTAGTAGCTGCTGCAAGTAACTAATAAAGTAACTTGTTATCTAATGTAGTTACTTTTAAAATAAAGTTATCAGTAAAGTAACTAAGATCATTTTGGAAGGAGTAATCAGTAGTCAGTAATCAGATTACTATTTCAAAGTAAGTGTTGCAACACTGCATCCAATACTATGTTAAAGGCAATTGGCCAGTGTTTGCAACGCAGCCAATCCAGGAGCAACTGTCACTTTAATTGCTGCTGATTGGTTGTTTCCTCTAAAGGCAGAGATAAGAAAGACCCTTAGCTAGTGTGCCTATTAATTAATTAATGAGCCCATTTCACATTTTGACCTTTAAATGAAAGAGTTATGAGCATTTAGAGGGGTCTCATTGTTTGTGGATTTCAGCTATTCACAGGTGGCTGAGGTCCTTAACCCTTAGGAATACAGAGGGCCATTTCTAATCACGTCTGAGAATGGAAAGTTAACATTTAGAGCATAACTAAGATGGGTAAGATTAGCATTTGGTCAATTCTTTTGAATGTTGTGATTAAAGAAATAAATGTATACCACAGTAGCTGCATTTCTTCAGTATTTTCGAAAGAGCAGAATGGGTGTGTTCTCCTTTTTCTTGATCATATGTGTTGCTTTTAAGTAAGAAGTGTATCGACATCCATTTCTAGTTATAATTCACAAAATCGTTTTAAGAGGGGAATCAAAGACATGAAAGAAATGGTGCAAAACGGTCAGATGATGATGAAACAGTCTGAAAGTTCAAGAAATGTTATTGAAACATTTAAAGTGACTCACTGGACAGGTTAAAAATACTTCTGAAGTATTATATATGCTTATTTCTGACACTTTCTCTATACCTCAAACCAATCGGTTAGACAGAAATGAGCATCATTGACAAATGTACAGTTGGTATGTGTTACTTAAAGTGCAGGTTGCGGGTTAGAGGCCCTCTTAAACTGTAATTTAGAGAACTATACTAGGAACAGTTTCTCAGTAAAAATTTACTAATATATACATTATTTTTGCACTTAGAATCGTTTTTATGAGAATGCTAGACCGGAAATGACGTGGGAGAGGGAAGTCCTGTCAGCTCGATTAATACAAAACTATAGATTATAATGCCAACTTTGACACAGTATACATTTTAAATAGGGACCCCAATCTCAAGATCGGACCGGGCCGATATTTTCATATTTTTCAGTGATCGGATATTGGCTATATTAGCCGATGTGTAGCACAGATTTTTACGAAAGTACCACCTAGTTACATTTGACAATGTTTGCGCAATAATTCTAACCTTTGTAGCGGTGCAAATAAGAATCCTAATTACCATAGATCAGCATAGCAGATTAAACACAGTTCTAATATGGGTAAACTTCAACAAATACACTTAATCGTACTTTAAACTATATAATAAAGGCATAGAAACTCACTTACTGTCATTTACATGCAACAATAAACCAAAAAAATAGAAAAAAACTCCTCTTTAGAGCCTGCAGGGAGGAAGAGTTCAGGGGCATATGATATTTCAGTTTACAGTGAAAACATTAATAATACTGCAACTTACAAACTTAGAACAATGTAGGCTTTTTAACATGTATGTACTCAAAAATATAGAGTGAATGTGATCCTATGAAAGTGGAGGGCAGGATTGTCCACACCAAAATATATACAGTAAATAGCCTGCCAAAATGTTTGTAATACTCTACAAAGTAAGTGATCTATGTTTTACTTTTGTCTGAAACATTAAACTGAAGTTTATCTTTAATTCTCTGTAAGATTTTTGATTTCAAGAGATTTAGTGTACTGTTAATTGATGAAATTAGTCATATTTCAGGTTCATAAATTTCAATACTAAAGGCAAAGTATCGAATCAGGACTCCAAACCTAACCCTAACCCCCCATATGCTGATCGGGACATCCCTAATTTTAAACATATACAACTACACATATGAGCCTACTGTGTGCCCCAAGTAACCGGAGAGAGACGAGTGGGAGAGCAGGGGAAGCATTAAAGCCCAAATCAATTCAATGCTAGTCGATGCTACCGCTGTAAGCTATAGCTTGTGTTGCAAGCCATAGCCAGGGCCGGATTATGTTAGCAGGGGCCTCTGGGCACATAGACTTTATAGAACTCCTTCTGGTATTAACCAAAATTTATCGAACTGAAAGCTGATTTTAATTTTTTTATAAACCACATTCTTATAAAACGACAGTTCTCAACGGGATTATGATGGATGTCTGGTCGCCCGATCATGAAAAGCAGCAGCACTACCACCATCAATCAGAATTGCACAACTATTTCCATTAGCTGTCCCACGAAATCTTGCACAACAAACCAGATAAACCCAGTCTGAGCTGCTGCCGCTATCTTCCGGTTGTGTAGCTAAGAGCAGCATTGTCCAAACTGGTTTGTTTAATGGCTCATAATCTTCAACAAGGTCTTCCTTTTTTCCTGAATTTCTTCCGTATGGTTTATAAAGAACCTGTCAGTAAATGACACGCTTCTTAATAACACCTCTTCCTCTCATTTTTCTCTCTTTCATTTATAGACACTGCTTTTTTCTATCATTTTCGATTCTCAGGTGATGGTCAGGTGAGCCAAAGCGCTACATGTTACTATGGTCTCTCCAACTGCACCTTAAAAACTATGTAACTCTGTTAAGGTAAAATAATATTGGTTATCTCCACCACCACCAATCTCTGCCATATTTAAAAACCGAAGACTATCTTTTTTTCTCCCTTAAACTGCTCAAGTGGACCCCCAGTAGGCATGGGCCCCTGGGCCTGTGCCCTTAATGCCCATTGGATAATCCGGCCTTGGCTATAGCTTTACTGTTTCTTTTACAACCCACATATCACATTGATTCTATTCTTTACTATCAATCAACAAAGTTGGTAATTAGCAGATATTAGACAAGGAGACTTACAAAGCAGAGATTCCGTCTGTACTGAGAAGCCCCCGCACAGCATTTGACTCCTTTATGTCACAGGTCGAGATTATGAAACTTTTAATTAAAATATTTGCAGTTATTCATAGTGAAATTTAAATAAAAACCTCAACCTGCAACCTGCACTTTAAATGTTACCAACTAGGGCTGGGTATCGATTCAAATTTCAAGAATCGATTCGATTCCAATTCTCAAGATTTGGAATCAATTCAATATTGATATTGGTCAGTGCTATTAAAAGCTTTTTATTTTACTGTTATCTTAATTATATGCCAGAAATTCAATGACTTAACACTGGGTGAGTAACAGTTCACCATGGAAAACCCTGTCAGACACAAAACTTAAAATGGTTGTCTGGACTTAAAGAGGGCAACATATTCTAAAATATAAAATGGATTTTTGATCTTGTGAATCGATTCGATACGATTTCTATAAGAATCTATTCAGAATCGATTTTTCGATTACTTCAACACAGCTCTATTACCAACCATGTTTAAACAAAAATGTTTTTTAACAGGTTTCATGTTTTAGGAAAACAATTTGTATAATTAATAAATATACACAGTTAAGGAACAAAATTCTGTTGACTTTCTTCCACATAGAAACATTAGTAAAAGTGAGAATTTCCTTTTGAGGCAACCAATAAGGCTTGTTCATCTGTCATTGTTATAAAAATGTAAAAGTTTACACATATATATATATATATATATATATATATATATATATATATATATATATATTGGAAGAAATGTTTGTGTAATTTAGAACCAACGTATAACCACAACTAAAGGTTCAAATTCAAGATTTTTCATAAATAATATCTCTCAGGTTTCCAAGTATCACAGAATAAGCCTCCAAAAGACAGAAAAAAGAACATGAAAATGTTCCAACCCAACGCAAAAGTGGATCGGTGATCTAAATATCAGTCCAGGGGAGGCCGTGGTAGGAGAAAATTCACGATCCGCCATGGCTACTTGAAGGCTCTAACAGGTAGTGACAACAGACAATTTCACACTGAGTGACTGCAGAGCAGGAGTTTCAAAAGCCTTCATCACTGGTGAATTCAATCAACAGAAGCAGAAGCGCTGGTGGAAACAGCAATGGACTAATAAACTCATTACCTCCAGGAAAAGTGAGTAGGGGGGCAAAATGAAAAAGCAGGATCAACATGAATATGACAATTACAACAGTTACTTAGAGTTGGACCAATATCTCTGAGTGTTTGCAATTGGTGTTACCTGAGTCAACACGCAAACAAGTAAACTGAGTCAAGTTCAGTCAGCAAATCGTTTTACAGTGTAGATCTACATATGTTTTGTATGCCAAATAGAAATAGTCAGTAATTAATTGGCCATTTGCTCGACAGATGCATTTCAGCTGATTTATTTATTGTTTATTTAATTTTGGAAATGAATTCAGGCGGCAGGAGTCAGGATGAACGTTTTTCAGGTCCACAGAAACTAATGAAAAATGAGCACTTTATGGAACTCCACAGCTCCTCAATACAGCTGAGACGAAATAAAAATCGGAAGCCACGAGCTCAGGCTATTGCTACAAGGTCAGGAAAATTAAATATAATATAGATTAAGCAGTAATGATAATATACAACACAGATTTACATTTCACAGCAGCTTGCCGTTTTGCTTTGTCAGTGCTATAATGTGGGCTATATTTCTAATGGGATGATATATAGAACTAATGAGCGCCACAATAAAACAGATCAATAGATATACTTTGAAAAAAAATGCAGTGGCTGCTTGTTGAATTCGTCTGTAATAATTGCCAGTCGTAAACACAATGCTTCACTTACTGCACTCATTAGGCTGTTTACTGTTTGTTTTCTGAAATACCCATAAGCATAACATGTTCATTATAATAAATGGGCCTACCTCATGTTAATCAGATGTTAATATTATTTTTACCATGCCTCTCTGAACCTTTGCTCCTCTACGACAAACTCTGTGCTTTCTGTGCCGCAGTAGAAGGAAGACAGACAAACCTCCGCTGATGAATTATTTTCATTCATTAGAATGATTGCTTAAGAGCGTTTCCTCGCTGCTTCAGAGGCTTCCATTTATCCATGATCCAATCGCATTATGTTCAGCTGCATGTGTGTAGCAGAGCAGAGGAAGTGAGTGAAACCTCTCCTGCAGTGAGTCAGCTCTTTAATGTCGCCACCTCAGAAAGCCAGGAATCACTGCGTGTCTTGCTTTATAGCTGCATAAAACAAGCTCCGCTCCTACACCGGGCTGCCATGTCGGTCCACCTGTTGAAACAATTGGCAAATGAGGCAAAGCCCTGCAGTGACCCGGAGCAAGGCACTAACAATCCCAGGGTTACAGGTTCAAGTCTAACCTTTGCTATAGGTGAAGATATTGCTGTTTGGTATTTATCACCAAGAAAACAGGTGGCTGATGAAGAGGAAACAGGTTGCTAGGTGCTAATAGGATACGATGTTGCCGCTTTGACTCTGTCTCCATTGGGGGTTTGAGCAGCTCAGCAGCTCGCACACAGACAGGGTGATCTAGTTCAGGCAAAGCATGTCTCAGTTAAAACGTATTCACGGAAATGTACAACTTAAAAAAACACAAACTTAAAATCAGAATTAAGCCTGTGAATATTCTCATCCATCCAGGTCATGGTTATCTCAAGGAAATTTCAATCAAACGCAACTGGACTTGGTAATTTGTCTTGGAAGACGTTTCACCTCTTATCCAAGAGGCTTCATCAGGCTGGGTCAGCGGCGAGCATGAACTGATGAAGCCTCTTGGATAAGAGGTGAAACGTCTTCCAAGACAAATTACCAAGTCCAGTTGCGTTTGATTGAAATTTCCTTGAGATAAAATCAGAATTGTAGTTTGTTCAATGAGTTAACCAGTTTATTGCATTTTGTTATGTTTTGCTAAAATTAATCATATATTAAATAAGGAATCTAGTTTAAAAAGTAATTTTCAAAGTGTGGGAGCAGTTACTTACCATGTTACGTTTGCAACTCTCTGTAATAGAATTACTCTGCACCAGTGAGTAACTATATTGTAGTGTAATCTACACTTCAGTGTTTTCTGTTGGGATCTAACGTAGCAGACGGACACTAACTAGGGCACAATTATAAACTGAAAGCACTTGCAAATCTTTCAGATCAGTAATTGTACTGAGTACTGTTCTTTACAAGATAGCATTCCCACAGCCTGACTGTGCCAACACTGTGTTTCACTGTCTGGATGTTTTGCTTTCTCCCTTTACCTCCAGTTTTGGTCTGCCTAAACTTGATGGCTCGACTGACTTTAAATCTTTGATATAAATATATAAAGCTAGAAATAACCAGCTCATTAGAAATATCAAACAACTGTTTCACACTAGAGAGGGAGCATACGATCTAAGAGGAATGCTACATTTAAAGGTACGCTGTGTTGGTACCAGCCGAAAGATTCAACGTAATACTTGGAGGGGTGTGAATCTATGGAATATTCTAGATGAATATATAAAAGATGGAAGTAGTCAACAAGATTTCAAAAGACATTAAAGGAGAAGTGTTTTTTTTCTCCTCTATAATTATAGTAGATATAGTTCATTTCACATGCTATAACAGATGATTGAGGTATTTACACCTTATTTGTTGTACAGTGTTTGAATCTTTCAACTTTGGTAGAAACATGTAATATACTCAATGTCAATATGAAGTCAAACTGTGCAAATATGAAATGAAGATATACATGAATGTCAATACACTGAATATGGGGTAGGCGCCAGGTTTCTCGCTTCGACCTACTCTTTTTGAGTTCTTTTTACTACCTATGGATGTGAATTTGTAACAAAGAATAATAATAGTAGGAGGAAAAACGAAATTGCTTGAATAATCAAATAAAATCTGACCAGAGCATTTTTGCTTCTACTTATGGCTTCATTTCAACTGTGCCTTTCTTCTCACCACTCTTATATTAACACCAGGTTTATTGAGAGTCGGACTAGTAATCCTTCAACCTGAGCACTGGGTCTCTGCAGCCCCTCCAGAGTAACCACGGGCCTTAGGGCAGCTTCTCTAAATGAAACTTTTCTTCTCCGACCTTTCAGTTTAGGTGGACAGTCATTTCTTTGTACGGTTGTTTTATATGCTGCCGTATTGTTCGATGAAGTAATCATACACGAGTATTGGCATTTTACTAAATAAGGTTATTTTGACGGCAAATAGGTTTATTTAGTGGAGTCAAAAGTTCTGAATCCAAATACACGCAGCACTGTTCAGATTCTCATTAGCAAAATATATTGATCATATTCAAATTTAAAAATACTTTATTGATCCCAGAGGGAATCCAAGTTTTAAATTATATGTTTTTTATTATTTACATTACACTTCATTATTATGCACCTGCTCTGTTGGTTTCTCTCATAAAATCTAACTGAATATGATAATTTTTGCAGTTTTAACCTGGCAAAAATGTTAAAATGTTTTAGGGGTATGAAAAGTTTTGTCAGACTCCATGGGTGACCGACGATATATTTAGATTTTTTTTCTGTATACTTTTTTGTAGTTTCTTTCTAGAAATGGTGGTTACATGTTTTGGTTTTCTATTTTCACCTGTTTTAGCCTGGAACTCAGATGTCCTAATAAAGAAAATTAAAAAAAGGAGGAGTCTTTTTTTCTGGGGGGTCAGCTCTGCCCCCCCCCCCCCCCCCCCCCCCCCCCCCCCCCCACCACCACCACCACCAAAACGCCGAGCGTTTAAATTGGCAGCTGAAAAGCCACCAGAGGCTTCCATGTTTGAAGGCGCTAAATTAGAGCGGTGAGCTGCTTGTTCAGCTTCACACGTCCGTCCTTGGAGCCTAGTCGATTCCCTCGTTTTGCACTTGGCAAAATCGCTCTCTCAAAGTTTCTGCTGAGGAATAATTTAACTCCTGAGCGTCATTTCGATATGGTTTTAGAAAACGTTCACCTAGGCAGACTGTTTTTTTTCTTTTGTTTTTCTTTTATCTTGTTTTTTTTCTTTTGTTTTCTTTTATCTTTTTAACTGAAAGGCTCCACGTCACGTTTGTGCTTTGTTCCTCAACAGTTTAAAATCTAACCGTGTCCTCAGCAGCTCTTATGCTCTCTAGTTTATTTTATTCATGTGCTCGCCACCGGCCCACCTGCCACTCGCTTCCCTTCACTTCCCGGTCATTATCATCTCCATCTCACTCACTGTCGCCCTCTCTCCATCTGTCCCTCCTTAGGAAATAAAATATGAGTCCATTATTCATCCATTCAAACATATCTATCATTGCCCCTTACATGCGCAGATTTTTTTTTCCCTCATTGTGCTGCAGTTTTTCAGAACGTCAGAGAAACTTTGGAATTGGGGGGTTAGCGGTGCAGGCACTGACAAGAGTGGTTCGTCAGGATGTAGAAATCCCTTCAGGGGATTCTCCTGTCATAACAATAGCAGTGCCAGCTAAAAATAAAAGGAGACTCTTTGTGTGTGTGTGTGTGTGTGTACACAGGTGTTATATAAAGCAATAAAACACTGCAGCAACTTGCCGGCGCTCATAAATACTCCAAAAATGTTTGCGCTAAGGAGGAGATGATGTTGATGTGACGGTTGTGTTATCAGCAGGGCTGTGTATGTCGCTTTCCTTGCTGAGGGAGTGAAACACACACTAATAATACAAGAAAATCGAACAATCACTAGTTTCCTCCCTCTAAATTAGAGACCCAATAAAACATCAGCGTGTGGGATCAGTCTGTGCAAAAGCATGTCTGTCTTGGTCCAAAGGAATTCTTGTGCGAGGGTCGCCAGCTGGGCTCATAGTTTCCAAGTGCTGTGTCCCTCTGTGCTCTAAAATTTGAACATCTGGTAGGGTTTTGGAGTGGGTGAATGTCCATTTCCTCCCCTTCTTCCCCACTATGAATCCACATCACCATTCTAGCTGTGTAATCCATCAGTTTAACTGGAAAGGCTCCTGGAAGGGAACAACTGGTAACAACACAAGCTGCCACATCTGAGGAGGGACAGAACGTCATGGCTGCAGTAACCCGTCTGACCTTGTGCATGTCTCTGCAGGATGCTGGAGGACGACCTGAAGATCAGCAGTGATGAAGAAGAGGCTGAACAACAGGTGGGCAGATTGTTCCTTATCATTTGGACCTTTCCCTGAAATGTACATGCTAAATTATTAAATTGCTGCCGGCAATTGAGATCGTGGTAGATCAGGGATTGCTGGGTTCGCTTGTTCAGCCCACTGCTGCTCCTAGCCAGTGGCGGTTGGGCTCAATACACCTCCTTTAGCTCCGAGTGGGGTGGCTGTCTCTGCCTCTTATTAGGGGGCGGCCATTATGGCTTAATAAACTGGGGTGTGGGGGCCTGGGTGGGATAGGGTGAAGAATTCATTTGATATTAATCGCTGCTTTTGGGTGGACGGGCTGAGGAGCTGGAGAGCCGACTGGTTCTGACTGACCTGAGTTCTCCTGGGGTCGTCCCAGCCTGGGTGTTGGCTACCAGGGCCTTACTGGGGAACTAGGGTGGTGCTGAGCCGGGGTCTATGCTAAGAGTGTGTAGGTTCAGTCGGCTCCAAGCCTGCCCCCTGAGCACACATCCCCTCGCCGTGTAACACAACTAGCGTGTTGGGGAGTGGAATATGTTTTATTTTTTTACAATTATATCCATTTTAAAATATGATTTATCCGATTTTTATTAATAAATAAATAAGAAATGGCAAAGCATACATTTGTTTTCAAAACCCTTTGCTCTAATATCTCTATAAAAAACATGTAGAATCTGTCTATTAAAAAGCAAGCAAGCGAAGCAAGCAAAATTATTTATACAGCAAAAAAATCACAAAGTGGTTCACAAAATCACAAGAGACAGGAGAAGACACAGTTTAAATGACATCAAAAAATTTGAAAATCCATCATCATGGAATCTCCTATGATAGAAATGCTTGGGGAAACAAATGAATCTTCAGATTTTTCTTAAACACAACAGCTGAGTCTAACAAACATAAAGGGAGAAGAAGATCATTCTTGATTCTTTTCGAGCCCATTCGGACGTAATACACATTTACGCCGCAGCAGGACTGTTGGAGAAAAAACCCCAGAATATTCCTTTAACAGTTCTGCTGTGCCGTAAATGTATATTATATCCGAATGGGCTCGAAAAAGATCAGAAGCACTTCCGAGGCGTTCATAAGTCCAAGAGGGATATAAATCTGGTAAAATTACTGGGCAAATGAAACCTTATTACAAGCACCATTTGTCATGCCCCGAGCACTCCCGTTCTACAGATGTACGCTGACAGCGGAAGTGAATATAAGTACTGCTGTACAGCTCAGACTGGCTCCAAAATTCTTAAGGTGAGTAAGAGAACATAACATTTGCTAAAAATATGGAGCCGGTTGAAAAAAAAAATGGAATTCCCCTTTAATTCCAACGCATTCTTCAGTTTTCAAGATAGTATTTATAAATTAAACTGAATAAAATCAAGTAGGCAGTTTTTCAAGGGTTCAAGGGTACTATTAACACGGTGAAAAAGTTATTATGTTTAAGGGAAAAAAACAGGCAAATAGCTATGTTTTAAAGAGGGCAGAAAATGCATTTTCAAATATTGTTTTCAGGGTACTAAAAATCGGAATTTTTCACATCAAACGTCTTCAGAGACAATGTATGATTAGGATCATCAGGTCGAATCGCTGATCGGCTGTTAAGTGCAAAAGTCAACATATAGTGGTGGAGAAAGCGGCCGTGGTGTGATGTGAACATGTAACCCCTCTGATCCTGAGTCAGATGCATTACTGCAGAGCCACAGGGTCAGCCAGGCAGGCAGGGAAGGTGCTTAGATCCTTTACTCAGCTCAAAGCAAAGCCAGGAATCCACTGGAGACCTTATTCTTTTCGTTTTTTGCAATGAGATCAAACCAGCCTCCCCTGCCGAGTTCTCCAAGCACTCTGATCTTCAACTGTCATGTTTGTTTATTGCATCTGTGGACACCTAATTGAATCATAGACACATTTCAAGGATTATTGATAAAAGTGTGACTAACAGAAGTCTGGATCTTTAAATTAATGGGAAGTCAAAGATAAAAAACTAGAGCACAGCTATCGTTACAGTAGGCATAAACTCTCCAAGGAGTATTTACTTTTTGTGTTTGTGTAGTAACAGGATCACAAGAATGTGAGTGGCTTTCTATTATCAACCCACTCTAGCAAGAAAGCATAGATAACACTCATTAGTGTCAGGGATTTGAACATGCATAAAGGTGTTGACAATTTAACATGAACTGAGTCACCATTTTCCTTACTTAAAATAGACAATCTGTCCTGTGGCTCACTGGGGCCTCTACCCTGCTGAATATTGGTGTAACCGATGTGGAGGAACCATGGGACATGTCCCCCACATGTTGTGTGTTGGTGTCCTCTCTCACTGACACTTTTTTCAGCCGTTTAATCAGTTAATATGGGGTAACGTATATTTTCCAAACTGACTTTAAACGCAACTTAAGTGTAGACAAGCAGTGAATCACAGACAGCTGCTGGTGCTGAGCAGAGCCGCATGTTCAGCAACCAATCAAAATCAAGCAAATGGCAAAAAAGTTTTTTGTTTGTTTGTTTGTTAGTTTTTTTCCAACAAGCTGTAAGTTGAGTTATGCTGTTGCATGCAAATAATGTAACTAAATGGTGATTGGTTAATAAATGTCTATATAATGTTAAGCTAGTTAGTAATACTAATTATTGTACATCCTTTGCTAGTCGGTTCATGCTAGGAATAAACCCAACTGTCTTTTTAATTTCTGTGCAGAACCCATTGCCTCCATATATTTGAAAGAAATGTTTATTGTCAAAAAAGACATCAGTGTCAGAGAGAGTCTGTACAGGTGAAAAGAGAATAAAAATGGCCCAAAAGGGATTTGAGGCTAATTTTCACAGTAATTTTACTGCTATTAAGGCTAATTTTGTTACCAAATTCAAAAATCTGACTCAGGGAGGAGACTTAGGACCAGAGGCCACCAGCAGGGAAAATGACACAGGGTCTTCACAAGTAATGAGAGATTAGAACTTTATGTGAGAAAAATATTTATTGGTGAGAGAAACCAGACAGGAATCAGGACGGGGTTATAACTCATGTTTTTTAATTACTCTCAGTCCGCCACAAACACACGCACAAATATTATTTTCCGTATTTTAATATGGAACTCAGGATTGATGTCAATCAGTTTGTTAAATGTGAAGGCTGCACATTTACCATTGTAGTGGAAGATATGATTTAGGTACAGGTTATTGCAGAACAGAAATATGGATTTTCTAGGAGCGGTGTGTAGGCGCATGTGTAGCTTTTGTTTTATTAGTTTACACTCTTACTTCAGTAGGCGCCCAACCTAACTTACTCTTTGGGTGCGGGTGGCCCGGGTTGGTGTCAGATTCCCAGCCTGAATTATTGTCCCACTCTGCCCCTGAACACAGAGCTGCAGAATAGGACTTCAGGACATTACAATTTTAAAACTTACTGCAAGAATGTCTAGGCTATGTTTATGGGAATTTGAATTTAAAATAAGTTGCAAATAAAGTAGTTTAAGAAAAGCTACAAATAGTCCTCTTTAATAGGATTGACACCAGAGACTGATCACAGTAAATATAATAACAGAACAAAGGAGCATGAGAAGTTTGATGCAGTTATTAAGTACTTAATAACTGGCGGGAAAAAAAATAGAGACATGCTAGTTAGCTATGTATTTCTAAAAGATACATGAAATATATTTGTTTGTTTATGTTTTAAAATAAATCCTAATTACTCCACCACAGCACTCATCAGCTCTTAGAGATGCTTTTTATTGCAGCTGACTGGGTTGTGGGATGTTACACTTCCTGTTTCATTCTATGCGTTATACAGGAAATGTGTCTTTTAAGATCATCAATATAAATTAAACTCATTTTCTATCTAAATTTTCTGTTTTATTATCGTAAAATGCACTATAGCTAGTCTGACACCCTTAATCGCAAAGTAAATTAACCAAATTCTGCATTATGTCTAGAGCGACTGTCTGGCCAAATATGGATTACTTCCCATGTTACAAATGTTTCTCATAGTTCTCGTGTAATTCCATGTTAATGGTTTCTAAAGTGTCCTAGCATATTTATTAAATATAATGCCTTCACATAGGTCTTCTTAGAGTAAAGTGGTATCTAAAATGCACAATAAAATGCATAGTTATTTGAGTAATAATTTAATGTAACTGTAATCAGTGTGACATAAGATTGACTGCTTTTTAAATTAAATAAATTATTGTATTAAACAAAGGCTTTTTAGCTTTTAATGTAAATGTTTCAAATGGTTTCGATTGCTTTAATATTTTTGCACAAGACAGGTCATTAAGTTGCTGTTTTGCTATTTTTGTGGTAAATACCAGTAAAAAAAGAGAGAACATTAGCCATGGCTGTTCAGTGAGAAGGACAAATTTAGGTGGAACGTTGTTGGAGAGTGGCGTGTTGGACTCCTGACAGACTACCACCCTAGCCAGGAAGTGTAGTTTGAAGAACTGCTGGTGACTATTTTTCACGTAGACATAATTTCTGCTCCAGTTCTGACCAGCATTGTCAGTCTACTGCACACAGATGTTCACCACTTTGTTTTACCCAGCAGCAGTTTGACAATAATACTTTATATTAGCAAAAACGGCAGCACTTTTGCAAAACATAGCAGCTGTGAACGGAAACAGGTAAAAGTCCCATACTTTTACCGAATAAAATAGCCTTTGTGGCAAGCTGATTATTTTAGTTTTTATGTTGTGCTATGTTCAGTCCCTTGGGTGCCTTTTTGGTCACTGAAGACACCTTACATATCAAGTATGTCGATGATGGTTTTTAAACATTATCAGCAATATTTACTTGTGATGTTTCTGCACCACAGTGATTCAGTTTAGTTTTAGGATTTGAAAAAACTCCAAAACTACAGCAAACGGTTTAATCTAACAAATTTGGACAACCTTTCCTATCTGTTTCCTCTTTCTTAACTCCGTGTTGCCTTTTACTCATACATGCTGCGATGTCAGTATGTTTAGTCAGTGTCCACTGGCTAAGGAATTCAAATTTGTCACTGCAGGGCACATTAAATATGGACTGTGCTGTTGTCCTGCTCTGCTTGTCCTGTTTTCCAGTATGAAAATTGGCACTGTAGCCTTATCTTTGCTAATCACTGTCATCGTGCACTAATGATGCCAGAGATGAGTTCAAAGCAGTCAGTGGGGTCCGTGCTTCTGTTTCCTCCCCCACTGTGCAGACGGATATCAGTGCTCATCAAAGAGTCTGTGAAATATTCTCTGTTAATGAAAAGATACAGATTCCTCTCATCCCCTTTTAACTTGTCTTTTGATTATATAATTACAACCAGGGTAGACATAATAATTATAAACGATGACAGGTCACTTATAGTGGTTTTAGTCGTTATAATTATGCTAAAACTAGATCTTTTAATTACGGATATTTAGTGTGCATTCAGAAATGTGCCCAGTGTTTAACTATTTCTCTTATGGTCACGAGACAGGATGAAAAAAGAAATATGGTATTCATTTATCATCCTCATACATATATTCATTTATTTTTGCTGTTTTTAAAGACACTGTGAGTTATCCACAAGTTAACATGTACTTTATTTCGGTAATATTTAATGTCAGTATTAATAATGTAACCCTTATATTTCTAAGTCCCAATCAGGCACTTTTTGTGCCTGATCCCAATCTGGGTCATTTAAGAATAGACAGTTACCAAGGCTCAGCCTGACTCCTCATTAAAATCAATGCAATGGATAATGCTGGAAAACTGATTAACATTTAAGTGCGCTAAAATAATGCAATACATTTTCCCTATTATATGGTTTACATTAACATTGTGATTGTATTCCATTTACTCGACTAACCCCTTTTGTTGCTTGGGCTCTGCAGCAACTATTTGCATCATCTACAACAGGCTTTATATTTTCTGTCTTAATAGAACACAAACCAGTGGTTTATAAGATTTGTATAAGAAGATGCATAACCAACAAGATTTTTTTTCTCACTGTTTGGGCAAACTTTTCCAGTTTTAGGTCAGTCAGGAATAATAACATTATTTCCCTTTGCTCTATTCTATATTAATCTGCAAGATATTATTTTCTTTTCAGCGGAAATCCCTGCTTTTTGGTGTCTAATGTGTATCTAGCTGTGTGCCGATGGTTTATTTGGAAGCTCCATATGAACAATAGCTATAACTTTCTGGCTAATGTTCCTCCCTAAGGATACAATCTGTTTTGTGAAGTGGACCAGTCCCTCCTCGCTTATATATTTTACCTGGATTTTTAGGTTAATTTTAGAGTACACTGAGCCTCGGTTGGGGACCAAAGCTGCCTGCAATTAGCTAAAATTCATGGATACTTGAGACCTCCTCCAAAACAGTTATAACCACCTATAGTAATAGTTAAAAAAATCAAATATACCTCAAAATGTATAAATACAGAGTGGAAATGGTCTTTGCACTACCACAGAAGCTAAGATCCACTCTCTTTCTTGTCTCCACTCCTGAGTGTACAGCCAATCAGCACAAAGAATAATGAGTACTGCTCCTGATTGGGTGCTTTGCAAATGCTGCAAGTAGTGTCTCCAGTTGCATTGTGCCTATGTATTTTAGCCTCAGAAGCTCCTTTACCAAAAAGAATCAGCACAGAGAGAATAGTTTTCGTAAATAATTTGGAGTCACATTCTACAGAAAAGTGAACAAATACTAAACCACAAATAGGCAGCAGGTCCACTGTAATGGCTTCTTCCTCACTGAGTGACCTCTCAGCCCATGTTGGTGTAGGACTAGTTGTGGATTTCTTACCAGCGTTTTTCTGCGGCTTAACAAGGTCCTTTAGCTTGTATCCTGAGGTTTGATTCCATGGTTACTTCTCCAGTCTAGCCTGTTGTCCAGTTGAACATATTTATACTCCTCCACCTCTTGTCCCATGAATGAAATACTGTTGAACAGATTCCTGTTTCTCCTGAAGTCTACAATCCTCTCCTTTGTGTGAATGGTGTAAAACTTAAAGTTAGAGTAAAAATTAGTTTGCAATATTCTTCTGTCTCTAATCTTTTTATTTAGTGGTCCCTCCCTAAAATGAGGTTCACCCTTCGCGGCCTTGCTGTTTCATAGATATTTTTATGGTGACATTTTACATTGTGGCTTTACAGGGCACTAACCTACATTGTGTTCTGCGTCTTGATTGATTGAAGGCCATTGACTATCGCCTCTGTGTACAGTAATGTCTCCTGTTCTTGCCAAATGTATCATGTCTGGTTATAAGAATCTTCTCATCCAGAAGAAAAATCAGCACAAACAACTACCCAGAACTATGTTCCTCACTCGGAAAAAGACACCTGCTCTGAGAGCTTAAGTGGAAAAAGACGCACCAGACCGGCGCATGGACGTAGAAACCGCGTTATATTAATACTTTTATCTTTTTAATTACGCAGGTTTGAACTTTCAGAGAATTTAAACTAGTGAAAAACTTTGAGAAAATGTTAATTTATTTCTGAGAAAAGTGAAAAGTG